>JAGIQG010000007.1:2809249-3397725 GCA_024679065.1 Sphyrna mokarran
ACTCTAGTGCGGCCGCACTTGGAGTATTGTGTGCAGTTCTGGTCCCCACATTATAAGAAAGATGTGGAGGCATTGGAGAGGGTACAGAGGAGGTTTACCAGCATGTTGCCTGGTATGGAGGGCAGGTCTTATGAAGAGAGGCTGAGGATTTGAGGTTGTTTTCGTTGAAAGGATGCGGCTAAGAGAGACCTATCGAAACATATAAAATGATAAGAGGTTAGATAGGGTGTACAGTGATAGCCTTTTTCCTAGGATGGAGAAAGCTAGCACGAGGGACCACAGCTTTAAATTAAGGGTGATAGTCATAGGACGATATCAGAGTAGGTTCTACCCAAACGGGATGGAATGCCCTGACTGCAGCATTTGTAGATGCAAAGTTTGGTGGCGTTTAATAGTTAGTGATAAGTATATGGAAGAGAAGGGAATGGTTTAGTTTGGAGAGGCATTGCTTTTTATATTGGTTGGCGCAACATCGAAGGCCGAAGGGCCTGTTCTGTGCTGTAATGTTCTATGTTCTATAAGTGGGGTCTGACAAGAGTCTTATACAGCTGCATCATTACCTCCTGACTCCTAAACTCTATTCCTCAATTAACGAAGGCCTGTACACCGTACGCCTTCTTGACCACTTCCTCCACCTGCGAGGCTGATTTAAGAGTCCTATGGACCCAGACCCCGAGATCCTTAGAACATAGAACATAGAACACTACAGCACAAACAGGCCCTTCGGCCCACAAGTTGTGCCGAACACATCAAAACCTACCCAGCCATAGACCTATCTATAACCCCCAATCCCATTGGATCCCATATACTCATCCAGAAGTCTTTTAAAAGACCCCAGCGAGTTCGCCTCGACCACCACCGACGGCAGCCGATTCCATTCACTCACCACCCTCTGAGTGAAAAACTTTCCCCTAGCATCCCCTCTGTACTTGCTTCCCTGCACCTTAAATCTGTGCCCTCTCGTCGCGACCATTTCAGCCCTGGGAAATAGTCTCTGAGAGTCCACCCTATCTATTCCTCTCAACATCTTGTAAACCTCTATCAGGTCGCCTCTCAACCTTCGTCTCTCCAGGGAGAACAGTCCCAGCTCCCTCAACCTGTCTTCATAAGGCATGCCTCCCAATCCAGGCAACATCCTTGTAAATCTCCTCTGCACCCTTTCAATAGCTTCCACGTCCTTCCTATAGTGAGGCGACCAGAACTGCGCACAGTACTCCAAGTGTGGTCTGACAAGGGTCCTATAAAGCTGCAGCATTACCTCCTGACTCCTGAACTCAATCCCTCGATGAATGAAGGCCAGTACACCGTAAGCTTTCTTAACCACATCCTCCACCTGGGAGGCCGATTTGAGAGTCTTATGGACCCGGACCCCAAGATCCCTCTGCTCTTCCACACAGCTAAGACTCCTACCTTTGATAGTGTACTCATTCATCCCGTTGGATCTGCCAAAATGGACCACAACACATTTATCCGCGTTGAAGTCCATCTGCCACTTCTCCGCCCAGTCTTGCATCCTGTCGATGTCATGCTGCAACTTCTGACATCCCTCCAGACCATCCACAACACCACCGACCTTCGTGTCATCGGCGAACTTACTCACCCATCCCTCCACTTCCTCATCCAGGTCATTTATGAAAATGACAAACAGCAAGGGTCCTAGAACAGGTCCCTGGGGCACTCCACTGGTGACCGACCTCCATGCAGAAAAAGAGCCATCCACAACCACCCTCTGCCTTCTGCAGGCAGCCAGTTCTGGATCCACAAGATCAAAGCCCCTTGGATCCCATGGCCTCTCACCTTCTCAAGAAGTCTTGCATGTGGGACCTTGTCAAATGCCTTGCTGAAGTCCATGTACACCACGTCCACTGCTCTTCCTTCGTCAATGTGTTCAGTCACATTTTCGAAGAACTCAATTAAGCTTGTAAGGCACGACCTGCCTTTTACAAAACCATGCTGACTATTTCTAATCAACCTAAACTTCTCCAAATGCTTGTAAATCTTGTCCCTCAGAAGCCTCTCCATCAGCTTACCAACCACTGAGGTCAGACTCACCGGTCGGTAATTTCCAGGACTATCCCTGTTCCCTTTCTTGAAAATAGAGACCACATCCGCAATCCTCCAATCCTCCGGAACCTCTCCCGTCTCCATCGACGACGCAAAGATCATCGCCAGGGGCTCTGCAAATGACATCCCTCACCTCCCACAATAATCTGGGGTACATCCCATCTGGTCCCGGAGACCTTCTGCTCTACAACACAGCTAAGACTCCTACCCCTTACATTGTACTCCTTCATCCCATTATTCCTGCCAAAATGGACCGCTACACGTTTATCTGCGTTGAAGTCCATCTGCCACTTCTCCGCCCAGTCTTGCATCCTGTCTATGTCCCGCTGCAACTTTTGACATCCCTCCAGACCATCCACAACACCACCTTTGTATCGTCAGCGAACTTACTAACACATCCCTCCACTTCTTCATCCAGGTCATTTATGAAAATGACAAACAACAGGGATCCCAGAACAGATCCCTGGGGCACTCCACTGGTTACCGACCTCTATGCAGAACAAGACCCATCCACAACCACTCTCTGCCTTCTGCCAGCAAGCCAGTTCTGGATCCACGAGGCCAAAGCCCCTTGGATCCCATGCCCTCTCACCTTCTCCAGAAGCCTTGCATGGGGGACCTTATCAAACGCCTTGCTAAAGTCCATGTACACTATGTCCACCGCTCTTCCTTCGTCAATGTGTTCAGTCACATTTTCAAAGAACTCAATTAGGCTCGTAAGGCATGACCTGCCCTTGACAAAACTATATTAGAGGTAAATTTTTCACTCAAAGGGTGGTGAGTGAATGGAATCGGTTGTCATCAGTGGTGATAGAGGTGAACTCACTGGGGTCTTTTAAGAGACTTCTGGATGAGTACATGTGATTTAATGGGATTGGGAGTTACAGATAGGTCTATGGCCTGGTAAGTATAGATATGATCGGCACAACTTGTGGGCTGAAGGGCCTGTTTGTGCTGTAGTGTTCTATGTTTGGTTCACAAAAGGAAGCCATTTGTCTGCACTGGCTCTCTAAATCACAACTCGATGCCATTCCAGACCCACAGAAATGCCCCCGATGTGGTCTCACAAACCGCTCAGTTCCAGGGCAAATCAGAATGCGCAATAAATGCTGCTCCAGCCAGTGATGGTCACATCCCATGGATCAAAAATAAAGAGGCTTCAAAGTGATTTAGAAAAACTGAGTGAGTGGATAAATACACAACAGATATGGTATAATTGGATAAATGTGAAGTTATGGACCCATTTCACAAATGACCTGGACGAGGAGGTGGAGGGATGGGTTAGCAAGTTCGCCGATGATACAAAGATCGGTGGTGTTGTGGATGGTCTGGAGGGATGCCAAAAGTTGCAGCGGGACATAGACAGGATGCAAGACTGGGCGGAGAAGTGGCAGATGGACTTCAACGCAGATAAATGTGTAGTGGTCCATTTTGGCAGGAATAATGGGATGAAGAGTACAATATAAGGGGTAGAAGTCTTAGCTGTGTTGTAGAGCAGAAGGATCTCGGGGTCCGGGTCCATAGGACTCTTAAATCGGCCTCGCAGGTGGAGGAAGTGGTCAAGAAGGCGTACGGTGTACTGGCTTTCATTAATCGAGGAATAGAGTTTAGGAGTCAGGAGGTAATGATGCAGCTCTATAAGACTCTTGTCAGACCCCAGTTGGAGTATTGTGCGCAGTTCTGGTCGCCTCATTATAGGAAGGATGTAGAGGCTATTGAGAGAGTTCAGAGGAGATTTACAAGGATGCTGCCTGGATTGGGAGGCAGGCCTTATGAAGATAGGTTGAGGGAGCTGGGACTCTTCTCACTGGAGAGACGTAGTTGAGAGGCGACCTGATAGAGGTTTATAAAATGTTGAGAGGAATAGATAGGGTGGACTCTCAGAGACTATTTCCCCGAGCTGAAATGGTCACTACGAGAGGACACAGATTTAAGGTGCAGGGAAGCAAATACAAAGGAGATGTCAGGGGTAGGTTTTTCACTCAGGGTGGTGAGTGAATGGAACTGACTGCCGTCGGAGGTTGTTGAGGCAAACTCACTGGGGTCTTTTAAGAGACTTCTGGATGAGTATATGGAAAAGAATAGGATAGGGGGTTATAGATAGATCTGTGGATTGGTACATGTGATCGGTGCAACTCGTGGGCCGAAGGGCCTGTTTGTGCTGTATTGTTCTATGTTCTATGCTCTATGTTCTATGTTATTCACTTTGGACAGAGAACCAGAATGGCAAGGCCTTATTAAAATGAATTGGGAAATGTGGACAAATAAAGGGAGCTGGGTGTCCTAGTAAACCAAACACTGAAAGCAAACATGCAGGTACAGCAAGCAGTTAGTAAGGCAAATAGTATGTCGGCCTTCATTGCAGGGGGACTTGTACAGGAACAAGGATGTCTGTCTTACTGTAGCTGTATAGGGCCTTGATAAAACCACATAGAGTATTATGTGCGGTTCTGGTCTCCTTATCTACGAAAGGTAGTGCTTATCTACAGAGAAAGTACAGTGAACATTCACCAGACTGACTCCTGGGATGGCAACGTTAAAAGGAGAAAGTCATAGAGGTTTACAGCATGGAAAGAGGCCCTTCGGCCCAACTTGTCCATGCCACCCTTTCTTTTTTAAAACCCTAAGCTAATCCCAATAGCCCACATTTGGTCCATATCCCTCTATACCCATCTTACCCATGTAACTATCTAAATGTTTTTTAAAAGACAAAATTGTACCTGCCTGGAATACTATCTCTGGCAGTTTGTTCCAGATACTCACCACCCTCTGTGAAAAGAATTGCCCTTCTGGACACTTTTGTATCTCTCCCTTCTCATCTTAAACCTATGCCCTCTAGTTTTAGACTCCCCTGCATTTGGGAAAAGGTATTGACTATCTAGCTGATCCTCATTATTTTATAGACCTCTCTAAGATTCATAGGACTCTCAAATCGGCTTTGCAGGTCGAGGATGTGATTAAGAAGGCATATGGTGTACCAGCCTTCATTAGTCGAGGGATTGAGTTTAGTTGTCGGGAGATAACGTTGCAGCTTTATAAGACCTTGATCAGACCCCACTTGGAGTACTGTGCTCAGTTCTGGTCGCCTCATTACAGGAAGGATGTGGAAGCTATTGAAAGGGTAAAGGGGAGATTTACAACGATGTTGCCAGGATTGGGGAGCATGCCTTATGAGGATAAGTTGAGAGAGCTCGGTCTTTTCTCCTTGGACAGATGAAGGATGAGGAGTGATCTGATAGAGGTCTATAAGATGTTGAGAGGTATTGATCAGGTGGATTCTCAGAGCTTTTCACCAGTACTGAAATGGTCACTATGAGAGGACACAGGTTTAGGGTGCTGGGGAGTAGGTACACAGGAGATGTCAGAGGTAAGTTTTTCATTCAGAGGGTGGCGAGTGAGTGGAATCGGCTGCTATCGGTGGTGGTGGAGGCAAATTCGAAAACTTCTGGATGAGTATTTGGGACTTAATAGGATTGACGGTTATAGGTAAGCCTAGTAGGTAGAGATATGATCAGCGCAACTTGTGGGCCAAAGGGCCAGTTTGTGCTGTAGTCTTTCTATATTTTATCACTCCTCAACCTTCTACGCTCCAGAGAAAAATGTCCAGTCTATCCAGCCTCTCTTGTAACTCAATCCATCAAGTCCTGGTGACATCCTGGTAAATCTTTTCTACACTTTTTCTAGTTTAATAATATCCTTTCTATAATAGGGAGATCAGTGTGGCCTTACCAATGTCTTGTACAACTTCAAGAAGACATCCCAACTCCTGTATTCAATGTTCTGACCGAGAAATCTAAGCATGCTGAATTCCTTCTTCACCACTCTGTCCACCTGTAACTCCGCTTTCAAGGAGCTATGAACATATATCCCCAGACCTCTTTGTTCTGTAATTCTCTCTAACGCCCTACCATTAACTGAGTAAGTCCTGCCCTGGTTCAATCTACCAAAATGCTTCATATTGCATTTGTCTAAATTAAACTCCACCTGCCATTCATCAGCCCACTGGCCCGACTGATCAATATCCTGTTGCAACTGGAGATAACTTTCTTCACTGTCCACTATGCCACCCATCTTAGTGTCATCTGCAAACTTACTAACCATGCCTCCTATATTCTCATCCAAATAATCAATATAATGACAAATATCAGTGGACCCAGCACTGATCTCTGAGGCATATTACTGGTCATAGGCCTCCAGTTTGAAAAACAACTCTCTATAACCACCCTCTGGCTTCTGTGAAGAACTCAGTAAGAATTTAGCAACACCAATTATTAATCCAACCGATTTATTTGATAGTAAAAAAGCGAGCTTTCAACACTCCCGTGTCTTCCTCAGGCATCTTTACATCATTCTGTGAAGAAGCCAATTTTGTATCCATTTCGATCCCTCACCCTGGATCCTGTGAGATTTAACCTCATGCAACAACCTACCATGTGGTACCTTGTCAAAGGCGATGCTAAAGTCCATGTTGACAACATCAACTGCACTGCCCTCATCTACCTTCTTGGTTAACCCTTCAAAAAACTCAATTAAATTTGTGAGACATGATTTTCCACTCACAAAGCCATGTTGACTGTCACTAATCCTTCTGTCTCTAAATACCTGTAGATCCTGTCTCTCAAAATACCTTCCAGCAATTTACCCACCACAGATGTGAGGCTCACTGGCCTGTAGTTCCCAGGCTTTTCCCTGCAGCCCTTTTTAAACAAAGGCACAAGATTTTCCACTCTCCAATCTTCAGGCACCTCACCCATGACTATCGACGTTTCAAATATCTCAGCTATGCGACCTGCAATTTCCTTCCTAGCCTGCCACAATGTCCTGGGATACACTTCATCCCGGGGATTTACTCACCTTAATGCGTTTTAAGACTTCCAGCATCTCCTTCTCTGTAATAAGTACATTCCTCAAGACATCATTATATATTTCCCCAAATTCCCTAACATTCATGCTTTTCTCAACAGTAAATACTGGTAAAAAATATTCATTTAGGATGTCACCCATCTCTTGTGGATCCGTTCATAGATGACCTTGTTGATTCTTAAGAGGTCCTACTCTCTCCCTTGTTACTCTTTTGCTGTTTATGTATTTGTAGAAGCTCTTTGAATTCTCCTTATCTGCCAAACCAGACTGGGCCAGTATTCACTGGAATTTATGAGGGGGATCTAACTGAAACATATGGAATTCTGACAGAGCCGGACAGGCTGGACGCAGGGATACTGTTTCCTCTGGCTGGAAAGTCCAGAACGAGGGGTCACAGTCTCAGGACACGGGGTAGGGCACTCACAACTGAGAGCAGGAGATTCTCACTCAGAGGCTGGTGAATCTGTGGAATTCTGACCCACAGAAAATTGTGGGGGCCAAGCCACTGAACATATTTAAAGAGAAAATAGATTGATTTCTAGACTCTAAAGGAGTATGGGGAGAGAATGGGAATGTTGTGTTGAGGCCAATGATCATAATGAATGGGGGAACAGGCCCTTTGGCTCTCCAAGCCTGCACCGACCATGCTGCCTGACTTAACTAAAACCCCATATCCCTCTATTGCCATCCTATTCTAGAATAGGAGATTGGTGAGGACAAGATTAGGGCCAGTCATAGACAGCAGTGGGAAGTTATGCGTGGAGCCTGAAGAGATTGGAGAGGTACTGAATAAATATTTCTCTTCGGTATTCACGCAGGGTGATGTAAATGTAGTTATGGAGAACACTGAGGTACAGGGTAGCAAACTGGAAGGTATCGAAGTAGATAGGGAGGATGTGCTAGATATTCTCGAGGGTTTCAAGTTGGATAAGTCCCCTGGGCCGGACGGGATTTACCCTAGGATTCTCTGGGAGGCAAGAGAGGAGATTGCAGAGCCTCTGGCTCTGATCTTCAGGTCGTCGTTGGTTACGGGTGTGGTTCCGGAGGACTGGAGGATAGCGAATGTGGTCCCGTTGTTCAAGAAGGGGAAGAGAGACCTTCCAGGGAATTATAGGCCAGTGAGTCTTACTTCTGTTGTGGGCAAAGTATTGGAGAGAATAATTAGGGATAGGATTTATAGTTATTTAGAGAGAAATGAATTGATTGGGGATAGTCAGCATGGTTTTGTGAAGGGTAGGTCGTGCCTTACTAACCTCATTGAGTTTTTTGAAAAAGTGACCAAAGAGGTGGATGGGGGTAAGGCGGTTGATGTGGTATATATGGACTTTAGTAAGGCGTTTGATAAGGTGGCCCATGGAAGACTTCTGCAGAAAATGCAGATGTATGGGATAGAGGGTGATTTAGCTAATTGGATTAGGAATTGGCTAGCAGATAGAAGACAGAGGGTGGTGGTTGATGGGAGATATTCATCGTGGAGTTCGGTGACAAGTGGTGTACCTCAGGGGTCTGTTTTGGGGCCCCTGCTGTTTGTAATTTTTATAAATGATCTGGATGAGGGTATTGAGGGATGGATCAGTAAATTTGCAGATGACACTAAAGTCGGTGGAGTGGTAGATAGTGAAGAGGGGTGTTATAGTTTTCAGAGGGACTTGGACAAGTTGCAGAGCTGGGCCGAGAGGTGGCAAATGGAGTTTAATGTGGAAAAGTGTGAGGTAATGCACTTTGGCAGAAATAATAAATGTGTAGAGTATAGGGCTAATGGTAGGATTCTTAGTAGTCTTGATGAACAGAGGGATCTTGGTGTGTATGTGCATAGATCCCTGAAAGTAGGCAGTCAAGTCGAGAAGGCTGTTAAGAAGGCATATGGAGTCTTAGCTTTTATTGGTAGGGGGATTGAATTTCGGAGCCGCAACGTCATGTTGCAACTGTACAAAACTCTAGTGCGGCCGCACTTGGAGTATTGTGTGCAGTTCTGGTCCCCACATTATAAGAAAGATGTGGAGGCATTGGAGAGGGTACAGAGGAGGTTTACCAGGATGTTGCCTGGTATGGAGGGCAGGTCTTATGAAGAGAGGCTGAGGGATTTGAGGTTGTTTTCGTTAGAAAGGAGGCGGCTAAGAGGGGACCTAATCGAAACATATAAGATGATTAGAGGTTTAGATAGGGTGGACAGTGATAGCCTTTTTCCTAGGATGGAGAAAGCTAGCACGAGGGGACACAGCTTTAAATTAAGGGGTGATAGTTATAGGACGGATATCAGAGGTAGGTTCTTTACCCAAAGGGTGGTTCGGGAGTGGAATGCCCTGCCTGCAGCAGTTGTAGATGCGCCAAGTTTGGTGGCGTTTAAGAGGTTAGTTGATAAGTATATGGAAGAGAAGGGAATGGTTTAGTTTGGAGGGGCATTGCTTTTTATATTGGTCGGCGCAACATCGAAGGCCAAAGGGCCTGTTCTGTGCTGTAGTGTTCTATGTTCTATTCCTGCTCACATTTTCTGTTTCATTTGTGCAGTAGGCAAAACTTTTTTTGTGGCTTGACAGCAACATCCAGTTAGTGCAGAATATCAGTTATGTTGTTACTATAAAGCAGCACCATGAAATAGCTAGCTTTAATTATTAACGAAACGAAAAAACATTTCATTATTGACTAGTTTGTTTCTAGTTTTTGCAGAATATAGTTTCCTGAACTCTATCGATCA
This sequence comes from Sphyrna mokarran, assembly GCA_024679065.1. Classification (NCBI taxonomy): domain Eukaryota; kingdom Metazoa; phylum Chordata; class Chondrichthyes; order Carcharhiniformes; family Carcharhinidae; genus Sphyrna; species Sphyrna mokarran. Next base: position 2,818,872 of record JAGIQG010000007.1, read on the forward strand.
TCTTTACAAATATCACTGCAGTTCCATAACTTTTGGAAACACTTTTTAATCTATTATCCCTGGTTCCACACTCCTTGTTTAAAAAAAAATTTTCGGCAATTTATTACTTTCTTATAATTGTCTTCTCATACACATTGAGAAAGAAAGGAAGTCCATACACACCATTGGGTGGTATGATGGCACAGTGGTTAGCACTGCTGCCTCACAATGCTAGGGACCCAGATTGAGTTCCAGCCTAGGTCACTCTCCATGTGGAGTTTACACATTCTTCCAGTTTCTGTGTGGGTTTACTCCGGGTGCTCCAATTTCCTCCCACACTCCAAAGTTGTCCGAGTTCAGTTGATTAGCCATGCTAAGTTAAATCTTGCGTCAGGATAAATATGAGAGGTTAGGGAATAGGGCATAGGTGGGATTGTGATCGGTACAGACTCCATGGTCTCGTTCTGCACTGTAGGGATTCTATGAAAAACTCAATTCCCTATTTTCTTCTCACAATCTTTTCTTGCCCGTTCGTTCTGAGGTAGTCAAAAATCTCCCACGATCATTTTTCAATATTTTTATACGGATTAGCCAACTTACTCCTTTTTCCATTTTCCTTCCACTATTAGGTATACCTCTTCCGATCCTTTGCATCAATCAGATTAATGATGTCTCCATTAGCATGTTAGTCATGTCCCTTTTCCCTTTGCCATTAGTTTGGCTCTAATTGGTACAACTACCTCATTCCCTGTTCGGTTATTCTAAAATACAGGAAGTAGTCAGGGAGCCATTCTGTTTGTGTAATACCCTGTTAGAGACACTGGAAAATACGTGAGGTTTTAGTTCACGAGAAAACCTAAATTAACTAACTGAGGAACAGTTTTACTTTAGCCCAGACTCTTTAATACTGTATCGATAAATAGAATTCTAGTCACACACAGACAGCACAAGAACACTGCAGTTCCCATGGGGCCAAACACAACTGTTCACTGTTGTAAATTTATTGATCCCTCTGTTCCTGGGATGATCCAAATTTAATGTCAGAGGTCAACAACTGCAGAATCAAAAAAAAAATCAGTTCCCGCAAACATCAGCGCTGCTTTTACTGAACAGCTTACAAACCGAGAAATTTCAGCAGCAATGTTGGTTGACACACAAACGTTGGTCACAGCTTCAAAGAGAACTTCCCAGTTCTTCTTTGAAAAGTGCCGCAGGAAGGACAGGAAGATGGCTCCTCAATGTAACATTTTGCTCAATGGTGAATGGGGAGCCCAAACTGATTGTCCAATGCACAGGGAGGATCTACAGCTCCTACATGATGGCAGCAGAGTCAATCTCCAGCTTCATGTTCAAGAATAGAAGATACTGAGTATCCTTAACTGACCAATCAATTATAGTGCATCCAGCAATCATCCTCTGAGATCTAAAGACTGCATTCTCATAAGTTCATAAGATACAGGGGCAGAATCGAGCCATTCGGCCCATCAAGTCTGCTCTGCCATTCGATCATGGCTCATATGCACTTCATCTCCCTGCCTTCTCCCAATAATCCTTAAATGCATTAACAATTTAAAATGTCAAACTCTTCCTTCCATTTACTCACTGTCCCAGCATCCACTGCACTTTGGGGTAGCGAATTCCAAGTTCACAAGCTTTGAGAGAAATAGTTTCTCCTCAACTCTGTTTTAAATTTGTTACTCCTTATCCTAAGACTATGGCCTCTCATCCTAGAATGCCCCGCACAAGAGGAAGCATCTGCTCCATCTCTAGTTTTTGATCACCCTCATTCTGCTTAATTCTAGAGAGTGTCAGCCTAAACTGTTCAATCTCTCTTCACACCACAAACCCATTAAATCCATCACACAAACCAGCCTCCCATCTACTAACTCTATCTACACTTCCGCTGTCTCAGCAAAGCAAACAGCATAATTAAGGACCCCTCGCACCCTGGACATTCTCTTCCACTTTCTTCCTTTGGGAAAAAGATATAAAATTCTGAGGTCACTTCCAAACAACTCAAGAACAGCTTCTTCCCTGCTGCCTTTAGACTTCTTTATGGATTTATCTTACATTAAGTTGAACTTTCTCTACACCCTAGCTACGACTCTAACACTACATTCTGCTTATGTATTATCTGCACTGGGGGGTACTGGGGGGCAAGTACAGAGGGGATGTTAGGGGTACGTTTTTCACTCAGAGGGTGGTGAGTGAACGGAATCGGTTGCCGTCGGTGGTGGTAGAGGCGAACTCGCTGGGGTCTTTTAAGAGACTTCTGGATGAGCACATGGAATTTAATGGGATTGGGAGTTACAGATAGTTCTATGGCCTGCTAAGTATAGATATGATCGGCACAACTTGTAGGATGAACGGCCTGTTTGTGCTGTAGTGTTCTATGTATAGTGCACAAGAAACAAGTTTTTTTTACTGTGTTAGTACATAACAATTTTAATCAAATCAAAAACCCCTCATCTCTGGAATCTAATGAAGCTCCTCTGAGCTGTCTCCAATGCCACTACATCTTTCCTCAAATACAGGACCCAAACCGTGCACAATACTCCACGTGCGGCCTCACCAATGTCTTGTACAGTTGCAACAACATTTCCTCACCTTTATATTCGATTTCTTTAGCTCTAAATGCCAACATTCCATTTGTTTTCTTTATTATTTGCTGTACTTCCATGCTGATTTTCTCTTTTCCCCTCACAGATGCATGCTTTATATTTTTAATTCTTACTCTGGGACAGAAACCTTGGCTGAGGTGAACGCCACCCTGTGCCACATTAACCTACAACATCACATATCCCCACCCAGCAAAGATCAGCTGAACCAATACAGACAGGGATAGAATATGGAACTGTAGGGCTCCTTTAGCACAGAGGTGCTTAATTATCTTTAAATATGGTCCCCGAAAAAGCACCAATAATTACCACAGCTCACCTCTAGTTCATGAGTTAGCCTCAAGTCTTTCACCAACAGTAACTTCACTTTCGATTTCCTGCAAAATGACGCAAACACACATCCCACGTGTCGACTGGGAAATGACAAGGTTGGTGAATTAGTGACTCCGTGATTTATTGTGACTCTATCTGGAAAGACAATATTCAAAATCTCAGAATAATTCATAAAACAACATTAGTAACAAACACCAAAATTAATTTTCAATGGAGGTCAGACTCGCACATTCACCAGAATGATACTGAGACTTAAAGGGTTAAATCAGGTTGCATAAACAATTTCCTCGAGTATATAACATTATACTGCCTCACAGCACCAGGGATCTGGGTTCAATTCCCAGTTTGGGTCATCGTCTGTGTTGAATTTGCACATTCTGTGTCTGCATTTGTTTCCTCTGGGTGCACCGGTTTCCTCCCACAGTCTGAAAGATGTGCTGGTTGGGTGCATTGGCCGTATTAAATTCTCCCTCAGTGTACCCGAACAGGTACTGGAGTGTGGCAACTAGGGAATTTTCACACTAACTTCATTGCTGTGTTAATGTAAGCCTACTTGTTCCACTAATAATAAAACTTTAAACTTTAACTTCAAAAAACTATAAAACCTTATTAAGGATGGTCTAACTGAGATGTTGAAGATGATGAAAAAATTTGATCATGTAAATAGATGTGGAAAGGATTGAATATAACATTCAAACACTCGAGATCAGAGTATTGAATTTGATAATCAGCCAAGATCAAAATGAATACCATAGTAGACTCGAAGGGCTGAATGGCCTACTCTTGATTTTCTGTCTTTCTATGATTCTCTCCTTGGCACTGGTTAAAACTAACCCTAGCCTCTAATACCATTGCATTCAGCAGGAAAAGAAGTTGCCCAACTATAGCTAACAAAAGAAGTTAAGGATAATATTAGATCCAAAGAGGAATCATATTAAGTTTCTGGATATGAAGTACCTGAGGATTGGGAGCAGCTCAAAACGCAGCAAAGGAGGATAAAGAGATTGATTCAGAGGGGAAAAATAGAACATAGAGCAATACAGCACAAACAGGCCCTTCGGCCCACGAGTTGCACCGATCGCATCTACCAATCCACAGACCTATCTATAACCCCCTATCCTATTCTTTTCCATATACTCATCCAGAAGTCTCTTAAAAGATCCCAGCGAGTTTGCCTCAACAACCTCCGATGGCAGTCGATTCCATTCACTCACCACCCTCTGAGTGAAAAACTTACCCCTAACATCCACTCTGTATTTGCTTCCCTGCACCTTAAATCTATGTCCTCTCGTAGTGACCATTTCAGCTCGGGGAAATAGTCTCTGAGAGTCCACCCAATCTATTCCTCTCAACATTTTATAAACCTCTATCAGGTCGCCTCTCAACCTACGTCTCTCCAGTGAGAAGAGTCCCAGCTCCCTCAACCTATCTTCATAAGGCCTGCCTCCCAATCCAGGCAGCATCCTTGTAAATCTCCTCTGAACTCTCTCAATAGCCTGTACATCCTTCCTATAGTGAGGCGATCAGAACTGCGCAAATATGAGAGTAAACCTGCAAGTAACATAAAGATGGACTGCAAAAACATCAAGAAATATATTTTAAAAGAAGATTACTGAAACCACCCTTAGGGTGTACAGTGTGTCAGGGAAGGGTAGCACCTCTGGTGGGGGAACATGTTACGTCCTTTTCAGGGCAGTTTGTCCATCCTTTGTCCTCACCGGGCACTCAGCTCTCACCTGTGGCTCCCGGTAGCTGTTTGCCTGCGACAGCGGCCACACCCCTGGCAACGGCCTCGACAAGCCAGTTAAAGCAGGTGAGGGTAGCCGACGGGTCTCAACCCTCTGAGATAGGGAGATGTCTATCCCAGCATGTGAAGGCAGAGTATGGCGATCTGAGCAGATGAGACCAATGGAAGGTCCAACAGTCAAGAAGGCGGTCTCTGTAAGCGTCGTGGAATGCAAAGAGCAGGACAAGACACAGAAGACGTCCTGGTCATCCACTGCGCCTAGTCCCATCTCCAACCATTTGACTCTTGTCTTGCCACTGGATCTAGATGGGAATTGGGGACAGAGAGTGAGGCTGATGCTGCGCAACTCTCCCTCATTTTAATCCAAATCAAGCACTAGTCTCGACACCATCATCATCATCATCAGTGTCCTGTTCAACCCTTGAAGTCCTGTAGTGATGGGCGAGTGATGAAGCAGCAGGTGTGGATACACTGGGAGCTGTAGTCACGGACCTGCATGCAGGAGGCTCAGGTCTAATGGTCGTTTTCCACTGACCGAAGCAGCAGTGAAACTCAGCGTCTACCTGGGCGACTGAACAATCCTCTTAGGAACGGACTCCTCACCCCCATAGAATGAGAAAGATCCTAGAAAAGGTGACCTAAATATTGCCTGCTTCACTACACCCTGGCCAGTTTGCCGTGGCTGGCGGAGGTCCCATCTCACAGTCGATCAAACAAAAAAAAACAAGGTGACACTGCTCATCATTGGCACCTGGAACATGCGCACAATTTTGGACAACCCTACAGCAGACAGACCAGAGAGAAGAACATCCTTAGTTGCCAGAGAGCTTGCAAAATACAACGTTGACATTGCAACCCTGAGCAAAACTCGTCTTGCCAACGTAGGTCAGTGGACTGAAACTGGGGGTGGATACGCTTTTTTCTGGAGCGGTTGCAGCAGTGATGAGTGTCGTGATGCTGGAATTGGATTCGCCGTCAGTCACCTTGTTCAGAAACTTGATAGTCTACCCAAGGGCTTATGACATTACAGCTTCTGCTACACAACAGATGTCAAGCCACCCTGATCAGTGCGTGTCCCCACAATGAACAACACAGACGAGATGAAAGACAAGTTCTATGAAGAACTAGACGCCCCACTATCAGCAGTGAGCAGTACCGACAAGCTGATCTTGCTTGGCGATTTCAATGCAAGAGTAGGGTGTGACTCTGCAATGTGGGAGGGAGTCAGTGGGAGGAATGGAGTGGGCAAGTGTAACAGTAATGGCTGACTCTTACTGAAGACCTGTGCAGCACATGATCTTCTCATCACCAACACAACCTTCCGTCTGCTTATCCGTAACAAGACCTCCTGGATGCACCCCTACTCTAAGCATTGGCATCTTATCGACGATGTCATTGTCGGGAGAAAAGACAGGCAGGATGTCAGAGTGACCAAGGCCATGTGTGGTGCTGACTGCTGGACAGATCACAGGCTCATTGTCTCCAAAATGAGGCTCTGCATTAGACCCAAAAGGCAACCACAAGGAAGCAAAGTTATGAAAAGAATCAATGTGGCCAAGCTAAAGAACCCCAGTGTAGCTTCAGCACTGGCTGAAGACTTAGAAATCAAGCTTGCTGACCTACACCTCGCAGGCAACGCTGAGGATGACTGGGAATGCTTCTGGGATGCTATCCACACATCTGCACTGAAACTTGGGCCCTCCACCCACAAGCAGCATGATTGGTTCAATGAGAATGATGAGGAGGTACAGGCTCTACTTGTTGAAACTCACCGTCTTCATCGGGCCTGTCAGAACGACCCATCTTCAGCTTTTACCAGTGCTCGCAGGAGAGTCCACAATAAACTGCGAAAAATGCAGGATGTCTGGCTGAGCACCAAGGCAGATGAAATACAGGGATACGCTGACAGAAACGACTTGAAACGGTTCTATGAAGCCTTCAGTACATAGAACATAGAACATTAAAGCGCAGAACGGGCATTTCGGCCTTCGATGTTGCACCGACCAATTAAGAAAAAGCAATGACCCTCTAACCTAAACCATTCCCTTTTCATCCATAAACTTATCTACTAACCTCTTAAACACCACCAAACTTGGCGCATCTACAACTGCAGCAGGCAGGGCATTTCATACCCTTACCACCCTTTGGGTAAAGAACCTACCTATGACATCCGTCCTATAACTATCACCCCTTAATTTAAAGCTGTGTCCCCTCGTGCTAGCTTTCTCCATCCTAGGAAAAAGGCTACCACTGTCCACCCTATCTAAACCTCTAATCATCTTATATGTTTCGATAAGGTCCCCTCTTAGCCGCCTTCTTTCTAACGAAAACAATCTCAAATCCCTCAGCCTCTCTTCATAAGACCTGCCCTCCATACCAGGCAACATTCTGGTAAACCTCCTCTGTACCCTCTCCAATGCCTCCACATCTTTCTTATAATGGGGGGACCAGAACTGTACACAATACTCCAAGTGCGGCCGCACTAGAGTTTTGTACAGTTGCAACATGACGTTGCGGCTCCGAAATTCAATTCCCCTACCAATAAAAGCTAAGACTCCATATGTCTTCTTAACAACCTTCTCGACTTGATTGCACGGACCTCAATCTCTCAGGAGTTTCACAGCCCTGAGTACAGATGGTGCAACTCTCATTACAGAGAGGGCTCAGATCCTGCAGAGATGGGCTGAACATTTGAAGCCGTCCTCAACCGATCGTCATCTATTAACGATGAGGCAATAGACTGGATTCCCCAGGTCAATATCAACAGTGCATTGGATGACCCACCGGTATTAGTTGAAGTCACGAAAGTTGTCAGCCAACTATCCAGTGGCAAAGCCCCAGGGGCAGATGCCATACCCGCAGAGATACAAATCTGCTGGTCCTGTACTTATCAAGAAGCTCACAGAGTTGTTCCAGTCCTTTTGGAAGCAAGGATCTGACAGTGCGGCACTCCCTCAGCACTGACCCTCTGACAGTGCGGCACTCCCTCAGCACTGACCCTCTGACAGTGCGGCACTCCCTCAGCACTGACCCTCTGACAGTGCGGCACTCCCTCAGCACTGACCCTCTGACAGTGCGGCACTCCCTCAGCACTGACCCTCTGACAGTGCGGCACTCCCTCAGCACTGACCCTCTGACAGTGCGGCACTCCCTCAGCACTGACCCCCTGACAGTGCGGCACTCCCTCAGCACTGACCCTCTGACAGTGCGGCACTCCCTCAGCACTGACCCTCTGACAGTGCGGCACTCCCTCAGCACTGACCCTCTGACAGTACAGTATAATACAATACATCTCTCGCTCCACCTCCATATTGACACTCTGACCATACAGCACTCCCTCACTACTGACCCTTCAAAGGTGCAGAACTCCTTCAGTACTGTCCCTCCTGAAGTACAGCATTCTCTCACTCCTGGCTTTCTGATTCAATATCTATGATGATTACTACTTCACCCAGGATAATATCTCAAATCTAGTTGGATTTGTATCCACACTGTTCAGATTCTGATAATGAATACAAAATACTGCAGACACCTGGAAATCTAAAATAAAAGATATCGTGCAAGAAAAACTGAATTGAAGCCTATAAGATCCTGAGGGGTATCAACATGGTGGGTTTAGAGAGAATCTCCTCTTGTAGGAGAGTCTAGAACTAGGAGTCGCCCATTTAAAATGGAGATGAGACAAAATTCTTCCTCTGCGCCATGTGTGTCTTTAAAACTCTCCTGTTGAAAAAGCGATGCAAGCAGAATATTTTCAAGACAGAAATGAATAAATTCTTGGTAATCAAGGGGGTAATAGGTTATCGGAGTAGACAAGATGCAGATTTGAGATTACTTTCAGATCAGCGACGATCTTATTAAACTATGCGGTTGGCTTAAGGAACTGAATGGCCTCATCTTTTTTCTATGTCTGGCAGCATCTGTGGAGAAGAAGCAATGTTAACGTTTTGAATCTGACATGACTCTTCTGAAGAAGTTTCAAGGAAGAGTCATATTGGACTTAAACTTTAACTCTATTTCATTTTCCAAAGGTTCTGTCTGAGCAGCAGAGTTTTTCTTGGGTTTTCCCTTCTGACTGAAGAGAAAAGTCAGAGCTTGAATGAAACAATACCTGTCAGCCAAGCCCAGGAGGAGGAGGACTGAAAGAAAATGAGGAAATCAAGTTCTAAAGAGGATGAAGCAAATGAACCAAGTAGCAATCCTGCCAACTCACTCCATACTTTCTAGTATGAATCTCTTTCATTCACATGAAATGGTTTGAGTTTGCCAAAAACCAGCGTGGTGATACCTTCTTAGACTGGAACGAGAAGTGACTTTTTCTGAGATGTCATGTGGATGCACAAGAATTATACCCCATGGAAGACAAGGGCCCTACGACATGAACCCCAAGGGCTTAAAGGAGGCACCGGGCCCAAAAATACATCTGAGCTCAAGTCATTGTTGGCAATGATAAATTACAATGGGTGTTTATTTTTAAATCAAACTTATTGCCATTATTAGCTCCTTGCATATTCTGCTAAAGAACCACAGTATTAGTCTCAGAAGACATCCTAGATAGAAGCTTTCAATAGAGTAAAACAATTGTTGCAATCTTCAAACTTATTAGTATATTTTGACCCATCTTTGGAACTGGTGTTGACCTGCAATGCCTCTCTATATAGGGTTGGTGTGGTATTATCCCATTAGATGGAAGATGGACTGAAAGACCAATAGGCTATGAACCAAGAACCCTTTCAGAGGCAAAAAAAGGCTACTTTCAAACTAAGGAAGAAGGATTATCAACTTCACTGGTACTTATAGGGTAGGCACTTTTACCATTGTTTCCAACCACAAACTGCTCTTGGGTGTTTTTAAAGAAGTCAAGGCTTTTCACCAATCGCATCAGCAAAAATTCAAAGCCTAGTATCAATTCCGTCCACCAATGAATATACTCCAGTACCACAGCAAACTGTAACAGTGATGAATCTTTTGGACATGCTGCTACCTTAGCAAAGCAAATCAGGTGCTGGACCAATCGGAATCCAAAACGGGAGACAGATACTTACAGGTGGGGCCAATGAGCCGGTTTTTGATGAAATGAAACCATTTGCTACCTGCAGGATGAACTGAATTGTCAGCATGGCATCATACTCCAGGGAACAAAAGTAGCCGTCCCTGTCCCAGCAGAGAGCTGCTTCCAATGAATTTACACAATACTCATTTGAACATCTGAAAGATGAGGATGATCACCGGAAGTCGTGTGCGATGGCCTGGCATTGATGCCAACATCAAGAGTTGAGTCAAGCAAAGTCTAGTCAAGCATTGTGAACAGGGCCAACAGCAGCAAACATTACCTACCACAACCCCACTATACCTTTGGGAATAGTCCAGCCAGCCACTGAGTCCATTTGATTATATTGCTCCATTCATGGGCACAATGTATCAGCACACTGGTGATGCACATTCTCAACCGGAAGGACATTTTTAAGGTGAATTCTCCTACATTGCCGGCTATCACTGAAAGATTACACCAATGTTCTTCCACCCAAGAAATGCACGAAGTCACAGTGCCTGACAATAGAACAATGTCAGACTTCAGAGTGTCAAATTTCACTCAATGGCATAAAGCACATGAGGTCTACACATAACCAACCAGCATCCAATGAACTAGCTGAGCAAGCCATCCAAACTTTTAAGTCTGGCCTAAAGAAGCAGTCAAGAGGCACCCTGGAGAGCAGAATCTCACAATTCCTTCTTGGCTTCTGGACGACTCCTGATGCAACAACAGGAATCCCACTGGCAATGCTGTTAATGAACCATCATCTCAGAATGAGACTGAGTCTCATGTTTCCAAATTTGCCAGGGAGAGTAGAGACAGGCCAAAGCAGCCAGATGGTAATTCATGATTCATGCTAGTCAACATGACTGTTTATGGTGAATAACACTGTGAGGAGTTTTGAAGGGGTCAAGTTGGTCCTTGGATTTATCGTCTCTAAAACTGGACCCCTGTTTCATTAAGTGGATGTAGAAGGAAGGATCATCCGGAAACCTGTAGACAATTTGAGAAAAAAAGCAGAAGGTTTTGCCATCAGGAAATGTTATTGACTGTTTTATACTCAAGTATCTGGTCATCCTGAGCAGGCACTGCCAAAGTCTCCATGGAAACAGAGAGTCAAACTGCTTGTGCCTGAAGAGGCACCTGTCATTGTGGTTTCAACTGACCACAGTCCTGTACACCCCAGACAGAGGAGTTACACCAATCTATAAACATTCAGAAGGCTTGATTTATAATTGACTAAATTGATGTACTAAATGTTTAATTATCTGGGATTGTCTAAATGGAATGTTGACATTTGTATAAAGGACTCAGAGAGGGAAGGATCTGGGGATCAATTTGCAAAGTAAGGGTCACATCATCCAGTGAACCAATGGGGGAGCATGCTGGGGGATCACCTTGGTAAGCTCAGGCTTTTGTACTCAGCATCATCTTGGGCACTGATTGCAGCCACAAGATTGCTATAGTTTTAACCTGTAAGTTAATAAATTGCATCTTCCCTAAACTGATAGGGCATCTTTCCACACTTCTCTGTACTAAATGCTATCTGTCACTTGCCCGCCATTCTCCTCAACTACCTATATCCTGTTTCAGTCAACTGACATCTTCACAGTTTGGTAATGCAGGTTTGGTAATGAACTTTGGTAATGGGTTTTTATGACAATCTGGCAGTTTTCCCAATCACAGAGTTGCTGCAGCACAGCAAGTGACATCTGATCCACTATGTCTGCACACTGATTCTTTACAAACATCATCTCATTCTTTTTAAATGAATTGCACCAGACTCCCAGACAGTGCATTCCAAATCATCATCACTCCTTATGTGATGAAGTATTTTCTCATATTGCTTTTGCTTCTTTTAACAATCATCTATAATCAATCAATAGGTCTATAAACATAGACAGGGATCACAGGTAGAGGTGGGAACATCGGGGTGGCGGCGCAGGCTCGTTGGACCGAAGGGCCTGTTTCCTGTGCTGTTTTGTTCTTTGTTCATCTTAAATCTACGATCCCTCATTTCCAGTACTTTCACAAGTGGGAACAGTTTCTCCCTATCCAGTCCCTTCATGATTACGAATACCTCTGCCAAATATCCTCTTAGTCTTCTTTTCTTCAAGGAGAACAGTCCCAGCCTCTCCAATTCATCCCCATAATTGACATTTCGCACTCCTGGAACTATTCCTGTAAACCTCTTCTGTACTCTCTCCAATGAGTTCACACCCTTCCTCTAGTGTGGCACCCAGAACCGTACACAATATCCCAGCTGAGGTCTAAGTAGCGTCTCGTGTAAATTCAGCATAACCTCCTTGTTTTTGTCCTCTATTAATCTCTAGGATGCTGCATGCTTTATTAATTTTCACGGTTTTTCCTGGGGCTGAATCACAAATTATAAGTTTTATTCAATTCAATTTCACAACCTACCCTGATGGGATTTGAACTTTGCCCTCTGGAACCCAAGGAGCTTTAATTCCAATACAGGTAGTACACAAATGGAAAGTGTCCTTGTTGATAGGTTAAGACAAAAATCAAGACAATAGCACCAGGATAGGATCCCATAGGTACCCTTGGAGCCACTGCCAAGGTATGGCCAGGATGTGAGTGTAGTCTCACTCGCTGTCCTCTGCAACGTGAGGGCAGTCACTGAATAACCACGAGGATCACAGGGTAAATTTGGCTCTTCATTAACTCAAGAAAACCATGACCAATCCTGCTGCCTCAGCAGAGACCTGGGATTGAACTCATCACCTTCTTGTCAGTACAGATTAACAGAAACAGCTCATTCAGCACTTCAATCCACTTATCTGCCCTTGGTTTTGAAATCCTTAATCTCCCTAACTAACCAATAACTATCAAGCTCAATTTTGAAACTTCCAATTGACTCCGAAAATTTGTATTTGTGTGAGCACGTGCATGTGTAGACACGCGTGTGTGTGTGTGTGTATGTGTATGCGCGCATGTGATGTGTGGGGGGAAGAGTAAATTTTTCTCTCCACCCCACCAAAACAAATAGTTGTTCATCTACTTGTGCCACTGTAAGGGGTGCAGTCCCATGGGTGCTAGCAGTGTAAGGGTTAAACAGGTCTGATCTAGAACTCAACCCAATTATTCCAGATGGAATGTATCTAAAATTCTGTGCAACTCCAACAACACTTTTTCCCTTTTACTTTCTAGACTAGAAATAATGCCAACAAACATTAATCTTTGGGATAAAAGAAATTTACTGTGCAAGCTTTGACAAAGGGTCATCTGGACTTGAAATGTCAGCTCTTTTCCCTCCTTACAGATGCTGCCAGAACTGCTGAGATTTTCCAGCATTTTCTGAATTAACCTTTCTGATTAAGTTGGACTTTACCATTTAGTGATTTCTGTACATTGGTCTTATATCCCACAGCTCTGCCAGAATTTGTAGCCTTTTGCTGTGTCGAAAATACTGTAATTTATCTCTGATCCAAGCTGCACAACCCCAAATATCCCAACACTGAACTTCATCTGTCTGAAATATAATATGAAAATTGACAGGAGGGAGTGATTTCATATTGGTTACAGTCTGTCTAGGACTTCCAGGGGCAACACTGAACAGAAGCCACAACCAATGTTATCAGCTGCTATTCCCAGTCTGTATTGGCCAACCAAACTCACAAGGGCAATAATATGATATCAAATTGTTCTTGCTGCTCCTGAATTGTGGAGGAAGGACAGATGGCTTGGGTCACTGTCTGAAGTTTGCACATTCTCCCTGCACGTAGGTCACTGCCTGTGTGGTTTTCCTCCGGGTGCTCCGGTTTCTTCCGCAATCTAAAAACATGCTGGTTAGGTGCATTGGCCATGTTAATGTTATGTCCCCCAGTGTACCCGAACAGCCCTCAGAGTGTGGCGATTAGGGAATTTTCACAGTAACTTCACTGCAATATGAATGTAAGCCTGCCTGAGACACTAATAAATAAACTTTAAAACAGCCAAGGACTGACATTTTCTATCCAGTGACTCCTGCTGTAAAGTGCACAGTTTAAAATTTTAAGTTTAGTTACAACTGTTACAAGTTGGCTTATATTAACAATGCAATGAAGTTACTGTGAAAATCCCCAAGTTGCCACACTCTGGTGCCTATTCGAGTACATTGAGGGAGAATTTAGCACAGCAATGCACCTAACCAGCACGTCTTTTGGACACAGTGTGAGGCAAACAAACAGTTCCAGTCGTACACTAGGAAGCCTGAGTCTGGGAATTCAAACTGACAAACAGGTATTTAATTCAATAAATTTAGTGATTTTTGTATGGCCACCAAGCAAAAAAATCAAGAGAATATGGAGCTCTTTCCCAATCTGGGCAGGCACAGCACAAGTCTGTTCACAATTGTATGGGGCTTTGGTGAGACCACATTTGGAGGAGTGTATGTAGCTTTGGTCTCTGAATTTAAGGAAGAATACACTGCCATTGGAGGCGGTATGGCAAAAGTTCACTAGATTGCAGCTTGCACGAGTGGATTCTCCTATGATGAGATTGAATAAATTGGGTCAATATTCTCTGGGGTTTAAAAAAATGAGAACTGATCTGAGTAGATTACCTTCATTAAGTTTGCACAGGGTAGATACTGAAAGGTTGTCTCCTCTGAAACTTGGGGGCACAGTCTCAGGATAAAGGTTGATCAGTGAGCATTGAGGTCAAATTTCTTCATCCAAAGCAGTTGTAAATCTTTGGAACTCTCTATCCCAGAGGGTTGAAGATGAGCTATTCTGGAATATATTAAAAGCTGGGATAAGCAGATTTTTGTCTTCCCGGAGAGTGGATGGAAATGGAGTTAAGGTTAATGATCACCTGTGGCCGTGATGAATGCCAAAGCAGACTTGACTTTGGTCTAATCCTGCTCAGATTTCTTATGTTCCTTCGTCTCCAAACCCAAGCAACAACGTGCATTTTTGTAGCACCTTTAATGTTGTAAAGGGTCCCTACAATGCTTCACAGGAGCATTAAGAATAAAATCTGATGGAGTCCACAGATAATCAGACAAGAAGTCAGAGTTTGGCCAAAGAGAGAGGTTTTAAGAAGTGTTTTCAGTGAGGACAAAGAGATAAACAAAATAGAATAGAATAGAATCACTACAATGCAAAAGCGGGCCATTTGGCCCCTCGTGTCTGCACTGACCACAACCCTACCCAGACCCTATTCCCATAACCCCACACATTCATCCTGCTAATCCCCTCAAACGAGGGCCAATTTATCATGGTCAATCCACCTTCCCTGCACATCTTTGGAATGTGGGAGAAAACTGGAACACCTGAAGGAAACCCAAACAGACATGGGGACAATGTGCAGACTCACACAGACAGTGACCTGAGCCTGGGAATCGAATCCAGGTCCCTGCGCCGTGAAGCAGCAGTGCTAACCGCTGTGCCACCCTGCTGCCCAACTGGAAAGACACAGGGAGACTCCGGAAGAGAATTCCAGAGGCTTGGGCCACAACACCTAAAAACATGGCAACAAACAGTGAAACCATTAAAATCAGGGAGGGAGAAGAGATCAAAATTAGAAGAGCATCAAGGTCTGAGAGAGGATTATCAAGGTGAGGAGTTCACAGAGGCAGGAAGGAATGAGGCAATGGATAGATCTGAAAATAAACAAACCAATCCACAACCAGAGTTCAACTGGCCCCAAGAGGACAGAAATGGAGAAAAGAATGATGACCAAATATAGCACAAACTAATGGTGGGTTAACCAATGGGCAGGGACTTAGCACTAATAAGTAACTTCAACCAAACAAAGACTATCTCAGCGAGGAGGAATATCCGGAGAAATTACACGTTTGATGCAAGAATGAGTTATTTTAAAACATGTCAATAGGTGATTGCTCAGTGACCACAACACCCACAAACAGCACAAAGGGAAATTATAGCTTTTAACAGCTGGTGTTGACCCGACTCCCACCCAACCCCCTATAAACTGAAAATGACAGCATAGAACATAGAACAGTACAGCACAGTACAGGCCCTTCGGCCCTCAATGTTGTGCCGAGCTATGTCCAATCCCAAGATCAAGCTATCCCACTCCTTATCATTCTGGTGTGCTCCATGTGCCTATCCAATAACCGCTTGAAAGTTCCTAAAGTGTCCGACTCCACTATCACAGCAGGCAGTGCATTCTACACCCAACCACTCTCTGAGTGAAGAATCTACCTTGGCCATCCCTCCTATATTTCCCACCATGAGCTTTATAGTTATGCCCCCTAGTAACAGCTATATTCAGCCGAGGAAATAGTCTCAGCACGTCCATTCTATCTATTCCCCTCATCATTTTATAAACTTCTATTAAGTCGCCTCTCATCCTCCTCCGCTCCAAAGAGAAAAGCCCCAGCTCCCTCAACCTTTCCTCATAAGACCTATCCTCCAAACCAGGCAACATCCTGGTAAGTCTCCTCTGCATTCTCTCCAATGCTTCCACATCCTTCTTGTGGTGAAGTGACCAGAACTGAACACAATATTCCAACTGTGGTCTCACCAATGTCCGGTATAGTTGCAGTATAACCCCACAGCTCTTAAATTCAAACCCCTTGTTCATATATGCTAACACACTATAAGTATTCTTCACAGGTCTATCCACTTGAGTGGCAACTTTCAGAGATCTGTGGATATGAACTTCTCTGTTCCTCCACATTCCTCAGAACCCTACCGTTGACCCTGTAATCTGCATTCAAGTTTGTCCTATCAAAATGATAGGAACTCACACTTATCTCCATCTGCCGCTTTTCTGCCCAGTTCTGCATACTATCAATGTCTCTTTGCAGCCAATAAGAGCCCTTCACCTCATCCACTACTCCACCAATCTTGGCGTCATCGGCAAATTTACTAACCCATCCTTCATCTCCTTCTTCCAAGTCATTGATAAAAATCACAAATAGCAGAGGACCCAGCATTGACCCTTGTGGTACATTGCTGGTAATTGGCCTTCAATCTGAAAATTTAGTCTGAACCACCGAAGTAAGACTAACTGGCCTATAAATACCAGGGTCATTCCTATTTCTTTTCTTGAAAAGAGGAACAACATTTGCCACTCTCCAGTCCTCTGGCATTATCCCTGTGGAGAGCGAGGACCCAAAGATCAAAGCTAAAGCTCCGCAATCTCATCCCTTGTCTCCCAAAGTATCCCATCCGGCGCTGGGGACTTATCCACCCTCAGGTTTTTCAAAATTGCTAACACATCTTCCCTCAAAACATCTACCTCCTCCATCCTATCAGCCTCATAGCGGGTGCTCATAGAGTTATTTTAAAGGAGGGAGCTTTACTCTGTATCTAACCCCGTGCTGTACCTGTCCTGGGAGTGTTTGATGGGGGGACAGTGTAGAGGGAGCTTTACTCTGTATCTAACCCCGTGCTGTACCTGTCCTGGGAGTGTTTGATGGGGGGACAGTGTAGAGGGAGCTTTACTCTGTATCTAACCACAGGCTGTAGTTTCCAATTGGGTAGAGTCACAGAGGTTTACAGCATGGAAATCCTTCTGCCCAATTTGTCCATGCCGCTCTTTTTTTTTGAAAACCCCTAAGCTAGTCCCAATTGCCCCATTTGGCCCATATCCCTCTATACCCATCATACCCATCTAAATGCTTTTAAAAGTCAGAATTGAGACTTGGGTAGAGCAGGGACAGGAATGGATGTTACAGGTTCCGGGGTACAAATGCTTTAGTCGGAGTAGAGAAGGAGGTAGAAGGGGGGGAGGAGTGGCGTTACTGGTCAAAGACTGTATCACGGTGATCGAAAAGAAGTTTGATGAGGACTTGTCTGTTGAGGTAGTATGGGCTGAGATTAGAAACAGGAGAGGAGAGGTCACCCTGTTGGGAGTCTTTTACAGACCTCCTAATAGTTCTAGAGAGGTTGAGGAAAGGATTGCGAAGTCAATTCTGATTAGGAGTGAAAGTAGTAGGGTAATTGTGATGGGGACTTTAACTTTGCTAATATTGATTGGAATAGCTATAGCTCTAGCTCGTTAGAGGGGTCAGTTTTCGTACAGAGTGTGCAGGAAGGTTTTTTGACTCAGTATGTAGATAGGCCAACTAGAGGTGAGGCTACATTGGATTTGGTGCTGGGCAATGAGCCAGACCAGGTGTTAGGCTTGGAAGTTAGTGAACATTTTGGTGATAGTGACCACAATTCGGTTACGTTCACCTTAGTGATGGACAGGGATAGGCATGAAGCTGGGGGCTGTAGTTATAGCTGGGGGAGGGTAATTATGAGGCCATCAGGAGAGAATTAGGGTGCGTAGATTGGACTAGGGAACTACAGGGACTGGGAACATCTGGAATTTGGTGCTTATTCAAGGAGCAGCTGCTGAGAGTCCTTGATAAGTATGTCCCTGTCAGGCAGGGAGGAAATGGACGAGTAAGAGAGCCTTGGTGTACGAAAAGAGTTGATTTGCTGGTTAAGAAGAAAAAGGAGGCTTATGTCAGGATGAGGCTTGAAGGCTCAGGTAGTGCAATGGATAGCTATAGATTAGCTAGGAAGGAGGTAAAAAGTGAATTGAGGAGAGCTAAGAGGGGACACGAGAAGATGTTGGCTGATAGGATTAAGGAGAATCCTAAAGCTTTCTTTCGATATGTTAAGAATAGAAGATTGGTTAGGGCAAGATTAGGGCCAGTCATAGACAGCAGTGGGAAGTTGTGCGTGGAGCCTGAAGAGATTGGTGAGGCACTGAATAAATATTTCTCTTCGGTATTCACGCAGAGTGCTGGAAATGTAGCTGTGGAGAGCACTGAGGTACAGGGTTGCAAATTGGGGAGTATTGTAGTAGATAGGGAGGATGTGTTAGAAATTCTCGAGGGTTTGAAGTTGGATAAGTCCCCTGGGCCGGACGGGATTTACCCTATGATTCTCTGGGAGGCAAGAGAGGAGATTGCAGAGCCTCTGGCTCTGATCTTCAGGTCCTCGTTGGTTACGGGTGTGGTTCCGGAGGACTGGAGGATAGCGAATGTGGTCCCATTGTTTAAGAAGGGGAAGAGAGACCTTCCTGGGAATTATAGGCCAGTGAGTCTTACTTCTGTTGTGGGCAAGGTATTGGAGAGAATTATTAGGGATAGGATTTATAGTTATTTAGAGAGAAATGAATTGATTGGGGATAGTCAGCATGGTTTCGTGAAGGGTAGGTCATGCCTTACTAACCTCATTGAGTTTTTTGAGAAAGTGACCAGAGAGGTGGATGGGGGTAAGGCGGTTGATGTAGTATATATGGACTTTAGTAAGGCTTTTGATAAGGTGGCCCATGGAAGACTTCTACAGAAAATGCAGATGTGTGGAATAGAGGGTGATTTAGCTAATTGGATTAGGAATTGGCTGGCAGATAGAAGACAGAGGGTGGTGGTTGATGGGAGATATTCATCGTGGAGTTCGGTGACGAGTGGTGTGCCTCAGGGGTCTGTTTTGGGGCCCCTGCTGTTTGTAATTTTTATAAATGATCTGGATGAGGGTATTGAAGGATGGATTAGTAAATTTGCAGATGACACTAAAGTCGGTGGAGTGGTAGATAGTGAAGAGGGGTGTTATAGTTTACAGAGTGACTTGGACAAGTTGCAGAGCTGGGCCGAGAGGTGGCAAATGGAGTTTAATGTGGAAAAGTGTGAGGTAATGCACTTTGGCAGAAACAATAAATGTGTAGAGTATAGGGCTAATGGTAGGACTCTTAATAGTGTTGATGAACAGAGGGATCTTGGTGTATATGTGCATAGATCCCTGAAAGTAGGCAGTCAAGTCGATAAAGTTGTTAAGAAGGCATATGGAGTCTTAGCTTTTATTGGTAGGGGGATTGAATTTAGGAGCCGCAGCATCATGTTGCAGCTGTACAAAACTCTAGTGCGGCCGCACTTGGAGTATTGTGTGCAGTTCTGGTCGCCACATTATAAGAAAGATGTGGAGGCATTGGAGAGGGTACAGAGGAGGTTTACCAGGATGTTGCCTGGTATGGAGGGCAGGTCCTATGAAGAGAGGTTGAAGGATTTGAGGTTGTTTTCGTTAGAAAGGAGGCGGCTAAGAGGGGATCTTATTGAAGCATATAAGATGATTAGAGGTTTGGATAGGGTGGACAGTGATAGCCTTTTTCCTAGGATGGAGAAAGCTAGCACGAGGGGACACACTTTAAATTAAGGGGTATGAGTTATAGGACGGATATCAGAGGTAGGTTCTTTACTCAAAGAGTGATTAGGGAGTGGAATGCCCTGCCTGCAGCTGTTGTAGATGCGCCAAGTTTGGTGGCGTTTAAGAGGTTAGTTGATAAGTATATGGATGAGAAGGGAATGGTTTAGTTAGGAGGGGCATTGCTTTTTATTTTGGTCGGCACAACATCGAAGGCCGAAGGGCCTGTTCTGTGCTGTATTGTTCTATGTTCTATGTTAATTGTTAGATTTCTATCTACTGGAGTTAAAAGGCATCTTGAATGAAACATGCAAGATCCTGGGGGGTATTGAGAGAGTGGACACAGAAAGGATGTTTCCACTTGTGGGAGAATCTAGTACTAGGGTTCACTATTTAACAGTCAGGAGTCTCCCATTTGAAACAGAGATGAGATGAATTTGTTTCCTCAGTGGGTTTTTGAAGTGTCTTCCTGAAGCAGTTGTCAAAGATTTTGAAGGCAATGGTGGATAATTTCTTGGTAAGGGGATGATGAGTGAGCTAGACGCAGATTTGAGATTATGAAATGGTGAAGCAGGCTCGAGGGGCTGAATGGCCTCCTCCTGCTTCTTGTTTGTATGTTTTGTGTGAAAAGATGAGATATTTCAAAAATAATAGGATGGAGAAAATCCTAGGATGGAGAAAGCTAGCAAGAGGGGACATAGCTTTAAATTAAGGGGTGGTAGTTATAGGACGGATGTCAGAGGTAGGTTCTTTACCCAGAGGGTGGTAAGGGTTTGGGAATGCCCTGCCTGCTGTAGTTGTAGATGCGCCAAGTTTGGGGGCGTTTAAGAGGTCAGTAGATAAGTTTATGGATGAAAAGGGAATGGTTTAGTTTAGAGGGTCATTGCTTTTTCTTAATTGGTCGGTGCAACATCGAAGGCCGAAAGGCCTGTTCTGCGCTGTTATGTTCTATGTTCTAAAGCACGGGGCTCTCACAACAGGACAGATGTCAGACTCAGGTATTGGTCATTTAGCTGCCTGAAGCACAGACCGGAGAAGCTGGGATTGCTCCCTTGTCGACAGAGAACTTTCAGGTGATCATTGGGATGTTCAAAATTATGACAGTTTCCAACTGATAAGCTGAAACTGTATTCACAGGGTGGCGGGGGTGAGTCACAAGTAAGAATTCATTAACACTGCCATGATGATACTGTGAAAATCCTCTAGTCGCCGCACTCAGGCGCATGTTTGGATAACACTGCAGGAGAATTTAGCATGGCCAATAGACCTAATTAACACGTCTTTCGGACTGTGGGAGGAAACTGGAGCCCGGAGGAAACCCACGCAGACACAGGGAGAGCAGAGAGACACCGACCTGAGCCTGGGAATTGAACCTCAGGTCCCTGGCACTGTGAGGCAGCAGTGCTAACGACTGTGCCATCGATTGTGATCTGGAAGGTGCTGTTTGAAAGGGTGGTGGAGACAGATTCAATAAGAACTTAGAAAAGGGAGCTGGATAAATACTTGAACAGAAATGACATGGCTATGGTGAATGAGCTGGAGGATGAGATTCTTTAAATAGATTTTCCAAAGAGCAAAATTGGACACAATGGAGTAAATGGCCTCTTTCCATATTGTGATCAGACAAAGATTCAGAGTGAATTGCTAGCTCGAAGATTGACCCTGACGGAAACTAGCAAAAAGAGTTACTCGTGACTTTTTTCAAACAATAACATTTTCTCAATGTTTTCTGAACCTATCATTTCCACATCCTAGGAATTTAAAGTGCCGGTTTCCCTGAGAAAGGATTCCTGAAACAGATTAAAACCTTGTTCAGGAAGAAACCAATTCAACAGGTGGCCAATCTCACTCTGATCACAGATTCACCCACTTGGAGTATGTGATCCACAATTCGCATGCCCCCTCCCCCGCTGGAGACCCTCAAACAAAACCTACACCCCACCTGGAGTGTGCGATCCACAACAGGCAGCATACAAGACTTTCACATAACAACCATTGCACTTCTCTGGAAGCAACAACATCGAGACATGTCCGGACTTGAGAAAGAAATACAAAACAAACAGCTAGTAAAGACACCGGCAACTAAATTACATATTTGTATATTCGTGAAAATCTAAACCTATCTCGAAGTTCACACACATCAAAACAACTTTACTCAACTAGTCTGGAACTGTTTGTACAACTGAAGCAGGATTTCATCGAGAGGTTTTCTGTGGACACACAAACGTCACGGCAAACTGGAGCATCAATGGGTAACGTCCATCGATGTGGGGGAGTGCAAGGAATGGGGAGTGTGGGATGGGGGGAACACAGGAAGGGGGTTGACTGCCCATGTGTGGACGGGGCTCAATAACTAGCTTGTTCTTTTATATTTTTTGCTCACAGCATGACTTTCCTGCACTCCAGTACCAGCACAGTGTTTACCCCAGTTTAACGCCAGCATCTCCACATCATGGCTCCAGTACTAGTAGCCGTACCTTCAATTGCCTAGGCTGAAAGCTCTCCCTAAACCTCTCCACCCCTGTCCTTTTATATTTCATTCTGAGAAAGCTTTGGTCATCAGCACTATTATATCCTTTTGTGGCTCAGTCTGAATTTTCTGTCTGGTAACGTTCAGGTGAAGCACTTTGGGATCTTTTATTCTATAAACTACACCATCTAAACATAAACTACGGTGCATATCCATGCAAATTTATCATTATCCAAAGGAAGAGAGGAAACAGAGAATTCTGTTTGAAGGGTGATAGAAATGAATACAGCATGGACAATGTTACCGATGGTGGGCAAACTGATGTATCATCTAACACAAGACTCCATACATTCTTGCTTCATCTTAACAAGAAGTTAGATCAGCACATGGGAAGAAAAGAATGGAAGGATTGTCTTCCAAAAGTTGTTTATTCCTATTTAGCACAAGTCTGGAAATGGAAATGTGGCTTACAAGGGATATCAGAAATAGAATTAGATTCAAAGAAGAAGCTACAAATTGGCAAAAAAGATAATAGGTTTGAGGATTGACAGCAGATTAAAATTCAGCAAAGGAGGACCAAGGGATTAATAAGAAAAACTAGTGTATGAAAATAAGCTGGTGAGGAACATAAAAGACTGTAAAAGATAACAGGTATGTAAAGAGAAAATGATTGACAAAAACAAATATAGGCCCTTTACAGCCAGGAACTGGAGAATTCATAACATGGTATAAAGAAATGGCTGAGGAACTAACTTCTACTTTGTTTCAGTTTTCACAGAGGAAGGCGTGAATAATGTACCAGAAATTACGAGTGCCTGATCAACTTCATCCCAGAGTACTTAAGGAAATGGCCCTGGAAATAGGAGATCTATTGGTGGTTATTTTCCAAAATTGGGTGCTGGATTGGAAGATAGCTAACGTAAACCCATTATTCAAAAGGTAGAGAGAAACCAGGGAACTATAGACCAGTGAGCCTAATGTCAGTACTGGGAAAGTCTATTATCAAGGATTTCATAACTCAGCATTTGGAAGGCAATGGTATAATTAGACAAAGTCAGCATGGATTTAGAAAAATCATGTTTCACAAATCTATTGGAATTCTTTGAGGATGTAACTAATAGAGTTGACTAGGGAGAACCAGTGGATGTGGTTTATTGACACTTTTAGACAGCTTTAGACAAGGTCTCACATAGCAAAGTACTATGTAAAGTTAAAGCATGAGATTGTATTGAGATGGATAGAAAACTGGTGAGCAGATAGGAAACCAAGAGTTGGAATAAATGGGTCTTTTTCCAATTGGCAGGCAGTGACTAGTGGTGTTCAGCAGGTATCTGTGCTTAGACTAAATGTTGACATTATATATTAATAATCAGGAAGGGGGAATTAAGCATATTATTTCCAAATTTGCAGATGGGTGGGAGGATGAACTGTGAGGAGGATGCAGAAATGTTTCAACGTGATTTGAACGGCAAGTCAGTAGGCATATGCATGGCAGATGCAGGATAATTATTGTTATTCATTTGTGGGACATCGGCACTGCTGATTGGCCAGCATTTAGTGCCAATCCTTAGACATCCTGGAGAAGGTGATAGTGAGCTGCCTTATAGGGTCATAGAGGTTTACAGCATGGAAAGAGGTTCTTTGTCCCAACTTGTTCACGCCACTTTTTTTTTAAATTCCTAAGCTAATCCCAATTTCCTGCATTTGGCCCATATCCCTTTATACCCATCGTACCCATGTAACTATGCAAATGCTTTCTAAAAGACAAAATTGTACCCGCCTCTACTGCTACTCTAGCAGCTTGTTCCAGACACTCACCACCCTCTGTGTAGAAAAAAATGCCTCTCTGGACACTTTTGTATCTCTTCCCTCTCATTTTAAAGTTTTAGACCCCTGCCTTTGGGAAAAGATATCAACTATCCAGCTGATCTGTGCTCCTCATTATTTTATAGACCTCTATAAGATCACCCCTCAGCCTCCTACGCTCTGGAGAAAAAAGTCCCAATTTATCCAGCCTCTCCTTATAACTTAGGGATCTGATTAGGAATACGCAGCATGGCTTTGTTAAGGGGAGGTCGTGCCTTACAAATTTGGTACAATTTTTTGAGGAGGTGACGAAAACGGTGGACGAAGGGCGAGCCGTTGATGTTGTCTGTATAGAACGTAGAACATAGAATGGATTTCAGTAAGGCGTTTGACAAAGTCCCTCATGGGAGGTTAGTTGAGAAGGTCAAGGCTCATGGGATACAAGGACAGGTAGCTAAATGGATAAGTAACTGGCTTGGTAATAGAAGACAGAGAGTAATAGTGGAAGGGTGTTTTTCTAGCTGGACGTCGGTCACTAGTGGGGTGCCGCAGGGCTCGGTACTGGGACCTATTCTATTTGTTACATATATAAATGACTTGGAAGAGGGAGTAAGTGGAGTGATCAGCAAGTTTGCAGACGATGCAAAGATGGCTGGACTTGTGGATAGTGAGGAGCATTGTCAGGCGATGCAGCAGGACATAGATAGGCTGGTAGCTTGGGCAGATAGATGGCAGATGGAATTCAATCCTGATAAATATGAGGTGATGCATTTCAGGAGAAAAAATGTAGGGGGGAGGTATATGATAAAGGGTAGACCTATTAAGAGTATAGAAACGCAGAGGGACCTGGGGTGCAGGTGCACAAGTCTCTAAAGGTGGCAGAGCAAGTGGAGAAGGTTGTGAAGAAAGCATATGATATGCTAGCCTTTATAGGAAGGGGTATAGAGTACAAGAGCTGGCCTTTAATGTTGCAGTTGTACAAAACGCTGGTTAGACCTCATTTGGAATACTGCGTCCAGTTCTGGTCGCCTTACTACCAGAAGGACGTGGAGACTCTGGAGAGAGTGCAGAGGATGTTTACCAGGATGCTGCCTGGTATGGAAGGTCTGAGTTACGAGGAGAGGTTAGGCAAATTGGGACTGTTTTCCTTAGAAAGACGTAGACTTAGAGGAGATCTGATAGAGGTGTACAAGATTGAGGGGTATAGATAGAGTAAACAGGGTTAAGCTTTTTCCTAGGATGGACTCAAATAGCACAAGGGGTCACAGGCTTAGGGTGAGGGGGGTAAGGTATAATTTGGATGCTAGAGGGAGTTTTTTCACACAGAGGGTGGTGGGGATATGGAATGCGTTGCCAAGTAAAGTGGTGGAGGCAGGTACACTGGAGTTATTTAAGAAATACTTAGATGGGCACATGAACAGAATGGGAATGGAGGGGTATAGAAAACTGATTTAAAATAGGGATCATAAGCCTTGGGAGTTCCTGGGAAGTGTGTAAATAGATGATGATATTGATGTACTTGTTTTTATCCTACAGGTGCTTTGGTCCACCTTGTTGTCTAACAAGGGGCATATACGCGATGGGTCGTGAGAGGGCTGCTCTTGGATTTTTTTTTGAGAGTATCCTAGTGCTTCACGTCGTTAGTGCACGCTTGACCTGAACCATTTGATGGGCAACACAACAGCTCAGTGACTATCGCTGTGCTGTGCAGATACATGGATTTGGGCCTGTGTCTGTGGGAATTTGCGCATTCTCCCCGTGCTTGCGTGGGTTTTTCTCCGGGTGCTCCGGTTTCCTCCCACATCCCAAAGATGTGCTCTTAGGCTAATTGGCAAAACAAATCCTCCCTAAATTGTCTCAAATTTAGTTTTTAATCCACAGATCTATAAACATAGACAGGGATCACGGGTACAGGTAGGAATATTGGGGTGACGGCATGGGCTCATTGGGCCGAAGGGCCTGTTTCCCGTGCTGTTTTGTTCTTTGTTCTTAAAACATCAAGTTCCGGTAGCATCCTAATAAATCTTTCTAGTTTAATAGTATTCTTTTTATAAAAGGGTGATCAGAATTGCACAAAGCATTACAGATATGGCCTTATCAATGTCTTGTACAACTTCAACAAGACATTCCAACTCCTGTATTCAATGTTCTGACCAACGAAACCAACTATACAGAATGCCTTCTTCACCACTCTGTCCACCTGTGACTCCATTTTCAAGGAGCTATGAACACGTACCCCTAGATTTCTTGTTCTGTAACTCTCCCCAACACCATACCATTAACTGGTTCAATCTACCAAAATGCATCACGTTGCATTTGTCTAAACTAAACTCCATCTACCATTCATCAGCCCACTGGTCCAACTGATCAAGATCCCATTGCAATTGGAGATAACTTTCTTTACTGTCCACTATGCCACCAATCTTAGTGTCATCTGAAAACTTACTAACCATGCCTCCTATATTTTCATCTAAATCATTAATATAAATGACAAATAACAGCGGACCCAGCACTGATCCCTAAAGCACACCACTGTTTACAGGTCTCCAGTTTGAAAAACAATTCTCTACAACTATCCTCTGGCTTCTGACAAGAAGTAGAGATGCCGGTGTTGGACTGGGGTAAACTCAGTAAGAGGTCTGGCAACACCAATTTTAAATCCAACCAATTTATTTGATAGTAAATCTGCTAGCTTTTGGCGTTTGTGTCTTCGTCATTCGCCTGATTGAATGACGAAGACACAATCCTCATTTTCCTCAGATGGTGATGATTAACATGAGGGGACATAACTTTAAATTAAGAGGTGGTAGTTATAGGACGGATGTCAGAAGCAGGTTCTTTTCACAGAGGGTGGTGAGAGCGTGGAATGCCTTGCCTGCAGCAGTTGTGGACTCGTCTACTTTGGGGGCATTCAAATGTTCGGTGGATAGGCATACGGATGATATTGGAATAGTTTAGGTTAGAGGCGCAACATCGAGGGCTGAAGGGCCTGTACTGCGCTGTAATGTTCTATGTTCTATGAAAGCTCGCAGATTTACTATCAAATAAATCGGTTGGATTTAAAATTGGTGTTACCAGACCTCTTACTGAGTTCTGACAAGAAGCTAATTTTGTATCTATTTAGGTACCTCACTCTGGATCCCATGAGATTTAACTTCATGCAAACAACCTACATGAGCTACCTTTTTGAATCGCTGCAGTCCATGTGCTGTGGATTAACCCACAATGCCATTAGGGAGGGAATTCCAGGATTTTGACCCAATGACTGCAAAGGATCGGCAATATATTTCCAAGTCAGGATGGTGAGTGGCTTAGAGGGGAACTTGCAGTAGTGGTCTTCCCATTTATTTGCTGCCCTTGTCCTTCCAGATGGAAGTAGCGCGGGTTTGGAAGGTGCTATCTAAGGATTGTTAGTGAATTGCTGCAGTTACCTTATAGATAGTACACACTGCTGCTACCAAGTATTGGTGCCAATCAAGCAGGCTACTTTGTTCTGGGTGGTGTCAAGCTTCTTGAATGTTGGAGCTGCACTCATCCAGGCAAGTGGGGAATATTCTATCACACTCCTGATTGTTTTGCAGATGGTGGGAGTCAGGAGGTGAGTTACTCGTCACAATATTCCTACTCTCTGACCTGCTCTTATAGCCACTGTGTTTATGTGGTGTGATAAATGTGAGATTATCCACTTTGGTAGCAAAAATAGGAAAGCAGATTATTACTTGAATGGGTGTAAATTCAGAGAAGTGAGTACAGAGCGAGATGTTGGCGTTCTCGTGCATCAGTTGTTGAAAGTAAGCGTGCAGGCACAGCAGGCAGTAAAATATGTTGGCCTTCATAGCACGAGAATTTAAATATTGGAACAGGGGTGTTTTATTGCAACTATATAGGGCATTGATGAGGCCACACCTGGAGTATTGTGTGCAGTTTTGGTGTCTTTATCTCAGGAAGGATGTCCTTGCTATAGAAGGAGGACAGCAAAGGTTTACCAGGCGGATTCCTGAGATGGCTAAGTTGGTTAGGATTGTATTCACTGGAGTTTAGAAGAGTGAGAGGGATCTCAAGAAACTTACAAAATTCTAACAGGATTGTTGGCACAGTGGTTAGCATTGCTTTCACTGCGCCAGGGACTCAGGTTCAATTCCTGGCTTGAGTCACTGTGTAGAATTTTCGTACTCTCCTGTATCTGCGTGGGTTTCCCCGGGTGCTTCGGTTTCCTCCCAGTCCAAAGATAGAACATAGAACATAGAACACTACAGCACAAACAGGCCCTTCGGCCCACAAGTTGTGCCGAACACATCAAAACCTACCCAGCCATAGACCTATCTATAACCCCCAATCCCATTGGATCCCATATACTCATCCAGAAGTCTTTTAAAAGACCCCAGCGAGTTTGCCTCGACCACCACCGAAGGCAGCCGATTCCATTCACTCACCACCCTCTGAGT
The DNA here is from genome assembly GCA_024679065.1 of Sphyrna mokarran. Taxonomy (NCBI): domain Eukaryota; kingdom Metazoa; phylum Chordata; class Chondrichthyes; order Carcharhiniformes; family Carcharhinidae; genus Sphyrna; species Sphyrna mokarran. Next base: position 2,847,414 of record JAGIQG010000007.1, read on the forward strand.
GAAAAACTTTCCCCTAGCATCCCCTCTGTACTTGCTTCCCTGCACCTTAAATCTGTGCCCTCTCGTCGCGACCATTTCAGCCCTGGGAAATAGTCTCTGAGAGTCCCCCCTATCTATTCCTCTCAACATCTTGTAAACCTCTATCAGGTCGCCTCTCAACCTTCGTCTCTCCAGGGAGAACAGTCTCAGCTCCCTCAACCTGTCTTCATAAGGCATGCCTCCCAATCCAGGCAACATCCTTGTAAATCTCCTCTGCACCCTTTCAATAGCTTCCACGTCCTTCCTATATTGAGGCGACCAGAACTGCGCACAGTACTCCAAGTGTGGTCTGACAAGGGTCCTATACAGCTGCAGCATTACCTCCTGACTCCTGAACTCAATCCCTCGATGAATGAAGGCCAGTACACCGTAAGCTTTCTTAACCACATCCTCCACCTGGGAGGCCGATTTGAGAGTCTTATGGACCCGGATCCCAAGATCCCTCTGGTCTTCCACACAGCTAAGACTCCTACCTTTGATAGTGTACTCATTCATCCCGTTGGATCTGCCAAAATGGACCACAACACATTTATCTGCGTTGAAGTCCATCTGCCACTTCTCTGCCAGTCTTGCATCCTGTCGATGTCATGCTGCAACTTCTGACATCCCTCCAGACCATCCACAACACCACCGACCTTCGTGTCATAGGCGAACTTACTCACCCATCCCTCCACTTCCTCATCCAGGTCATTTATGAAAATGACAAACAGCAAGGGTCCTAGAACAGATCCCTGGGGCACTCCACTGGTGACCGACCTCCATGCAGAAAAAGAGCCATCCACAACCACCCTCTGCCTTCTGCAGGCAAGCCAGTTCTGGATCCACAAGGTCAAAGCCCCTTGGATCCCATGGCATCTCACCTTCTCAAGAAATCTTGCATGTGGGACCTTGTCAAATGCCTTGCTGAAGTCCATGTACACCACGTCCACTGCTCTTCCTTCGTCAATGTGTTCAGTCACATTTTCAAAGAACTCAATTAAGCTTGTAAGGCACAACCTGCCTTTTACAAAACCGTGCTGACTATTTCTAATCAATCTAAACTTCTCCAAATGCTCGTAAATCTTGTCCCTCAGAAGCCTCTCCATCAGCTTACCAACCACTGAGGTCAGACTCACCTGTCGGTAATTTCCAGGACTATCCCTGTTCCCTTTCTTGAAAATAGGGACCACATCCGCAATCCTCCAATCCTCCGGAACCTCTCCCGTCTCCATCGACGACGCAAAGATCATCGCCAGGGGCTCTGCAATGACATCCCTCACCTCCACAATAACCTGGGGTACATCCCATCTGGTCCCGGAGACTTGTCTATCTTGATAGCATTTAAAAGTTCTAACACATCCGCTTCCTTAATATCTTCATACTCAATCTTTTCAGTCTGCCGCAAACTTGTAGTGCATCCTCCCAGATCACTTTCCACCGTGAATACTGAGGCAAAGTACTCATTAAGCACCTCTGCCATTTCTTCCGGTTCCATACAGACTTTTCCCCCTTCACCTTTTATAGGTCCTATCCCTTCTCTTCTCATCCTTTTACTTTTCACATATTTGTAGAAGGCCTTGGGATTCTCCTTAATCCTACCAGCCAAGGCCTTCTCATGACCCCTTCTGGCTCTCCTAATTTCCTTTTTAAGCTCTCTTCTATAAGCCTTATACTTCTCTAGATCCCCAACATCTCCTAGCTCTTTGAACCTTTTATACACCTTTCTTTTCTTCCTGACTATGTTCACCACAGCCTTCGTGCACCACGGTTCCCGCGTCCTACCAAAACCTCCTTGTCTCACCGGAACGTTGTCGTGCAAAGCTCCAGACAAGCATTCCTTGAATATCTGCCACCTTCCTTCTGTGCTTTTCCCCAAGAACACTTCCTTCCAGTTTATTCACCCCAACATCTGCCTGATGTCTTCATATTTCCCCTTATTCCAGACAAACACCTTCCTAGCCTGCCTGATCTATCCTTTTCCAATGCAAGGGTGAAGGAGATAGAATTATGATCTCCATCCCCAAGATGCTCTCCTACCGAGAGATCCATCACCTGTCCTGGTTCATTAGCTAGTACCAGGTCCAGTACAGCCTCTCCTCTCGTAGGCTTGTCCACGTGCTGTGTCAGGAAAACCTCCTGAACACACCTAACAAACTCCTCCCCATCCAAACCCCTTACCCTTGGGATATTCCAGTCGATGTTTGGGAAATTGAAGTCTCCCATCACAACAACTCTGTTATTTCTACATCTCTCCAGTATCTGTTTCCCTATCTGCACCTCAACTTCCCTGTCACTATTGGGCGGCCTATAGAATACACCCAGCAACGTCACCTTTGCTATTCCTAACTTCCACCACAGAGACTCCGTAGACATTCCCTCCTCGGTATCCACCTTCTCTGCAGCCATGACACTGTCCCTAATCAACAGTGCCACTCCACCACCTCTTTTGCCTCCCTCCCTGTCCTTCCTGAAGGATCTGAATCCCGGGACCTGTATTACCCAGTCCTGTCCCTGAGACATCCAAGTCTCTGTAATGGCCACCACATCACAATCCCAAGCAGCAATCCATGCCCTAAGTTCATCCACCTTATTTACTACACTCCTGGCATTAAAATAGACACACCTCAGTCCCTCAGACTGGACATTTCCCTTCTCCCCCACTCGTCTAACCTGCCTCTCATCCTGCCTAGAGTCCTTCCCTACCTGGGAGCTAACTTCCTTGCTCCCAGTCTCCACATCACTATTCCCTCCAATGTGCAAGTGGATGTGCAGCAAGTGGATGTCCCTCCGATGTGGAAGTTTGGTGAATTAGTCATGCTAAATTCACCCTCAGGGTACTTGAACAGGCGCCGGAGTGTGGCAACAAGGGGATTTTTACAGTAACTTTATTATAGTGCAAATGTAAACCTACTTGTGACTAATAAATAAACAAATTAAACTTTAAATGTTCCCAGTGGTGGAGGACTGCAATACTAGGGGTCTAAATCTTCTGGAACTGAGGTGAGGAGTCATTTCTTCACCCAGATGGTGGTGAATGTGTTGAATTCACTGCCACAGAAAGTAGTTGAGGCCAAAACTTTGTTCAAGAAGAAATCAGACACAGCTCTTGGAGCTAAAGGGATCAAAAGATACGTAGGATCAGGACAGGGAATTTGATGATCTGCTATAATCGTAATGAATGGCGGAGCAGGCTTGAAGGGCCGAATGGCCTTCTGCTGTTTCAAGTTTCTGTGTATGTTTCTATCTATGATAGAATAGAGCGGGGAGTGATTTGTGCGGCAGAGGCACACAGACCAGGAACAGAATGATCTTGGTGTATGTGTCAATAGATCCCTGAAAGTAGGCAGTCAAGTGGATAAAGTCGTTAAGAAGGCATATGGAGTCTTAGCTTTTATTGGTAGGGGTATTGAATTTAGGAGCCGCAGCATCATGTTGCAACTGTACAAAACTCTAGTGCGGCCGCACTTGGAGTATTGTGTGCAGTTCTGGACCCACATTATAAGAAAGATGTGGAGGCATTGGAGAGGGTACAGAGGAGGTTTACCAGGATGTTGCCTGGTATGGAGGGCAGGTCTTATGAAGAGAGGCTGAGGGATTTGAGGTTGTTTTCGTTAGAAAGAGGCGGCTAAGAGGGGACCTTATCGAAACATATAAGATGATTAGAGGTTTAGATAGGGTGGACAGTGATAGCCTTTTTCCTAGGATGGAGAAAGCTAGCACTAGGGGACACAGCTTTAAATTAAGGGGTATGAGTTATAGGACAGATATCAGAGGTAGGTTCTTTACTCAAAGAGTGATTAGGGAGTGAATGCCCTGCCTGCAGCAGTTGTAGATGCGCCAAGTTTGGTGGCGTTTAAGAGGTTAATTGATAAGTATATGGAAGAGAAGGGAATGGTTTAGTTTGGAGGGGCATTGCTTTTTATTTCGGTCGGCACAACATCGAAGGCCGAAGGGCCTGTTCTGTGCTGTATTGTTCTATGTTCTATGTTCTAGACCAGTTACATGGAATGTTTCCGTGCTGTAAACTCAATGATATAGTTAGGAGCGGTCAATTATATTTTAACTGGGACGCAATCCAACTGAACATTACCAATCAATGTGCCATGCACAAACTGTATCCTGGATTTACAAGCTAGCGATCTTCACCTGAGGGATTCCTTGCAGCCATCACTGCTGTGCCGGGCAGGGAATTAGACAAACAGGAAACATTGGCTGCTCTTAATGAGTTGCTGTGTCTGGAACTTGTGTTGCCACATTTACTTTCATTGTAACAGTGACTGCAGTTGACGGAGCAATTAACCGATTATAAAACACTCTGGCACATTCTGACCATGCGATAAAGCTGTAGTTACAGACACTCCAAGCACACTGACGTCACACACATCCAGACAGCAGACAGTGAGAGGTGCCCAGTTTTTCACAACAGGATCACAAACATTCACCGCTGGTTTCACATAACCCTGTACAGTCCATTGCACCTCCTGCATTCCACGGGGTCACACCCCATTCTCCAGAGACACACCTCATTCCCCAGGGTCACCTAACCCTATTCCCCAGGGTCACCCCAACGTGTAGAATCTCCTGATAGCCCCAATTCCACTCCATTCTCCACGATCTGCCCCAATCCATTTCCCAAATTTTGTCTCTCCACTTTGATGTCACAGGATCCTTACGCGAACACCCACCCCCGCCAAACTCTATTTCCACGGGCTCTCCTTCCATCCATTTCTTCCACCCCCATTCCGCAGTTTCTAACCTCCCCACCACCCCCATTTCCACAGGGAATCACTCCTCTCCCCGCCATTTCCACAGGGGTCTCTCTTCTTCCTCGCCCTGATTCCACAGGGGTCTCGCTCTCCCTCCCCTCTCCAACACATTTCCACAGGGAATCTCCCTCCCCACTCCAACACATTTCACAGAAGGGAGGGGCCCCCCACCCATTTCACAGAACATAGAATACAGTTTGTTAGTGTGGATCAGCAGAGGGATCTCAGTGTCGATTTCCACAGAGGATCTCTCTCCTCACCTCCATTTCCACAGGAAGTCTGTCACCAGCAACCATCCCCCCCCGCCCAACACTTCCACAAGGAGATCTCTCCCCTTTCCCCACTTCCACAGAGGGGATCTCCTCCCCCTGCCCATTTCCCCGGGGCGGGGGGCGGGCAGGGGTCACTCTCCCCCTCCCCATTTCCATGGGGGGGAGTCACTCTCTCCCCCCTCCCCCTTTCCACACAGGGGTCTCTACCTCCCCTTTACATTTCCACACAGGGGTCTCTCCCCCCTCCCCATTTCCACCAGGGGTCTCTCCCCCCCCACCACACAGGGTCTCTACCCACCCCCCCATTTTCCACACAGGGGTCTCTACCCCCCATTTCCACACGGTCCCATTTCCACACAGGGGTCTCTCCCCCCTCTCCCCCCCATTTCCACACGGGGTCTCATTTCCACACAGGGGTCTCTACCCCCCCCCATTTCCACACAGGGGTCTCTCCCCCCCACCCCCCCCCCCATTTTCCACACAGGGGTCTCTACCCCCCCCCCCATTTCCACACACAGGGGTCTCTACCCCCCCCCCCCCCCCCCCCCATTTCCACACAGGGGTCTCTACCCCCACCCCCATTTCCACACAGGGTCTCTACCCCCCACCCCCCCCCCCCATTTTCCACACAGGGGTCTCTACCCCCCCCCCCCCATTTCCACACAGGGCTCTACCCCCCACCCCCCCCCATTTCCACACAGGGGTCTCTACCCCCCCCACCCCCACACACAGGGGTCTACTTTCCACACAGGGTCTCTACCCCCCCCCTTCCACACAGGGGTCTCTACCCCCCCCCCCCTTTTCCACACAGGGGTCACCCCCCCCCCCATCTTGAGGGGGTCTATCTCCCCCCCCCACTTCCACACAGGGGTCTCTACCCGCCCCCCCCCCCATTTCTTCCACTACGGGGTCTCTACCCCCCCCACCACCCCTACATCTCTACCACCCAGGGGTCTCTAACCACCCCCTCTAATATCTCTACCCCCACCCCCCCTTCCCACACGGGGTCTACTAGGCCCCAGCCCATATCTCTACCCACACAGGGGTCTCTACCCCCCCCCCCCCTTTCCACACAGGGCCCCCCCCCCCCCCATTTCCACCTCTAGGGTCTTCTACCCCCCCCCCCCCCATTCCACACAGGGGTCTCTACCCCCCCCCCCCCCACAGGGGTTACCCCCCATTTCACACAGGGTCTCTACCCCCCCCATTTCCCACAGGGGTCTCTACCCCCCCCCACCCCATTTCCACACAGGGGTCTCTACCCCCCCCCCCCATTTCCACCAGGGGTCTCTACCCCCCCCCCCCCATTTTTCTCTACCCCCCCCCCCCATTTCCAGGGGTCTCTACCCCCCCCCCCCCCCATTTCCACACAGGGGTCTCTACCCCCCCCACCCCATTTCCACACAGGGGTCTCTACCTCCCCCATCTCCCCCATTTCCACAGTTGGTGGGAGGGGGGGTTCTCTCTCACCTCTGACCCTCCGGAACACACTCTCTCTCTCTCTCTCCGGCCTCCAGCCGCTCCCGCTCCAGCTCAGCCTCCCGCGCACAACCAGCGCGCACCCGATACCCTGCGTGCGCGCGACCCGGACAGACGCACAACGTGCGCGTCCCCGCGACTGGGGGCAGAATCGGCGGTGGGGAGGCGCTTACTTCAGCACTGACCCTCCGACAGTGCGGCGCTCCCTCGGCACTGACCCTCCGACAGTGCGGCGCTCCCTCGGCACTGACCCTCCGACAGTGCGGCGCTCCCTCGGCACTGACCCTCCGACAGTGCGGCGCTCCCTCAGCACTGACCCTCCGACAGTGCGGCGCTCCCTCAGCACTGACCCTCCGACAGTGCGGCGCTCCCTCGGCACTGACCCTCCGACAGTGCGGCGCTCCCTCAGCACTGACCCTCCGACAGTGCGGCGCTCCCTCCGTCCTTGGATGTAACCTGTGACCACGCTCCCAGGTACTCCAGTGTATGCAATCCTGGCGAATTTCACTCTTAGTTTCCTCACCTATTGTCTGCGCACAATTTGACCAATTGATTTTTGAGCTGAACCCAGTCAATTGTTGCTGGATTGAGTGAGTAGGAATGAGGTGGCCTAAGAAAGTCAAAGTAATAAGAACTAGGAGTCCTCCAGCTGGCCCTGAGCCTGCCCCATCATTCAATAAGATCCTGGCTGATCTTTTCTTGGACTCAGCTCCACTTACCCGCCTGCTCACCATAACCATTAATTCCTTTACTGTTCAAAAATTTATCTATCCTTACATTAAAAACATTTAGCCTCAACTGGGCAGGGAATTCCACACTAATGCTCTGGTGTCTGAGGTTCAAATCTCATTACAATAGCCAAGTGAAATTTGAATTCAATACAAATCTGAAATTAAACAATGGCCATTAAATCATTGTCAATTATTGTAAATCTGGTTCATGAAGGAAATATGCCACACTTACAGACGCACAGTATGTGGTTGGTTCTTAATACCCTCTGAAACAGTGTAGCAAGCCACCCAGGGGTAATTAGGGATGGGCAATAAACGCTGGCACAGCCAGCGATAACCCACATCGTATGAATGAGTTTTTAAAAATAATCAGCCGATTACCTCAGAGTTTGGAATGACTCACTTGCTTATAGGAGCTTATCTCTATTAAGATTAACATTACACAATAAAAACTTTTATTTGTTCCTTGTCCTTGATAATAGAATCAGTTGGATTTGTCGAGTGACACCTTGCACAACAGCAAGCGAGTTGCCAGCTTTGTAACTCAGGTATGTGTCTGAAAATACACTCAAATCCTCCATTACCTGTACTCCAGGGTGCAAAGCCCTGAAGCCACATTCTTCATGAACAGATATAAGATCAGTTTATGATTTCTTTTGGCTAAAACTCTGCCTCTAACGTAGAGCTCTGCTGACTGCAAGGTCCGTTGGTGCTGCTTCTGAAGTTGATTCCCTGCCCTTTAAGAAGCATTTCAATCCTAGAGACCACACCAAAACTAGGGTGAGTCAAACATAAGTATTGCTGGCTCTGCCAATCCTCGCTACCGTCATGATGATGGTGAACTGCCTTGTTGAACTGCCTTGTTGAACTGTTGCAATTCATGTGGTGTAGGTCCACCCATGCGGCTGGTAAGAATAGAGTTCCAGGAATTTGACCCAGGACACTGAGGGAATAGTGACGTATTTCCAAGTCAGGATGGTGAGTGACTTGCAGAGAAACTCCCGGGTGGCAGTATTCCCAGGTTTCTGCTGCCCTTGACCTTCCAGATGAAAGTGATCACAGGTTTGGAAGATGCTGCCTAAGAACTTTGGTGAATTGCTGCAGTGCAACTTATAAATAGTACACACTGCTGCTACTGAGTGTCAGTGATGGAGGGATTGAAGATGGTGGACGGGATGCCTTGTCCTGGAGGGTGACAAGCTTTGAGTGTTGTTGGGACTGCATCCATCCAGGCAAGTGGAGAATATTTCTTCACACTTCTGACTTGTAGATGGTGGACAGGCTTTGGCGAGTTAGGAGGTGAATTACTGGCCTTGTCATAGTGACTTGTCAGAGTCAGATACTCTGGTTTATCAAGTCTGTACTGGTTCTTTATGGAGCAGTCCAGTCAGTCTCATTTCCCCTGTTTACCCCAATAACCCTGATTTCGCTTTAACATGTGAAGGTTCTGTCACTCTCACAGAATAGCCTGTTTGAATTATCTAAATGAGAGCTGAACTCTCGTTGGGTGATAATCCTGAGGCCCCCATTACCTGGTATGTAGTGACCTCTTCAGTTTGGTCTCCAGTGTAACTTGAGAATCCTCACCAGCTGAGAAAAATATATTTCTACAACTCCTTCCTCACATTGTCAAAGCAATGTGACAGACCAATTAGACTCAAACCAGCCTCTCATCCATTGACTCTATCTGCACTTTTTGCTGCTTCAGAAAAGCAGCCAGCATAATTAAGGACTGCACACATCCCAGACGTTCTTTCTTCGCCTTCTTCTGTTGGAAATAAGATACAAAGGTCTGAGGATACGCAACAACCGACTCAAAACAGCTTCTTCCCTGCTGCCACCAGACTTTTGAATGGACCTACCTCATGTTAAGTTACACTCATGTTAGCTGCGACTGTAACACTTTTTCACTTTCTCCTCTATGAATAGTATGCTTTGCTTGTATAGCGCGCAAGAAACAATACTTTTCCCTGTATACTAATACATGTAACAATAACAAATCAAATCAGAGAGACAAGGAAGCACTTTTGAAAGTGTGATAGCTATTGTAATGCAGGAAACATGAGACCAAATTTGCTCATTGCCAGATTTTCTTTATTCTTTCATGGGATATGGGTGTCACTGCCAATGTGAGCATTTGTTGCCCATCCCTAATTGCCCTGGAACTGTGCGTCTCGCTCAGCCATCCCCCTGCCAAGCTAGTGTGAGTGCCTGTGACAACAAATGGTGACAAGTCAGTGGAAATCTGAGGGGAAAATCTCAGGGGGAGGGAGGTTCAGATCAGAGTTGAGGAAGAATTTCTTCACGCAAAGGGTGGTGAATCTATGGAATTCTCTGCCTGTTGGAGTGATGGAGGCTTCCTCGCTGAATATATTTAAGTCAGGACTGGATAGGTTTTTGATTGACAAGGGAATTAAGGGTTACAGGGAGAAGGCGGGAAAGTGGTACTGAACCTCTGCAGATCAGCCATGATCTTATTGAATGGTGGGGCAGGCTCGAGGGGCTGGATGGCCTACTCCTGCTCCTATTTCTTACGTTCTTAAAACCGGTTAAAGTCCTACTGTAGTGCAACGAGGTTAGGCTCAAATTTCAGTCAGTGACTTAACAAAGGTTTATTAATAGAACTGTGGACATTACACAGCACTGGGAAAGGTCTTAAACTTCACAGACTCAAAATTCTAACTGCTGGGACAAGCCCAGGCAAACCTATGTCTGTGGGAGTTTGCGCATTCTCCCTGTGCTTGCGTGGATTTCCTCCCACACTCCAAAGATGTGCTCTTAGGCAGAACAAATTCTCTCTAAATTGTCTCGCAAATTTGGTTCTAATGCAGATTTCTATAAACGTAGACAGGGATCATGGGTGAAGTGGGAATATCGAGGTGGCGGCACAGGCTCATTGGGCCGAAGGGCCTGTTTCCCATGCTGTTTTGTTCTTTGAGTGAGTCCCCACTTCATTAGGATTGGAGCAGCAGATTACATGACCCTTTCATAGTCTGTCCTTGTAAAAGACTACGATCCACATCCATCCCCTCTTAACTTTCATACTGTATACACAACAAATAGTATTTACAAAAATAACCCAAAAGTGATCGAGCATCAAATGCATTCCATTGCAAGTCCAATCTACCTGGTGACTTCCGAACTTGCTGGGAAGCTCCTGGGTTGGTCCCTCTCTATTCCCTGCTGGGTGGGCATCCCATTAGTGACGGAATGCTTGGACCAGCTGCTTCTTCCTTTGCCAATACTGCCAAAACCTTTTAACCCCCACTCACTTTGGATGATGCCACCATTACAGCATGACAACACTTGACCATTTTTCCAGAGTAACACTTGACTTGTCTCTCTCTTTATTAATCCATGGGTTTCCGTATTCTTCTCTCAACTTTGATGACGTGCCGGCCCTGCCCTTTCCACAACTTCCCCCAGGGTCCACACTCCTAAAGTTCCTTGCAAAAACCAGATTGCCACCCTGAAAGCTCTCTCCGGTTTCCTTGTACTATGCCAGGCTTTCTGGTGACCCTCCCTTATCTCCACCCTTACCTCTAAATTTAGAAAGACAAAATCCAGGCATGTCCAAAATGTGCCTACCAATCAACAATTCAGCAGGGACAGCTTCAAAGTGTCACAAAGACTTACAGCATGGAAATAGGCCCTTCAGCCCAACTTGTCCATGCTGCCCTTTTTTTTAAAAAACTACTAAGCTAGTTCTAATTATCCACATTTGGCCCATATCCCTCTATACCCATCTTACCAATGTAACTATCCAAACAGCTTTTAAAAGACAATTGTACCTGCCTCTACTACCACCTCTGGCAGCTTGTTTCAGACACTCACCACTCTGTGTGAAAAAATTGCCCCTCCAGACACTTTTGTATCTCTCCCCTCTCACCTCAAACCTATGCCCTCTAGTTTTAGACTCCCCTATCTTTGGGAAAAGATTTTGACTTTCTAGCTGATTTATGCCTCTCATTATTTTGCAGACCTCTATAACATCACCCCTCAGTGTCCTACACTCCAGAGAAAAAAGTCCTATCAAGCGTCTCCTTATAATTCAAACCATCAGGTTCTGGTAGCATCCTAGTAAATCTCTTCTGCACTCTTCCTAGTTTAATAATATCCTTTCTATAATAGGGTGACCAGAATTTTCAGCATATTCCAAGTGTGGCCTTACTAGTGTCTTGTACCACTTCAACAAGATGTTCCAACTCCTGTATTCAATGTTCTGACCAATGAAACCAACCATACTGAATGCCTTCTTCATCATTGTCCACCTGTGACCCCACTTTCAAGGAGCTATGAACACGTATTCTGTTTATTCTTTAAGTTTTCCCAATACCCTATTAACTAAGTCCTGCCCTGGTTCAATCTACCAAAATGCATTACCTTGCATTTGTCTAAATTAAACTCCATCTGCCATTCGTCAGTCCATTGGCCCAATTGATCAAGATCCTGCTGCAATTGGAGATAACCTTCCTCACAGTCCACTATGCCACCATTCTTGGTGTCATCTGCAAACTTACTAACAATGTCCCCTATATTCTCATCCAAATCATTAATATAAATTACAAACAAAAGCAGACCCAGCACTGATCCCTGAGGCACACGGTTGGTCACAGGTCTCCAGTTTGAAAAACAACCCTCTACAACCACCCTCTGGCTTCTGTCAAGAAGTTATGATGTGGAGATGCCGGCGTTGGACTGAGGTAAACACAGTAAGAAGTCTGACAACACCAGATTCAAGTCTAACCGATTTGTTTGATAGTAAACTCACAAGCTTTCAAGTGAAGAGGATAACCTTGAAAGTTTGAGAGTTTACTATCAAACAAATCAGTTGGACTTAATCCTGGTGTTATCAGACTTCTTATTCTGTCAAGAAGCCAATTTTGTATTGGGTCACCCTGGGTCCCGTGAGATTTAACTTTGTGCAATAATCTACTATGTGGTACCTTGTCAAAGGCCTTGCTAAAGTTCACGTAGACAACACCAACTGCACTGCCCTCATCTACCTTCTTAGTTATCCCTTCAAAAAACTCTAAATTTGTGAGACGTGGTTTTCTACTCACAAAGCTATGCTGATCATCCCTAATCAGTCTGTGTGTCTCTAAGTGCCTGTAGATCGCATTTCTCAAAATACCTTCCAGCAATTTACCCACTACAGATGTGAGACTCACTGGCCTGTATTTCCCAGGCTTTTTCCTGCAGCCCTTTTTAAACAAAAGCTCAACACTTGCCACCCTTCAATCTTCAGGCACCTCACCCATGACTATCGATGATACAAATATTTCAGTTAGGGGATCCACAATTTCCTCCCTAGCCTCCCTCAATGTCCTGGGATACACTTCATCAGGTCCCAGGGATTTATCTATCTTGATGCGCTTTAAAATTTCCAGCACCACCACCTTTGCAATATGTTCACTCCTCAAGACGTTGCTATTTATTTCCTCAAGTTCCCTAACATCCATGACTGATCATGCAATCAATAATCCAATCCCACTTTTCCCTCATATCCTTTGATCCCCTTCACTCTAACTACTACTTGAAATCATACAACATTTTGGCCTCAACTACCTTCTGTGTTGACAAATTACACAGACTTACCTGGGTGACTCTCATTTCAATACTAAAAGGTTTACTCTGTACCCTTTAGATGACAACCCTTGATTCTGGATACCCCCACCATTAAGAATATCCTTACTACATCTACTCTGACTGATTCCTGGAATAGCAGGACTGACATATGAAGAGACTAGATCAATTGGGCTTGTACTCACTGGAATTTAGAAGAATGTCAGGGGATCTCATAGAAACACCCTTGAATTGGGTTTGCCCCCCTCCCTTCACCCCACATTGGTTCTTGCTTTCTCTGCAACGAATGTGGATGTGGCTCTTCTGGTTATATTCGAAACACACTATGCTCTTAAATCTACATGCTTCTTGATGGTGTTTTCCCCTGTACAGATAATTCTTCCTCTATGGTTTGACTGATCTTGTCCTCTCTTTGGTTGATTACTCCTGCCTGTATGATTCCCCGCACCCTCACTGTTGGTGCCAAAATCACACCCCCAAGTCTGTAAGCATGCCTCTCAGCACTCTTCATAGCCATGGCTTTGACCAATAGAACACAGAACACAAACAGGTCCTTCGGCCCACACGTTGCGCCAATTGTATCTATACCCACCAGGCCATAGAGCTATCTGTAACTCCCAATCCCATTAACTCCCATGTACTCATCCAGAAGTCTTTTAAAAGACCCCAGCGAGGTTGCCTCTACCACTACCGACAACCGATTCCACTCACTCACCATCCTGAGTAAAAAACTTACCCCGCCATCTACTTTGTACTTGCTCCCCAGCACCTTAAACCTGTGTCCTCTCGAAGCGACCATTTCAGCTCTGGGAAATAGCCTCTGAGAATCCGCCCTATCTATTCCTCTCAACATTTTATAAACCTCTATCAGGTCGCCTCTCAGCCTTCGTCTCTCCAGTGAGGAGACCCCCAGCTCCCTCAACCTATCTTCATAAGGCCTGCCTCCCAATCCAGGCAACATCCTTGTAAATCTCCTCTGCACCATCTCAATAGTTTCCACATCCTTCCTGTAGTGAGGTGACCAACGTGACATTGTTTCACTCAGCAGCCTTTTCAGTATAGATAAATTGTTGATCTCAGATTAATCAGTCCCTGAGCTTAATTTGGAGCATGGTTGCAAAATTGCACTATTCAGCCAGCTGTCTCAGTCTGGCACACAGACTCTCCTGAGTTTTTTTCTCGTGGAGTTACATTTATACCACTGCATTTTACAGATGATTTGGGAGAAAGATGCTCCTTACTAACCCCACCAGCTGCTTAAAAAGATTTAGCATCAGGGTTCTCCAGGGAAGTTAAACTCCAGATCAGGTTATATGTTTGGGCTGCGCATACTAACAACATTGTTTCTCTCCTCCACTATTCCATTGGCTCTAAAGGATAATTTAAGGTACTCAGTGTATTGACCCCAGTACTCAACATGGGGATTGAAAGTTTTGGGTTTCCCAATCAAAGACCTACTTAACTCACCTTTTGCTGTTGCAGTCGATATCCAATAGGAGTCAGCTCTTGAATTAGAACACTGCAGCACAAACAGGCCCTTCGGCCCACGAGAAATTGCAGCTGGTCATGGAGATCTCCCAATTTACTCTTGTCACTGATGTAGTTTAGTGAGGTACGGCTCGAACCCAGGTCAGTGGACTAACAAAGACTTATTAACAGAACATTAAACACATGACAGAGCAGGCCCAAAACTACTGGAACAAACCCAGGCAAGTTTGAGTGAGTCCCCAACGTGATCCCCTGATTGACCCTTACACAGAAATGTTCCTTAAAGAGTTACTATACCACACATACCCAGCTCAAAGATGATTGTGGCTTTTTTTTTTACAAAAAATAGTACTTCATCCTTCAAGTTACAGAGCCAGTGCTCAGTGTGGACCTCATTTAGTGACTTCAGTCAGTTGCTGGTGAACCTTCACACGCGGATGGTAATCTTCCATCTCCAGACTCTGCAGTGATACTCCCCACTGGGATACATAGGTGACATCAACTATCACCTGCAGCTCTTGTTTATAGATGTTGGAGGTCACCATGCCTCTTGGCAGGAGTTGTCTGTCTTTGAGAAGGATCAGATTAAGTTCTGGAACATGGTTGCCTTGTGCCAGAGTGCTGTTCCATCAGGAGTAACGACTGTCATCAGGAATCTGCTCCTCCTCGATATGGATTCGGATGGCTGGTAGAAGAGGGCTCAGACTGATGGGGTGACCAAAGTCATGGATGAGCTGGATGGCATCGCAAGAACTCACCAGGCTTAAGATGTAAATATCCCCAGCTTGCAGCCAAAGATATCCATAGCCTGAAAACAGTGAGACTTGGCCCAGACAATAGTCGTGGTGCTGAGGTAGCTCAGGTGTACGCTGGATTCCCTTCCAAACTGATCCCTGTCAGACAGAATTCCACATTGATCCTGCAACCTGATACCTCACTATTTGAGCCGTCTCACAGATAAACCCTCCATTTTCTTTATTTCTGGGACATGGGTATCATTGGTTGGCCAGTATTTATTGCCCATTTCCAGTTATCCACTCCATCTGCAGTGACAGGATTCGAACCTAGCTCCCCAGAACATGAGCTGAGTTTCTGGATTAGTAATGATAACACCACTGGGCCATTGCCTGCTCATTTGGCACGGTTTCTGGTGCAGTCTGCTGCTGCCCACCTTTCACTTTCCTCCCTGTTTCTATTGTCAGGACAGCCTTGATGGTATGTTTGACTGCCTGGCAGTGAGGGAGGTCCCCAGTGGAGGGCTCCGTATGTGGGAGTCTTTGCGGAACAGGCGCGGTGGGCATTGAAAGCAGCAGTGTTATCTGCCATAGGTGAATGTGGATCATAGATTCCCACACCACGTCTTTTCCATGGCCAAGGGAAGGGCATGTTCCACAGTTAGATAGATTGCCTAAGGTTGCAGGCCCCTGTATAGCCATTTGAAGAGGCTGCTCCTTGCATCTCAGTCCCGTACTCCTAATTTTCACCCACCTGATGCAGGGGGGAGGGAGTGGGGGGGGGATCTCCTCATGAGTCTGGAGGAGCTGGCTACTGACAGGTCCAGGTAGCATGTAGGTGAGGGGCTCGTCCGATCTTACTGTTGGCCACTCTCCAATGACCACATTCACGGCTGAGTGGCTTTGGAGAGGGAGCGCACTGTGTCCACACAGTCAGCTTATACTCTTGGGTACTGCAGCGGTGGGTTGTATCTTGCCTCCAAGAATCTCATTTTAGTTTGATTAGTTACAGTGCCCCATCTGGGGCTGTTGCTCCCATCATTATTGTTTCAGTTATTGATTTTGTTTCATACGAATACAAGGTCAGAAGTGGGGATGTTTGCTGAAAACTGTACAATGTTCAGCACAATCTGCAACTCCTCACATACTGAAGCAGTTCGTGTCAGAATGCAGCAAATCCTGAACAATATCCAAGATGTGGAGATGCCAGCATTGGACTGGGATGGGCACAGTAAGTCTCGCAACACCAGGTTAAAGTCCAACAAGTTTATCTGGAATCACGAGCTTTCAAAGCACTGCTCCTTCATGAAGTGAGTCCCAATGAAGGAGCAGTGCTCCAAAAGCTCGTGCTATTAAATAAACCTGTTGACTTAAAGCTGGCATTGAGAGACTTTTACTGGACAATATCCAAGCTTAGGCTGACAAGTGGCAAGTAGAAAATAATCTAACCATCTCACTTTGACATTCATTGGCATTACCATGGCTGGATACCCCACTATCAACATTTATTCACCAGAAACTGGACCAGCCATATCAATACTGTAGTTACAAATGCAGGTCACAGACTAGGAACTCTGCGGTGAGTAATTCATCTCTTAACTCCCCAAATCTAACATAGAACATACAACATTACAGCACAGTACAGGCCCTTCAGCCCTCGATGTTGCGCCGGCCAGTGGACCCTCTAACCTAAACTATTCCAATATCATCCATATGCCTATCCACCGAACATTTGAATGCCCCCAAAGTAGGCGAGTCCACAACTGCTGCAGGCAGAGCATTCCACACTCTCACCACCCTCTGTGTAAAGAACCTGCCTCTGACATCCGTCCTATAACTACCACCTCTTAATTTAAAGTTATGTCCCCTCGTGTTGGTCATCACCATCCGAGGAAAAAGGCTCTCACTATCCACCCTATCCTATCCCTTGATCATCTTATACGCCTCAATTAGGTCACCGCGTAACCTTCTTCTCTCTAATGAAAATAACCTCAGGTCCCTCAGCCTTTCCTCATAAGGCCTTCCCACCATACCAGGCAACATCCTGGTAAACCTCCTCTGCACCCTTTCCAATGCTTCCACATCTTTCTTATAATGCGGCGACCAGAACTGTACGCAATACTCCAAGTGCGGCCGCACCAGAGTTTTGTACAGTTGTAACATAACCTCACGGCTCCTAAATTCAATCCCTCTACCAATAAAAGCTAACACACCGTACGCCTTCTTAACAACTTTATCAACCTGGGTGCCAACTTTCAAAGAGCTATGTACTTGTACCCCAAGATCCCTCTGCTCGACAACACTATTAAGGGTCCTTCCATTAGCCCTATATTTCATAGGCCTGTTATTCCTACCAAAGTGAATCACCTCACACTTATCCGTATTGAATTCCATTTGCCACCTCACGGCCCAGCTCTGCAACCTATCTATGTCCCTCTGCAAACTGTAACATCCATCCTCGCTGTCTACAACTCCCCCCACTTTGGTATCGTCAGCAAATTTACTAATCCAACCCTCTACACTCTCATCTAGGTCATTTATAAAAATGACAAACAGCAGTGGCCCTAAAACAGATCCTTGAGGTACACCACTTGTAACTGCACTCCAGGTTGAATATTTCCCATCAACCCCACCCTCTGTCTTCTATCAGCTAGCCAATTCCTAATCCAAACTGCTAAATCACCTTTAAATCTATCCATCATTTATAAGACACAAGACAGGAGTGTGACTGAATACCCTACACTTATATGGATAAGTGCAGCTGCACACACACAAAAGCTTAACACCATACAGGACAAAGCAACCTATTTAATTAGCATCCTATTCACCACCTTAAAGATTCACTCTCTCCACGACTGACACACAGTGACACAAGTGTACTGTCTAGAAAATGCAGGTAACATTTTATCAAATCTCCTTTGTCAGCATCTTCCAAATCTGTGACCTTGGCCATGTAGAACAAGGACAGCAGATGCATGGGAACATCACCACCTGCAGGTCTCCTTCCCAGCCACACACTATACTGACTTGGAAACACGTAATCTGAAATAAAAACAAGAAGCACAGGATAAACTCAGCTAGTCTAGAAGCACCTGCGAAGAGAAAGAAAATATATCACTGTTACTTCAGTGTCACTGATAACAAAATCCTGGAACACCTTCCCTAACAGCATTGTAGGTGTACCTACACCTCATGGCTGGTTCCTGAACACAGCTCACCACTATCTTTTCAAGGGCAATTTGAACAGATTAAAAAACAAATTAGCCTTTGTGTTTACAACAGTGTCAATACTTCAGAAGTATTTCAGTGGCTGTGACATCCTGAGAATGTGAAAGAAATTAAATACATACAGGTTTATTCAGTTAATATTTTACCTTTATGACATGATGTCCCTTTGCAATCTGAATAATGGATAACCTGGAAGGATCAGTAATTGGTTGAAAAAACTTACAACAGAATTTCGGTTATAAATATTTAATAAAACTTTTCTATTTAGCAGTTGTCACTTTGTAAAATCAACTAACATCATTGCACCTCGTAGCTGATCGTTTAATCTTAAAATGAATTTATTCAATGAGAACACCACCACACACAGCTAGCACCGCTGACCAGCATAAACTGGCGATTAAAGTTAATACTTACACTGGCACTCACTGCCCTAATTAAACACTCCCAGGACAGGTACAGCACAGGGTTAGATAGAGTAAAGCTCCCTCTCCAGTGTCCTCCCATCAAACACTCCCAGGACAGGTACAGCATGGATTAGATACAGAGTAAAGCTCCCTCTACACTGTCCCCCCATCAAACACTCCCAGGACAGGTACAGCATGGATTAGATATAGAGTAAAGCCCCCTCACTGTCCCATCAATGAGGAGGCAACTGGTTCTTTTTGTCAACATCTTGGCACTAGCTTTGACAATGGGAGCTTGCTGTTGGCTCTCAGAGCAATCGATCCCTCAGCTGGATGGTGGGTATTTGGGCATCAAGTGGCACACAGCAGAGGCCTCTTTCCCACGAGTGAGTGCAATGCAATGGTGTAACAGCAATATAAATTACACACAATTGCTTGAAACTCCAGCTGACAAAGCATCAGACTGAACAGCCTAGAACAGAGAAACTGTCCAATTGACGGAGTGGCTTGGGAGTGTGCAGGAGCAACATAGGCAGTAAGGTTACTGAAGGTGGTCCTGAGCACAAGGTCCACACCACACTGTTTGTTCAATATCAATAATCTCTTAGCAATTAGGGCAAAGAGATTAAGAAGAGATTTGATAGGTGTCCATAATCATGGAAGGGCTTTGTGAGAATAAATAAGGAGAAGCTGGTTCCAGTATCTTGAGGGTCAGTAACCAATGGCCATACATTTCAGAGCCATGAGCAAGGATTGACAGCAGCAGGGTGCTGTGCTTGGGAAGAAGCTGCCCAAAAGGCTGATGGAAACACATTCCATAATAACTCTCAAGGAGGATTTGGATGAAGCACAGGGCGGGTGGAGAAAGCACAGGGAGATAACGGAATCAACCAGAAAGCTCTTCAAAGAGCAAGCACAGTGAGCCAAACTGGCCTCTTCCTGCTATGTCAGTCCGAGAGTCAGGTTTTGAGGTAGGTCTCAGTGGGGACAAGCACCTCCCGATAGGGAATGGGACTCTGCTTATCAGAATCCCTGTAGGAACCCCAGTGATGGTGGGATGGGGTCAGTGTGCCTGCAATGCCTTCAGTGGCAAATTGCCCCACAATCTAAGCCTGCGAATGATGCCCAGATGAGGCAAGTGTGGTGCTGGTACAATCTGTATCCTGATGAGAGGAGATCACTAGACAAACATTCAGCTGTTTTTGGTGGGACAGAATGGGGTGCAATGGCATGGAAGGTCTCAAAGCTGACCCCAATATTCAGTGACCCCTAGGGACCATCCAGCCACATCGACCAGATTCCGGATTTAAATTCTACCTCAAATTACTCCACACACTTCCCAGTGAAAGCTTACCCAGACAGAGGGATAAGAAAAGGATGAAGAGCCAGAAGCGCCTTTCATTTTACTTGCCCTCCCTCAGTACACCAGCTCCATCTCGCTGGCATGCTTCTCCCTCCCTGCCTGCCTTATTGAATTTACCTCAGTGCCTTCCCCTCAGAGCCTGGCAGTAATACTCATCAGTTTAAATCCAAATACAATCCCTCCTATCGACGGCTCATGCTGCTGTAGCGAAGCCACAAACACTGACAAAGTTTCATTCCTTATGCACAAGTTCTTTTTTAAAAAAGAACATTCATTAAAATATTCACATCAGCTTGCAGGAAGCTCCAGTCTCCACCCACTGCAATTGGTCAGATGGGTTGACAACAGGCAAAGCGTAATGTGAACAGCAAAAGATTCTGGAAGACGTTGATGTCTTTGTAGTGCAACAGAAGTCCAGGAAAACTTTTCAATCACCAACTGCAAGCCTGGATACCACAAGATCAAAACCTCGCTTCACCACAGGTTTGTGATCGGTTAAGGCCATGAGGTCAGTCCAATCTGAATAGTTAAACCTGTTGAGGGAAACAGACAATGAGAAAATGAGGTTGTTTTCACCAGGGAGAACACAGGCTCTTGTCTGGCTGAGCTCGTGAAGGGATTAAACAGGAAATTCAGCCGTGAAAACCAGCTGCTCTCAAAGCATCTCCAGATGTGGCCAACACTGTCAATCATCACCCCACCCCACCCCCCCAAATCATCATGACGGCAGGAAGACAGACGAGGATAGTTTGGGACTGGAACTGCAATCTGGGCAGAAACTATAGGTGTTACTACTTCAGTTGGTGGCCTTTCAGATCCACTGTCCATCTCATGGGATTACACCAAGGCCCTAGGAAGAGGAATCGTAGGTCAATACTTTAGACAGGCTGAAATGTACTAACGAGTTCAGAGAATGCAGCTTTATTCTGCTCTGCTGAAAGCTTCTACTGGGAAGTCTGGTGGCTCTTTAGCAGAATATACAAGGGGTCAATAATATCGACAAGTTGGGGGGAAATATATAATAAGTTACCGTTCCCAAAAATGAGATGAACTCAGATGTATTTTGGGGGCTGGTGCCTCTTTTATGGCATTGACCTTGTCATCCATGGATCACTAACCAGAGACTGCTTCTCCTTTAAGGGAGAGACTGTTTGGTGGTGATTTAACCTGAGGGTCATCCCACCTCAGTCAAGGGCGATGTTGAGAACGTGGGGCCTTCCTGGGTAACGGCAACTAGTACGGGAATCAAATCCTTGCTGTTGGTGCCGCTCTGCATTATAAATCAGCTATCCAGCCAACTGAGTTAAACCACTCTGCTAGAACCCCATTTTGACAAAACAACAAAGAACAAAAGAGCACGGGAAACTGGCCCTTCGGCCCAACAATGTGTAGGGGTACGGGGAAATGGCACTATCTCATGATGCTGGTTTAAAGAACCAAGGCAGACATGAGGCTGAATGTCCTCTTTTTGCATTGCAACAATTCTCCAATCCTGTATCAATGGGACCCGTACCCCAGTCAGAGTCAGCACGTGCGGGACCCGTACCCCAGTCAGAGTCAGTACGTGCGGGACCCGTACCCCAGTCAGAGTCACAGCTTTCATTATGGATGAGGATTAAAGACAGAAACATTTCAGATACTCACCCTGTTCATCTTAGAAGGCACTTCATCCTCATGGTCCTGCGGTGCTGGTGGGTTATTAAGGGGAGATTCCTCCTCAGTTTCTTCAGCCCAGCCCCCAAGGTGTAGCTGTGAATAGGCTGTTAGTGTCTCTGGCGAACTCAGTGGGGGCACTGAGGGGGTATGGGGGAAGGAAACAGAATCCATCAGCAAGTGGAAAACTTTGTCACTGAAAGTCAGTGATGAACAAGGAGGCACCACCCACTCCCCATGCCATCCACTCCCTCCTCATCCGCCTCCCCCTTCTCCCGCCCACTCCATCCTCACCCCCCACCCCATCCACCCCTACTCCACTCTCTCTAGAATATTCCCCTACACCTCTCCAGAATACCCTCTGTACACCTCACCTTTAAAACGTTTCCTGCAAGCTCTCTTTTGGTTACAAGCTGAACATCTCTATTTGTGGTTTATGCTTTTGTGGTTTATCTTGAAAACTGTGAATGCTCCCCAGGAGGGCGAGGGCTCAAAAAGTGAGAATACAATAGGATATACCGATTGCCAGCTAGATAGAGGAGCAAAATTTCACACTTGATCAGCAATGAAATCTGATAAAATGCTGAACATGTGGGGAGGAGGAAGACAGCAGCACAGTGGTGAGCACTGCTGCCTCGCAGTGCTGGGTTCAATTCCACCCTTGGGTGACTGTATGGAGTTTGCACCTATCCCTGTCTGCGTTTCCTCCCATATTCCAAACATGTGGTGATTGCCCATGCAAAATTGCTCCTTCGTGTCAGGGGAAATAGCAAGATAAATACATAGGATTAATACAACAAATCCTGAGTGGGATTGTTGTTGGTGCAGGCTCAATAGAGCAAATGGGTGTTTTGGGAGATATCTGCTGAAGACTGTATAGAGCTAAAGAACAAGACAAGGCCTTTCATTCCCTCAATTGCCTTGAACAAGGTAACACATGGAACATAGAACATTACAGCACAAGAGGGCCTTCGGCCCACAAGTTGTGCCGATCATATCAGTACCTACTATGCTAGACTGTTGAGTCCGTGGGACGAGGCAAAGAAATGGTTCGGTACAGACAAGAAGGGCCAAAAGGCCTGTTTATGAACTGTAATTTTCTATGGTTCTATAAAATTAAATCTCACAGGATTCAGGATGAGGTATCTAAATGGATACAAAATTGGCTTCTTGACAGAAGCGAAAAAATGATTGTAGAGAGTTGTTTTTCAAACTGGAGGCCTGTGACCAGCAGCATGCCTCAGGGATCAGTGCTGGGCCTATTATTTGTTATTTATATTAATGATTTGGATGAGAATGTAAGGGGCATGATTAGTAAGTTTGCAGATGACACCAAGATTGGTGGCATGATGGACACAGAGGAAGGTTATCTCCAATTGCAGCAGGATCTTGATCAATTGGGCCAGTGAACTGATGAATGCAGATGGAGTTTAATTTAGACAAACGTGAGATGATGAATTTTGGTGGATTGAACCAGGGCAGGACTTACTCAGTTAATGATAGGGCTTTGGGGAGAGTTATAGAACAACGATCTAGGGGTACATGCTCATAGCTTCTTGAAAGTGGAGTCACAGAGAGTGGTGAAGGTGGCATTCGGCATGCTTGGTTTCATTGATCAGAGCACTGAATACAGGAGTTGGGATGTCTTACATTGTACAAAACATTGGTAAGGCCACACTTGGAATACTGTAATTTTGGTCACCCTATTATAGAAAGGATATTATTAAACTAGAAAGAGTGCAGAAAAGATTTACTCAGATGCTACTGGGACTTGATGAATTGAGTTAAAAGGAGAGGCTGGATAGATTGGGACATTTTTCCTCTGGAATGTAGAAGCTGAGGGATCATCTTATAGAGATCTATAAAATAATGAGCATAGACAAGGTAGATATTCAATATCTTTTCCCAAAGGTAGGGGAGTCTAAAACTAAAGGGCATAGGTTTAAGGTGAGAGGGGAGAGATACAAAAGTGTCCAGAGGGGCAATTTTATCACAGAGGGTGGTAAGTGTCTGGAACAAGCTGCCAAAGGTAGTAGCAGAACCGGATACAATTTTATCTTTTAAAAAGCATTTAGATAGTTACATGGGTACGATGGATTTAGAGGGATATGGGCCAAATGTGGGCAATTGGAATTAGCTTAGGAGTTTTTAAAAAAAAGGTGGCATGGACAAGTTGGGTCGAATGGCCTGTTTCCATGCTGTAAACCTCCATGACAATCTTATTCTATTAGACCATATTTTTGATCTGCACCACAAATCCATTGACTTCTTACTTTTCCCAGATAGACTTCACATATACACTGTTCTGTATACTATCCCTTTTCCTACAATCCAGTGCAACGCTGTCTCTCCTGATTTACATCCTCCTCTCTGTTCGCCGAGCTTGGTGCTTGCCTCAGCCTCTTTCATTGTATCATCAGTTACATGTAAGCCAGGTACCTGGGGCAGTGGGTTGCTCAGTATTTGAACTGAGAGTCTGGGATCTGTGTCCCGTAGTCTGAGGCTGCGCACTCTGCTGATGGAGCTGCAAAAGAGAAAAGGGTGAATGAGGAAAGGATTCTACACATCACCAACCCAAATAAAGACCCATTATCTCTGACTACCTACCCACCCCCCATCATTAGAAAGCAAAGAACAACCTGCTCATTTTATGCTTACCTCATGCATATAAATAGCGTGAAGACTCATTTCTGTTGAAGCAAAGTTTGCAAGAAGCAGAGATCTGCCTGATCCTGCACTCACTGATGTGCTGAGGTAACAAAGAAAAGCACAGAAATTAGACATACACAGATACACTAAGCGTTAACTAGCAGTTAAATAATCAAGTTCAGACAGTTACAACTTCGCAGCAGCATGATGGCACAGTGCTTAGCACGGATGCCTCATAGTGCCAGGGATTCCTAGCTTGGTTCACTGCGCAGGTGTCCTCTGGGTGCTCCGGTTTGCTCCTACAGTCTGAAAGACGTGCGGTTAGGTGCATTGGCCATGCTAAATTCTCTCTCAGTGTACCCGAACAGGCACCAGAGAGTGGCAACTGAGAGATTTTCACAGTACATTCATTGCAGTTAATATATGCCTATTTCTGACATAATAAATAAATTTTACATTTCTCCCATCCTAATCTTGTAACACCACTCACTCAACCCACTAATCCCCCTAACCTACACATCTTAAATCAACCTTTCTGTCAATCAGAACAGCTTCTCTCAATATACACTGAAGGAGGAAGAAGAAAGCTATATGGAGTTTATTAAATACAAGAACATTCAAAACGGAGGTAAGCTATTTAAAATGGAGGGGAAGAGATGTCTGGTAACCACAAGATTGTGTGTCTTTGTTCTGTTACCTTGTAAACGCTGGTAATGAAATGACCCATGCTGGGGATGGAGGGAGCCATGTGCTGTGTGGTGTAGATATGACAAGGCCACTTTGAAGTTAGAGTTGTTACTGTTAATCCCAGATTACATTGGAAATAGGGGGCTACTTTCCCATCCCATTCTAAATGGGGATGGTGTGGGGCTTGGAGGGGAGTTTGCAGCTGGTGGTATTCTCATACATCTGCTGCCCCTATCATTCTAGGTGATGGAAGTTGCGGGTTTGGAAGGTGCTATTGGAGGAGCCTCAGTGAGTTGCTGCAGTATACCTTCGAGATGGTACACATGACTATCACTTTGCATCAATTGTGGAGGGTGTGAATGTTTCTGGTCAAGTGAGCTGCTTTGTCCTGGGTGATGTTGAGCTTCTTGAGTGTTGTTGGAGCTGCACTTATGCAGAAAAGTGGAGAGTATCCCATCACACTCCTGATTTGTAGTGTACTTGCTAATAACCGATGACTCCACTCTAACACTTTCCAGAACTGAAGAAATGTTATTGCCCTGAAACAGTAACTCTGACACTCCCTCTCCACAGATAGGAATTAACTGTAATTCACAAAGGATCACTGGTATCTCTCTCCCCATTACAGACACACAACTGATTTTGCTGCTGAGGGGCACCACACTGCATCAAACATGGGGGAGGATAAGGAGATAGAGCCCCTTGAACTACCACAGCCGGTACAGGGATTGAACCTGTACCACTGGCATCTTTCACTAGCCAACTTACTCACCCAGCTACGGCCAGAGAATTTGCAGCATCCTGTATTTAGATCACAGATTTCCCGCATTCATAGTACTCAGTGTTATGTTTATCTATTAGTTACCTCTCTTCCATGATAGTCCTGTCACTGCGATACAGTGAACTCTCTGCACCATTCTCCATGAGTAGTGTGTGGGATCTGGTCCGTGTTGGGTGGTGAGAGGAGGAGAGTGAGGCGAGCACGCTGGCAGCAGCTGAAGCGGTGCTGCATGACTGTCCAAAACATCCATCCCTGCCGGTCAGCAGGGAACCGGGCAGTGCTGAGTGTGTGAGCAGGCTCATGATCAGATTCTCAGGCTGCAGGAAGGACAAAGCAAACTTGCCTAATCAAATACCAAACGGTCATTTCTATAGCGCCATTCCCATTCCTGAGACATACCAAAGACCTGACAGGCATTGGCAGAACACCGTAATCATAAAAATATTCCTCTCAGCCTTCACTGCCCCTGCTTGAGGAGCAGTCACTGCTGCTTTAGCAGATAGAGGCAGACAATTCATACACAGCAAGATGCTACAAACAGCAAGAAGATGAATGACCAATTCGTTTGTTTTTGGTGCTAGTTGAAGGATAAATATTTGGCAAAACGTTGTAGAGAGCTCCCCAGCACCGCACAGCTTCATCATAATTAAAGAAGATTGCTAATTCACACCTGAAGCGGCAGGATTCATTTTGTCAGAAAGGTACAATGGGAATTTAAATTTTCCCACAGATGGAAAAAGGAAGCATGGATAAGGGATATACAGAATATTTTCAGGATAGTTTCTTAGAACAGGACGTTCTGGAGCCAACCTGATGGCAGGCTGTACTGGAGCTGGCATTGTGCAATGTGATAGGATTAGTTAAAGAAGCAATTTCACTGAAACATAAAAGATCCTGAACGTGGATGTAGAGAGGATGTTTCGTAGAGTTATAGAGGTTTACAGTATGGAAACAGGCCATTTGGCCCAACGTGTCCATGCTGCCCTTTTTTTAACCTCTAAATTCGTCCCAGTTGCCAAATTTGGCTCATATCCTTCTAAACCCATTCTTACCTGTGTTACTATCTAAATACTCAAAATTGTAGCCACCACTACTATCATCTCTGGCAATTTGTTCCAGACACTCACTATCCTCTGTGTGAAAAAAATTACCATTCTAGACACTTCTGTATCTCTCCCCTCTCATCTTAAAACTATGCCCTCTAGTTTTAGATTCTTCTATCTTTTCTCAAAGATATTGATTATCTAGCTGATCTACACCACTCGTTATTTTATAGACTTCTATAAGATCACCCATAAGCTTTCTATGCTCCAGAGAAAAAAAGTCCTAGTCTGTCCTTATAACTCAATCCATCAAGTCCCAATAGCATTCGAGTAAATCTTTTCTGCAATCTTTCTAGTTTAATAATATCCTTTTTATAATAGAGAGACCAGAATTGCACATAGTATTCCAAGTGTGGTCTTACCAACGTCTTGTACAATTTCAACAAGATGTCCCAACTCCTGTATTCAATGTTCTGACTGATGAAACCAAGCATGCTGAATGCCTTCTTCACCATTCTGTCCACCTGTGACTCCACTTTCAAAGAGTTATGGACATGTACCCCTAAATCTCCCCAGTGCCCTACCGTTTACTGAGTAAGTCCTGCCCTGATTCAATCTACCAAAATGCATCACCTTGTATTTGTCTAAATTAAATTCCATCTGCCATTCATCAATTCACTGATCCAATTGATCAAGATCCTGTTGCAATCTGAGATAACCTACTTCACTGTCTACTATGCCACCAATCTCGGTCTCATCTGTAAAATTACTAACCATGTCTTTTAAATTCCACTCCAAATCATTACTATAAATGACAAATAACAGTGGACCCAGCACTGATTCCTGAGGTACATCTCAGGGATTCCCGGTCCCAGGCCTCCAGTTAGAAAAACAACCCTCCACGACCACCTTCTGTCATCAAGCCAACTTTGTACCCATTTGGCTACCCCATCCTGGATCCCATGAGATTTAATCTTACGTAATAACCTACCATGCAATACCTTGTCAAAGACCTTGCTAAAGTCCATGTAGACAACATCAACAGCACTGCCCTCATCTATCTTCTTGGTTACTCCTTCAAAAAACTCAATCAAATTTGTGAGACATGATTTTCCACTCAAAGCCATGCTGACTGTCCATAATCAATCCTTGATTCTCTAAATGCCTATAGATCCTGTTTCTCAGAATACCGTCTAACAACTTACCCACTACAGATGTGAGGTTCACTATCCTTTCGTTCCCTGCTTTTCCCTGCAGTCTTTTTAAACAAATGCACAACACTTGACATTGTCCAATTTTCAGGCATCTCACCTGTGGCTGACAATGGTTCAAACATTTCAGCCAGAGGACCTGCAATTTCCTCCCTCGCCTCCCACACTGTCCTGGGATACATTTCATCAGGTCCCATGGATTTATCTACCTTGATGCACTTTAAGACTTCCACCACTTCCTTCTCTGTTATATGTACACTCCTCAAAACATTACTATTCATTTCTCCAAGTTTCCTAACATCCATACTTTTCTCAACAGTAAATATTGATGAGAAATATTCATTTATCGCCCATCTCTTGTAGAGCCACACAGAGGTGATCTTGTTGATGCTTATGTGGCCCTACTCTCTCCCTAATTACTCTAATGCCCGTTATGTATTTGTAAAATCTCTAGATTCTCCTGTGCCTTATCTGCCAAAACAATCTCTTCTTGCCAGGAAACTTAGAAGCGGGGGGAAGTCATAGTTTAAACATAAGCAGTCAATAATATATATTGGAGAGAATTATTTTGTTGTGAGGATTGTGCGTCTTCAGCACACTCCTTGTCAAAAGACAGACCATTATTAATTCAGAGTGAGATAGATTAACAAGGGGGTGAAAGGCTGTTGGGGATCAGCAGGACTGTGGGGTTAGGGTTACAATTAGATCATCCATGGTCATATTGAACGATGCAGCAGGCTTGAGGGACCGAGAGACCTAACTCCTGCTCCTAATTCATCTGCTTGTGTGTCTGAAAGTGGCCCAGCGCCGAGGCAGTGCCGCACTGCCGGAAGGCCTTTCAGAGAGACACTGTGCCTCTCAATGCAGGGGGAATGTGAGGTAGATCTGAGGTAGAAGGTTGTTAAGAAGGCGTATGGTGTGTTAGTTTTTATTGGTAGAGGGATTGAATTTCGGAGCCAAGACGTCATGTTGCAACTGTTCAAACTGGTGCAGCCGCACTTGGAGTATTGTGTGCAGTTCTGGTCCCCACATTATAAGAAAGATGTGGAGGCATTGGAGAGGGTACAGAGGAGGTTTACCAGGATGTTGCCTGGTGGGAAGGTCTTACGAGGAAAGGCTAAGGGGTTTGAGATTATTTTCATTAGAGAGAAGAAGGCTAAGAGGTGACCTAATTGAGACATATAAGATGATCAGAAGGTTAGATAGGGTGGATAGTGAGAGCCTTTTTCCTCGGTTGGAGATGGATAACATGAGGGGACATAGCTGTAAATTAAGAAGTGGTAGTTATAGGACGGATGTTAGAGGTGGGTTCTTTACTCAGAGGGTAGTAAGGGTATGGAATGCCCTGCCTGCAGCAGTTGTGGACTCGCCAAATTTAAGGGTGTTCAAATGGTCAGTGGATAGGCATATGGATAACATTGGAATAATTTAGGTTAGAGGTCATTAGATTGGTTCCATTGGTCGGCACAACATCGAGGGCTGAAGGGCCTGAACTGTTATGTTCAATCTTTTAAACAGTAACTGGTAATGATCCGGAAACGTGCTGTGCACAAGAGCAGTGGAAGGTGAGATAACGAATGATTTCAAATGGAAATTAAATGGGCAGTTGAAGCATGGGGAGAGGAGATAGAGCGGGGCTAACTGGATTGCTCCATCGAAAGCTAGTATAAACACAATGGGCTGAATGGCTTCCTTCTGTGTCAAAACATTTACTATGACTCTGTACAGTTTTATCAGGCTTAAGTTCCTTTACTATAAATGCTTCACCTAACTCTGTGATAAAACTCTCACTGATATTTTCAGTCTGAGGGCATGCCAAGATACTTACGATATTGGCTGACTCATTGGAGAGCAGTGAGGTGCAGAGGGGTGTGTCTGACAGGAGGTGCTGGGCTGGTGGACCAGTCGCTGCATCATGTTGCACCTTCTCCTTCAGGTGGCTGATGAAGACGGAGCTGTCCTGGGGCGGGTGCCAGTGAGGGTTGGTGATGGTGAAATGCATGAGGGAGAGTTCAGTCTTCCCGTTCTCTGCTTGTTGGTACACTGAGGCTTCCGTCTGCCCTTCCGACAGCCACTGAGAAGAAATAAAACCATCATCACAACTCCACACACAGCACCCAAAGACCGAGATCCAAGTCTCTCCAACACAAGGATCCAACATTCTCTCGTGGAATTTGGGAGAAGCTGTAAACTTTGACCCCACCAGCAAAACTATCATCCCATGAACAAATAAAGTGAAAAGTACAAACCATTTGAATCAAAGGACCCAACATGTGAACTACTCTCTCTGGGAAGGGATGAACGTGGGTAAATTGGAGATTGGATTACATGCCAGGAAAGGAACCGGACAACTTTCATTCATCTATTTAAATCGGAGATTGACGTTAAGTTTCCTCAGTCTATAAGTGTTGCGACCGATCACTTTTCAATGACCTGAACACAAGCAAGTCATAGTTTCCTGTGACTTGTACCAAAAACCAATAACCTCGATCCAGCCAAACACGCCTGACAACCAAACCAAACACCCTAGAAACAAAGTGCAGCAAGTTTCTATAATGCAGTACAAAGAATCAGCAGTGAAAAGATGGAGGAAGAGAGAGTGACAGGTTGAGTGTATCAGAAAAAGACAGAGATAGGGTATGAGAGAGAAAGAGAGAGGCAAGACAGTGTGGGAGAGAGAGACAGAGTGGGGGGGGGGAGAGAGAGAGTCTCAAAGGAGGGGGGAGAGCGACAGGGAGAGAGGTGAGGACAGAGGAGGAGGAGACAAGGAGAGGGAATCAGGAAAGAGGCAGTTACAAGTGGTGTACCTCAAGGATCTGTTTTAGGGCCACTGCTGTTTGTCATTTTTATAACTGACCTAGATGAGGGTGTAGAGGGTTGGATTAGTAAATTTGCTGACGATACCAAAGTGGGGGGAGTTGTAGATAGCGAGGATGGATGTTACAGTTTGCAGAGGGACATAGATAGGTTGCAGAGCTGGGCCGTGAGGTGGCAAATGGAATTCAATACGGATAAGTGTGAGGTGATTCACTTTGGTAGGAATAACAGGCATATGAAATATAGGGCTAATGGAAGGACCCTTAATAGTGTTGTCGAGCAGAGGGATCTTGGGGTACAAGTACATAGCTCTTTGAAAGTTGGCACCCAGGTTGATAAAGTTGTTAAGAAGGCGTACGGTGTGTTAGCTTTTATTGGTAGAGGGATTGAATTTAGGAGCCGTGAGGTTATATTACAACTGTACAAAACTCTGGTGCGGCCGCACTTGGAGTATTGCGTACAGTTCTGGTCGCCGCATTATAAGAAAGATGTGGAAGCATTGGAAAGGGTGCAGAGGAGGTTTACCAGGATGTTGCCTGGTATGGTGGGAAGGCCTTATGAGGAAAGGCTGAGGGACCTGAGGTTATTTTCATTAGAGAGAAGAAGGTTACGCGGTGACCTAATTGAGGCGTATAAGATGATCAAGGGATTGGATAGGGTGGATAGTGAGAGCCTTTTTCCTCGGATGGTGATGACCAACACGAGGGGACATAACTTTAAATTAAGAGGTGGTAGTTATAGGACGGATGTCAGAGGCAGGTTCTTCACACAGAGGGTGGTGAGGGCGTGGAATGCCCTGCCTGCAGCAGTTGTGGACTCGCCTACTTTGGGGGCATTCAAATGTTTGGTGGATAGGCATATGGATGATATTGGAATAGTTTAGGTTAGAGGGTCCACTGGCCGACGCAACATCGAGGGCCGAAGGGCCTGTACTGCGCTGTAATGTTCTATGTTCTATGAGACAAGGGGAAAGAGTCAGAGAGGGCAGGGATAAGGGAGAGAGGGCGAGAGAGAGAGAAAGAGAGAGAAAAACAAACAAGAGATTGGGCTGAATTTTAACTGCCAAAAACAGGTAGGTATGAGTAATGTCAGACGTTAAAATGCAAAAATTAAGTAACAGAAACTTGCAATATTTTTCAGTGAGGAGACAAGGGGGAGGTGACCAATTCTCTCTCTCTAGGGAAATAGAGTGATTGTTTAAATATATAAATGTGGCTGCATAACTTCGTTTTAACAGCCACACTATTTGTAACCACAGGCAGTCTGGTTTCCAGACTTCTGAATCTTAAAGAAGATAAAGAGGTTGAATCCAAGAAAATGCAATTGCTTTTTAAAGCACTGTTTGTGGGTTAGGAGGAACATAGAACATAGAACATAGAACAATACAGCACAGAACAGGCCCTTCGGCCTTCGATGTTGTGCCGACCAAAATAAAAAGCAATGCCCCTCCTAACTAAACCATTCCCTTCTCATCCATATACTTATCAACTAACCTCTTAAACGCCACCAAACTTGGCGCATCTACAACAGCTGCAGGCAGGGCATTCCACTCCCTAATCACTCTTTGAGTAAAGAACCTACCTCTGATATCCGTCCTATAACTCATACCCCTTAATTTAAAGTTGTGTCCCCTCGTGCTAGCTTTCTCCATCCTAGGAAAAAGGCTATCACTGTCCACCCTATCCAAACCTCTAATTATCTTATATGCTTCAATAAGATCCCCCCTTAGCCGCCTCCTTTCTAACGAAAACAACCTCAAATCCTTCAACCTCTCTTCATAGGACCTGCCCTCCATACCAGGCAACATCCTGGTAAACCTCCTCTGTACCCTCTCCAATGCCTCCACATCTTTCTTATAATGTGGCGACCAGAACTGCACACAATACTCCAAGTGCGGCCGCACTAGAGTTTTGTACAGTTGCAACATGATGCTGCGGCTCCTAAATTCAATCCCCCTACCAATAAAAGCTAAGACTCCATAAGCCTTCTTAACAACTTTATCCACTTGACTGCCTACTTTCAGGGATCTATTGACACATACACCAAGATCCTTCTGTTCCTCAACACTATTAAGAGCCCTACCATTAGCCCTATACTCTACACATTTATTGTTCCTGCCAAAGTGCATTACCTCACACTTTTCCACATTAAACTCCATTTGCCACCTCTCGGCCCAGCTCTGCAACTTGTCCAAGTCACAAGGAGCTCTGCAACTTGTCCAAGGAGCAGGAGTGTTTCTATCTGATCCAAGAAGGTCCCAGAGTTCAATGGCTCAACCTCGCTCCCAACCCCAATCCTTGCCCACTCCAAAGACATCCCATACTGCCTACAGCCTGGTGAGGCTGGTTCATGGCCTAAGGGATCTTTTGCTTACCCATTAGGCTGCTTGGGTAGGGAACAAAATTCGAGAAAGCCAGCAGCTAAATTCTGCAGGACAATCCCAATCCCTGCTCTATGTGAAGTGACTTCGCAGCAGCCCCATAGCACAGGATCACCTCCAGGCTGAAATTAGCCTGAGTAGAACGGGGTGTGAGTGTAGGAGGATTTGCAGAGTGAATGTGAATATAGGACACAGGATCCCATACTCTGTCCCAGGATGTAGTTCACACATACCATTGGGTTTCCGTGTTTCCGAACATCCATCTGTGCAAAGGAGCAGATATCACCCACTCCAACCACCTCCACTGAGAAGTTCCGGAAAAAGTCGATGATCTCCAAGGATTTTGGACGCAAGGAAAAGATCAGCACGAATGGAGTGACAATGGGACTGAGCAACTCCTCCAGAATAAACACCTGAAAAATATCAGACAGATGGCAGGTCAGTCAGACCCATCCAATACCACACAGTGAGGAGGGGGTCACCCCCAGTATCACGCAGTGAGGACCCCCCCCACCCCACACACACACAGTATCACACAGCGAGGGTCACCCCAATATCAGTGTTCCTGGCCCAGTCCTTGCTTTACCAGGGAAACAATCATCATCTTGCACACTCCCCCACCAGCCTTTGTATTTAAAGGATCATCTACCACCATTTCCAGCACCTCTTACCTCCTACCTCCCCCGATCCCCCATCAGCATTCTACAGGAGCCATTCATTCTGTGACCCCCTGGTCTATTCCTCCATCACACACAACTCCCCACTCCCTCACCCCATCATCTTTCCGTGCCACCTCACCCGTTACCTCCTCCCTCCTCACCATTCAAGGCCCCAGATATTTGTTTCAGGTTTGGCAGCGATTCAATGGTCATCCTTCAATTTGATCTAGTACTGGGGGGGGGTTACTGTAATGCACTGTAATGTTCTATACACAGACTGGGCGATCGCTTTGCTGAACACCTTCACTCAGTGTGCATGCATGACTCCATACTTCCTGTTGCTGCCATCTTAAATTCTAACTCAGCATCTTGCTCTCATACTCACCAGTCCATCCTGGGCCTGCAATGCTCCAGTCAAGCCCAACAGGAGGAGTATCTCATCTCTTGATTGGGCACATTACAGCCCTCAGAACACAACACCAAGTTCACCAACCTCCGACTGATATTTTTCCTCCATCTTCAATCCTTTTATAAGTATACCTGCATTTAATGTCTCAATACAACCTCCTTTCCCTTCCCACCCCCTCTCATAAAAGGCCATCTGTCAATTTTCCTATGCTTACTATGTCATGTTACAATCTCTCTTGGCTACATTTCTTTAACTCTGATGGACAGTCAGACAACACAAAATATTGACTCTGTTTCCCCTCTGCACAGATGCTATCAGACCTGCTGAGTTTTCTCAGCATTCTCTGTTCTTGTTTCAGATTTCAGCATCCACAGTATTTTGCTTATTTTGTTTTTACAGTTGGTGTCAACGTTTTTTGGAGCCTAAGTATCATTCTTGTTTGTTTAGTATCTCAAACTATTTGGAGATCAGTGGGAAAATGTTGAAAGAGTTCGTCAGCCTATTTATCTCCATGCCCCTTGATGTCATTACAAATCAAAAAATCCATCAATTTCTGTCTTGAACAGATTCAGTGACAGAGCCTCCACAGACACCTGAGCAGAGAATTCCAAAGATGCAAAGATGTGTTGCCCTGTGAGGAAATATCTCCTCATCTCACTCCTAAATGGTCTGCTCCTTATACAGACGCTGTGTACTCTGGTTTTAGACTTACCAGCTGAGGAAGCATCCCATCCTAAATTTCAACGAAATCATCTCTCATTCTTCAAAACTTCAAAAAATACAGGCCCAGTTTTCTCAAACTGTCTTCATAATACAATCCTGTCATCTCAGGAGATATTCGGGTAAACCTCCCCTGTACTCCCTCTATGACAAGCATATCCTTTCTTAGGAAAGAATCACAATACTCCGGCCCTATCCCTCTAATCCCAGATATTTACCGCACTGAACCACCTAATCTACAAAGGGACACTTTGGCATGGGCAATCCACCTAACTTGCACGTTTTTGGACAGAAGGAGGAAACCAGAGCACCTGGACGAAACTCACGCAGGCTTGGGGAGAACATGCAAACTCCACACACAGACCAAAGCTGGAATTGAACCCGGGACCCTGGTGCTGTGAGGCAGGAGTGCTAACCACCATGTCACCCTTCTTTGTTTAAATTCAAACTGGGCAGATTGACTCTGATTGGTCAATGGGAAATGAACCAGGAAAAGACTGTCATTTGGTTTTAAAAAAAAGCACAATGCATGGATATGTTTTTATGTTTGCGAACGGCAGGGCCCCATTTGTGCATATATGTAGTTTCCAACACATGTAAATGAGCTACCTGATGGGTCCAACTCAACCTTAAATTGGTTGCCAATTCTTAGCACACTCAGGATTGTTGAGCAAATGTCCAATCAGGGAGTAATATCTTAGTAGTTTGCTGTTGCGAACAGCCAACAGAATCAATCATTAGGACATATGGCCAGTGTAGCCGACATCACTTCGGTTCTGAAATTCATAGACCACGTTACTCACATATAATGATAAGTAGAACGTCTATTAGGCTGGATGGCAGTATTCCTTGTTAACGGAGAAAGTCACTCATGTTGCTACGTCATGATAACAGCATGAAATAATTACCTATTACTCAAATTTTTGAGATACTTCACGCTTTCAAGGTAATCTGAGTTAGATTGGGTACTTTTCAAAACCAGAAATGACAATCTGAGGCCCATTAATGAGTTTGTACGAGAAGCAGCGAGCAATGATCTGATCAGGGTACCATATCCGCAGGATGACTATGTCAACATCAGGCTTTCACAATGAGCAAATGGCTTGAGCATTATTGATGAGGTTGCTTTTGAGCTGAGCCGTGTGGTCCTGCTTAGAGGGTAGACCAATGCATACAAATTTGGACCCTTTCTTAAGAATGGCATACATTTTGTCACTGCAGGTAAGTTAGTTAAGGATGATTATTCCAGTCCCTTTGTCAATTTCTAAACAGATGGATTGACCTTGCTGTTATCACATATTTCCTGCTGTCTGGGTAACATTTTCGTAGGAGAGTTGATGCAGACTCAATAGGCCGAACAGCCTCCTCCTTCTCGTCTGGATTCTGTGAAAACTCAAAAAGCAGCTGGCATAATTAAGGACCCCACGCACCCTGAACATTCTCTCTTCCATCTTCTTCCATTGGGAAAAAAGATACAAAAGAGATTACGTACCAACCAACTCAAGAACAGCTTCTTCCCCGCTGCTGTCAGACGTTTGAATGCACTTACCTTGTCAAATTGATCTTTTTCTACACCCTATGACTGTAACACTACATTCTGCATCTCCTTTCCTTTTCTATGAACAGTATGCTTTGTCAGTATAGCATACAAGAAAAAATACTTTTCATTGTATGTTAATACGTGACAATTTTAAGTCAAATCTAATGGTTGCTGACGTTGTTTGCCTGTCATATTTCCCGCATTACAACATTTTAAACATAGGTTAACATTGTCTGCGCATCTTGAGAAAGCAAACACAAGTCCTCCTCTTTTGGGAGCTTTGTCCCAATTAAGTGTTGAGTCCCTCACACTTGTGCATTCGCTGTTCCTCACTCCACCCATCACTATCACACACTCCAACATTTACCGTACCGCTTTGTACTGGAAGAGCTGAGCCATCTCATCCCTGCTCTCGGATTTGTTGGCGTTTCCTTTCCAGTGGTCAGGCATGTAGTGGATGTGGGCCAGGACGCATTGCAGCAACTGCTCTGGGCACCATACCATATATTCATCAGGAATAAAGGACCTGGCAGCAAACACATCAGGAGTCAGCACACTTTCACAAACTGGTTAAGGTCAGCATGACTGTAAAACTGGCCAACAAACACGAAAGCTACCTTGTATTTAACCCCGTGCTGTATCTGTCCTGGGAGTGTTTGATGGGGGGACAGTGTAGAGGGAGCTTTACTCTGTATCTAACCCCGTGCTGTACCTGTCCTGGGAGTGTTTGATGGGGGGACAGTGTAGAGGGAGCTTTACTCTGTATCTAACCCCGTGCTGTACCTGTCCTGGGAGTGTTTGATGGGGGGACAGTGTAGAGGGAGCTTTACTCTGTATCTAACCCCGTGCTGTACCTGTCCTGGGAGTGTTTGATGGGGGACAGTGTAGAGGGAGCTTTACTCTGTATCTAACCCCGTGCTGTACCTGTCCTGGGAGTGTTTGATGGGGGGACAGTGTAGAGGGAGCTTTACTCTGTATCTAACCCCGTGCTGTACCTGTCCTGGGAGTGTTTGATGGGGACAATGTAGAGGGAGCTTTACTCTGTATCTAACCCCGTGCTGTACCTGTCCTGGGAGTGTTTGATGGGGACAATGTAGAGGAAGCTTTACTCAAACTGGTAGTGCAGTCAATGTAGTTTATGTGGATTTCAGCAAAGCCTTTAACAAGGTTGTACATGGGAGACATGTTAAGAAGGTAAATTCACATTGGGATACAGGGTAATTTGATAAAGTGGATTCAAAATTGGCTCAGTGGTAGGAGAGAGGGTGATGATAGAAAGCTGCTTTAGCGACTTGAAAGGGTGGTGAATCTCTGGAATTCTCTGCCCGTTGAAGTGGTGGAGGCTACCTCATTTAAGTCATGAGTAAATAGATTTATGATAGAGAAGGGAATTAAGGGTTATGGGGAGAAAGCGGGAAAGTGGAAGTGATTCAGTTCAGATTAGCCATGATCTTATTGAATGGCAGAGCAGACTCGAAGGGCTAGATGGCCTATTCCTGCTCCTATTTCTTATGTTCTTAAGAAACCAATATCCAGTGGCGTACCACTGTGTTGGGTCCCCTATTATTCATTTATATAAATGACAGAGTGTGGAGGGTAGGATTAGTAAGTTTGCAGATGACACAAAGATCGGCTGTGTGGTTAACAGTGAGGCGGAGTGTCTTGGGCTACAAGAAGATCCAGACAGAATGGTCAAATAGATGGATAAGTAGCAGATGGAATTTAACCCCGAAGAGTGCGATGTGATACACCTTGGAAGGAGTAATTTGACAAGAAAGTACTCAATGAATGGTAGGACACGAGGAAGTTCTGTGGAACAAAGGGACCTTGGCATGTTTGTCCACAGATCTCTGGCAGCGGAAGGGTATGTTAGTTGGGTGGTGAAAAATGCACATGGGACACTTGCCATTATCAGTTGAGGTAATACATTACAAGGAAGGGAAGTTATGTTGGAGTTGTATCGAACTTTGGTGAGGCCACAGCTGGAGCACTGTGTGCAGTTCTGGTCACCATATTATCGGAAAGATGTGATTACAGTGGAGGGGGCGCAGAGGAGATTCACCAGGATGCTGCCTGGGATGGAATATTTCAGTTATGGAGAGAGGTTGGATAGGCTTGGGTTGTTTTCTTTGGAGTAGAGAAGACTGAGGGGGTGACCTGATTGAGGTGTGCAAGATTATTAGAAACATGGACAGAGTGAATAAGAAGCAGCTGTTCCCATTAGTTGGAGGATCAGTCATGAGGATACATACGTTCAAAGTGAAGGGCAGGAATTTTAGGGAAGATGTGAGGAAAATCTTTTTCACGCAGAGCGTGGTGATGGTCTGGAATGCACTGAGAGGGTGATGGAGGCTGGAACCTCACATCCTTTAAAAAGTATCTGGATGAGCACCTGGCACATCATAACATTCAGGGTTTTGGGCCAAGTGCTGGGATTAGGTGGGAAATTGAGTGTTTCTAATGTGTCAGTGCAGACTCGATGGGCTGAAGGGCCTCTCTTGCACTGTATGAGTCTATGATACTCTGTACTTAACCCCATGCTATTCCCTCTCAGGAGTTTCCTACTTGCTGAGACAGTGACTGATGGAGCCAGTCTGATTGTGGTGCTGGCACAGGGCCTAATTGTCATTGCCTTCCTCTGGGCCTTACCTGCACACTGTCACCACAACCCCCAGCACAGTGATGGCAGTCAGGATATGCTGCACCGTCAGCACGTCCTCATCATAGACGGTGAGGGCAATCAGCACAGCCAGGATGGAGCCTGAGAAAAAGGCCAGGTTCTGGGCAAAGATGGTGAGCAGCGGTGAGGTGAAGGAGTTCATGTACTTGGTGGCTGGTTTGTAGCCTCGGCTGAGCCGTGCCTGTAGCTCGTGGTCGAGCTCATTGAAGTGTCGGAGGTACAGGCGGCCAAACAGGGACCAGCGGCGGGCACCCAGGCTACCCGGCTCTCTCTTGATGACCTCAGTGTAACTGAAGAAGGCGTAGAGAATCTGCCAGACCAGGATGAAGGGGCAGAGCAGCAGGTTGGCGATTCCAATCAGCAGCACTGTCCGGCTGAGCTGCTGTGCCAACTCTAACCGGCTGCCAGAACGCTTGTACTTGGGGTGGAGGTTCCACTTGTTCTGGAAGAGAGACCCAGGGCCCCAGAAAAATATCATCTCAAAATTGTACTTCAGTCCCTGGGAAAAGAAGATAACATCGCCCAGCAGCGGGAGGCTGAGGCGGACTGGCAGCAGAGATTTGTTCACCATGGCCACCGTATAGTTCTTGAAGCGGAGGATGCGGTGATAGATGTCCAGCTCAGTTAGCTCCTTCTTGTGTATGCACATCTGCTGCTCTCGCTGAAGCAGGATCAGGCGGGCTTGTACTTCCTGCCAGGTATAATTACACAACTCCACCTAGAAAAAGCAGCCACAGACTATTAAACGTGATTTGACATTCATGGTAGCAGAGTGCTTACATTACTGGACCAGTAACTTAAAGAACATAAATACTACGGGGCGATTTGAAAAGAAAAGTTGAAACATAAAAGTCCAGGATCAGTGAATGGGATCAGATTGTGATTGGGTCACTCTGTTCCTTAGGGAAGGAAGCTGGCCATCCTTGCCCAGTTCAAGCCTACAGGAGAGGCCAGTCTCACACTAACATGGCTGACTCTTAGCAACCTCTCTGAAGTGGCCACATGCAGTTATAGAAGTTTACAGTACAGAAACAGGCCCTTCAGCCCAAATTGTCCATGCTGCCCCTTTTTTAAAATTTCCCAATTGCTTACGTTTGGCCCATATCCCTCTATGCCCATCTTACCCATGTAACTGTCAATGCTTTTTAAAAGACAAAATTATACCCGCCTCTACTATACCTCTGGCAGCTTGTTTCAGACACTCACCACCTTGTGTGTGAAAAAATTGCCCCTCTGGACACTTTTGTATCTCTCCCCTCTCATCTTACACCTATGCCTTCCAGTTTTAGACTCCCCTACCTTTGGGAAAAGATATTGACTATCTAGCTGATCTGTGCCCCTCATTATTTTACAGACCTCTATAAGATCACCCCTCAGCCTCCTACAAATAGAATGAGAGTGAATGGTGTTTTTCTGGTTGGCAATCTGTGATGTGCCTCAGGGATCAGTGTTGGCAATTGTTCACGATTTTCATAAATGATTGAGAGTTGGAGACCAAGTGTAATGTGACAATTACAGATGACACTAAGATGGGTGGCAGAGCAAAGTATGCAGAGGATGGTGACAGTCTGCAAAGCAATATAGATAATCTAATTGAGTGGACAAGAGCTTGGCAGATGGAGTACAGTGTTGGTAAATGTGAGGTCATCCATTTTGCTAGGAATACTATTTAAATGATAAAAAATTGCATTATGATGCAGTGCAGAGGGATCTGGGTAGCCTTGTGCAAGAATCTCAAGGAGTTGGTTTTGTAGGTGCAGCAGGTAATTAAGAAGGCAAATGGAATTTTATTCTTCATTGCTAGAGGATGGAGTTTAAAAACAGTGAGATTGTGTTGCTGCTATATAAGGTGCTGGTGAGGCCACACCTGGAGTTACTGTGTAGAGTTTTAGAACATAGAACATTACAGCACAGAACAGGCCCTTCGGCCTTCGATGTTGCGCCGACCAATATAAAAAGCAATGCCCCTCCAAACTAAACCATTCCCTTCTCTTCCATATACTTATCAACTAACCTCTTAAACGCCACCAAACTTGGCGCATCTACAACTGCTGCAGGCAGGGCATTCCACTCCCGAACCACCCTTTGGGAAAGAACCTACCTCTGATATCCGTCCTATAACTATCACCCCTTAATTTAAAGCTGTGTCCCCTCGTGCTAGCTTTCTCCATCCTAGGAAAAAGGCTATCACTGTCCACCCTATCTAAACCTCTAATCATCTTATATGTTTTGATTAGGTCCCCTCTTAGCCGCCTCCTTTCTAACGAAAACAACCTCAAATCCCTCAGCCTCTCCTCATAAGACATGCCCTCCATACCAGGCAACATCCTGGTAAACCTCCTCTGTACCCTCTCCAATGCCTCCACATCTTTCTTATAATGTGGGGACCAGAACTGAACACAATACTCCAAGTGCGGCCGCACTAGAGTTTTGTACAGTTGCAACATGACGTTGCGGCTCCGAAATTCAATCCCCCTACCAATAAAAGCCAAGACTCCATATGCCTTCCTAACAACCTTCTCGACCTGACTGCCTACTTTCAGGGATCTATGACACATACACCAAGATCCCTCTGTTCATCAAGACTACTAAGAATCCTACCATTAGCCCTATACTCTACACATTTATTATTTCTGCCATAGTGCATTACCTCACACTTTTCCACATTAAACTCCATTTGCCACCTCTCGGCCCAGCTCTGCAACTTGTCCAAGTCCCTCTGCAAACTATAACACCCCTCTTCACTATCTACCACTCCACCGACTTTAGTGTCATCCGCAAATTTACTAATCCATCCTTCAATACCCTCATCCAGATCATTTATAAAAATTACAAACACCAGGGGCCCCAAAACAGACCCCTGAGGTACACCACTTGTCACCGAACTCCACGATGAATATCTCCCATCAACCACCACCCTCTGTCTTCTATCTGCTATCCAATTCCTAATCCAATTAGCTAAATCACCCTCTATCCCATACATCTGCATTTTCTGCAGAAGTCTTCCATGGGACACCTTATCAAACGCCTTACTAAAGTCCATATATACCACATCAACTGCCTTACCCCCATCCACCTCTTTGGTCACTTTTTCAAAAAACTCAATGAGGTTAGTAAGGCACGACCTGCCCTTCACAAAACCATGCTGACTATCCCCAATCAATTCATTTCTCTCTAAATAACTATAAATCCTATCCCTAATTATTCTCTCCAATACTTTGCCCACAACAGAAGTAAGACTCACTGGCCTATAATTCCCTGGAAGGTCTCTCTTCCCCTTCTTGAACAACGGGACTTGAGAAAGGATTTACTGGCACTGGAGGGGGTGCAGAGGAGATTCACTAGGTTAATTCCAGAGTTGAGAGGGTCGGCTTATGAGGAACGACTGAATAGACTGGGGCTACATTCATTGGAATTCAAAAGAATAAGGGGAGATATTATAGAAACATATAAGATTATGAAGGGAATTGATAGAAGCAGGGAAGTTGTTTCCAGGGAAGTTGTTGCAGGTGTAACTAGAACTAGGGGGCATTGCTTCAAAATAAGGGGGAGCAGATTTAGGATTGAATTGAAGAGGAACTTCTTCATACACAGAGATTGTGAATCTGCGGAATTTCCTACCCAGTGAAGCAGTTGGGGCTCCCTCATTGAATATTTTTAAGGCAAGGATAGATATATTTTTGAACAGTAAAGGAATTAAGGGTTATGGTGAGTGGGCGGGTAAGTGGAGCTGAGTCCACAAAAAGATCAGCCATGATCTTATTGAATGGTGGATTAAGCTCAAGG
Source organism: Sphyrna mokarran (assembly GCA_024679065.1). Classification (NCBI taxonomy): domain Eukaryota; kingdom Metazoa; phylum Chordata; class Chondrichthyes; order Carcharhiniformes; family Carcharhinidae; genus Sphyrna; species Sphyrna mokarran. The sequence continues at coordinate 2,890,498 of JAGIQG010000007.1, forward strand.
GGCCAGATGGCCGACTCCTGCTCCTAGTTCTTATGTCCTACGCTCTAGAGAAAAAGGTCCTAGTCTACCCAGCCTCTCTTAATATTCAAACCATCAAATCCTAGTAGCATCCTAGTAAATCTTTTCTGCATTATTTCTAGTTTAGGGCTGAGGGACACAAAATTGTCTGAAACTCCAAGGAGACCCACAACCACCACATCAGGGCAAATAGAACTGACACACTGATATGTCTGAATGTGTACAGTGGAAGCAGATACCCACTCATACACCTGAACAGAGAGTACATCCAAGCATTCTGAGTTGCCTCCCTGTTAATTGAGCAGTGAGTTATGGGCTGTACCGTGGGGATCTTCAGTGCTTTGATGTAGAACGTTCTGATTTCCCAGTAACTCAGCAGATTGCAGATGACTTTGACCAGTCGATAGACCCAGAACACAGCAGCCATGGTCAGGAGGAAAATAATCCAACCATTCTTCTGAATTCTAGCATGAATGGAAGAAGAGAAGCATCAACATAAAACAGATCAGGAGGGAATCCATGCATTCTACTGATTTCAGAGATTAGCAGAAACACAGAAACTAGAAGCAGAAGGCGGCCATTTGGCTCTTCATCTTGATCATGGTTGATTATTGAATACAATATCCTGATCCCTATAGCCCCAAGAGCTATATCCAATTTCTTTTTGAAATCACACAACATTTTAGCCTCAACTACTTTCTGTGGTTGTGAATTTCACACATTCACCACCCTATCCCCATGGATGAAGAAATTTCTCCTCACCTCAGTTCCAAAAGATTCAACCCTTATCCTCAAATTATGACTCCTAATTCTGAACTCCCCCATTATCAGGAACTCACTATGAACATAGAACATAGAACAATACAGCACAAACAGGCCCTTCGGCCCACGAGTTCCGCCGGTCACATCTACCAATCCACAGACCTATCTATAACCCCCATTCCATTTATTTCCATATACTCATCCAGAAGTCCCTTAAAAGACCCCAGTGAGTTTGCCTCAGCAACCTCTGACGGCAGCCGATTCCATTCACTCACCACCCTCGGAGTGAAAAACTTACCCCGGACCATCTCCTCTGTATTTGCTTCCCTGCACCTTAAATCTGTGTCCTCTCGTAGTGACCATTTCAGCTCGGGGAAATAGTCTCTGAGAGTCCACCCTATCTATTCCTCTCAACATTTTATAAACCTCTATCAGGTCGCCTCTCAATCTACGTCTCTCCAGTTAGAAGAGTCCCAGCTCCCTCAACCTATCTTCATAAGGCCTGCCTACCAATCCAGGCAGCATCCTTGTAAATCTCCTCTGAACTCTCTCAATAGCCTCTACATCCTTCCTATAGTGAGGCGACCAGAACTGCGCACAATACTCCAGCCGGGGTCTGACAAGAGTCTTATAGAGCTGCATCATTACCTCCTGACTCCTAAACTCTATTGCTCGATTAATGAAGGCCAGTACACCGTACGCCTTCTTGACCACTTCCTCCACCTGCGAGGCCGATTTAAGAGTCCTATGGACCCGGACCCCGAGATCCTTCTGCTCTACAACACAGCTAAGACTCCTGCCCCTTATATTGTACTCCTTCATCCCATTATTCCTGCCAAAATGGACCACTACACATTTATCCGCGTTGAAGTCCATCTGCCACTTCTCCGCCCAGTCTTGCATCCTGTCTATGTCCTGCTGCAACTTTTGGTATCCCTCCAGACCACCCACAACACCACCGACCTCTGTATCGTCGGCGAACTTGCTAACCCATCCCTCCACTTCCTCATCCAGGTCATTTATGAAAATGACAAACAGCAGGGGTCCCAGAACAGATCCCTGGGGCACTTCACTGGTTACCGACCTCCATGCAGAACAAGACACATCCACAACCACTCTCTGCCTTCTACCAGCAAGCCAGTTCTGGATCCACGAGGCCAAAGCCCCTTGGATCCCATGACGTCTCACCTTCTCCAGAAGCCTTGGATGAAGATCAACATTTTCCTTCTTAACCGCCTGCTATACCTGCACACTTATTTTCAATAACTGATGGACAAAGATTTCAAGGTCTTGTTGAATATCAAAGAACAAACCTCTCTCAATTTACTCCCATTGAAGTAATAATCTGTCTTCCTATTATTGCTATTGAAGTGGATAACCTCACATTTATCCACAGACTCAGCCTGTCCAAATCACGCTGAAGTATCTCTGTATCCTCCTCACAGCTCATCCTCCCACCCAACTTTGTATCATCTGCAAATTTGGAGATAATATATTCAGTTCCCTCTTGTAAATCATTAACATACAATGTGAACAGTTGGGATCCTAGCACAGATCCCTGCAGAACCCCATTAGTCACTGACTGCCAATCAGAGAGAAAAAAACATTTATACTAATTCTTTGTTTCCTGTCTTTCAGTCAGCTTTCTATCCATCTCAGGACATTACCTGCAATCCCATCTACTTTAAGATTGTCGTGTTTATGTTAGGGAATTTTAACTTGAGTCCTGTTCAGCAATGGAACAAAGACATTAAAACATTACAGAGAGATACACATTGTAGATCAGAATGTCATCGCATCATAAATTGTCACATCCAGGTTTCTTATATTCTAGCAGTGACTACACTTTACAGTGATTTAATTGGCTGGAAAGTCTTTGGGATTCCCTAAGGTTGTGAAAGCTTCCTTGTAAATTCAAATTCTTTCCATATATTGCAAATGCTGCATAAACCAGTCACGTTGTAATTCCTGCCTCTGCCATCAGTAGAACTGCAGCACCTCTACTGGTGAGAAGCTGACAGAAAGATGTTTAACACATAGTTAACTGAAGTTTCTGCTCTGATCTCTAATGGGGCCACTATCAGCACACTTCTTAGTCATGATCACTGCTATTTACAATTCCTTTGTCTTTTTGTTTATGACAGCTTTGTCAATTCCATGACCCCTCGCCCCCCCCACCAAGCCTACTCCCCCTCCCCCCAAGCCCATCTTACCCTAACATTATAAATATCATCCTATTTTCTATGGATAACACAAAAATACTGCGGATATTGGAATCTGAAACAAAAAACAGAAAATACCAGAAAATTTCAACAGGTCTGACAGCATCTGTGGGGAGAGAATAGAGCCAAGGTTTCCATGACACTCATCTAAACTTGAAACGCTGGCTCTATTCTCCTTCCAGAGATGCTGTCAGACCTGCTGAAATTTTCTAGTATTTTCTGTTTGTGAAATTTGTGCTTCGCCAAAGTCAGCATATCATGGTAATGCAAGGATGGGAAAAACAAAAACATCTCTTCTCCGAAAGCTCTGGGATAGCAACACAACATGAAATCAATACTTTCATTTAAAGGCTATTATTAAACTGACATTGAGCCTCGGGTATGCAGTGAATCCCAGATACTTACATTCCAGAAAATCAATTCACAGCAACAGCAGAAAACAAGGAGTACATTCACTCAGTATTTACACAATCAGGAGGATATTACTCCTTTAACGTTCTCATCTGCAGTACAGAATCAGAAGTTGCCACACCTATTTGACTGGACGGCATATTAAGAGAGTGGGATTAGATTGGATGGGATATTAAACAGTTGGTAGGTGAGCAGGACACAGCGTGATTGAACAGAGAAATGCCAGAAAATTGTTATAACAGAGACAGGAGACGGCAGAAACGAAAGGTCAGCAGTGAATCAGATGCCAGTGAGTCAAGATGGGGCCTGGAATAAAAGTGTCTAGAGAGCAGCCAACATGATGCTGTATATGCCTGTGACTTGTCAGTGACCCATCATATTAGATTACAACACAGCAAAAACAGTTCAATAAACATCAGAGTACATGGATATTACAGCTTTCAGATCTCTCCCCACTCACTCCCTCTCCCTAGTATAAATAATTCCCCTATTAGCTTCTGACATACACCACAGAAAATCACAGTGGCTGCAGATGATGTATAATTCCCCCAGGGCAGGGTGTTTAAACCCTCATCCTGCTGGAAAATCCATATTTAAGATTAGTGTGTTGTCTCCTGCAATCAAATAATTTTTGCTGACTAAACTCATGCTTGAAGAACGATTACCTGACGTGTACCAGCTAAAATCTCCCTGGAAATAAACACACGAAATCAACACTCCTGATGTGGGAGGGCGATACAGAGAGAATCAGAACTAATAAGACATGGGCAGGGGAGGGGGCAGTAAGAACAAACAGTGGAGACAGGAAGGAGGAGTGTGCAACAGGAAGAGAGGGGGGAGACAGAGAGGTGGGAGAGAGGGAGAGTTGGATCAGGAAAAAAAAAGAGTAGGAAAAGCAAGAGAGAGGGAGCGGGAAGAAAGAGAGAGAGCAGTGGAAAAACAGAGAGAGGGGGTTGCAATAGAGACAGGCAGGCTTGGAGAAACAGTGATGAGGATTTGGAGTCATATCAACAGGGGTTTGGAATCATACTGAAACTTTCCTTTTGAAACCACACTCCCTGGCAGCCCAGATCCGAGACTTGCTGATGTCATAGAACACAGAACATTATAGCACCAACAGGCCCTTCAGCCCACAAGTTGCGCCGATCGTACCCATACCTCCTAGGCCATAGAACTATCCGTAACTCCCAATCCCATTTAATCCCATGTACTCATCCAGAAATCTCTTAAAAGACCCCAGCGAGTTCGCCTCCACCACCACCGACGGCAGCCGATTCCATTCACTCACCACCCTCTGAGTGAAAAACTTATTCCCAACATCTCCTCTGTACTTGCCCCCCAGCACCTTAAATCTGTGTCCTTTCGTAGCGACCATTTCAGCTCTGGGAAATAGCCTCTGAGAATCCGCCCTATCTATTCCTCACAACATTTTATAAACCTCTATCAGGTCGCCTCTCAGCCTTCGTCTCTCCAGTGAGGAGACCCTCAGCTCCCTTAACCTATCTTCATAGGGAATGCCTCCCAATCCAGGCAACATCCTTGAAAATCTCCTCTGCACCCTCTCAATAGCTTCCAGGTCCTTCCTATAGCGAGACAAACAGAACTGCACACAGTACTCTCAGTGGAGTCTGACAAAGGTCTTATAAAGTTGCAGCATTACTTCCCGACTCCTAAACTCTATTCCTTGATTAATGAAGGCTAGTATACCATACGCCTTCTTGACCACATCCTCCACCTGCAAAGCCGATTTAAGAGTCCGATCCCAAAGATTCTTCTGCTCCTCAACACTGCCAAGACTCCTACCCTTGATATTGTACTCCTTCATTGCATTGTTCCTGCCAAAATGGACCACCACACATTTATCCGCATTGAAGTCCATCTGCCACTTCTCCGCCCAGTCTTGCATCCTATCTGTGTCTTGCTGCCACTTCAGACATCCCTCCAGACTATCCACAACACCACCAACCTTTGTATCGTCAGCAAACTTACTAACCCATCCCTACACTTCCTCATCCAGGTCATTTATGAAAATGACAAACAGCAAGGGTCCTAGAACAGATCCCTGGGGCACTCCACTGGTGTCCGATCTCCATGCAGAAAAAGACCCATCCACACCTACTCTCTGCCTTCTGCAGGCAAGATTGTAGAGATGCTGGCGTTGGACCAGGGTAAATACAGTAAGAAGTCTGACAACAATAGGTTTAAATCCAACCAATTTATTTGATAGTAAACTTGCAAGCTTTCGACTCTATGGTCTTCATCAAGTCAACGTCACCTGACGAAGACCATAGAGTCGAAAGCTTGCACGAGGGGACATAGCTTTAACTTGGCGCATCTACAACTGCAGCATGCAGGGCATTCCATACCCTTACATAGAACATTACAGCACAGAACAGGCCCTTCGGCCTTCGATGTTGTGCTGACCAATATAAAAAGCAATGCCCCTCCAAACTAAACCATTCCCTTCTCTTCCATATACTTATCAACTAACCTCTTAAACGCCACCAAACTTGGCGCATCTACAACTGCTGCAGCAGGGCATTCCACTCCCGAACCACCCTTTGGGTAAAGAACCTACCTCTGATATCCATCCTATAACTATCACCCTTTAATTTAAAGCTGTGTCCCCTCGTGCTAGCTTTTTCCATCCTAGGAAAAAGGCTATCACTGTCCACCCTATCTCAACCTCTAATCATCTTATATGTTTCGATCAGGTCCCCTCTTAGCCTCCTCCTTTCTAACGAAAACAACCTCAAATCCCTCAGCCTCTCTTCATAAGACCTGCCCTCCATACCAGGCAACATCCTGGTAAACCGCCTCTGTACCCTCTCCAATGCCTCCACATCTTTCTTATAATGTGGGGACCAGAACTGCACAAAATACTCCAAGTGCGGCCGCACAAGAGTTTTGTACAGTTGCAACATGACGTTGCGGCTCCGAAATTCAATCCCCCTACCAATAAAAGCCAAGACTCCATATGCCTTCTTAACAACCTTCTCGACCTGACTGCCTACTTTCAGGGATCTATGCACATACACACCAAGATCCCTCTGTTAATCTAGACTACTAAGAATCCTACCATTTGCCCTATACTCTACACATTTATTATTTCTGCCATAGTGCATTACCTCACACTTTTCCACATAAAACTCCATTTGCCACCTCTCGGCCCAGCTCTGCAACTTGTCCAAGTCCCTCTGCAAACTATAACACCCCTCTTCACTATCTACCACTCCACCGACTTTAGTGTCATCTGCAAATTTACAAATCCATCCTTCAATACCCTCATCCAGATCATTTATAAAAATTACAAACAGCAGGGGCCCCAAAACAGACCCCTGAGGTAAACCACTTGTCACCGAACTCCACGATGAATATCTCCCATCAACCACCACCCTCTGTCTTCTATCTGCTAGCCAATTCCTAATCCAATTAGCTAAATCACACTCTATCCCATACATCTGCATTTTCTGCAGAAGTCTTCCATGGGCCACCTTATCAAACGCCCTACTAAAGTCCATATATACCACATCAACCGCCTTACCCCCATCCACCTCTTTCGTCACTTTTTCAAAAAACTCAATGAGGTTAGTAAGGCACGACCTACCCTTCACAAAACCATGCTGACTATCCCCAATCAATTCATTGATTGGGGATCCAATCCTCAATACCATCAATACCATCCTCTGGGTAAAGAACTTACCTCCGACGTCCGTCCTATAACTACCACCCCTTAATTTAAAGCTATGTCCCCTCGTGCTAGCTTTCTGCATCCGAGGAAAAAGGCTATCACTGTCCACCCTATCTAAACCTCTGATCATCTTGTATGTTTCAATAAGATCTTCTCTTAGCCGCCTTCTTTCTAACGAAAACAACCTCAAATCCCTCAGCCTCTCTTCATAAGACCTGCCCTCCATACCAGGCAACATCCTGGTAAACCTCCTCTGTACCCTCTGTAATGCCTCCACATCTTTATAATGTGGGGACCAGAACTGCACACAATACTCCAAGTGCGGCCGCACTAGAGTTTTGTTGGAAGGTATGTTGAGAGACAGGATCTACAGGCATTTAGAGACATAAGAACTGATTAGGGACAGTCAGCGTAGCTTTGTGATTGGAAAATCATGTCTCACAAATTTGAGTTTTTTGAAGGTGGTTAAACTCCATCTGCCATTTATTAATGTTAACGTTGTCTATATTTACCTTTAGGTAAGTTGTCGTGTAAGGTTAAATCTCATGGGATCCAGGTGAGGTAGCCGAATGGATACAAAATTGGCTTGATGATACAATAAGAAGTCTTATAACACCAGGTTAAAGTCCAAAAGATTTATTTGGTAGCACAAACCATTAGCTTTTGGAGTGCTGCTCCTTCATCAGGTGCGTTTACTCCAGTCCAATGCTGGCGTCTCCATATCTTGATGATAGGAGCCAGAGGGTAGTTGTTTTTCCAACTGGAGACCTGTGACCAGTGGTGTGCCTCGGGATCTGTGCTGGGTCCGCTGTTATTTGTCATATATTAATGAGAGTATAGGGAGCATGGTTAGTAAGTTTGTAGATGACACCAAGATTGGTGGCATAGTGGACAGTGAAGAAGATTATCTCAGATTGCAATGGGATCTTGATCAATTGGGCCAGTGGGCTGACAAATGGCAGATGGAGTTTAATTTAGATAAATGCAAAGTGTTGCATTTTGGTAGATCAAACCAGGTCAGGACTTAGTTAATGGTAGGGCATTGGAGAAGGTTTCAGAACAAAGAAATCTAGAGGTATAGGACAATGTAGTGCTGAACAAAGCATTCACATAGAACATAGAACAATACAGCACAAACAGGCCCTTCGGCCCACAAGTTGCGCCGATCACATCAACCAATCCACAGACCTATCTATAACCCCCTATCCTATTCTTTTCCATATACTCATCCAGAAGTCTCTTAAAAGACCCCAGTGAGTTTGCCTCAACAACCTCCGACGGCAGTTGGTTCCATTCACTCACCATCCGAGTGAAAAACCTACCCCTGACATCTCCTTTGTATTTGCTTCCATGCATCTTAAATCTGTGTCCTCTCGTATTGACCATTTCCGCTCGGGGAAATAGTCTCTGACAGTCCACCCTATCTATTCCTCTCAACATTTTATAAACCTCTATCAGGTCGCCTCTCAACCTACGTCCCTCCAGTGAGAAGAGTCCCAGCTCCCTCAACCTATCTTCATAAGGCCTGCCTCCCAATCCAGGCAGCATCCTTGTAAATCTAAGCATGCTTGGTTACATTAGTCAGAATACAGAAGTTGTTGAAATTGTAAAAGACATCGGTAAGGTCGCATTTGGAATACTGTGTACAGTTCTGGTTACCTTATTATAGAAAGGATATTATTAAACTAGAAAGAGAGCAGAAAAGATTTACTAGGATGCCACTGGGACTCAATGGTTTGAGTCATAAGGAAAGGCTGGATAGACTGGGACATTTTTCTCTGGAGCGTAGGAGGCTGAGGGGTGATCTTATAGAAGTCTATAAAATAATGAGAGGCATAGGTCAGCTAGATAGTCAATATCTTTTCCCAAAGGTAGGGAAGACTAAAACTACACAGCACAGGTTTCAGATGAGAGGTTCCAAAGGGGCAATTTTTTTTTTTACATAGAGGGTGGTGAGTATCTGGAACGAGCTGCCTGAGGCAGTAGTAGAGGTGGGTACAATTTTGTCTTTTAAAAAGCATTAGGCAGTTACATGGGTTTAGAGGGATATGGGTCAAATGTGGGCACAATTGGTGCTTGCTTCGGGGTTTTAAAAGAAAGAGCAGCATGGACAGGTTGGGCCAAAGGGCCGATTTCCATGCTGTAAACCTCTATGACTCTTTGACTCTCACCCTTCTCCCATCATAATCACTTAATTTTTATGTTCAATTGCTCATCTAGCACTTTAAGTGTCTGTGGTAATTATAAATAAATAACAGCAAGAGAAGTCAGTCTCACCCTTACTTTGACTGCTGGCAATGAGCCAATACATAAACTAACAGGTCTGATAGGTTGATGTATCAGATTGGCTTGGCTCCTATCTTATCTACCCTGGGCGGACTCTTACCCTTTTCAATTTTTAAACCTACTTGTAACATTAATAAATAAACTTACCTTGCTGTGCATTCCTCAGTGGGTAGAATCGCATCTGGAAGAGTGACTTTATTCCTCTCTGGGTGACTGGAGCCTGTGTGATTTATGAACTTATTTGCAAACAGTACATCATATTCCACGCAGTTGAATAGGAAAGTTGTGAATAGAACAACAAATAAAAACTGCCTGAAATACAGGAGAGGGAGAGAACTCAATGAGAGCCAGACAAAATAACAGACCGTCTCCAACATTCTCAATCCTTACTCTAATTCTCTCCCAATTTCTCTTGGAAGCTCTGATTCTTGTTAAAGTGTGGGTTAGATTATAAAGGGAACTTCTACAAAATTTCCACTAAGTCTTAAAATATTATCTATTTCTTAACTATAACAATAAGACCTTCACTGCTTGCCTGCAGTATGGTGGCACAGTGGTTAACTGCTGCCTCATAGCACCAGGGACCCGGGTTCAATTCCCAGTTTGGGTCAACATCTGAGAGAAATTTGCACGTTCTTCATGTGTCTGTGTGGGTTTCATCTGGGTGCTCCTGTTTATTCCCACAGTCCAAAAAATGTGCTGGTTAGGTGCTTTGACCATGCCAAATTCTCCCTCAGTATATCCAGACAGATGCCTGAGTGTGGCGACGAGAGGATCTTCACAGTAACTTCATTGCAGGGTTAATGCAAGCCAATGTGTGACATTAATAAACAAACTTAAATTTTAACTCATCATAAACCCCATCATCCTTAATCCCTCAGCTTCCTCCATTCCCCTCTACTAAATTCCCTTTCTTTCCTGTAGACCAGATTGTTACAGTCTCCAGAAGAAAGGAGTAATTCTTTTTTTTTTCTCCAAAGAATGAAGATTGGTCCTCAGCAGTCTTGACATGTGTGTCAGTGCTGAAAAGGCCATACCAGCATCAATCATCCTCAATATGATCTTTGGGTTCTGAATATGTGCAGAAGAATAGCCTTATACAGTTGGGCCATATTCCCATTGTCAAACCAGGAACCAAACCTGCACACGTGCAGTTTGATCATTTCATTTTCTTACAAACAAAACCTGCTCCTGAACAAAGCAGCAAACAAAAATAAAAGTGAAATAATGTGAAAGAAAGATCAGGAGGTCCAGAAGAAAATGCCGTTGTTCAAAGAGGCATAGAAGATGCTGAACCAGAGAACAGGAACTGCAAAGAGCAGATTTCCCGAAAGTAAATCCCAGAAAACAGGGAACAGAATAGAAAAATGTTCCAGGAAGAGAGTAGAAATCAAGAATCTGGAGAACAGGTCCAGTTCAGTCAAGTTCAAGTAAGGAGCAGATGAAGTGACTGAATTAAAAAGCAAATCTGCAGAAAGCAGATATAAAGTGAAGCGGACTTGTGAGAAGCTAGAGATCCAAGATGAGCAGAAGGTTGACGACTCCTTAAAAAGGGTACATAAGCAACGGTGTTTTGTTGGCACAGCTGGGTATCAGAGAGTGTGTGGAAAGCAAATCCTGAATGTAGACCAGGACTGAGGAATACTGGACGAAAAGTTAAAACCCTGGAGGTGGATCCTTGGTCGAGGCTTCTTATAGAAAGCCAAGTTTAGAATATTGCAAGATGTGTTATCAAGAGTGGGAATTGAAGATGCTTGTGTGAAAAAGAGTTCCAGTGAGACCAGTTGGTTCATAATTTGACTAGCATTTGTGGGAGGCTGGAATTAATAGATATCTGTAGAAGTTATTTGGGTAGCATCTGTCAGAGTATGGTGTGTCTAATCAAAGTACAAGAGGAAAGAACCCAAAGGTGCTAATTCAGAATCTAATCCATTCTCATGTTTCGCATCACAAGTTTTGAAACTTCTCTTCAACCCCACACGACAGTTCAATGATAAAACATACCCAATGCCTTGGAATCTCTTTACATGGACTGTGTACTTATTGGCAACATTAGAGTAGAAAGATTTTGTAACTTGTGTTATCCTCACATATTTGTAAGGATATGATCGGGATGAAGGAATGGTATGTTAGTTAATCTTGTTTAATAAATGTTTTATTACTTTGTTAAAAGCTCATTAGCTGACTCCCGTGACTGTTCAATAATCATCTTCCACGTATCAAACCAAAATATAGAAGTCAGAATCCATCAAGCTGGATGCCACTCTGGGATCTAATCGTAACATCAGCTGGGGATTGTAATAATTTAACTGGGTATATTCACTGGTCAGCTGGAGCTCAGATAGCAGCATACTCGCCTGAGTCTGAGATTGTGTTCAAGTCCACTCCAGATTTAATTGTAAATGAAAGCCTTATTACTTGCTTTTCCTGGTCCTGAGCAACCTGACGCCATTGCTCTGGATTTGTGAGATTGCACCTTGTATCATTTGTTAATTTTTGGTCTCCTTATTTAAAGAAGGAAGGGTGTAAATAAATTGGAAGTAGTTCAGAGGTTTACTGGATTGACTCCTGGAATGAGTGGATTCTCTTTTACAGAAAGATTAGGCAGGCTGGGCTTGTTTCCTCTAGAGTTTGGAAGAGTGAGAGGTGATTTGATGAAAATCTATGAGATCCTGAATGATACTGACAAAGTGGATGTGGAAAGGATATTTTCCCATGAATGAGTCCAGAATTAGGGGCATTGTTTTAGAATTAGAGATCATCTTTTTAGGATTGTGATGAGAAGAGTTGTGAGACTTTGGAACACTCTGCCTCAGAAGGCACTGAAGGCAAGGTTATTAAATGTTTTTAAGGCAGAGGTAGATTGACCCTTGTTGGGCAAGGAAATCAAAGGTTAATGAGGATAGATAGGGAATGTGGAACTCAACACAAACAGATCAGCCTTCATCTTATTCAGTGGCAGAGTAGGCTTGAGGGGCCCAATGGCCAACATCTGCTCCTATTTCATACTGGCTATCATGTCATACCCTCCACATGATATCTACATCTTCAGTACGCTCCATGTGTTAATTCATATTTTTGCACAAAAGTTTTACTCTAAATTGTATCTGACCCATGCTGCACCCATGCTAGTGCATTCAATGAGTGTACGTCGAGAGGGCTTTACTCTTTCTCCAACTGTCCGAACACCTCACTAACAGTATTGGACTGGGAAGCTAAGAGTCAACATAAAGATATACTTACACCAGCTCAAAGAATTCCGAGAGCATCATACAGGCAAAGCCATTCTTCTGATGGAAATGGTAGATGTGGATAAGAAGTTAAGGATCATCTCAGTGTTCTGGCAATTAGTCTTGCAGACACCCCACTATATAGACCCTTATCCGACACAAATCCTATTCCTGCCATTATATAGTACATCATTGTAGATTTCATCGCTAGTCATTATGTACAGCCTTCAGTACTGGCATTGCACCAGCATTGAAATTTCTGCATCACATTAATCACTTGGGCAGTAGGCACAGCTTTCTAGCTCGATGGCAACATTCTGTTCATGAAAAGAGCCACTGGTGTTGCTATTGTATTTGGCAGCATGAAACTACCAGCCTTACCTGTTGCTCAAACTTCTGAAATACTTTACTCCTCTCCTCTGAGGTAGACTGGGCACTTCTCAGAATTGATAGCAGCAGCCTTAGGCCCATCCGTGAGATTGGTGGGGGAGCGATATACAGCGAGCAATAACCTGTCAGGGTGGCCATGGTCCAGTAGATGGTTCAATCTTGCAGAGTGAATGGATGACTCAGGCCCTTTGCCAAATCCAAGCTTATGGTGTACAAAACCGTAGGAATCTGAACACAGATACTGACCAGTGAAAGTAGGCTTGTGGTGGACAGTAGCAACAACCCTTTAGCAGGTTTGTCACTAGCATATAAGAACATAAGAAATAGGATCAGGAGTAGGCCATCCAGCCCCTCGAGCCTGCCCCGCCATTCAATAAAATCATGGCTGATCTGCAGAGGTTCAGTTCCACTTTTCCGCTTTCTCCCTGTAACCCTTAATTCCCTTGTCAATCAAAAACCTATCCACTCTTGACTTAAATATATTCAGCGAGGAAGTCTCCACCACTTCAACAGAGAATTCTAAAGATTCAGCACCCTTAGCGTGAAGAAATTCCTCCTCAACTCTGATCTGAATTGCCCTCCCCTAATCTTGAGGCTGTGCCCTCTAGTCCTGCTATCTTTACTAAGTGGGAAGAATCTCTCAACCTCTACCCTATCCATCCCCTTCATTATCTTATACGTCTCTATAAGATCCCCTCTCAACCTTCTAAACTCCAAAGAGTACAAACCTAGCCTATTCAGTCTCTCCTCATAATCCAACGCCTTCATCTCCGGTATCAGCCTAGTGAACCTTCTCTGCACCTCCAAGGCCAATATATCCTTCCTCGAATGCAGCGACCAAAACTGCACACAGTACTCCAGCTGCAGCCTCACCAGTACCCTATACAGCTGCAACAGAATCTCCCTACTCTTATATTCTATCCCCCTAGCTATAAAGGCCAACATTGCATTTGCCTTCTTAATCACCAGCAGACTGTGTTTTTGCAATTCGTGCACAAGGACCCCCAGATCCCTCTGCACCGTCACATGCTGCAGCTTTTCTCCATTTAAATAGTAATCCTTCCCACCATGATTCCTACCAAAGTGGATAACTTCACACTTGCTAATATTATACTCCATCTGCCAAGTCCTCGCCCACTCACTCAACCTAATAGATCTCTCAGCAGGCTTTCCACACCCTCCATGCAATTTGCTTTTCCACTCATCTTCGTGTCATATTGAGGAAGGGAGACAGGTTTAAGGTGCTGGGGGGCAAGTACAGAGGAGATGTTAGAAGTAAGTTTTTCACTCAGAGGGTGGTGAGTGAATGGAATCGGTTGCCGTCAGTGGTGGTAGAGGCAAACTCGCTGGGGTCTTTTAAGAGACTTCTGGATGAGTACATGGGATTTAATTGGATTGGGAGTTATAGATAGTCCTATGGCCTGGTAGATACTGATATGATTGGCACAACTTGTGGGCCAAAGGGCCTGTTTGTGCTGTAGTGTTCTATGTCAAGCTGAGTGAAGGCTGGAGCACATTAAGATGTGTAAGGAAATTCTTACATGCAGATTCAAATAGAGCAAGTGTATCATCCATGCAGTGGAAACACGTGTTTCGTGCGTACTCATGAGTGGGCCTAAGGCTGTTACTATTGAAAAGTGCCTAGTCTAGCCCAGATTGTCCTGGAAAGGTTAAGGTATCCCAAACATTTGAGCAACAGTAAATTAGCAGTTCCATACTACCAGTAAGCAGTAGTAACAGAAGTGGTGTTTTCCATTGACAGGATGTTTCCAACAAGCCAAAAAGATGTTCTGTTTATCACACTTGTGAATAATATAGCATATGAGGTTTGGTGCTGATGTGATGTCAGGTATGTTGGCTGTTATGCCCTGATGACCAGCAGATTGTGTCAAAGAGGGATTGCAGCGGTTCAAGGCGGCAGCTTACTACCAACTTCTCAAGCTTAACTCAGGATGGGCAAAAATGCTGGATTAGCCAGGGACATCCACATATCCTGAAAATGGGCGGGCATGGTGGTACAGTTGTTACCCCTGCTACCTCTCAATGCCAGGGACCCAGATTTGATTCCTGATTTGGATTGCTGTCTATGGATTTCTCTGGGTGCTCTGATTTCTTCCCACACTCCAAAGAGTATACATTAGATTGATTGGGCTGCTAAATTGATCCTGTGTCAGGGAATTAGCAGGGTAAATATGTGGGGTTACAGGGATAGGATAGGATTGTTGTCAGTGCAGACTCAATGGGTCAAATGGCCTCCTTCTACACTGTAGAGATTCTATGATTAAAAAAGCACACCCCTTTGGTTGTTGCAATAGCAAAGTACTGATTATACTCAAGCAACACGCGCTTGCAACACTTAAAGCAATTTGTCTAGCATTAGATTATATTCCACATCATCGAATTCAGGAAGTTAGAGGAGAACATCATGCCCCTGTGTACATAATGAAGATGAAGTAGAAAAGGTTGAAAGTTTCAAGTTTTTAGGTCACCAATAACTTGTCTTGGTCCACCATGTCGACACTATAGCTAATAAAGTCCACCAATGACTCTACTTTCTCAGCAAACTAAGGAAATTTGGCATGTCAGCTACAACTCTCACCAACTTTAACAGATGCATAAGACAGAACATTCTTTCTGGTTGTATCACAGCTTGATATGGCTTCTGCTCTGCCCAAGAGAGCAAGGAACTACAAAAGATCACGAATGTAGCCCAATCCATCATACAAACCAGCCTCCTATCCATTAACTCTGTCTACACTTCGCATTACCTTGGCAAAACAGCCAGCATAATTAAGGATCCCATGCACCCAAGACATTCTCTCTTCCACCTTCTTCCATCAGAAAAAAGATACAAAAGTCTGAGGTCACAAACCAACCAACTCAAGAACAGCTTCTTCACTGCTGCTGTTAGAGCTTAGATTAGACTTACCTTGCATTAAGAGGATCTTTCTCTACACCCTAGCTATGATTGTAACACTACACTCTCTCGTTTCCTTCTCTATGAATGGTATGTTTCATCTGTATTGTGCACAAGAAACAATACTTTTCACTTTTTAATATATATGACAATCATGATGTGGAGTTGCTGGCATTGGACTGGTGTGGGCAAAGTAAGTAGTCTCACAACACCAGGTTAAAGTCTAACAGGTTTATTTGGTAGCACGAGCTTTCAGAACGCTGCCCTTTCATCAGTTCTCTCCCAGACTGTGAGCTGATCATGGGCTACATATTGCACTCTGCAGACAATGTCACTCTCCAGTCTCTCATTGATCCTTTTCTCTGTCAAGCACCTCACTACAATACCTACAGGTACCATAATCACACTGCACCACAGTTATGTCTTAGTAGCTTATTCACAATCTCAGTTGGTCACTTGCGAAGGAATGGTCACAATACTCAGTTTTTGGTACTTAGGTCACGTGATAAAGTTCCTTTCCTTTCTAGTGTTTCTATTTGGTATCTTCTCCATTGACCGTGTTATATTAGTTCTTGTACATTTCTATTAGTGTGACCAAATCCTGTTCCGGCATGTAATCTCAGGTTCCTTTTATGCCTGATTTGCCACTTTGTCTAGTTCCCTCCGGCACAACACTTTGAACTGGATGGCTTCAATTTCCAATTACTTTTTATCTCCTGAGTCAACATATCTTATGCTCGAAAAACCTTCAAGTATACAAATTCCAACATAATCTTGCATGGAACTGTTCCATACAGGGTTGTGACTTGCTGAGCTCTCTACCAGATTGTAAGCTGATCATGTATTACATAGTGTACTCTGTGAACAGTATCACTCTCCAATCTCCCGTTGTTTATAATTGGTGCTTTCTCCACCACCCGCACTACCATCCACCAGTAGCAGTTTGGTCTCAGCTAGTTCCAGATCCTGCAGTTGTTGTTTTAATAATTCTTTGCCCTATCTTGATGTACATCTCAAGGACCCTTCAATGAACTGACAATTTTAACTGACCCATCTTTGGTAAGAGAGTTCTCTGCAATGAATGGAGTCTTCAATCTGTTTCCAAATTGGTTCCAACTCACTTTTATTTCCAATGTTGCCTTCTCAATTTCCCACTTAATTCTGAGCTGATTCGTTTGTATCCCTAATGATTAAACTGTCCTTCTTGATTTCTAAATTCTTCTCAGTTTGTGCAAGTTTAATTCTTAATCCATTGCTGTACTTTTCCAATCAATTCACTTTACCCATTTCTGAGTTTCTTCCACAGTGAACCCATCATTCCCTTCTAACGCTTAATCATAATTTGGTCCTGCTTCCATCCTAAATGATCTAGTCTGAAGATTCAGGGTAGACCATTTAGCCTTGCTAGATTGTGCCTTAGTATCAGGGGACCAGTTAGAGTAAATGTATGGGGTTATGAGAATAGGGACTGGGTGAGATTGTAGTTGATACAACTTGATGGACTGAGTGGCCTCTATCTGCATTGTATAATTTTATGAATCTGCACTCCCAGAATCCTCTGTGTTAATATTACTAAAGGTTCTGCCATTTACAGTATAATTCGCTTCTAACCTTGCATTTGTCAAGATTAAACTCCATCTGCCATTTTTATAGAACATAGAGCACTACAGCACAAACAGGCCCTTCGGCCCACCAGTTGTGCCGATTATATCAGTACCTACCAGGCCATAGAACTATCTGTAACTCCCAATCCCATTAAATCCCACGTACTCATCCAGAAGTCTCTTAAAAGTCCCCAGCGAGTTCACCTCTACCACTACTGATGGCAGCCAATTCCATTCACTCACCACCACCACTTACCAGAGGTAAGTGAAAAACTTACCTCTAACATCTCCTCTGTACCTGCTCCCCAGCACCTTCAACCTGTGTCCTCCCATAGCTACCATTTCAGCCCTGGGAAATAGCCTCCAAGAATCCACCCTATCTATTCCTCTCAACATGTTATAGACCTCTATCAGGTCGCCTCTCAACCTAAGGCATGCCCCCCAATCCAGGCAACATTCTTGTAAATCTCCTCTGCACCCTCTCAATAGGTTCCACATCTTTCCTATAGTGAGGCGACCAGAACTGCACACAATACTCCAAGTGGCGTCTGACAAGGGTCTTGTAAAGTTGCAGCATTACCTCCCGACTCCTAAACTCAATCCCTCGATTAATGAAGGCCAGTACACCATATGTCTTCTTGACCACATCCTCCACTTGCGGCGCCGATTTAAGAGTCCTATGGACCCGGACTCCAAGATCCTTCTGCTCCTCAACACTGCCAAGACTCCTATCTTGATATCATACTCCTTCATCCCATTGGTCCTGCCAAATTGGACCACCACACATTTATCCGCGTTGAAGTCCATCTGCCACTTCTTTGCCCAGTCTTGCATCCTATGTCTCGCTGCAACTTCAGACATCCCTCCAGACTATCCACAACACCACCAACCTTTGTATTGTCGGTGAACTTACTAACCCAGTAAGTATGTCCAAGTCTCCAATCAATTATATCTTGTTATATTCCTCTGACAATCCCTGGCACTATCAGCAATTTTGCCAATCTTTGTGTCATCCTAAACTTATTAATTAGACCACGCTATCCCCCACATTTTCCTCCAGATCATTTATGTATACTACAAACAGAGATCCCAGTACTGATCCCTGTGGAACATAACTCATTCTGAAAACATCTTTCCACCACTACTCTGACTTCTATAACCAAGCCAGTTCTGTGTCCATTTAGCCAGCTCACTCGAATCCCATGTGATTTTAGTTTTTGTATCAGTCTGACATGAGGAACTTGTCAAATGCCTTACTAAAATCCATATAAACTACATCCACAATTCTTCCCTCAGCAATTATCTTCATCACCTTTTCAAAAAAATCAAATTGGTGAGATATTATGGGTCACAAACTTTTACATCATTTACTATTTGCTGTGGTTCGGTGATGTAGCTCGTCTTACTTTCTGACTGATTACAGATTATTTGCTTGTAGTTTATTGCTACAATTTCAAGGAACCTCTCGTTACTGTGCAAAAAGATGGGATACAACCCAGCTTTGCTTTCAACTCTTCATTTAGTTATTTAGGGTTTTCTGTTACCCTCTCCAAATCTCTCAGTACCCCCTCAGCCAGAGGATTTTCTCTCTACTCTTGAGTCTGATGTTGCCTCTTGCTTGAGAGCTTATTACCTGCTCTGAGATCCAGCATTGCCTTTCCTCTGAGGTCTTAATTTCCTCCTTTGAGGTCCTGCATTGCTAACAAACCTTTTTAGAATTGCTTTCTATCTGGAGTCTTCTCTGATATTCCTGTCCCTTGTTCCTTCCTTTCATTAAATGTTGTACAGCTTTAAATGCATTGTACTTTAAGACTGTCAGCTTTTTAAAAAATGCCAGAGTCTGTGCTTTTCCCGTATTTTGACGGCTCCTCCTGTTGAGCCTTTTTTTAAGCTAATAACTTATCTTTTTTCTGTCAGAAGACTTACTTTGATTTCTAGAGTTCATTTATTTTTCCTGGCTAGTTGGAGAGTGTTTTCATTTCTAAATTGCCATTTTTTATTAATTTCATTTCGTCGGCGCTATCCATTTTAGGACCATTATCTTCTTTCAACATTTTAAACGGATTTTCTTTTATTCTTTAGCAGAGAGGACTTATCTTGTTCTCAAAACTGCTCATTGTCACTACCTGTAGCCTGTTAGTGCAAGCACGGACTCCTGCAGGCTCTGAATCTGCAATCTCAGCTTTTCATTTTCCTGCACTAATGAGACAAGTGCTGCAGCTCCCGGAGACACTTTCTCCTTTTAATTCTGAATTTGTTTAATTCTGCAGCACATACCCACCTTCTTCCTTAAAAGTCCAAAATACATCTTTTCTTTTATTCAAAATATATTCCTGTCCTTTTTTACCTCAAGTTTCTTGTTCCTGAAGGCTAATCATTCTTCATTTTAATTTTTCATATCTTTACAAACCTCTTGACTCGTTGGTCACACCGGGTTCGTTATTCTGTCTGTCCCTATCTTGACAACTTTGGATCTGTTATAAAGCAGGCACTCAGGTGGGTATCCTCTTTTCCAAACTTAACCAAAACAGATTCTGACAGGTAGGCAGCACCATCCAGTTGATTCAGCTCAATGCCAATATCCAACTTTTTCACAGTGCTTAGGTCCTTAGCTCTGATATGACTGGGCTGCTTCTCAATTACTTTAGGTCAGAACAATCCCCTCAGTGTCTATTTGCTGTGGCTCTCGGTTATCCAATTTTTTACTTCACTCTTCTTCTGCTGTTTGTCTTACTATTTGCAGCTTAAAATTTGCTTGTAGTTTGCTACAATTTCAAGGAACTTCTCATTACAGTGTAAGTGGGGTGTCACAGTAGCTAGCACTGCTGCCTCTCAGTGCCAGGGCCCTGAGTTTGATTCTCGGCTTGGGTCACTGTCTGTGCGGACTCTGCATATTCTCCCCACGTCTGCATGGGTTTCCTCACGGTGGTCTGGTTTTCTCCCACAGTCTGAAAGATGTGCTGGTTAGGTAGATTGGCCATGCTAAATTCTCCCTCATTGTACCCGAACAAGCACCAGAGTGTGGTGACTAGGAGATTTTCACAGTAACTTTATTGCAGTGTTAATGGAAGCCTGCTTGTGACACTAATTAGTAAATTTTAATTTTTAGAACATAGAACATAACAGCGCAGAACAGGCCCTTCGGCCTTCGATGTTGCGCCGACCATTATAAAAAAGCAATGCCCCTCCAAACTAAACCATTCCCTTCTCTTCCATAAACTTATCAACTAACCTCTTAAACGCCACCAAACTTGGCGCATCTACAACTGACGCAGGCAGGGCATTCCACTCCCGAACCACCCTCTGGGTAAAGAATGGGATACCACCGAGTCTTGCTGCCTTCATCTTTTCACTCTGACATTTAGGGTCTTTTGGTGTCCTTCTTTTCAGCATTTTTCACTGCCTACTCTGAAGTCTGGTGATCTCCTGATTGAGGGCTTTTACCTCCTTTGAACTTCAGCACTGCTTTTTTTCTGAGCTCATAATTTCCTCCACTGAGGTCTTGCATTAGTTACACACCCTCTTTTTAGAGTTGCTCTATATTTGAGGACTTCTTTGATTTTCCTGCAGCTTATTTCTTCTTGTGGTTGTTGTATTAAATATTGCCCAACTTTAAATGCATTACCGCTTTAAGACTGTTAACGTTTTTTTTTTAAAATGCCACAGCTGCTGTTTCTCTCTCTGTCTATGCCTTTGGAGTTTTAGAACATAGAACATAGAACATAGAACAATACAGCACAGAACAGGCCCTTCGGCCTTCGATGTTGTGCCGACCAAAATAAAAAGCAATGCCCCTCCTAACTAAACCATTCCCTTCTCATCCATATACTTATCAACTAACCTCTTAAACGCCACCAAACTTGGCGCATCTACAACAGCTGCAGGCAGGGCATTCCACTCCCTAATCACTCTTTGAGTAAAGAACCTACCTCTGATATCCGTCCTATAACTCATACCCCTTAATTTAAAGCTGTGTCCCCTCGTGCTAGCTTTCTCCATCCTAGGAAAAGGCTATCACTGTCCACCCTATCTAAACCTCTAATCATCTTATATGCTTCAATAAGATCCCCTCTTAGCCGCCTCCTTTCTAACGAAAACAACCTCAAATCCTTCAACCTCTCTTCATAGGACCTGCCCTCCATACCAGGCAACATCCTGGTAAACCTCCTCTGTACCCTCTCCAATGCCTCCACATCTTTCTTATAATGTGGCGACCAGAACTGCACACAATACTCCAAGTGCGGCCGCACTAGAGTTTTGTACAGCTGCAACATGATGCTGCGGCTCCTAAATTCAATCCCCCTACCAATAAAAGCTAAGACTCCATAAGCCTTCTTAACAACTTTATCCACTTGACTGCCTACTTTCAGGGATCTATTGACACATACACCAAGATCCTTCTGTTCCTCAACACTATTAAGAGCCCTACCATTAGCCCTATACTCTACACATTTATTGTTCCTGCCAAAGTGCATTACCTCACACTTTTCCACATTAAACTCCATTTGCCACTCTCGGCCCAGCTCTGCAACTTGTCCAAGTCACTCTGTAAACTATAACACCCCTCTTCACTATCTACCACTCCACCGACTTTAGTGTCATCTGCAAATTTACTGATCCATCCCTCAATACCCTCATCCAGATCATTTATAAAAATTACAAACAGCAGGGGCCCCAAAACAGACCCCTGAGGCACACCACTCGTCACCGAACTCCACGATGAATATCTCCCATCAACCACCACCCTCTGTCTTCTATCTGCCAGCCAATTTCTAATCCAATTAGCTAAATCACCCTCTATTCCACACATCTGCATTTTCTGTAGAAGTCTTCCATGGGCCACCTTATCAAAAGCCTTACTAAAGTCCATATATACTACATCAACCGCCTTACCCCCATCCACCTCTCTGGTCACTTTCTCAAAAAAGTGACCAGGGAAATTTTGTTGGGAAATTACAGCTCCACTTTTGTGGGGCCCCTTTTAGATGATTAACATCACATTTTTTTCTATTAGAAAACATCCACAATGATCTTTCATTCCTTGTGGCTATCTGCAGAGTGCAATTTTCTGTCCTTTTCCTGCTGCCATTCTTTTTGATAATTTTACCAGTAGCTGCCCAATTGGGACCCTCATCTTCCTCAAACACAGCTTCTTTTTTTCTCTTTAGGTTGCAGAGGACTTTATTATATCAAAGAGTTGGTCTTCATTGCCTGCAGTCCCTCAATACCAGGATTGCCTCCTGGTCCCCCTGCCGACTCTCTTCACATCGGGAGAGCTGCAAATCTCAGCTTCTCACTTCTCATGTTTCTGGGACAAATTCTGCAATCTCCTGAGGCTTTTATTCTCCTTTCTCTCAATTGAGCATCTGAACTTAACTAACTGCAGCAAATCTCTTCCTGAACCTCTGCTTTTTAAAAATCTGGACAATAGCTATCCTTTAGCTGGGTAGATCTTTTTATTTCAACCACTCCTGTCCTTTTCTGTTGAGCTGAAGTCTCATTTCTGTGCCTGAAGGCTGATCTCTCTTCATTTTTAAGTTTTCTTTATTTTCCTAAACCTCTCCACTCGTTGACCACATTGGGTTTGTTACTTTGACTGTCCCTCAGGGTCTGGCATTACCTGACAGCTCAGTCCATTCACCCAGGACAGGCACTTGGGTGATTATCACTATTTTCTAAGCTTCAATTAAATCAGATGCTTAAAGAATGATCACCTCATCAGCAATATGTTGTGCAGTGGCATTCCATGCATCATCAAGAAGTTTCAGGTTTTGCTAGGCACAAAAGATATTTACCGAACAAGAGAAACTTGGTACAGGAGTTTGAAATCCTAGGCTGTCTTTTAGCAGCCTTCCCAGTTGTTCAGGTCTTTACATGCTTACTACATGGCTTCTGACATATTTTACCCAAGAGGATGTCACTCTCTGGGGAGATCATTCACTTTCAGTTTCCATTAGTCCTTGAAATGAAGTAACCCTCTTCTTCTGTGTTGACTTTCTAATGACTTCAATCAGGTCATTGAGGTTGGTCTGTTGGAATAGGAATTCCCTAATTAGGGAGTCAACTGATGCTCCAAAGAGGGAGCCTTTTCCTTATATTTAATAGGGAGTGTTGTTTTCTCTAGCACTCCTGGAGGTAGACTGCTAACCATGAGCACTCTGTGTACAGCTGTTGGAATGGTAAATAAAGTGATTTTGGTGAAGGACTTCCATCGCTGAAGATTTATTAGTCTCAATTTATTAGTCTTTGGTGGCAAATGGAGTTTAATGTGGAAAAGTGTGAGGTAATGCACTATGGCAGAAATAATAAATGTGTAGAGTATAGGGCAAATGGTAGGATTCTTAGTAGTCTAGATGAACAGAGGGATCTTGGTGTGTATGTGCATAGATCCCTGAAAGTAGGCAGTCAAGTCGAGAAGGTTGTTAAGAAGGCATATGGAGTCTTAGCTTTTATTGGTAGGGGGATTGAATTTCGGAGCCGCAACGTCATGTTGCAACTGTACAAAACTCTAGTGCGGCCGCACTTGGAGTATTGTGTGCAGTTCTGGTCCCCACATTATAAGAAGATGTGGAGGCATTGGAGAGGGTACAGAGGAGGTTTACCAGGATGTTGCCTGGTATGGAGGGCAGGTCTTATGAAGAGAGGCTGAGGGATTTGAGGTTGTTTTCGTTAGAAAGGAGGAGGCTAAGAGGGGACCTTATCGAAACATATAAGATGATTAGAGGTTTAGATAGGGTGGACAGTGATAGCCTTTTTCCTAGGATGGAGAAAGCTAGCACGAGGGGACATAGCTTTAAATTAAGGGGTGGTAGTTATAGGACGGATGTCAGAGGTAGGTTCTTTACCCAGAGGGTGGTAAGGGTATGGAATGCCCTGCCTGCTGCAGTTGTAGATGCGCCAAGTTTGGTGGCGTTTAAGAGGTTAGTAGATAAGTTTATGGATGAAAAGGGAATGGTTTAGGTTAGAGGGTCATTGCTTTTTCCTAATTGGTTGGCGCAACATCGAAGGCCGAAGGGCCTGTTCTGCGCTGTGATGTTCTATGTTCTAATGTAGGGGGTGGTATATAATAAAGGGTAGGCCTATTAAGAGTATAGAAACGCAGAGGGACCTGGGGGTGCAGGTGAACAAGTCTCTGAAGGTAGCAGAGCAAGTGGAGAAGGTTGTGAAGAAAGCATATAGTATGCTAGCCTTTATAGGAAGGGGTATAGAGTACAAGAGCTGGCCTTTAATGTTGCAGTTGTATATAATGCTGGTTAGACCTCATTTGGAATACTGCGGCCAGTTCTGGTCGCCTTACTGCCAGAAGGACGTGGAGACTCTGGAGAGAGTGCAGAGGAGGTTTACCAGGATGCTGTCTGGTATGGAAGGTCTGAGTTACGAGGAGAGGTTAGGCAAATTGGGACTGTTTTCCTTAGAAAGATGTAAACTTAGAGGAGATCTAATAGAGGTGTACAAGATTATGAGGGGTATAGATAAACAGGGTTAAGCTTTTTCCTAGCATGGACTCTAATAGCATGAGGGGTCACGGGCTTAGGGTGAGGGGGGTAAGGTATAATTTGGATGCTAGAGGGAGTTTTTTCACACAGACGGTAGTGGGGGTATGGAATGCGCTGCCAAGTGGTGGAGGCAGGTACTCTGGAGTTATTTAAGAAATACTTAGATGGGCACATGAACAGAATGGGAATGGAGGAGTATAGAAAACTGATTTAAAATAGGGATCATGAGCCTTGGGAGTTCCTGGGAAGTGTGTGAATAGATGATGATATTGATATATTTGTTTTTATCCTACAGGTGCTTTGGTCCACCTTGTTGTCTAACGAGGGGCATACACGCGATGGATCGTGAGAGGACTTCTCTTGGATTTTTTTGAGAGTATCCTACTGCTTCACGTTGTTAGTGTACACTTGACCTGGACCATTTGATGGGCAAACACGACAGTTCAGTGACTATCGCTGTGCTGTGCGGATACATGGATTTGGGCCTGTGTCTGTGGGAGTTTGCACATTCTCCCCGTGCTTGCGTGGGTTTTCTCCGGGTGCTCCGGTTTCCTCCCACATCCCAAAGATGTGCTCTTAGGCTAATTGGCAAAACAAATTCTCCCTAAATTGTCTCAAATTTGGTTTTTAATCCATAGATCTATAAACATGGACAGGGATCGTGGGTAGAGGTGGGAACATCAGGGTGGCGGTTGCGGGCTCGTTGGGCCAAAGGACCTGTTTCCCGTGCTGTTTTGTTCTTTAAAGACACAGACACCACATATATAACACAATGTAGATCTTCTGCTTCACAGAGGATCTCACAGTCAGTATGTAAGCATATCCCTGATCTCTGAACACACAGACTTCCCTGTCCTCATTCCAATATAGCACTCCAATGAAGATCAAACTTAAGGAACAGTACCTCAATTTCTCTTCTTTTGTCTCTTTCCGACAGCAGCTATTTATCACTTTGCCATCACACCTCATTGAGCCACATCTTTTGTTTCTTGCCCCTTAACATTCCCTTTATCGCAGCTCCACCGACTGTTTGATCGTTTAATCTCTCCTTATCTTCCACCCCATCACACACCTTCCCTTTTGTTGATTTTCTCTTTCCCCATTTCCCTTCTTTACAACATTTTTAATTTTTCCCAATTCATTAACTAGAAACATTAATGGATGCTGCCTGACTTACTGAGAATTTCCAGTATTTCCTGACCCCAACCTTCCCATAGCGAGAGCAAATTGGTCCATATTTCCAAATGCACTCACTGCCTTGCCGGCCCCTCCCTCCCGCACCCTCACTGCCTTGCCGGCCCCTCCCTCCCGCACCCTCACTGCCTTGCCGGCCCCTCCCTCCCGCACCCTCACTGCCTTGCCGGCCCCTCCCTCCCGCACCCTCACTGCCTTGCCGGCCCCTCCCTCCCGCACCCTCACTGCCTTGCCGGCCCCTCCCTCCCGCACCTCACTGCCTTGCCGGCCCCTCCCTCCCGCACCCTCACTGCCTTGCCGGCCCCTCCCTCCCGCACCCTCACTGCCTTGCCGGCCCCTCCCTCCCGCACCCTCACTGCCTTGCCGGCCCCTCCCTCCCGCACCCTCACTGCCTTGCCGGCCCCTCCCTCCATGTACTTAGCTTTGGTCTAGAACAATCATTGTATTCTCTATTGGACAACTCTCATTCCACAAATCACAACAAGTCAATGCACTTTGTTCAAAAAGGATATTCTCGTGAAGAAATTATCAAGGTTCTTAATATGATGCCACGAATCTGTAAAACAACAAGAAGAAAATTAGCCAGTTCGGCACTCATTTAGCACTGTACGTGACTTCAATAACTTTGCCTTGTCTGCTCCGACTTCAGCTCAGCTGCTGCTGAAACACATCCATGCCTCTTACCTCCAGACTCAACTATTCCAACGTCCTCCTGGCTTCTCCTTCCAGAAACATGAACTAATAGGGTCATTTCAAGAGACTTTTGTATAAGTACATAGGACTTAGTAAGATACGGGGTTTTTCAGTAAGTCTAGTAGGTAGGGATATGTTCAGAGCAACTTGTGGGCTGAAGGGCCTGTTTATGCTGTACTTTTTCTATGATTTTCTATGTTCTAAAACTCTAGTGGCTGTGTCCTAATTCACACCAAGTCTCACTCACCCAGCACCTCTCTGCTCACTGAGTCATACTGGACTGGCTATAATTTAATCTTCAAATTCTCATCATTGCTTTCAAATCTCCTCATGGCTTTAGCCTTCCTCATCTCTGTAATCTCCTCCAGCCCCTACAACCCTCAGAGCTGTGCCTTCCTCCACTTCTAGACTCTTGCACATCTGCAATTCTCACCACTTAAATGATCATGCTCTCAGCAAATTTAGCAACCTTACCTCAGCCTCTTCATCCAAGTCATTTACTTAAATCTTGGATACAAATATCACCCCACCCAAGACATAAGAATATAAGGAATTGGAACAGGAGTAGGTCATTTGAACCATCAAGCTTGACATTCATTAAGATCATGCCTCATCTCCTGCCTCAACTTTATGCATATACAGACTCCTTCTAAAGGGAATTTAAGGATGGGCAATAAATGCTGGTCTTACCAGCAACGCACAAATCCAATGAACAAATAGGGGACATAGATAAGCTGCAGAGCTGGGCAGAGAGGTGGCAAATGGAGTTTAATGTGGAAAATTGTGAGGTGATTCACTTTGGTAAGAGTAACTGGAGTACAAAATATAGGGCTAACGGAAGGACTCTTAGTAATGTTGATGAGCAGAGAGATCTCGGTGTACATGTGCATAGCTCCCTGAAAGTTGGCACTCAGGTTGACAAGGTTGTTAAGGCAATATACGTTGTGTTAGCTTTTATTGGTAGAGGGATTGAATTTCGGAGCCGTGAGGTCATGTTGCAACTGTACAAACTCTGGTGCAGCCGCACTTGTGGAGTATTGCGTACAGTTCTGGTCCCCGCATTATAAGAAAGATGTGAAGGCATTGGAGAGGGTACAGAGGAGGTTTACCAGGATGTTGCCTGGTATGGAGGGCAGGTCTTACGAAGAGAGGCTGAGGGATTTGAGGTTGTTTTCGTTAGAAAGGAGGCGGCTAAGAGGGGACCTAATCGAAACATATAAGATTATTAGAGGTTTAGATAGGGTGGACAGTGATAGCCTTTTTCCTAGGATGGAGAAAGCTAGCACGAGGGGACACAGCTTTAAATTAAGGGGTGGTGGTTATAGGACAGATGTCAGAGGTAGGTTCTTTACCCAGAGGGTGGTAAGGGTATGGAATGCCTGCCTGCGTCAGTTGTAGATGCACCAAGTTTGGTGGCGTTTAAGAGGTTAGTAGATAAGTTTATGGATGAAAAGGGAATGGTTTAGGTTAGAGGGTCACTGCTTGTTCCTAATTGGTCGGAGCAACATCGAGGGCCGAAGGGCCTGTTCTGCGCTGTAATGTTCTATATACAGACACAAACTCAATTTACAAAATAATGGTTGGAATGCAAGTCTTTTCAAATAATCAAGTCTTAAAGGTACAGACGCGAGTTGAGAGAGGGCCAAGCACAGGTTAAAGTGATGTGTATTGTCTCCAGCCAAGACAGTGAGATTTTGCAAGCCCAGGCAAGTCATGGGGGTTACAGATAGTGTGACATGAACCCTTATTTATTGTGTTTACCCCAGTCTAATGCCACCATTTCCACATCATGTCTACCATTAACACTGCAAACTGCCAGCTCTAAGTGGAGAAGATCTCCAAGATTGCACATATGGACAAAGACATCAAGTTTCTCCAAAGATGCAAGAAAACAGATAAGATACCAAAAATACTACAAATCATGAACCCACACAGGTCAACCTACAACACAGACTATGCTGAGAGACTTCGCTGTCGTATTTCTCACACCCCTCAACCACCTCATACACCAGCTCTACAGCAAACACCACATTCTGGAAACCAAGATAGAGTCCATATTCTCAACTTGTGCTTAGGATAGAGACCAGCTGCAAAACTCTGCCAAGCGGACAAGACAAAGGAACTACGCCATTTACATGTACACCAAGAACAGGAAACTTGAGAAACTCGACATCATCACCAGCAACAACCAAGCCTCCCCCAGTATCAAAGTAGAAAACAGTTTTACTGCAGGGAAGTCCATTGTCAACTTGTCGAACTACACGCTTCAACCAGATGAAATTGATGTTCTCAGCCAAGGGCTCAATTTCTGCCTCAACACCAAAATAGACCCCATCAGTCTCACAGCAAACAGAGGAATTCATCAGGCGAGTGAGGCTGCAGGAGTTCTTCCACAAATGCCAAGAGGCCAACAGCGAACACAATAAGACAGCCAATGAACCAACAGAGATCCGCAGTGCAGTAACCAAAGATGAAAAAGTTAAATTGGACTACCCTTGACTTGACATGTATGCCCAAGCCATCAGGAGCTGTGTCAACACCAGATACATCAGCCAGACTCATAAGATAGCCCTGAACATCACCCAAACACAACGCAACACCATCCACACTCTCAAGACCAACCGGCAACATTGTCATCAAACCAGCAGACAACAGATTGCTGCAAAAAACTGTACCGACAACTGAACGAGGAATATACAAATAGGTACCTGCAGATCCAACTAAAGAACACACCCTTTAACTCAACAGACTGATCAAGACCTTTGATCTGGACTTCAGAGCACCCTCCATGCTCTCATCCCATGTATACCCCACATTGGAGATCTCTACTGCCTCCCAAGGATACACAAGGCAAACAACCCAGCTATCCCATCTTATCGGGCAATGGGAACCTATGGAAGCATCTTTCTGGCTATATCAAGGGCATCCTGAAGCCTATTGTATAAAAAAAACCCAGCTTCTGTCGTGACACTACGGACTTGTTACAGAAACTCACTGCACGTGGAGCAGTTGAACCAGGGACACTTCTTGTTACAATGGATGTCTCGGCATTCTACACCAGCATCCCTCACGATGATGGCATTGCTGCAACTGCCTCAGTATTCAACGCTGACAACTGCCAGTCTCCAGATGCAATTTTACAACTCATCTGCTTCATCCTGGACCACAATGTCTTCATCTTCAACAACTAGTTCTTCATCCAGACATACGGAACAGCCATGGAAACCAAATTCGCACCTCAATATACCAACATCTTCATGCACAGGTTCGAACAAGACCTCTTCACTGCACAGGACCTTCAACCAATGTTATACACTAGATACATCAATGACATTTTCTTCCTTTGGACTCACGCTGAACAACTATATGATAACATCAACAAGTTCCATCCCACCATCAGACTCACCATGGACTACTCTCCAGAATCGGTTGCATTCTTGGTCACACGCATCTCTATCAAAGAGATCTCAGTGAATCGCAAAGCCCACGGATAACCTCACGATGCTCCAGTTCCCCAGCTTCCACTCTGAACACGTTAAAGAAGCCATTCCCTGACAAGTCCTCTGTATACACAGGATCTGCTCAGATGAGGAAGATCGCAACAGACACCTCCAGACACTGAAAGATGCCCTCATAAGAACAGGATATGGCGCTTGACTCATCGATTGACAGTTCTGACACGCCACAGCGAAAAACCACACCGACCTCCTCAGCTGACAAACATAGGACACAGCAAATAGATACCCTTCATCATTCAGTATTTCTCCGGAATGGAGAAGCTATGACATCTTCTCCAGAGTCTTCAACATGTCATCAATGAAGACAAACATCTCGCCAAAGCCCATCCCCACATCCCCATTCCTTGCAACAACTGCACAGCTTCAAACAGAGCAACTCAAACAGCAACCTCTGCAAGACATGCTGGATCATTGACATGGATGCCATCATCACATGTGAGAACACCAACCACCAGGTACATTGTGCAACTCGGCCAACGTTGTCTACCTGATGCGCTGCAAGAAAAGATGTCCCGAGACATACTACACTGGGAAGTCCATGCAGATGCCACGCCAATGGATGAATGAATACCACTCGACAATCACTAGCAAGAGCATTCTCTTGCTGTTGCGAACACTTCAGTGGTCACAGGCATTTGGCCTGATCTTCAGGTAAGCATTCTCCAAGGTAACATTCATGACACACGATAGTGTCGAGTCACTGAGCAGAGACTGATAGCCAAATTCTGCACACGAGGACGGCCTCAAACAGGATCTTGAGTTCAAGTCACCCATGACTTGCTTGAGCTTGTAAAATCTCACTAACTGTGCTGTCTGGAGACTATACACATCTCGTTAACCTGTGCTTAACCCTCTCTCCACTCACATTGTCTCCACCTTTAAGACTTGATTATCTATAAAGACTCACATTCCAACCATTATTCTGTAAATTGAATTTGTGTCTTTATATGTCCTGTTTGTGAACAGAACTCTCACTTACCTGACAAAGCAATGCTCCAAAAGCTAGTGGGCTTTTGTTACCAAATAAACCTGTTGGACTTTAACCTGTTGGACTTTAACCTGGTGTTGAGAGACCTCTTACTGAGCAGCAGAAAACAGAGAGGAGGCACTCCAATTAGCAGGATAGTTGTGATACACAGGAATTTCTGAGGGCCTCAATACTGACCATATTTATCAATGAATTAGAGAACGAGATAGAAAGCCAAAAAAAACAATTTGCCCATGACACAGGTTAGTAGTACTGGAAACACAAAGTAGCGATATTGAGAAATTAAGTAAATAGTAGCAAATGGATTCCACTAAAAAACATGAGATCATCCACTTTGAATCTTTGCAAGTACAGAACAGGACATTTTCCAAATTATCAAAAACTGGAAATAATAGGATTCTTAAGAGGTTTGAGAATCCGGGTCCATAGATCATTAAAACATAATGATCAGGTGCAGAAAATCAAAAAGACTACTGCAATGGTGGGCTGGAATAAGAAGGGATAAAAGTCATGCTACACAGAATCATACAATGTTCACAGTTCAGCACAAGTTAGACCACACCCTAGAATCACAATCTTTACAGTGCAGGAGGCCAATCAGCCCATCAAGTTGACACTGGTTCCATGAAAAAAATTCTACCTAGTCCCACAGCCCTGCCTTATCCCCTTAATCTTGCACGTTCCCTCTTTTCAGATAACAACCTACTCCCTTTTGAACTCTTTGATCAAACAATCAAAATTGTGCTATTGTGTCCAAAGATATTCAGGTTAGGTGAATTGGCCATGCTAAATTGCCTCTTAGTGTCCAAAGATGTGCAGGTTAGGGGAATTAGTGGGGTAAATAAGTGGGGTTACAGGGTTAGGGCATGGGAAAAATGCTCTGCAGAAGAGTTTGTGCAGACTTAAATGGGCTAAATGGTCTTCTGCACTGTAAGGATTCTATAAATCTGTCTCCACCACCCTCTCAAAGTTCATTCCAGATTCTAGATACCCATTCTCGGTGACAAGTGGTGTACCTCAGGGGTCTGTTTTGGGGCCCCTGCTGTTTGTAATTTTTATAAATGATCTGGATGAGGGTATTGAAGGATGGATTAGTAATTTTGCAGATGACACTAAAGTCGGTGGAGTGGTAGATAGTGAAGAGGGGTGTTATAGTTTGCAGAGGGACTGAGACAAGTTGCAGAGCTGGGCCGAGAGGTGGCAAATGGAGTTTAATGTGGAAAAGTGTGAGGTAATGCACTTTGGCAAGAATAATAAATGTGTAGAGTATAGGGCTAATGGTAGGATTCTTAATAGTGTTGATGAACAGAGGGATCTTGGTGTATTTGTGCATAGATCCCTGAAAGTAGGCAGTCAAGTCGAGAAGGTTGTTAAGAAGGCATATGGAGTCTCGGCTTTTATTGGTAGGGGGATTGAATTTCGGAGCCGCAACGTCATGTTGCAACTGTACAAAACTCTAGTGCTGCCGCACTTGGGGTATTGTGTGCAGTTCTGGTCCCCACATTATAAGAAAGATGTGGAGGCATTGGAGAGGGTACAGAGGAGGTTTACCAGGATGTTGCCTGGTATGGCGGGCAGGTCTTATGAAGAGAGGCTGAGGGATTTGAGGTTGTTTTCGTTAGAAAGGAGGCGGCTAAGAGGAGACCTTATTGAAACATATAAGATGATTAGAGGTATAGATAGGGTGGATAGTGATAGCCTTTTTCCTAGGAAGGAAAAAGCTAGCACGAGGGGACACAGCTTTAAATTAAGGGGTGATAGTTATAGGACGGATATCAGAGGTAGGTTCTTTACCCAAAGGTTGGTTCGGGAGTGGAATGCCCTGCCTGCAGCAGTTGTGGATGCGCCAAGTTTGGTGGCGTTTAAGAGCTTAGTTGATAAGTATATGGAAGAGAAGGGAATGGTTTAGTTTGGAGGGGCATTGCTTTTTATATTGGTCGGCGCAACATCGTGCTGTAATGTTCTATGTTCTATTTGCATAAATGGGTATTATTTATGCAATAATAAATAATTATTATTATTTAATAATAAATTAAATATATTTATTAAATAGACTTGTGCACAGAGGTGCACTCACCAGACAGAGACACATTCACCAATAGAAGTAAATGTTAGCGATTTATAAAAAGAAATAAAATGACTGTCAAATATTTAAATGGAATGCAGGAGATAGTTAAGAATGTGAAGTAGTGTTAACATGAAGTAATATTGACACTAATTAGCAGGGAGAGGTAGAATTGCAAGTCAGAATTAGGCTCTGTACCTTTCAGTCCCTCTGGAACATGTACCAACAGGTCTTCACCTGGTGGAGAATCCTCCTCATAATCCTCCGCCCCCAGTCGCTGGTACTCCTGGTAAGTTTCAAACCTTGCCATTTTATATCATATTCCTTGAATCTGACCTGCGGGGATAACTAAAACAACAAGAACAGGATTAGCATGTGCTGCACGTGGAGTAGGAATGGACAGCCCCAGTTGTTGCAGCATTAAATTGACCTATTCAGAGAAGATGTCACCC
This sequence comes from Sphyrna mokarran, assembly GCA_024679065.1. Classification (NCBI taxonomy): domain Eukaryota; kingdom Metazoa; phylum Chordata; class Chondrichthyes; order Carcharhiniformes; family Carcharhinidae; genus Sphyrna; species Sphyrna mokarran. Next base: position 2,924,435 of record JAGIQG010000007.1, read on the forward strand.
TTGAATCGCGAGACAGCCGACAACAAATTTGTTGTACTACACACTCATAGAACATAGAACATAACAGCGCAGAACAGGCCCTTCGGCCTTCGATGTTGCGCCGACCAATTATGAAAAAAGCAACGACCCTCCAAACTAAACCATTCCCTTCTCTTCCATAAACTTATCAACTAACCTCTTAAACGCCACCAAACTTGGCGCATCTACAACTGCTGCAGGCAGGGCATTCCACTCCCGAACCACCCTTTGGGTAAGAACCTGCCTCTGATATCCGTCCTATAACTATCACCCCTTAATTTAAAGCTGTGTCCCCTCGTGCTAGCTTTCTCCATCCTAGGAAAAAGGCTATCCTGTCCACCCTATCTAAACCTCTAATCATCTTATCTGTTTCGATTAGGTCCCCTCTTAGCCGCCTCCTTTCTAACGAAAACAACCTCAAATCCCTCAGCCTCTCTTCATAAGACCTGCCCTCCATTCCAGGCAACATCCTGGTAAACCTCCTCTGCACCCTCTCCAATGCCTCCACATCTTTCTTATAATGTGGGGACCAGAGCTGCACACAATACTCCAAGTGCGGCCGCACTAGAGTTTTGTACAGTTGCAACATGACGTTGCGGCTCTGAAATTCAATCCCCCTACCAATAAAAGCTAAAATCGATCCGTATATCGCTGGATACACGGGGTGGAATGTTCCAGGAAGTGAAGGGATCCAAAGTACAGGATTTCCTTCCTTTTCTTTCATTGCTGTGGCCCTGACGCCCTGTCCATGTGCCCAGTACAGGTGAGACTTTGTGCAAGTCCAAGAATATTCCTGCAAAAAGGAAAGAGGGACAAAAAAATTCAGAGCTCTTTGGATGATGAAAAAGATTGTGGTAAGACCATAAGACCACATGGCATTGGAACAGAAGTAAGCCACTCCACCCATCAAGTTTGCTCCACCATTTGATAAGATTCATGACTGATCTGAAATTATAATCCTTAACTCCACTTTCCCATAACCCAGGATTTCCTGACTGATTATCTGTCCATCTCAGCCCTGAACATATTTAATGATCTAGTCTCTACAGCCCTCTGCAATAAAGAATTCCAGATTCACTTTCATCTGTCTTAAACAGATTACACCCTCTGGTCCCAGACTCTTTCACAAGGGGAAACACCTCAGCATCTACCCTAGCAAGCTCCTTGAGAATCCTATCTGCCTCAATGTGGTTGCCTCTCATTTTTTTTTAAATCCAATGAGTACAGGTCCAAACTACTCAACCACTCCTTGTAAAAAGATCAAGATAAAGTAGTTAAAACTCTAGACATATCAGATGGATAATGCAATGGAGAACCAGGCTGAACATAGAAGGACAAGAAAGGAAGTGAAATAGGAAATAAGGGTAAAGACCACCACATAGTACATAAGAAATCCAGAAGTCTTCTACATATATGTAAATAGCAAAAATGTGACAAAAGAGGAGTAGGGTTGATCAGGAACCAAAAAGAGGATTTACACATGGAGTCGGGATATGGCTGAGGTATTAGAGAAATGCTTTGCATGTCTTTCCCAAGGAAGAATATGCTGTCAGTTCATGGCAGAAGAGAAGATAGTTTAGAAATCTGATGAATTTAAGATTGAGAAGGAAGTGATAATTGAATAGGCTGTCACGACGAAAACCGGACAAGACACATTGGAAATTGCAGAGGCACTAGCCATAATTTTTTAGTCTTAAAAAGTTAAAAAGTTTATTTATTAATCACAATTAAGCCTTTCATTAACACTGCAATGAAGTTACTGTGAAATTCCCCTGGCCACCACACTCCAGCCTGTAGAACTCAATGCACCTAATCAATATGTCTTTCAGACTGTGGGAGGAAACCCATGCAGAACATGCAGTGACCCAAGCCAGGAACTGAATCCGAGTCCCTGGCACTGTAAGGCAGCTGTGCTGACCACTCTGCTGACCCTCTTTAGGGTGGTGCTAAAAGACAAGAGAAGTGCAAAATTATATTCTTGTTCAAAAAAGGATATAAAGATAAGCCCAACAACCACAGGGCAGTAGGGTTAAATTTGGTGGTGGAGAAAATTTTAGAAATTGCGAATCAGAACAAAATTAAAATTCACATGGACAAATGCAGCTTAATTAAGAAAATCCAGCATAGGCAAATTATGTTTAACTAATCTGCTGGACTTCTTTGGAAAGGTAAAAAGGGTTGATGAGGGTAATGCTGCTGATGTAGTGCAGCAGAACAAATAACAGGCCTGTCAGCTGATCATTGCCATGCGGAAAATGTTAGATGTTATGGTAGGGCAATCAAGGTAATCAGGTAGAGTCAACATGATTTTGTGAAAGAGAAATCGAGTGCAACCAATTTATTGGGGTTCTTTGAAGGAATCATATGCTGTAGATAGAGGGGAACCAGTGGATGCACTGTGTCTGGATTTCCAGTACACGTTTGATAAGTTTGTCATATCAAAGGTCATTGCAGAAAATAAAAGCACATGGCATGGGTAGAGAATTGGCTAACATAACAAGAAACTGGGAACAGGCATAGAATTCCTACAGTTAAGGAGGCCATTCGGCCCACTGAATCTGCACCAACTTTCTGACAGTATCTTATCCAGACCCTCTTCCTCTACCCTATCCCTGTAGCCTCATGCATCTATGATGCTTAATCTACTTATACAACTTTTTGGATACCAATGGGCAATTTATATCCCTGATCCATCTAACTGGCATATCTTTGTATTGTGGGAGGAAACCAAAGCACCCAAAGGAAACCCATGCAGACACAGGGAAACATGCAAACTGTACACAGGCAGCCATCCAAAGGCCAGAGTTGAACCACAGTCTCTGGTGCTGTGAGGCAGCAGTGCTAACTATAACTTGATCAACTAGGCCAATGGGCTGAGGAATGGCAGATGGAGTTTAATTTAGACAAGTGCAAGATGATGCATTTTGGGAGATTGAACCAAGGCAGGACTTAATCAGTTAATGGTAGGGCACTGGGGAGAGTTATAGAACAGAGAGATCTGAGGGAAAAAGTTCGTAGCTCCTTGAAAGTGGAGTCACAGGTGGACAGAGTGGTGAAAAAAAGCTTTCAGCATGCTTGGTTTCATTGTTCATACATTGTATACAGGAGTTGGGACGTCTTGTTGAAATTGTACAAAATATTGATAAGGCCACACTTGAATACTGTGTGCAATTCTGCTCACATTTTATAGAAAGGATATTATTAAAATAGAAAGAGTGCAGAAAGGATTAGGATGCTAACAGAACTTGATGGATTGAGTTATAAAGAGAGGCTGGATAGACTGGGACTTTTTTTCTCTGGAGCATAGGAGGCTGAGGGGTGATCTTATAGAGGTCTATAAGATAATGAGGGGCACTGATCAAATAGATAGTCAACATCTTTTCCTAAAAATAGGGGAGTCTAAAACTAGACGGCATAGGTTTAAGGTGAGAGGGGACAGATACAAAAAGCGTCCAGAGGGGTAATTTTTTCACACAGAGTGACGAGTATCTAGAACAAGCTGCCAGAGGTAGTAGTCGAGGCGGATACAATTTTGATTTTTAAAAAGCATTCAGATAGTTACATGGAAACGATGGACATCGAGGGATATTGGCCAAAAATGGGCAATTACAAAGAACAAAACAGCACGGGAAACAGGCACTTCAGCCCAACGAGCCCGCGCCACCACCCCGATGTTCCCATCTCTACCCGCGATCCCTGTCCATGTTTACAGATCTATGGATTAAAAGCCAAATTTGAGACAATTTAGGGAGAATTTGTTTTGCCAATTAGCCTAAGAGCACATCTTTGGGATGTGGGAGGAAACCGGAGCTCCCGGAGAAAACCCACGCAAGCACAGGGAGAATGCGCAAACTCCCACAGACACAGGCCCAAATCCATGTATCTGCACAGCACAGCGATAGTCACTGAACTGTCGTGTTGCCCATCAGATGGTCCAGGTCAAGCATACACTAACAACGTGAAGCAGTAGGATACTCTCGAAAAAGATCCAAGAGCAGTCCTCTCACGACCCATCGCGTGTGTGCCCCTCGTTAGACAACAAGGTGGACCAAAGCACCTGTAGGATAAAAACAAATACGTCAAGGATTAGCTTAGTGGTTTCTTAAAAAAGGGGGCAGCATGGACAGGTCTATTTCCATGCTGTAAATCTCTCTGACTCTATGACTGTTAATGGGTCATTTTCTGTTTGGCAAGTTGCAAAAAAATGGTGTGCCAGAGGGATCAGTGATAAGATCTTAACCGTTTGCAATTAATATAAATGATTTGGATAAAGGGGCTAAGACATGGTTGCTAAATTTATTGATGTTATAAAGATAGGTAGGAAAGTAAGTATGAACAGGACACAGGTTACACAGGCATAGGTTAAGTGGATGGGAAAAAATCTGGCAAATGGAGAGTAATGTGAGCAAATGTGAAATTGTCCATTGTGGCAGGAGAAATAAAAAAAAGTTCATCATCTAAATGGTGAGAGATTGCAGAGCTCTGAGAAGCAGAGGGATCTGGGTGTTCTAGTGCATGAATCACAAATGCAGATGGTGCAACTAATCAGGAAAGCTAACAGAATATTATTGTAAGGGCAATTGAATAGAAACGTGGAGAGGTTACACTTCAATTGTACAGGGCATTGGTGAGATATATGCACAGTATTGGTCTTACTTAAGGAAAGATGTAATGCATTGAAAGCATTTCAGAGAAGGTTTACTGGACCACTAGCTAGAATGAGCAGATTTTCTTTTGAGGAAAGGTTAGAGGCGCCAGGTTTGTATCCATTGGAGTTTAGCAGAATAAGAGATGACTTGACAGAAACATTCAAGCTCCTTAGCAATCTTGACAGGATGGATCTGGAGAGGATGTTTCCTCTTGTGGGAGAATCTCGAACTAGGAATCGCTGTTTAAAAATAAAGGGTCACTCAGTTAAAACAGAGATAAGGAGAATTTGTTTTCTCTCAAAGAGTTGAATGTCTCTGCAACTCTCTTCTTCAAAAGGCATCGGAAGCAGAGTCTTTGAATGTTGTTAAGGCAGACCTAGATAGATTCCTGAAAGGCAAAGGGGTGAAAAGTTATCGCGGGAAGGAGTGAATGTCATTTTTAGGTTGATAGACTAAGTGGTGGTGTGCCTTAGAAATCAGGGCCAGGGCCTCAACTATTTACAATCTATATTAATGAGAGTACAAAGGTGGGAAAGCAAATTGTGAAGAGGATACAAAAAGTCTGCAAAGGAATATTGATAGGTGAAGTAAGTGGGCAAAGAATTTGGCAGATTAAGTATAATGTGGGAAAAGATGAGATTGCTACTTTGGCAGGAAGAATAGGAAAGCAGAATGGCCTCCCTCTGTACTGTAGGGCTTCTAGAATTAAATCAAAGCCCAATAGGGAGGCCATTCAGTCCACTGAATCTGCACTGAACACAATCCCAGTCAGACCCTATTCCCATAACACCTCATATTTACCCTGCTAGTCCCTCTGACACTGGGGTCAATTTAGCATGGCCAATCAACCTAACCCCTAGATCTTTGCAGTGTGGGAGGAAACCACACAGACATGGGGAGAATGTGCAAACTTCACACAATGACCCGAGCCAGGAATTGAACCTGGGTCTGTGGCACAGTCAGGCTGTAGTGCTACCCACTGTGCCGCTCCTGTTAAATGGAGAGGTTGCAGAATGCTTCATTGCAAAGGGATCTGAGTGTGCTTGTGCACAAATCACAAAAAGGCAGCAAATGGGTGCAAAACATTAGGAAGGCAAATTAAACGTTGGCTTTTATTACAAGGAAAATTGAGTATTAAATGAGGAAGTCTTGTAACAACTGAACAGGGCATTTGTAGGACCTCATCTGGAGCAGTGTGTACCGTTTTAGTCTCTGGAGCAATCAAGATCTTGGCTTCTTTAGTCCTCAATAACTGTTTGCAACATCAGCTGTAGCTCAATAAGTATAAGATGTGGTGGTCTTGAGCCTTACCGCAGAAACCTGAGTGCACAATTTGGAGGGATATTGCTAATATAATGCCGAAGGAGAATAACACTGCATGGGGTGGGGGACGGTTTTAGTTTTAGACTCCCCTATTTTTAGGAAAATGACTTTTTAGACACAATTTTAAATTTTGGGTCAATCTGACTGCTCAGCTGGATGTAAAATATCCCTTGACTATTTTGCAGATGTGGTCCCTATTTTCAAGAAAGGGAACAGGGATAGTCCTGGAAATTACTGACCGGTGAGTCTGACCTCAGTGGTTGGTAAGCTGATGGAGAGGCTTCTGAGGGACAAGATTTACGAGCATTTGGAGAAGTTTAGGTTGATTAGAAATAGTCAGCATGGTTTTGTAAAAGGCAGGTTGTGCCTTACAAGCTTAATTGAGTTCTTCGAAAATGTGACTGAACACATTGACGAAGGAAGAGCAGTGGACGTGGTGTACATGGACTTCAGCAAGGCATTTGACAAGGTCCCACATGCAAGACTTCTTGAGAAGGTGAGAGGCCATGGGATCCAAGGGGCTTTGGTCTTGTGGATCCAGAACTGGCTTGCCTGCAGAAGGCAGAGGGTGGTTGTGGATGGCTCTTTTTCTGCATGGAGGTCGGTCACCAGTGGAGTGCCCCAGGGATCTGTTCTAGGACCCTTGCTGTTTGTCATTTTCATAAATGACCTGGATGAGGAAGTGGAGGGATGGGTGAGTAAGTTCGCCGATGACACGAAGGTCGGTGGTGTTGTGGATGGTCTGGAGGGATGTCAAAAGTTGCAGCATGACATCGACAGGATGCAAGACTGGGCGGAGAAGTGGCAGATGGACTTCAAAGCGGATAAATGTGTTGTGGTCCATTTTGGCAGATCCAACGGGATGAATGAGTACACTATCAAAGGTAGGAGTCTTAGCTGTGTGGAAGAGCAGAGGGATCTTGGGATCCGGGTCCATAAGACTCTCAAATCGGCCTCCCAGGTGGAGGATGTGGTTAAGAAAGCTTACGGTGTACTGGCCTTCGTTCATCGAGGGATTGAGTTCAGGAGTCAGGAGGTATGCTGCAGCTTTATAGGACCCTTGTCAAACCACACTTGGAATACTGTGTGCAGTTCTGGTCGCCTCACTATAGGAAAAGTGCGAGGTAATGCACTTTGGCAGGAATAATAAATGTGTAGAGTATAGGGCTAATGGTAGGATTCTTAATAGTGTTGATGAACAGAGGGATCTTGGTGTATATGTGCACAGATCCCTGAAAGTAGGCAGTCAAGTCGATAAGGTTGTTAAGAAGGCATACGGAGTCTTAGCTTTTATTGGTAGGGGGATTGAATTTCGGAGCCGCAACGTCATGTTGCAACTGTACAAAACTCTAGTGCGGCCGCACTTGGAGTATTGTGTGCAGTTCTGGTCCCCGCATTATAAGAAAGATGTGGAGGCATTGGAGAGGGTACAGAGGAGGTTTACCAGGATGTTGCCTGGTATGGAGGGCAGGTCTTATGAAGAGAGGCTGAGGGATTTGAGGTTGTTTTCGTTAGAAAGGAGGCGGCTAAGAGGGGATCTTATTGAAACATATAAGATGATTAGAGGTTTAGATAGGGTGGACAGTGACAGCCTTTTTCCTAGGATGGAGAAAGCTAGCACGAGGGGACACAGCTTTAAATTAAGGGGTGATAGTTATAGGACGGATATCAGAGGTAGGTTCTTTACCCAAAGGGTGGTTCGGAGTGGAATGCCCTGCCTGCAGCAGTTGTAGATGCGCCAAGTTTGGTGGCGTTTAGAGGTTAGTTGATAAGTATATGGAAGAGAAGGGAATGGTTTAGTTGGAGGGGCATTGCTTTTTATATTGGTCGGCGCAACATCGAAGGCCGAAGGGCCTGTTCTTTGCTGTAATGTTCTATGTTCTATAGGAAGGACGTGGAAGCTATTGAAAGGGTGCAGAGGAGATTTACAAGTATGTTGCCTGGATTGGGAGGCATGCCTTATGAAGACAAGTTGAGGGAGCTGGGACTGTTCTCCCTGGAGAGACGAAGGTTGAGAGGCGACCTGATAGAGGTTTACAAGATGTTGAGAGGAATAGATAAGGTGGACTCTCAGAGACTATTTCCCAGGGCTGAAATGGTCGCGACGAGAGGGCACAGATTTAAGGTGCAGGGAAGCAAGTACAGAGGGGATGCTAGGGGAAAGTTTTTCACTCAGAGGGTGGTGAGTGAATGGAATCGGCTGTCGTTGGTGGTGGTCGAGGCAAACTCGCTGGGGTCTTTTAAAAGACTTCTGGATGAGTATATGGGATTGGGGGTTATAGATAGGTCTATGGCTGGGTAGGTTTTGATGTGTTCGGCACAACTTGTGGGCCGAAGGGCCTGTTTGTGCTGTAGTGTTGTATGTTCTATGCGACATCAATTCAAAGGGACTTCTCCTGTTATCCTGATCAATATTAATTCTCAACCAGCGGCACTAACAACAGATGGTCTGGTCATTGTCATGTTGTTGTTAATGGGATTATGCTGTGCACAAATTGGATGCTAAGTTTCCTATCTTACAAAAGTGACTGCACTTCAAACATACTTCATTAGACATGAACGAGAATTCCTATGGTTGAGAGTGTTCATCAGGAAAAGTGAGTCTTTTGTTTCCTGTGCCTTTCCTCTCTCAACGGGCCTTGGTCTCCATCACTTCTGGAATATTTTGCTATGAAGTTGGGCAGAGGCAATGCTTTTGCATCTGTAAACAATATATCTAAAAAGTAATGATGGCTTTCAGCAAAACTTGGTGCAGATAGGGTGTGGTCCAAGGAAGAACTGATCTATTTTGGTGAAGATGCGGAAGCTTTTAATGGATCAATTAACATTGGGAGACTGGGTGAATTTATCCAATGTTCTGAATCGTCTCAACTGCTGTGACACAATTTGCCGCAGCTGTCAAAATATGAACAGAGTTTTCAGAGCAGGTTGTTGGGTCTATGGGATGAAAGCTCTTCTTTCTTTAGCTTTCTTGTTATAGAGTTTCAACAAGGAAGGGAAAAGACTCAGGGAAGAGCTATATAGTTGCAATAATGTTGAGTTGACAAAATATGGCAGAGGCTTGCATTCTAGCGAGTGTTCTTCACTTCTTATCTAGGACTCCCCAAGTCACCTTCAGCTTGACCCAAACCCTCCTAGACTTCAGGGCTATTTCCTAAAAATGCAAAAAGATAATGAGAAATTCTTTAGCATAAACAATTAATGTTGGAACATTTAACATCACTGCTCCATTTCATCAAATCCATGCTGAGGGGAGCACAACACTGTCTGTGAGTTAGCACTGACATGCTGTCCAAGGGTAGGCATCGAGGGAGGGCCACATTGTCTATGGGTTGCCATACTATGAGAGTAAGCGCAGAAGGAGTGCTGTGCTATGCAGGAGCAGTGAGGAGGGAGCATTGTGTTGCTAACAGCTGTGGCATTGAGGGGCAGGACAGTGGAAGCATGCCCTGTCAGAATTGCTTCTTTTTGAGGAAGATGCTAAATATTCAACATAGACAGGATGCAAGACTGGGTGGAGAAGTGGCAGATGGACTTCAACGCAGATAAATGTGTAGTGGTCCATTTTGGCAGGAATAATGGGATGAAGGAGTACAATATAAGGGTAGGAGTCTTAGCTGTGTTGTAGAGCAGAAGGATCTCGGGCTCCGGGTCCATAGGACTCTTAAATCGGCCTCGCAGGTGGAGGAAGTGGTCAAGAAGGCGTACGGTGTACTGGCCTTCATTAATCGAGGAATAGATTTTAGGAGTCAGGAGGTAATGATGCAGCTCTATAAGACTCTTGTCAGACCCCACTTGGAGTATTGTGTGCAGTTCTGGTCGCCCCATTATAGGAAGGATGTAGAGGCTATTGAGAGAGTTCAGAGGAGATTTACAAGGATGCTGCCTGGATTGGGAGGCAGGCCTTATGAAGATAGGTTGAGGGAGCTGGGACTCTTCTCACTGGAGAGACATAGGTTGAGAGGTGACCTGATAGAGGTTTATAAAATGTTGAGAGGAATAGATAGGATGGACTCTCAGACTATTTCCCCGAGCTGAAATGGTCACTATGAGAGAAGACAGATTTAAGGTGCAGGGAAGCAAATACAAAGGAGATGTCAGGGGTAGGTTTTTCACTCAGAGGCTGGTGAGTGAATGGAACCGACTGCCGTCGGAGGTTGTTGAGGCAAACTCACTGGGGTCTTTTAAGAGACTTCTGGATGAGTATATGGAAAAGAATAGGATAGGGGGTTATAGATAAATCTGTGGATTGGTAGATGTGATTGGCATAACTCGTGGGCTGAAGGGCCTGTTTGTGCTGTATTGTTCTATGTTCAAGATGCTCAGCATTCTGACTGGATGGATGAAAACAATTCCACTGTCTATTTCCAGGAAGGAAGTTCTCCTGCCATCTTCAACCTTGGTGAATCAACACTTTCAAAAGGAGGTAACTGCTCTTTATCTTTAATCTACTGATTGTGGGATCTTGCTATGCAAATCGATTGCCCCTTTTCTCCTACTTAAGTGACTGCATTTTAAAAGTAATGAGTTGACTGGGAAGTTTTTGTGATATCATGAGAATACTGCTGCTCAGAATTATTACAGCTTTGGTAAATAGCCACAGATTACAAAATTACAATGATAGAATTTACAGCTCAGAAACAGGTCTCTTCAGCCCAAATAGAGAACAAAGAACAGCACGGGAAACAGGCCCTTCGGCCCAACGAGCCTGTGCCGCCACCCCAACGTTCCCACCTCTACCCATGATCCCTGTCCATGTTTATAGATCTATGGATTAAAAATCAAATTTGAGACAATTTAGGGAGAATTTGTTTTGCCAATTAGCCTAAGAGCACATCTTTGGGATGTGGGAGGAAACCGAAGCACCCGGAGAAAACCCACGCAAGCACGGGGAGAATGCGCAAACTCCTACAGACACAGGCCCAAATCCATGTATCTGCACAGCACAGCAATAGTCACTGAGCTACAGAACAATATATTGATAGAATAATATGTAAAGGGATGGGACAAGACTCATGGAGGAGCCTATATGCCCAGTACAGACTTGGTTAATAAAATGATCTGTTTGTACAAATGCTGGAAAAACCCACCAGGTCTGACAGCGTCTGTGGACAGAGGCACAAACCTGATTAGATTATTGTCACATGTATTAGTATACGGTGAAAAGTATTGTTTCTTGTGTGCTTACACAAAGCATACATCCATAGAGGAGGAAACGAGAATGCAGAACGTAGTATGTAGTGTTATAATCATAGCTAGAGTGTAGAGAAACATCAATTTAATGCAAGGTAGATTCATTCGAAAGTCATGAAAATCAGCAGCAGGGAAGAAGCTATTCTTGAGTCATTGGTACGTGACCTCACGACTTCTGTATCTTTTTCCTGATGCAAGATGGAGAAGAGAGAATGTCTGGGATGTATGTGATCCTTAATTGTGCTGGCTGCTTTGCTAATGAAGCAGTAAGTATTGACAGAATCAATGGATGGGAGGCTGGTTTGCGCGGTAGATTGGGCTACAGCCACGACCTTTTATAGTTTCTTGCAGTCTTGGGCAGAGCAGGAGCCATATCAAACTACTTCTATTAACATTAAACTCATCAGAAAGGAGCAAATAGAAAATGAAAAGGGCAAATGAGGAAGAGAGCTTTACAACACTACACTACCAACAATCGGATCAATTGATCCCACATTAGAACCACCAGTCTGGCTCACAACAGATCCACATTTTAATATAGGAGAAACAAGGTAAAGTGGACATAAGATCCTAGATAATGTACAAGAGGACATAGTGGAGAGCATGCCCCTGTCTACATTAAAAATGATGAAGTACAGGTGTTTGAAGATTCAAGTTTCTAGCTGTTCAGATCCTGGTCCCTCCACACCAATGCTGAAGTTAACAAAGTCCACTAACATCTGACCTCAGAAGGTTAAGAAAATTCAGCATGTCTGCTGTGACTCATCAATTTTTACAGATTTGCCATAGAAAGCATTCTTCTCAGTTGTATCGCAGCTTGGTATGGCTCCTGCTCTGACCAAGGCTGCAAGAAACTACAAAGGGTTGTAAACGAAACCCATTCCATCACGCAAACCAGCCTCCTCCATCCACTAGCTCATCAACTCCATTTATACTTCCTGTTGCCTTGGAAAAAACAGCCAGCATAAATCAAGGACCCCAGACATTCTCTTTCTATACTACAGGGATGCTATGATTCTATCGCACCCAAATCCCTCTGCACAGCAGCATGCTGCAATTTTTTACCGTTTAAATAATAGTCCATTTTGCTGTTCTTCCTACCAAAACGGATGACCTCACATTTACGAGGATTCCGGAAGTGCATACAGTTTTAGTTTAGACAGAACCAGCACAGTCGGTGCAGGATTGCATAGCCGAAGGACCTGTTCCTGTGCTGTACTGATCTTTGTTATTTGAAAGAAATCCTCAAAAAATTGTAGAAAAGAACAGGAAATTAAAAGGATGATTTGATGGAGATGTTAAATATAAATGTTTGGGTCAAATGGCACAGAAAGAGACTGTTTCCAGGATTTTAGAGCAAGGGACATGGATATAAGATAAAATGTGAGAGGATAGAAGGGAGAAAAAGGCAATGGGCAAGGACAGGTACATGGGATTAGGATACAGCTCAGCTGATGGCAAAACACTGGCACAGGCTGGCATGGATGAAGTGTTTGTATTAATTTGTTGTCATTCTGTTGATTATTTGGTGGAAATCCCAGGTTGAATTCATGCTTAAAACAAGAGATCCTAGGGAGAGTCTATCTTAAAGGAGTTTGTAATGCCCTATGGAGTGAACAAGCTCAGAGAGAGGCAGTCTATTCACTGTGGTGGAAATTATCTCCACAACATTAACTTGGTCCAAGAGTCCTGCTCTTCCTAACTCAATTACTTAGAATTAACAGATCAGCCTCCTTAACATGAGTCAATGGCCAATATGCCCTAGTACCCCAACACCTACCCCTTAAAAAGCACCCAGAAGAACATTTCTCCCTGTTCTTTTCAGAATAAAGGAGTAAACTGACCCTTGATAACACTGTCCCTGAGTACTTAACAGAATAAAAAGTATATTATGCCTTTTACTCATTGTTTTGAACCGATTATTGAAAAATGTCTCTGATCTTGAATGATTTTGTCTCACAGATCATTTACAGATGGAGAGCATTTGGCCTGGCTTACACCTGCCTCGTCAAAGGAATCGGTGATATCCAATCGCACTGCTCCCTGAGGAAACACCCTCACTGTGATTCATTTAAACATAAACTTTCAGCAAATGACAAGTTTGGTTGAGGCTGAACTATAAAAAAGTGTTATTGAACTGCAGTGTTGGAAATGTGAAATATTGCCGATCTTAGCACTGAACCAGACAACTCTCAGACAATGATCCAATCCATCTTACATCATGTTCAGTGACCATTTCACGCAACCTCATAATCCAGCTTGAATAGACAGCAGTCTCAGTCCATCACCAATACTACAGCAAATCAACACGGAACACTAACAAAGAGTCATTACATCCCTTAAATGATGAATTGGGGACCAGGGTGTGTTGTCCAACTTCCTGTCCCACCTTCACAGTGCACCATCCAAAGTAAATACTAAAACTCCAATGTTAGGTGTTTACACAGTCTACACTTCCCACTGCCTCGGAAAAGGAGCCAGCATAATTAAGGATCCCACGTACCCCAACATTTTTCCACCTTCTTCGAGAAAAAGATACAAAAGTCTGAGGACACAACAACCAACTCAAGAACAGCTTCTTCCCTGCTGCCATCACTTTTTATCTTTCATTAAAGTTGATCTTTCTCTACACTATGACTGTAATATTACATTTTGCACTATGTACTGTATGCTTACCTATATAGCATGTAAAAAAAACAATACTTTTCACTATGTGTTAATACATGTGACAATAATCGAACATAGAACAATACAGCACAAACAGGCCCTTCGGCCCACGAGTTGCGCCGATCACATCTACCAATCCACAGACCTATCTATAACCCCCTATCCTATTCTTTTCCATATACTCATCCAGAAGTCTTTTAAAAGACCCCAGTGAGTTTGCCTCAACAACATCCGACGGCAGTCGGTTCCATTCACTCACCACCTTCTGAGTGAAAAACCTACCCCTGACATCTCCTTTGTATTTGCTTCCCTGCACCTTAAATGTGTCCTCTCGTAGTGACCATTTCAGCTCGGGGAAATAGTCTCTGAGAGTCCGCCCAATCTATTCCATTGATTCTATTGATAATATTATCTATTGATAATAAATCAAATATCTGAACTTCGATATAAACTGATAATTCAGGCAGCAAGCAACAATATAGATGATCTGTAGGAAGGGGCTGAGTGCAGGGTGACGAAATTTGCTGATGGCACGAAGATGAGGCGAATGCAATGTTGGCCTTTATAGCGAGGGGGATAGAATATAAAAGTAGGGAGGTTCTGTTGAAGCTGTATAGGGTGCTGGTGAGGCCGCAGGTAGAGTATTGTGTGCAGTTTTGGTTGCCGTATTCAAGGAAGGATATATTGGCCTTGGAGGGGATGCAGAGAAGGTTTACTAGGCTGATACCAGAGATGAAGGCGTTGGATAATGGGAAGGCTGAATAGGTTAGGTTTGTACTGTTTGGAGTTTAGAAGGCTGAGAGGGGATCTTATAGAGACATATAAGATAATGAAGGGGATGGATAGGGGTAGAGGTTGAGAGACTCTTCCCGCTTAGCAAAGGTAGTGGGACTAGAGGGTAACCGCCTCAAGATTAGGGGGGAGGGGGGCAGTTCAGATCAGAGTTGCAGAGGAGTTTCTTCACATAAAGGGTGGTGAATCTTTGGAATTCTCTGCCTGATGAGGTGGTGGAAGCTTCCTCACTGAATATGTTCAAGTCAAGACTGGATAGGTTTTTAATTGACAAGGGAATTAAGGATTACGGGAAGAAAGCAGCAAAGTGGTACTGAACCACTACAGATCAGCCATGATCTTATCGAACGGTAGGGCAGGCTCGATAGGCTGGATGGCCTATTCCTGCTCCTATTTCTTAAATTCTTATATAATGGCAAAAGATGAATCAACCAGTATCGCTAGGATATAGCTGGTACTTGCTCCCCAGTTTAGGGCCTGATTGACTATTTTCCATGTGTGAATCCTGACAGCTGTGTGACTGGTTAGCATCACTCAATCTCTGTACACATACTCCAGACACAAAGCTTTTAGCACATTTCCCTGATAGCCAGCAGGGCTTTGTGCTCCCTCCCTTACTTAGCCCACGGGGCACTGAGGCCCACAGCACTCATGCCCAGGCCAAGATCAACTGACTCAGCACAGATAGAACTGTGCCTCCCTGAGCTCGGCTCTGTCTGACTGGTACACGTACCTTGCATGCAGAAGGAGGGGGGGGGGGGGGGGAGCTGGGGATAAGAGTTAAGCCTCCAAGGAGTAAACATCCCCTGTGGAGGACGGGGACAGCAGCCAAGGTCGGCCCTCTCTTGTTTTCAGAGTGTCCTTGCAGACCGAAAACGCTGGATTGCATTACAGCCTTATGACACATTGTGCACCAGCTGCTCACTTATCTTCACAACACTGAGCCTGGGGATCTCTCTCCCGCTCCACAACAACACAGCACATGGCTCTCTTCCTTACCTTCAGACATTCCTCGAATCGACAGTGACATCTTGCAATCACCCCTTCTCCTCCTTCCCAGCCGGTGTTTCTGTTACTCTGCTGTACTGAACAATTTCAGCCTTCCCCTTGTTAAACTATCCAATAAGCAGAGCAGCCGGTGGGAGCAGCAGCAGTCATCGCCTGTCTCTATCCGTTATCTGACTGCAATACAATCTGTCATCATTCTCCGTCCTTGCTGTCCTCTGCCTTCTCTCTCTCTCTCTGGCCTAGTGGGCAGTGCACATTCCCTGCTCTCTATCCCTTTCCAGTAGGGCCATGCCAGCTCCAAGAGATACCAGGACAGGTCTTTCGGCTCAGTGCTACCTTATAACTCCCTCGCAGTTCCAGCTCTTTGCCCCTCCTCCTCAATGTTTTCCTGATGTGTCGATCTCCTGGGTTAGTTTAGTAATCGCAAGTAATGTCCTGTAGTCCTCGCCCTGGCTTTCTGCAGGATCCCAGCTCCTGGTGAATCTCAGTGTGCCATGTATTCTTGCCGTCTCTCTCCCTGGTCTCCTCTTGTCTGTATATATTTCGGCTGTCTCTCCTCTTACAATATTTGTCTATTTATAATCCTCGTGCAGTGTGTTTATATCTGCCTGGTGTTTACTTCACTCCCTCATGCTTCACCCTCTCACCTTCCTCTGTAATCCCCTCCGTTTGTTTTTCTATATATTCCTGTCTCTATGTTTCCACTGGGATTTCAAATTTCTATTTCCAGTGCTGTCAGCACTGTGTTGCTTGCTGCTCGCTGAGTCTCATTATTGCTCAATTATGATCCTCTGAGTTGTTGGTTTCTTTCCTTCCTCTGATTTTGGGTTTTGTCCGGCTTGTTTTTTCGCTAATGTTTCTCTTTGTTCTCATTTGCTTTTCCTCGATCGCATGTCCTGCTGATGTTTTCTTCAGGCTCCTGTTTCTTTCACCGATTTTCTTTCTCTGTTCTTTACGTTTTATATTATTTCCATCTCATTCTCCATTTTCTCTCCTGATTGCATTTCTCTGCCTTTATTTATTTTTTAACCACTGTATCTTTCTCTCTCGCCTGTACTGTTTTGTACCACTCTTTTTCCCTTTTTCCTGGTATCATGCGTTGCTGTAAATTTCTTTCTCCCCTTTCACTCTTTTCACCTGTATTTTGGTCCTTTTATGTCAGTCTCTCTCTGTTTTTCTATTTCTCCCTTGTATTGTTTTTCTTTCTTTCTCCCTTCTGTCTTTCTTGTATGTCTCTCTTTATATCTTTTTTCCTCTCTCTGTATCTGTATTTCTCACCCCCTCTCTATTTTTCTTTATCTTTCTCTCCCTCTTGTATTTCTCTCTCCTATTCCGATCTCTCTTTGTAATTTTCTTTGTATATTTATCCCAGTATATTTTCTGTATCCCTATCTCTCTCTCCTCTGTATTTCTCTCTTTATATTTATCTCTATCTCCCCGCCTCTGTATTTTTTTCTCTCTCCCTCCTTTATTTTTCTTTCTTTCTCCTCGTCTCTGTATTTTTTCTCTCCCTCTGTATTTCTCTCTCCTTCCCCTCCTTCTCTCCCCCTGTATTTTTCCTATCTCTCTTCTCCCTCTCTCTCCCCTTTATTTCACCCCCTCTGTATTTTTCTTTTCTCTCTCCTCCCTCCTTGTATTTCTCTCCTCCCTCTTGTATTTCTCTCTCTATTTTTCCTCTCTATTCGTCTCCCCTCTCTGTATTTCACTCTCTCTCTCTCTCCCCTCCTCCCTGTATCTCTCTCTATCTGTTGATCTCCCCCCTGTATTTCTCTCTATCTGTATGTCTCCCCTCTCTGTATTTTCCTCTCTTTCCCCTTCCCAACCTCTCTCTCTCCCCTTCCCCCTGTATTTTCCTCTCTCTCTCTCCCCTTCCCCCCTGTAAATATCTGTATCTGTTTGTCTCCCCTCTCTGTATTTTCCTCTCTCTCCCCTCCCCCTGTACATATCTGTATCTGTATGTCTCCCCTCTCTGTATTTTCTCTCTCTCTCTCCCCCCCCCTGTAAATATCTCTATCTGTATGTCTCCCCTCTCTGTATTTTCCTCTCTCTCTCTCCCCCCCCCTGTAAATATCTCTATCTGTATGTCTCCCCTCTCTGTATTTTCCTCTCTCTCTCCCCTCCCCCTGTAAATATCTGTATGTGTATGTCTCCCCTCTCTGTATTTTCCTCTCTCTCTCTCCCTCCCCCTGTAAATATCTCTATCTGTATGTCCCCTCTCTGTATTTCCTCTCGCCCTCCTGTATTTTCCTCTCTCTCTCCCTCCCCCTGTAAATATCTGTATCTGTATGTCTCCCCTCTCTGTATTTTTCCTCTCTCTCTCCCCTCCCCCTGTAAAATCCATCTGATGTCTCTCTCTGTATTTCCCTCGTCCCCCTCCTGTATTTCTCTCTCTCTCTCCCCTCCCCCTGTAAATATCTGTATGTGTATGTCTCCCCTCTCTGTATTTTCCTCTCTCTCTCTCCCCTCCCCCTGTAAATATCTCTATCTGTATGTCTCCCCTCTCTGTATTTTCCTCTCTCTCCCCTCCCCCTGTAAATATCTCTATCTGTATGTCTCCCCTCTCTGTATTTTCCTCTCTCTCCCCTCCCCCTGTAAATATCTCTATCTGTATGTCTCCCCTCTCTGTATTTTCCTCTCTCTCCCCTCCCCCTGTAAATATCTCTATCTGTATGTCTCCCCTCTCTGTATTTCCTCTCTCCCTCCCCTCCCCCTTAAATATCTCTGTCCCACCCTCTCTCTCTCTCCCCTCCCTAAATACTGTATCGTATGTCTCCCCTCTCTGTTTTTCCTCTCTCTCTCTCCCCTCCCCCTGTAAATATCTCTATCTGTATGCCCCTCTCTGTATTTCCTCTCCTCTCCCCCCCCTAAATATCTCATCTTATCCCACCCCCCAAAACACCACCCCCCAAACCACACCCCCGTATTTTCCCTCTCTCCCCCCCCCTGTAAATATCTATCTGTATGTCTCCCCTCTCTGTTTTTCCTCTCCTCCCCCCCCCTGTAAATATCTCTATCTGTATGTCTCCCCTCTCTGTATTTTCCTCTCTCTCCCCTCCCCCTTAAATTCTCTATCTGAGTCTCCCCTCTGATTTTCCTCTCTCTCCCCTCCCCCTGAAATATCTCTATCTGTATGTCTCCCTCTCTGTATTTTCCTCTCTCTCCCCTCCCCCTGTAAATATCTCTATCTGTATGTCTCCCCTCTCTGTATTTTCCTCTCTCTCCCCTCCCCCTGTAAATATCTCTATCTGTATGTCTCCCCTCTCTGTATTTTCCTCTCTCTCCCCTCCCCCTGTAAATATCTCTATCTGTATGTCTCTCTCTCTCTCACATCCCCATCTCTCTTCCAGCCCCACACAAATGACAGCTTACTACTGACGTCACACAGATACGACCTCTGAACTCCAGGATGACCTCACTGCTGCAGAAATACATTAAAACAAAGCCCCGCTATCCGTTCTTTCTTCCGAGTTCACAAGCGTAAACTGGACTGAAAACCAACACCCCGACAATAAAAATAATCAATTAATGAGAGACAAACCTGGCGCTGTGGATTGTGGGTGCAATTAAAGATGGCGCTGCCCGCGTTGCTGAGGAAACGGGGCTGAGTAAAGTGCTGTAAGAGTTGATTCGGGCTGATTCCCGTTGATATTATCTGCGATGTTTCACCTGTGTTTGAGGAACGGTGTGAAGGCTCGGGGATTCTTCCCCATCCGCTCCGTCTACACTCGGTGCCCAGCCGGCGGGAGGATGACTGACGGTAGCGGCAGGTAGGAGAAGCCGGGCCGGCGGAGCATGCCGGGACTTGTAGTTCCGCCGCCGCGCCGGAAGCGCGCTGTTCAATGGGAAAGCACGAGCGTGCGGACTACAACTCCCAGCCGCCACTGCGGCCCGACATTGCTCACCGCACCCACTGAGTGGCAGCGCCAGGTGACAAATCAGATCACCACAGCATCAGTTCCCAAATTAGGCCAACATTGAGCATCACAACAACATAAATCCTGAACTATAACACATAGGAGCAGAATAGGACACTCGGCCCATCGACTCTGCCCCGCCATTCAATCATGGCTGATGTTTTTCTCATCGGAAGAAATCTCACACCACCAGGTTAAAGTCCAACAGTTTATTTGCAGTACTAGCTTTCAGTGTCTCTGCCAGGTCTAAGTGGAGATCTCCAAAAAGATCGTGCATATCGACGTGGGACTACGAAAGCTAATGCTGCCAAATAAACCTGTTGGACTTTAACCTGGTGTTGTGAGATTTATTACTAGGCTTACCCCAGTTCAACACCGGCATCTTACATCATCACTTTTCATCCCCATTCTCCTGCCTTTTCCCCATAATCTCTGATCCTTTTATTAATCAAGAACCTATCTATCTTTGTCTTAAAGATACTCAATGACCTGGCCTGCACAGCCTTCTCTGGCAAAAAGTTCCACACATTCACCACTATATGGCTGAAGAAATTCTTCCTCATCTCTGTTTTAAAGGATTACCCTTTAGCCTGAGGTTGTACCTAGTTTTTTGTACAAGTGGAAACATCCTCTCCACGTCCACTCTATCCCGGTCTCGCAGTGTCCTGTAAGTTCCAATAAATCTCCTCTCATCCTTCTAAACTGTGTCGAGTAGAGACCCAGAGTCCCCAACATTTTCTACAGAAAATGCAGATGTGTGGAATAGAGGGTGATTTAGCTAATTGGATTAGGAATTGGCTGGCAGATAGAAGACAGAGGGTGGTGGTTGATGGGAGATATTCATCGTGGAGTTCGGTGACAAGTGGTGTGCCTCAGGGGTCTGTTTTGGGGCCCCTGCTGTTTGTAATTTTTATAAATGATCTGGATGAGGGTATTGAGGGATGGATCAGTAAATTTGCAGATGATACTAAAGTTGGTGGTGTGGTAGATAGTGAAGAGGGGTGTTTTAGTTTACAGAGTGACTTGGACAAGTTGCAGAGCTGGGCCGAGAGGTGGCAAATGGAGTTTAATGTGGAAAAGTGTGAGGTAATGCACTTTGGCAGGAACAATAAATGTGTAGAGTATAGGGCTAATGGTAGGGCTCTTAATAGTGTTGAGGAACAGAAGGATCTTGGTGTATGTGTCAATAGATCACTGAAAGTAGGCAGTCAAGTGGATAAAGTTGTTAAGAAGGCATATGGAGTCTTAGCTTTTATTGGTAGGGGGATTGAATTTAGGAGCCGCAGCATCATGTTGCAACTGTACAAAACTCTAGTGCGGCCGCACTTGGAGTATTGTGTGCAGTTCTGGTCGCCACATTATAAGAAAGATGTGGAGGCATTGGAGAGGGTACAGAGGAGGTTTACCAGGATGTTGCCTGGTATGGAGGGCAGGTCCTATGAAGAGAGGTTGAAGGATTTGAGGTTGTTTTCGTTAGAAAGGAGGCGGCTAAGAGGGGATCTTATTGAAGCATATAAGATGATTAGAGGTTTAGATAGGGTGGACAGTGATAGCCTTTTTCCTAGGATGGAGAAAGCTAGCACGAGGGGACACAGCTTTAAATTAAGGGGTATGAGTTATAGGACGGATATCAGAGGTAGGTTCTTTACTCAAAGAGTGATTAGGGAGTGGAATGCCCTGCCTGCAGCTGTTGTAGATGCGCCAAGTTTGGTGGCGTTTAAGAGGTTAATTGATAAGTATATGGAAGAGAAGGGAATGGTTTAGTTTGGAGGGGCATTGCTTTTTATTTTGGTCGGCACAACATCGAAGGCCGAAGGGCCTGTTCTGTGCTGTATTGTTCTATGTTCTATGTTTAACTGTTCCTTATATAACAAACTCTCTCCATTGCATAATATAAGAAGTGACCTCAAAACAGGTTAATGTGGCCAGCATCCAATTCCAAACTCGATCATTTTTGAGTTTGATGGCAGAACCAGATCAGACAAACATAGCAACATAGCATCCCAACTAGGTTATTGTGGTAGAAGGAAATGTTGCAGTGACATTTTTGATTTGATTTGATTTATTGTCACATGTATTAGTATACTCTGAGAAGTATTGTTTATTGTGCACTATACAGTCAAAACATACTGTTCATAGAAAAGGAAAGGAGTGAGTGCAGAATGTAGTCATGGCTAGTGCGTCGAGAAAGATGAACTTAATATGAGGTAGGTCCACTCAGAAGCAGGGAAGAAGCTGTTCTTGAGTCGGTTGGTAGGTGACCTCAGACTTTTGCATCTTCCTCCCAGTAGGAAATGGTGGAAGAGAGAATGTCCGGGTTCATGAGGTCCTTGATTATGCTGACTTCTTTTATGAGCAGCAGGAAAAGTAGACAAAGTCAATGGATGTGATGCTGATTTGAGCGATGGACTGAGTTTTATTCATGATCCTTTGTAGTTCCTTATGGTCTTGGACAGAGTAGGATACGTACCAAGCTATCATACAACAAGAAAAACTGCTTTCTATGGTGCATTTGTAGAAGTTGGTGAGAGTTGTGGTGGACATCTAAATTTTCTTAGCCTTGTGAGAAAGTAGAGGCATTGGTGGACTTTCTTAACTATACTTTCAGCATGGGGAGATCAGGACAGGCTGGTTGATGATCAGGACACCTAAAAACTTGAAGCTCCTGACCATTTCAACTTCATCCCTTTTGATGTAGACAGGATGTGGAGATGCACCTGTTGGACTGAAGTAAACACAGTAAGAAGTCTCACAACATCAGGTTAAAGTCCAACGGGTTTATTTGGTAGCAAACACCACTAGCTTTCGCTGCTCTAAAGAGGCAGGGAGGGCATGTCCTCCACTATGTTTCCTTAAGTCGATGATTATCTCCTTCATTTTATTGATATTGAGGAAGAAATAATTGTCATTGCACCAGTTCTTCGCTCTCTTTCCTGTACTGTATCTAGTCATTGGTTGAGATCCAACCCACTACGATGGTGTCATCAGCAAACTTGAAAATCAAGTTGGAAGGGAATTTGGCCACACATTCAGACATGTATGAGGAGTACAATAAGGGACTGAGGACACAGCCTTGTGAGGTACCAGTGTTGAGGATGATCATGGAGGAAATGTTGTTGCCTGTCCTTACTAAATGCAGTCTGTGGATTAGGAAGTCTAGGATCCAATCACAAAGGGAGGAATAGAGCTCCATGCAACAAAGTTTGGAAATGAGTCTCATAGAAATAATGGTGTTGTAGACTGAGCTGCGGTCCATGAATAGGAGTCTGACATAGATGTCTTTGTTATCTAGATGCTCCAAGGTTGAGCGCAGGGCCAGGGAGATAATTTCTGCTATGGACCTGTTGCGGCATTGGTGGACTGTAGTGGATCCAGGATTCTGGGAGGCAGGAATTGATTTGTACCATAACTAATTTTTTGAAGCACTTCATCATGATGGATGTCAGAGTTACTCGATGATGGTCATTAAGGCTCGCTGCCTGGTGAGCCTGATAAAGGGGTAGCACTCCAAAAGCTTGTGATTCCAAATAAACCTGTTGGACTTTAACCTTGTGTTGTGAGACTTCTTACTCTCTCTCTCCTTGTTCCCAGTTGTTACAAGGTTCCTTTCATTGGCTTGTCTGTGCTTTATGCATTGTGAATTTCCTGCCATGAGACAGTACTGCATTGGCAATTCTGGGTCACTCAGCCAGCTTTCTGCTCAAGCTTTGTCCAAGTCCTACCTAATGCTGCTATTACCAAGATCCAGGGCAAGTTTGATATTTTTGCTTTACTCTGACAATGTGTAGGGTCAAATAAACAATAAGTAACATCCCCCTGGGTCACTCCCATTTCTCCACAGGTTTCTGAGATTTCTTGTGGCCTCCAGTTTTATCATAGTTTTGCTGGAAAGTCTCATCCAATGCTGAATCGGCTCAAGAATCTGTTTCCTATTCCTTCTCAATACTTTGAACAGAGCAAATTATAGTTATTGATTCAATTACACTTTTCTCTCATTGAGCCAGATGGCTCTGGGTTCCAATCCAGAGATTTTAATACAAAAAGATCAGCGCTGAGGGGGCGCCGCACTGTCGGAGGGCCAGCGCTGAGGGGGCGCCGCACTGTCGGAGGGCCAGCGCTGAGGGGGCGCCGCACTGTCGGAGGGCCAGCGCTGAGGGGGCGCCGGAGTGTTGTCGGATGTGGGAGTATATCCCTGATGGAAATGCTGCTCTGAGGAAGCGATGCGCTGTTGAGGATCTTAAAGGAATGTTGCAGTGTATGAGCAGCGGGCTACAAAAGGAGTGTTTTCTCCAATGTTGGAGATGCCACTTTTAAGGGTGAAACCTCTGAGACTGCATCTGTTCACTTTGTCCATATCCAACGTTTGATGGCAGTTTACGTTAATTGTAGCTTCTTATCATTATAACAGGAACATTATCAACTAATTACCAAAAACTTGTTGGCAGCAAGCTATGTTTGGAGAAATTATGTCAGACGACCAAAAGCTTTGACCAAGAGATGGATTTTAAAGAGTCTCTTTTCTTTACTCAGGGTAGCAAGGGCTTAGAATGCCTTGCCTGCAGCAGTTGCAGACTCACCAACTTTAAGGGCATTCAAATGGTCAGTGGATAGGCATATGGATAACATTGGAATAGTTTAGGTTAGAGGGTCATTAGATTGGTTCCACTGGTGGATGCAACATCGAGAGCCGAAGGACCTGTACTGCGCTGTAATGTTCTATTTTATATGTTCTATTAAAAGACCAAAATG
Organism: Sphyrna mokarran; assembly: GCA_024679065.1. Lineage (NCBI taxonomy): Eukaryota > Metazoa > Chordata > Chondrichthyes > Carcharhiniformes > Carcharhinidae > Sphyrna > Sphyrna mokarran. Next base: position 2,948,748 of record JAGIQG010000007.1, read on the forward strand.
TTTAAGTAGAGAATTTTCAATGTTAACAGGCTAAGCAGCTCCTGAATCAGTGTGTGTGCATGGAATGACATGGTAACTCAGTAATTAGCACGACTGCCTCACAATGTGAGGGACCCGGAATCAATTCCGGCCTCAGCTCTGTGTGGAGTTTGCACATTCTCCCCATGTCTGCATGGGTTTCTCTGGGTGCTCCAGTTTTCTCCACGTTCCAAAGATATGTGGGTTAGGTTGATTGATACAAGGGTCAATTTAGCTTGGCCAGTCAGATTAGTAGGTAAATATGAGGGGTTATGGGAATGGGATTTGGATGGAATTGTGGTCAGTGCAGACTCGATGGGTCAAATGGCCTCCTTCTGCACTGTAGGGATTCTATGATTCTAATTGTGGAGTGTGGAGGTTTCAGAAGGTAGTCAGGATGGAGAAGATTACAATGATAGGAAAGGGCAGGACCATGGAGGTAAATGCAAGCAAGGATGATCATTTTAATTTCGAAGCACTGCTGGACTTGGAGCCAGTGTTGTTCTGCAAGCACAGTAGTGATGGGTGATTGGGACTTAGTACAATTTAGAATAAGAACATAAGAAATAGGAGCAGGAGTGGGCTATCTAGCCCCTCGAGCCTGCCCCGCCATTTAGTAAGATCATGGCTGATCTGAAGTGCATCAGTTCCACTTTCCCGCCTGCTCCCCATAGCCCTTAATTCCCTTATCGATCAGAAATCTGTCTACCCGTGACTTAAATATATTCAACAAGGTAGCCTCCACCACTTCAATGGGCAGAGAATTCCAGAGATTCACCACCCTCTCGATAGCTGCATTTTGAATAGGCTCAGGTTTATTCAAGATGTAAGATAGGAGGCTGACCACGAGACCTTCAGAATAGAGATGAAATATCCATGAAGTATGAGGACAAATCCAGCCTGAGAAGTTACCTCCCCCACCAGTTGACTCTGTGTCATCAGGAAAATGATGAAAATGTTATTGATCATGGCATAAGGTGACATTTCCTCTGCAGCAACCTGCTCACTAATATCAATTTGGATTCTGACAGGACCACTTGGCTCAATTTCATTATCATTGCTGAATTTTTCACTATTGTCTGGGGGATTACCATTGACCAGAAACTGAACTGTTCTAGCCAGATAAATACTGTGGCTGCCAGAGCAGGTTAGAGGCTGGGATTCCTGCAGTGAGTAACTCACTTCCTGACTCCCCAAAGATTATCCACCATCTACAAGGCACAAGGCATAAATGTAATGGAATACTCTCTGCTTGTTTGGATGCATCCAGTTCAACTCCAACTCTAATTTCCAAAGATGTGTATGTTAGATGGATGAACAATGGTAAATTTGTGGGGTTATGGGCATAGGGCAGGAAGAAGGCCTGGGTAAGATACTTTGTATGAGAGTTGGTGCAGATTTGATGGTCTGAATGGTGCCTCCTGCACTGCAAAGATACTATGACTATGAACAACACTCAAGAAGCTTGACACCATCCAAGACAAAGCATCCCACTTGATTGACAGCACATCCACTCCCTCCACCACTGACACAGTAGCAGCAGTGTGTACCATGTACAAGATTCACTGCAGGATCCCACCAAGGCTCCTTCAACAGCACATTCCAAATTCACAACCTCTTCACACCTCAAGAGACAAAGGCAACAGATATCTGGGAATACCACTGGGAGGTTCCCCTCCAAGGCAATCAGCATTCTGATTTGGAAATATATCACCATTCCTTTGCTGTTACTGGGTCAAAACGTTGGAATTCCCTCCCTCACAGCACTGTGGGTGTACCTACATCACATGGACTGCAGCGGTTTAAGAAGGCAATTAGGGATGGAGAACAGTTGTTGCCTAGCCGGTGATGCTCACGTTCCGAGGAAGAAGGAAAATAAAGCCTATTAGCAACAAAAACCTGGATATGAGATTTAGGAACTAAGAAGTTAATTGTGGATAGTTGCATTGAAATCTGGCTTTGATGGAAACCCTGTAAGAAGTCTCACAACACCAGGTTAAAGTCCGATAGGTTTATTTGGCAGCAAAATCCACTAGCTTTCGGAGCACAACTCCATCAGGTGAATGAGAGTTCTGTTCACAAACAGGGCATATAAAGACACAAACTCAATTTACAAAATAATGTTTGGAATGTGAGCCTTTACAGGTAATCAAGTCTTAAAGGTACACACAGTATGAGAGAGCGTTAAGCACAGGTTAAAGAGATGTGCATTGTCTCCAGACAGTACAGTTAGTGAGATTTTGCAAGCCCAGGCAAGTCGGGGTTACAGATGGTGCAATATGAACCCAAGATCCTGGTTGAGGCTGTCCTGGTGTGCGGAACTTGGCTATCAGTCTCTGCTCAACGACTCACATTGTCATGTGTTGTGAAGGCTGCTTTTGCAGAACGCTTACCCAAAGATCAGGCTGAATGCTGAAGTACTCGCCAACTTGCCTGGTGATTGTCGAACTGTGTTCATTCATCCATTGTCATAGCGTCAACATGGTCTCCCCGATGTACCATGCCTTGGGACATCCTTTCCTACAGCATAATGTTGGGGAACCCTTCAGCAGTCATGGGTATCTGGCCTCTGATCTTCGACTAAGCGTTCTCTCCAAAGTAGCCTTCACGACAGCTCAGAGTTGCTGAACAGAAACTGATAGCCAAGTTCCCCACACATGAGGATGGCCTCAACCAGGATCTTAGATTCATGTAACACTATCTGTAACCCCCACGACTTGCCTGGGCTTGTAAAATCTCACTAACTGTCCTGTCTGGATATAATACAACCTCTTTAACCTGGGTTTAATACTGTCTCCACTCACATTGTCTGTACCTTTTGAGACTTGATTACCCGTAAAGACTTTCATTTCAACCATTATTTTGTAAATTGAGTTTGTGTCTTTATATGCCCTATCTGTGAACAGAACTCCCACTTACCTGATAAAGGAGAAGTGCTCTGAAAGCTAGTGGCTTTTGCTACCAAATAAACCTGTTGGACTTTAAACTGGTGTTGTGAGACTTCTTACTGTGCTTACCCCAGTGCAACGCTGGCGTCACCACACTTTGATGGAAACCTGCAGCTCGAACTCTCCACCATCCAATTAGACTTAAGCATCATCCTGCCCTGGATGTAGAGCCATTTCTTCATCATCACTAAATGAATGTCCTGAAGGTCTCTGAACACTATTAGACCTAACTCCTCCCTGAAGATCAAAGTACTGATGAGTGGATTAGTGGTTGCACTCCTTCATAAGGTCCACTGAGAGTGTGACCTTGTTTCAGGCCCTGTCATTTTAAGAATCGTCCCTGAATTACCAGTAGCAGGAATCAGTTTGCTCCTTGAGAGATTTAGCTGGCAGCAAGGTGTTAGCCAGCAAAAGAAAAGAGGCCAAAGTTACCCAGCCGAAATGTGCTGGCGAGCAGAAAGCTGGGGAAGGTCCAGAGACAGTGGGCTGTTCGAATGCAGCAATATCAAAGCCAGACCAGCAACAGTAAAAGAGGTCACATAAAGGCCCCTAGAATCTGAAATAGAAAAACCACATATCTCAGAGTTAAATAGAGACCAGGTGAATCCTAAAACAAGGAAAGAAATAGTGAGGGAGATGCCCCACATAGCTGAAAAACCTGAGGGAACACAAATTATTAAATCTGGGAAGAAAAAAGATTACCAGAAGCAAACAGAAACCTTTTCTGCATTAAATAGAGATATTGGGAGTTCCCAAAGCAATAGGCAGATGGGGAATAAGATACCCTATCTTGTTGGAAAGCCACAAAAGTGTGTAGTTGGAGCCATACCCCCTCTTGAGGGCTGAAGTGTTCCAGAGACATGGAATAAGTTAGCAGAACTCCCTTCAAAAAAAGACCTCAGCCATGAAGTATTGATTGAGCTAACCGGGAGCTTTATGGCAAATTTAAATGTGGAGCAAAATACCTCTCGAATTGGCTGTTGCTCGACCCAAGACCATAAGGAACTGCAAAAGATCTTGACTGTAGTCCAATCCATCACACAAAACAGCCTCTCATCCATTGACTCAGCCTACACTTCCTGCTGCCTCAGCAAAGCAACCAATAGAAGTAAAGACCCCATCCCTCCTGGACATTCTCTGTCTTCTACCTTCCATCAGGAAAAAGATACAAAAGTCTGAGCTCACGTACCAACCGACTCAAGAACAGCTTCTTCCCTGCTGTTCTAGACTTTTGAATGGACCTACCACATATTAGTTGATCTTTCTCTACACCCTAGCTATGACTATAACACTACACTCTGCACTCTCTCATTTCCTTCTCTATGAACGGCATGCTTTGTCTATACAGTGAGCAGGAAACAATACTTTTCACTGTATGTAAATAAATATGACAATAATAAATCAAATCAAAATCAAATAAGCAGTGAGGGTGATGATCCACCAAAGAGCAGTATGAGATGCTCAAAAGACACAAAACCAGCAAAGCATGCTCACTCACCTCGGTGTCAAATTGCAAGGTGACCAGATAAGGTTAGCCCCTGCATCTAAAATGATCATTACAACCACAGGTTATGGCACCATCTGGCCAGTATGGATGTGGGAGAAGACTATCTTCCTATTACCCAGGCCCAGAAAGATTGGCCCACATTCAAGAGCCAATTGCCCACCTGTTTCCATGCCAACACAAAGCACCTAGCAACAGAGTCTGGAGCTCTGAAGTTGTGCTTGTTGTTGAACTGGAACCAGAACCACAATCCTCTAAAGAAGCTCAAGTCCAGTTTAAAACCCCAACCTCGTGGCCCTCAGTGTAGCCACAGACCCAGGGTCTGAACAGTCTAACCTACCGTTCATCAAAGTGAACAGGCTGCAGCTGGGCTGAACAAGAGCAGCTAAGCCCTCTGATCCCAGGACCTGACAGCCACAGCATTCCTCTGTGGATTGCCCAGAACAGCTTGACTATCACTCGCCCCGACTACAAGTCACCCTGAAAACCCCTCCAGACTTCAGGATCCTCATCAGGATTTGGACAGGCAGCGTTCTGAAACCAAAAGCTTTGCCAGTGCCTGATCATCAACAGAGGAATGTCTGAAATCTGCACCCACATCAATACCAAATTCTCCCAGGTCACCTAAGCCTCCCAAATTCCAAAAAATGTCCTTGCTGATGCTGTCTCCCAGATTTTAACCTCAAAATAAAGAAACTACAGCAAGGAACTGCCATTCTCCTGCCAGCTGTCAGTTTTCAGATGAGAACAATTTTTTTCTCTGAAGGTCTTGCAGATTTGGAACTCCTTGCCTCAGGACGTGGGGTCATTACATATTTTTAAGGCAGACTTATATAGATTCTTGTGCAGCAAGGGAATCCAAGGTTTCTGGAGGTAGATGAGAATCTGGAATTTAAAACACAAATATGATCTTGTTGACTGGTGGAGCGGGTTAGAGCAGCCAAATGGCCTACTCATGTTCCCATTTATTATATTTATGTCTGACATGCCAGTATGAATGATGAACACACATATCTGTGGTGGGTAAGTTATTGGAAGGTATTTTGAGAGACAGGATCTACAGGCATTTGGAGATGCAAGGTCTGGTTGCGGACAGTCAGCATGGCTTTGTGAGTGGAAAATCATGTCTCACAAATTTAATTGAATTTTTTGAAGGGGTAACCAAGAAGTAGACAGGGAAGTGTGGTTGATGTCTACATGTACTTTATCAAGGCTTTTGCCAAAGTACCACATGGTAGCTTGATGCATAATTAAATTTCAGGGGATCCAGGGTGAGGTGGCTAAGTGGATATAAAATTGATTTAGAACGAAGAACGAAGAACAAAGAACAACACAGCATGGGAAACAGGTCCTTTGGCCCAACGAGTCCATGCCACCATTTTAACGTTCCCGCTTCCACCCATGATCCTTGTTTATGTTTATGGAAATCTGCATTGGAACCAAACTGGGGGGACAATTTGTTTCGACAATCAGCCTAAGAGCATATCTTTGGGTTATGGGAAGAAACTGGAGCACCCGGAGAAAACCCATGCAAGCACGGGGAGAATGCACAAACTCTCACAGATACCGGCCCAAATCCATATATCTGCACAGCAACAGTGATAGTCACTGAGCTGTCGTGTTGCCCATCAAACGGTCCGGGTCAAGCATACACTAACGACATGAAGCATTAGGCTACTCTCGAAAAATCCAAGAGCAGCCCTTTCACGACCCATCGTGCGTATGCCCCTTGTTGGACAACAAGGTGGACCGAAGTATCTGTAGGATAAAAGAAAAATACGTCAGTAACATGCACAACTTATACAATTCCCAGGCTCATGATCCCTATTTAAATCTGTCTACTATATCCCTCCATCCCTATTCCACCCATGTGTCTGTCTAAATAACTCAACGTATCTGCCTCCACCACTTTACTTGGCAGTGTGTTCATTACCCTCACAACCTTCTGTGTGAAAAACCTCCCTCTAACATCCAAATTATATCTTCCCCCGCCTCACCCTAAGCCTGTTGCCCCTCGTGATATTTGATTCCAACCTAGGAAAAAACTTACCACTGTTTACTCTATCTATACCCTTAATAATCTTGTACACTTCTATTAGATCTCTTCTCAGTCTCTGTCTTTCTAAAGAAAACAGTCCCAATTTACCTAATCTTCCCTCGTTACCCAGTCCTTCCGTACCAGGCAGCATCCTGGTAAACCTCCTCTGCACCATCTCCAGGGTCTCCACGTCCTTCTAATAGTAAGGTGACCAGAACTGGATGCAGTATTCCCAATGAGGTCTAACCAACGTTTTATACAACTGCAACATTAAAGGCCAGCTCTTGTACTCTATACCCCTTTCTATAAAGACTAGCATACCATATGCTTTCTTCACAACATTCTCCACCTGCTCTGCCACCTTCAGAGACTTGTGCACCTGCATCTCCGGGTCCCTCTGCGTTTCTATACTCTTAATTGGTCTACCCTTTATCATATACCTCCCCCCTACATTCTTTCTCCTGAAATGCATCACTTCACATTTATCAGGATTGAATTCTATCTGCCCAAGCTACCAGCCTATGTCCTGCTGCATCGCCTGACAATGCTCCTCACTATCCGCAAGTCCAGCCATCTTTGTGTCATCTGCAAACTTGCTGATCACTTTACTTACTCCCTCTTCCAAGTCATTTATATATATTACAAATAGAAGAAGTCCCAGTACCGAGCCCTGCGGCACACCACTAGTAACCGACCTCTAGCTAGAAAAATACTCTTCCACTATCACTCTCTGACTCTTATAACTCAGCCAGTTACTTATCCATCTAGCTACCTGTCCTTGTGTCCCATTAGCCTTGACGTTTTCAACTAACCTCCCATGAGGGACTTTGTCAAACGCTTTACTGAAATCCATATAGACGACATCAACGGCTCGCCCTTCATCGACCGTTTTTGTCACCTCCTCAAAAAATTCTACCAGATTCGTAAGGCACAACCTCCCTTTAACAAAGCCATGCTGCATATCCCTAATCAGATCTCAATGCTCTAAGTGCCTATACATCCTATCTCTAAGGATCCTCTCCAACAGTTTCCCTACCACTGACATCAAACTCACCGGCCTATAATTTCCAGGGTTATCCCTACAACCCATTTTGAACAACGGTACAACATTAGCTGTTCTCCAGTCCTCCGGGACCTCACCTGTGTCCAAAGAAGAGACAAAGATTTGCGTCAGAGGCCCAGCAATTTCACCTCGTGCCTCCCTAAGGTTTGATGATAGAAATGATGTGGAGATGCCGGCATTGGACTGGACTAAACACGGTAAGAAGTCTCACATCACCAGGTTAAATTCTTGCAACTGGGCCAATGTTGTCTACCTAATATGCTGCAGGAAAGGATGTCCCGAGGTGTGGTATATTAGGGGACCGTGCAAATGCTACGACAACGAATGAACGAACACCACTCAACAATCATCAGGCAAGACTGTTCCCTTCCTGTTGGTGAACACTTCAGCAGTCAAGGGCATTCGGCCTCTGATTTTCGGGTAAATGTTCTACAAGGCGGCCTTCACGACACACGACAGTGCAGAGTCCTGAGCAGAGACTGATAGCCAAATTTTGCACACATGAGGATGGCCTCAACTGGGATCTTGGGTTCATGTCACACTATCTGTAACCCCCATGACTTGCCTGGGCTTACAAAATCTCACTAACTGTCCTGTCCTCAAAATAAGGCCAGGTGGGTTTTGATCAGAGTTGAGGAACTTCTTCACTCAAAGCGTGGTGAATCTTTGGAATTCTCTGCCCGTTGAAGTGGCGGAGGTTACCTCACTGAATATATTTAAGTCACGGGTGGATAGGTTTCTGATAGACAAGGGAATTAAGGGTTATGGGGAGAAAGTGGAACTGAACCACTACAGATCAGCCATGATCTTATTGGATGCTGGGGCAGGCTCGAAGGGTTAAATGGCCTACTCCTGCTCCTATTTCTTATGTTCTGTCTAGAGACAATACATATCTCTTTAACCTATGCTTAATGCTATCTCCACTCACATCGTTTGCACCTTTAAGACTTGATTAGCTGTAAAGACTCACATTCTAATCAGTGTTCTGTAAACTGTGTATGTTTTTATATGCTCTGTTTGTGATTAGAACTCCCACTTACCTGATGAAGGGGCAAACCGAAAGCTAGTGGGTTTATTATTAAATAAACCTGTTGGACTTTAACTTGTTGTGAGACTTCTTATTGATGTTGGAAGCCAGAGGGTGGTTGTAAAGGGTTGTTTTTCAAACTGGAGACCTATGACCAGTGGTGTGCCTCAGGGATCAGTGCTGAGTCCACTGTTATTTGTTATTTATATTAATGATTTGGATGAGAATATAGAAGGCATGTTTAGTAAGTTTGAAGATAATACCAAGATTGATGACATAGTGGACAGTGAAGAAGGTTATCTCTGATTGCAGCAGGATCTTGATCAATTGAACCAGTGGGCTGATGAATGGCAGATGGAGTTTAATTTAGATAAATGTGAGATGATGCATTTTGGTAGATTGAACCAGGGCTGGACTTACTCAGTTAATAGTAGAGTGTCGGGGAGAGTTACAGAACAAAGAGATCGAGGGGAACATATTCATAGTTCCTTGAAAACGGAGTCACAGATGGACAGAATGGTGAAGAAGGCATTCAGCATATTTGGTTTCATTGGTCAGAATATTGTATACACGAGTTGGGATGTCTTGTTGAACTTATTTATAAGGCTACACTTGGAATACTGTGTACACTTCGGGTCATCTTATTATGAAAAAAACATTATTAAACTTGAAAGAGTTCAGAAAAGATTTACTCAGATGCTACCAAGACTTGATGGTTAAGTAAAAACTTGATAGACTGGGACCTTTTTCTCTGAAGCGTAGAAGGCTGAGGGGTGAACTTATAACGGTCTATAAAATAATGAGGAACACAGATCAACTAGATAGTCAATGTATTTTCCCAAAGGTAAGGGAGCCTAAAACTAGAGGGTATAGGTTTAAGGTGAGAGGGGAGAGGTACAAAAGTGCCCAGAGAGGCAACTTTTTCACATAGAGGTTGCTGAGTGTCTGGAATAAGCTGCCAGAGGTAGTAGTAGAAGCAGTATAATGTTGTCTTTTAAAAAGCATTTAAACAATTACATGGGTAAGATGGATAGAGGGATACGGGCCAAATGCAGACAACTGGGACTAACTTAGGGATCTTAAAAAAAGGGTGGCATGGACAAGTTGGGCCAAGGGACTGATTTTTGTGCTATAAACCTCTGTATATAGCCTGACTTTGTATACTTCCTATTTTTCCTTCTTTAGATCATATAAGAAATAAAATAGACCCGTGAGAATGATATGTTAAAGAGAGAGGGAAAATAAGGAGGTGAAGACATGAGGGTGTGAGAGGGACACAGTGAGGAGGTGAGGGAGTGGGAGTGATGAGCTGAGGCTGAAATTACTTGAAGTTAACAGCCTTGTTGAACCTGTATTGTTTCTTTCTTGAACTGAACTTGCTGATGTTCCTGTTATGAATTGTGTCTCTCTCTCTCTAGGTTCTGTCTAATCTGGGCCCAGCGATGCTGGAAGCATCCTCTTGCGCTGAAGGTCTCAGAATGCAACTTCTTCTTCCACTTGTTGAACAAATCAGGAAACAGCATCAGACAGCGAGTGTGTGGCTGGCTGCAGGGCCAGGTGAGGACTCGTAGCACCTTCCAGCTGGTGGCCACGCCTGGGCTAATAACACTGCGTCTGGGGCTCCAGAGCAACATCACTCAGAGTGAAGAGGACCAAGCCTGTGAAGTTCAGAAAATCAAACAGCCTGTACCTGAATTTAACTGGAAGGAGTTTTGGAGATTTCTTCGACCTGAGCTCACTGCGTTGATTTGGGCAGTAATTGTAAGTAACTGTATTCCAAGAGCAGCTGACCAGATATGGCATAGAGTGTTTTGAATTCCTGTCCGCTGTACCATAACAGTGCACAGTGTGTAATACTCACCCAGGGGACCACAAGCTGCCAAGTTCAATCCCCATTCCAAATTCAGGCAAAGCAAACAGCCCCTGGCGGGGGAGTCATCACCACCTTGACAGAAGAATGTGGGGGTGGAAATTAAAGAGTGGAACAAGGATCTATAATGAGGCTTGGAGAGGCAGAAGAGGAAATGTTGGATGTTCCTGCTCTCAAGCTTACAGGTTTTTTCAAACTTCACCTTGTTGTGAGAAAGTGAACAAGGCCCAGCCTGAATTGAGAGGGTGGTTGTAAGCCATCTTCTTGATTTGCTGCAGTTCAGTCCCTGTGGTGTAGACACTCACAACACGGTTACCAAAGGAGCTGCAGAGTTGAGATCCAGAAATGGTGAAGGAACAACAGTATTGTCCCAAGTCAAGGTTATGTTACTTTTCAGCTTGTTTGGATGATAATGAGGATACAGGGTGCAAACTGATCTGGGCACCATGGTACAGGAAAGCATTTTTGTATGGAGATTATGTAGGAAGGCAGTGGTAGTATGTATTGTATAGTCAGGGAAATAGAGAGTTCTCTGCAGTCAAGAACAAGAGTCCAGATGGTCGTGTTTCCTGCCCAGTTCCAGAACACATGCTGTGGGCTGGAGAGAAAGTTAGAGTGCAACGGAGAGGATCCACTTGTCATAGTCCACATACAGGGGGTACAGTTAGAAAAGAAGGTCTGCTGAGGAAATAGAGCAGTTACTAAATTAAAAAGCAGTATCTGAGGGTAATAATCTCTGGATTGTTACCAGAAGCACAAACAAATTGTGATTAGATTGATGAATGCTTTGTTTAAAGATTAGCATGTGGAAAAAAAGTTTCAATTCTTGTGAAAGTGAGAGTGAAATGTTGGGGCAGTCTACACCTGAACCATGCTGGATGTCCTGATTAATTGCATAACTCGAGTGGTAGCAAGAGCTTTAAACTAAATAATGGGGACAAAGGATCACAGAGAGAAAATACTAAAGATAAACAACAAAGTAATTGAGCAGGGTAGCAATTTGAATAATGATTGCCAGCAAGTAACAGGGATAGAGCATATAACTGTAAATATGCACAAGCATTACAAATTTAAAATTACCCAAAATTATAAAAACAGTAAAACCACAGAATCACAGAATTGTTGCAGTGCGAGAGGAAACCATTCCTCCCATCATATCTGTACCAGTTCAAATGAGCATCATACGGGCAGGAATCTGGGTTCGATTCCTGGCTTGTATACTGTCTGTGTGGAGCTTGCACGTTCTCTCTCGTCTACGTGGGTTTCCTCCAGGTGCGCTGTTTCCTCCCATATTCTGAAAGACACGCTGGTTTGGTGCATTGACCCAAACAGGTGCTGGAATGTGGTGACTAGCAGAATTTCAAGTAACTTCATTGCAGTATTAATGTAAACCTTACTTGTGACTAATAAATAAACTTTAAGAACTCATGGCTCAGTGCCATCCTCCTGCCTTTTCTCTGTACCCCTGCACGTTATTTCTATTTAATGCATCATCTGATGCCCTTTTAAATACCTCAATGAAATCTGCTTCTATTCCACTTCCAGGCAGTGCATTCCAGACCCAACCACTTGCTGTGTGAAAAGTTTTTTGCACATCACATTTGCTTCTTTTGCAAGTCATTTCAAATCTGTGCCCTTTTGTTCTTGATCCTTTTATGAGCAGGAACAATTTCTCCCCATCTACTTTGTCCAGCCCCCCTCATGATTTTGAACACGTCTATTGAATCTTCTCTTGATCTTCTTCTCTAAAGAAAACACTCTCAACTTTTTCAATTTGTCCTCATAAATAAACAAGGTTCAAGGCCCTGTATCTGAATGTAAATGGTATTTGAAACAAAAGGAATGAATTGTTAACACAGATAGACACAAATATATGTATCTCCTGATCGATACTTGAGAATGAGATTGGGGAAATAAGAATGGGAAAGCAGGAAATAGCAAAGGAGTTAAATACTTTGCATCAGTCTTCCAGAATTTAAGGATTCTTGGATGATTACTATCAATGCACCCATTAAATCTATAGCTATTCCTTATAATATCCTAGGATCAGTTCCAGGGGACTTATCAGCCATATAGCGTCTTTCGCTTCCTTAGTATTTTTTCTCTAATGATAAAGGAAGCGAAAGACGCTATATGGCTGATAAGTCCCCTGGAACTGATCCTAGGATATTATAAGGAATAGCTATAGATTTAATGGGTGCATTGATAGTAATCATCCAAGAATCCTTAAATTCTGGAAAGTCCCAGAGGATTGGAAAACTGGCTCTGTAACAACCCTATTCAAAAAGGAAAGGAGACAAAAAACAGGCCGGTTAGCTTAACATCTATCATTGGGAAAATGTTAGAATCTATTATAAAGGATGTAATAACAGAGTAATTAACAATACATAATATAATCAAACAGAGTCAGCCCGGCTTCATGGAGGGGAAATCATGCCTCACTAATTTATTAGAATTCTTTGTGATGAAAAAGTACAGGACGGATAAAGGAGAATCAGTAGATCTAATATATTTGGATTTCCAAAAAGCATTCAGTAAGGTACCACGCAAAAAGCTACTTAAAAAGACGAGAGCCAGTGATGCTGTGGGTAGTGTATCAGCATGGATAGAAGACAGAGTCAGGATAAGCGGGGCATTTTCAAGATGGCAACCTGTAATGAGTGGAGTGCCACAGTGGTCAGTGCTGGGGTTACAATTATTTATATATTAATGACTTGGACGAGAGAAGTGAATGTACTCTTGCCAAGTTTGCGGATGACACAAAAATAGATAATAAAGTTAAGTGATGAGGATGACACGAGCATTCAGACGGATATAGACAATGATGGAAGGATGTTTTTCAGAATGGAAATCCATAGCTAGTGGTGTTCTGCAGGATTCAGTGCTGGGACCTCTGCCATTGTATATATAAATGATTTGGAGAAAAATGTGCGTGGTCTGATTAGTAAGTTTGTGGATGGCACAAAGATTGGTGGAGTTGCTGATAGCGCTGAAGATTGTCAGAGGGTACAACAGGATCTAGATAGATTGGAGGCTTAGGCACAGAAATGGCAGGTAGCATTTACAAAGAACAAAGAAAATTACAGCACAAGAGCAGGCCCTTCAGCCCTCTAAGCCTGCACAGACAATACTGCCCAATTGAACTAAAATCCCCTACTCTTCTGGGGACCAAATTCCACTATTCCTATCCTATTAATGTATTGGTCAAGATGCCGTATCTGCTTCTATTACTCTCTGTAAAAAAAAACTTGCCTCATACATCTCCTTTAAACCTTACCCCTTGTGCCTTAAACCTGTGCCCCCTAGTAATTGACTCTTGCATCGTCAAAAGCTTCTGACTATCCACTCTGTCCATGTCTCTCATAATCTTGTAAACTCTATCAGGTTGCCCCTCAACCTCCATCATTCCAGTGAGAATAAACCAAGTTTCTCCAACCTCTCCTCATAGCTAATGTCCTCCACACCAGGCAACATCCTGGTAAATCTTTTCTGTGCCCTCTCCAAAGCCTCCACATCCTTCTGGTAGGTGCATTGGTCATGCTAAATTTTCCCTCAATGTGTCTGAAGAGATGCCGAAGTGTTGTGATTAGGATTTTCACAGTAACTTCATTGCAGTGTTAATGTAAGCTTACTTACGACACTAATAAATTTTTAAAAAATGGTTTGCTGCTTTTTTTTTTAAGCAACACAGCACGGGAAACAGGCCCTTCGGCCCAATGAGCCCGCGCCGCCGTCATACTATATAGTAGCAAATCCATTATCCTATTTTAATATTCCTATATAATAATATATATATTATTCCTAATATGGAAAATTCTCACCATAGGGACAATTTGTTTCCCAATCAGCCTAAGAGCGAATTTTTGGGTTGTGGGAGGAAACCGGAGCGCCCGGAGAAAACCCCCGCAACCACGGGGAGAACGCGCAAACTCCCACAGACACCGGCCCAATTCCAAGTGTCTGCACAGCCACATCGATAGTCTCTGAGCTGTCATGGTGCCCTTCAGATGGTCCACATAAAGCACTTATTTACGACATGAGGTACCAAGCAACCCATGAATCAACATCCAAGAGCTGTACTCGCACCACCTGCCGAATGCATGCTCAATGTTGGTCAAGTATGGACCGAATTACCTGTGGAAAAAGCCGTAGTTAAACAGTCCTACTATATCCCTCTATCTGCATATCGCTCATGTGGCTGTCCAAGAGACCCTTAAACAGCCCTAGCGTGCCTGCTCCCACCACCTTACTCGGCAGTGCATTCCATACCCCCACTACCCTTTGTGTGAAAAACTGCCCTCTAATATTCGTCTTATACTTAGCCCCCCTCACCCTAAGGCCATGACCCCTCGTCCTATCCATTTCTGAAAGTGGAAAAAGTTTACCTCCATTTACTCTATCTATACCCCTTATAATCTTGTACACCTCTATGAGATCCCCTCTAAGCTGACGTCTTTCAAGGGAAAACAACCCCAGTCTATCTAATCGTTCCTCATAAGACAGTCCTTCCATACCAGGCAGCATCCTGGTAAACCTCCGCTGCACTCTCTCCAAGGACTCCACATCCTTCCGATAGTACGGCGACCAGAACTGGACGCAGTATTCCAAGTGAGGCCTAACCAACGTTCTATACAACTGCAACATCAAACTCCTACTCTTGTATTCTATACCCTTTTCTATGAAAGCTAACCTACTATACGCCTTCTTTATCACCTTCTCCACCTGTGAGGACACCTTCAGAGACTTGTGAACCTGCACCCCCAAGTCTCTCTGCGTCTCTATGCTCCGTATAGTTTTACCTTTTATCCTATAACTCTTTTCTACATTTTTCCGGCCAAAATGCATCACCTCGCATTTATCCGGATTAAATTCCATTTGCCATCTATCTACCCAGTCTACCAACCTGTCTATGTCCTGTTGTATTGCCTGACACTGCTCTTCTGTACCCGCCAATCCAAGCATCTTTTTGTTTCCTAAATGACTCTTAAGCAAACCTTCCTTTCCATTTTTAACAATAAATCCAGTATCCAGAATTTTCAACTCTCCTCCTCTAACCAACCACTGCTACTTCTGCCAGCTTCTATTTACTCTTCATACCAATAGCCCTCTCTAAGCACAACAGAAAAACCGAAGGCCCCCCCGCCCTCCACATAATAAATAACTTTGTCCGGCATGAATCCAATTATAGCTTTTATCCTTTCTTACATGGAAACATTAAATTAAACTCAGTTAAAAACAGTACCTGATTCCAAACGTTTACCAACACAATTATAAATCCCTGAAAATTACCTTTGTTTTCCTAACACTGAATATATTTACACATTACTCGAGTTTCATCTTTCTCTTACTAGCCACTTTCTATGTCTCTGCTTTGGCTTTAACACTATCCCTGATTTCCGTTATTAGTCTTGGATGAGCCATTTTCTATATTTCACTTTTACGTCAGACAGGGATGTACAGTTTTGAAGTTCATCTGAGTATCCTTTTAATATCTGATGTTACTTATCCACCATCAACCTCTCAAGTATCCTTTGCCAGCTTATCCTAGCCAATGCATGTCTCACACCATCAAAGTTAGCTTTCCACAAGTTCAGAACCCGACTCTCAGATTTAGCTGTGTCACCCTCCATCTTAATGAAGAATTCTGCCATATTATGGTCATTCTTTCCCAAAAGATCTTGCACCATAAGGTTGCTAATTAATCCTCCCTCTTTACGCAATACCTAGTGTATGACAGCCTGCTCTCTGGTTGGTTACTTGATATATTGGTCAAGAAAACCCTTTCTTATACATTCCAGGAAACCCTCCTCCATCGCATTGTTACCAGTTTGGTGAGCCCAATCAATATGCAGATTGAAGTTACCCATACCAACTGCTGTACCTTTACTGCACACATCACTAATTTCCTGCTTGATGCCATACCCAACCTCACTACTACTGATTGATGGTTTGTACAAAACTCCCACTAGAGTTTTTGTCTTTTGTTGTTCTGCAGCTACACCCATACAGATTCCACATTGTCCAGGCTAATATCCTTCCTTATTATTGTGTTAATCTCCTCTTTAACTATCAACGCTGCCCTATTCCTTTCTGAGTATCTTTCCTGGATATTGAATACCTCTGGCTGTTGAGTTCCCAGCCCTGGTTACCCTGATCTCAATTGCATCATATCCATTAATGACTGTCTCATTGCAAATGCTTCTTGCACTGAGACACACAGCCTTCAGGCTTGTTTTTTTTTGGCATTTATTGCCCTCTTAGAATTATGATGTATTGGGGCCGTTTTTGATTTTTGACTTTGGTCTCTCTGTCTTCCGTTTTTCCCCTTCCTGTCTTTTGTTTCTGTCCCATTTCCCTCTGGCTTCCTGCATCCGTTCCCATCCCCCTGCCACATTAGTTTAAACTCTCTCCAACAGTACAAGCAAACAGTCCCCCAGGACATTGGTTCCAGCCCCACCCAGGTGCAGAGTGCCTGATTCATATGGTCCCACCCCACCCAGAACCGGTTCCAACATCCCAGGAATTTGAATCCCACCCTCTTGTACCATCCCTCAAGCCGTGTATTCATCTTAGCTACCCTGACATTCCTACTTTGACTGTACTGGGAGCAATTCTGAGATTACTACCTTTGAGGTCCTACTTCTTAGTTTAACTCCTAACTCCCTAAATTCAGCTTTTAGGCAATAAAACGGAATGAGGTCCTACATCATTGGTGCCTATGTGCACCAAGCCAGCTGGCTGATCACCCTCCTGCTCCCGAATGTCCTGCAGCTGCTCTGTCCCTGAGTATGAAGGGATTTTCTGATGAGAAGGATAAGAGGAGACCTTATTGAAACATATAAGATGATTAGAGGTTCAGATAGGGTGGACAGTGATAGCCTTTTTCCTAGGATGGAGAAAGCTAGCAAGAGGGGACATAGCTTTAAATTAAGGGGTAGTTATAGGACGGATGTCAGAGGTAGGTTCTTTACCCAGAGGGTGGTAAGGGTATGGAATGCCCTGCCTGCTGCAGTTGTAGATGCGCCAAGTTTGGTAGTGTTTAAGAGGTTAGTAGATAAGTTTGTGGACGAAAAGGGAATGGTTTAGGTTAGAGGGTCATTGCTTTTTCTTAATTGGTTGGCGCAACATCGAAGGCTGAAGGGCCTGTTCTGCGCTGTTATGTTCTATGAATATGTTGGACCAGAACTGATTGAATTTTAGAAGAATGAGAAGCAACTCTACTGAGATGTATAGGATTTTCAGGGGCCTTGTTAGAGTAGATGCTGAGAAGCTGTTTCCTTTTGGGGGAGAGTCTGGGATCAGATGGCGTAAGTAAGGGGGTTGCCTATTTAAGACAGAGATGAGGAGGAATTAAGAACGTAAGAAATAGGAGCAGGAATTTCCTAGGCAAATCATGGGGTTATAGGTAGTGTGGCATGAATCTAAGATCCCAGTTGAGGCCATTCTCACGTGTGCAGAACTTAGCTATCAGTCTCTGCTCAGAACTTTGCATTGTCGTGTATCGCAAAGGCCGCCTTGGAGAACATTTTCCCAAAGATCAGAGGCCGAATGCCCGTGACTTCTGAAGTGTTCTTCAACAGGAAGAGAATGCTCTTACTTGGTGATTGTCGGGCAGTGTTCATTCATCCATTGTCTCCCCAATGTACCATGCCTCGGGACATCCTTTCCTGCAGCGTGTCAGGTAGGAAACGTTGGCCGAGTTGCAAGTGTATGTACCATGTACCTGGTGGATGGTGCTCTCGTGAGATGATGACACCCGTGTTGATGATCTGACACATCTTGCAGAGGTTGCTGTGGCAGGGTTGTGTGATGTTGTGGTCACTGTTGTCCTGAAGGCTGGGTAATCTGCTGCAGATAATAGTCCATTTAAGATTGTTTGAAGGCAACAAGTGGGGATGTGGGGACAGCCTTGGCGAGATATTCATCTTCATCAATGACATGTTGAAGGCGCCGGAGAAGGTGTCGTAGTTTCTCTGCTCTGGGAAATTACTGGGCAATGAAGGGTAGTCTGTCCACTGTGTCCTGTGTTTGTCTTCTGAGGAGGCTGGTGTGGTTTTTTGCTGTGGCACGTCAGAACTGTCGATTGGTGAGTCGAGCGCCACATCCTGTTCTTATGAGGGCATCTTTCAGCGTCTGGAGGTGCGATCCTCCACATCTGAGCAGATCCAGTATATATGGAGGGCTTGTCTGTAGGGGATGGTTTCTTTATTGTGTTTAGAGTGGAAGCTGGAGAACTTGAGCATCGTGAGGTTACCCATGGGTTTGCGGTACAGTGAGGTGCTGAGGTGACCGTCCTTGATGGAGATGCAACCGCTTCTGGAGAGTAGTCCACGGTGAGTCTGATGGTGGGATGGAACTTGTTGATGTCATCATATAGTTGTTTCAGTGATTGTTCAGCATGAGCCCAAAGGAAAAAAATGTCATTGATGTATCTAGTGTATAGCATCAGTCGAAGGTCCTGTGCAGTGAAGAGGTCTTGTTCGAAGTTATGCATGAAGATGTTGATATATTGAGGTATGAATTTGGTCCCCATGGCTGTTCTGTGTGTCTGGATGAAGAACTAGTTGTTGAAGATGAAGACATTGTGGTCCAGGATGAAGCAGGTGCGTTGTAAAATTGCATCTGGAAACTGGCAGTTGTCAGCATTGAGTACTGAGGCAGTTGCAGCAATGCCATCATCGTGAGGGATGCTGGTGTAGAATGCTGAGACATCCATTGTGACAAGAAGTGTCCCTGGTTCAACTGCTCCATGTGTACTGGGTTTCTGTAGGAAGTCTGTAGTGTCGCGACAAAAGCTGGGGGTTCTTTGTACAATGGGTTTCAGAATGTCCTCAATATAGCCGGAGAGGTTCATGCACATGGTCCTATTGCCTGATACGATAGAACGGCCGGATATGTTTGCATTGTGTATCTTTGGGAGGCATTAGAGATCTCCAATGCATGGAGTACGTGGGATGAGAACACAGAGAGTACTCTGAAAATACAGATCAAAGGTCTTGACGCGTCTATTGAGTTGACGAGTGTGTTCTTTGGTCAGATCTAAGAGTAAGTGTCTGTAGTATTCCTCAGTGTTCAATTGTTGATATGCTTCTTTAGAGTAATCCATTCTGTTCAGTATGACGAAGGCCCCTCCTTTGTCTGCTGGTTTGATGACAATGTTGTGGTTAGTTTTGAGAGTGCAGATGGCATTGCGTTGTGTTTGGGTGATATGCAGGGCTGTCTTGTGAGTGAGGCTGACGAATATGGTATTGACGGACCTCCTGATGGTTTGGGCATACATATCAAGTCGAGGGCATTTGGACTCTTCCCTCTTCACTTGCAGTACTGAAGATTTTCTGTCGGCTGTTCCAGTTCACTGGCTGTCTCATTGTGTTTATTGTTGGCCTTTTGGCATTTGTGGAAGAACTCCTGCAGCCTCATTCGTCTGATGAATTCCTCTGTGTCTGCTGTGAGACTGATGGGGTTTATTTTAGTGGTGGGGCAGAAATTGAGCCCTCGGCTGAGGACTTCAATTTCATTTGGTTGAAGTATGTGGTTCGACAAGTTGACAATGGACCTTTCTGCTGTGGTATCGGGGGAGGCTTGGTTGCTGCTGGTGGTGATGCCGAGTTTCTAAGTTTCCTGTTCTTCGTGGACATATAAATGACGTAGTTCTTTTGTCTCATTTGCTTGGCAGAGTTTTGCAGCTGGTCTGCATCCTGAAGTTGAGAATATGGACTTTATCTTGGTTTCCAGAATGCGGTGTTTGCTGTAGAGCTGGTATACAACATGGTTGAGGAATGAGAGAGAGGTGCGATGGCAAAGTCTCTCAGTATAGCCTGTGTTATAGGTTAACCGGAGTGGGTTTGTGATCTGTAGTTCTTTCAGTATCCTACTCACCTGATGAAGGAGCAGCATTTATTTGGTGGCTTTTGGACTTTAACCTGGTGTTGTGAGACTTCTTTATGTCTTTACTCCAGTCCAACGCCAGCATCTGCACATCTGTGACCAAGTCAGTTTTGTATCCATCTTGCCAGCTCACCTCTGATCCCATGCAACTTCACCTCCTGCACCAGTCTGCCATGAGGGACCTTGTTAAAGGCCTTGCTGAAGTCCATGTAGACAACATCCACTGCCCTATCCTCATCAATCATAGAACATAGAACATTACAGCAAAGAACAGGCCCTTCGGCCTTCGATGTTGCGCCGACCAATATAAAAAGCAATGACCCTCCAAACTAAACCATTCCCTTCCCTTCCATATACTTATCAACTAACCTCTTAAACGCCACCAAACTTGGCGCATCTACAAATGCTGCAGGCAGGGCATTCCACTCCCGAACCACCCTTTGGGTAAAGAACCTACCTCTGATATCCGTCCTATAACTATCACCCCTCAATTTAAAGCTGTGTCCCCTCGTGCTAGCTTTCTCCATCCGAGGAAAAAGGCTATCACTGTCCACCCTATCTAAACCTCTAATCATCTTATATGTTTCGATAAGGTACCCTCTTAGCCGCCTCCTTTCTAACGAAAACAACCTCAAATCCCTCAGCCTCTCTTCATAAGACCTGCCCTCCATACCAGCAACATCCTGGTAAACCTCCTCTGTACCCTCTCCAATGCCTCCACATCTTTCTTATAATGTGGGGACCAGAACTGCACACAATACTCCAAGTGCCGCCGCACTAGAGTTTTGTACAGTTGCAACATGACGTTGCGGCTCCGAAATTCAATCCCTCTACCAATAAAAGCCAAGACTCCATATGCCTTCCTAACAACCTTCTCGACCTGACTGCCTACTTTCAGGGATCTATGCACATACACACCAAGATCCCTCTGTTCATCTAGACTACTAAGAATCCTACCATTTACCCTATACTCTACACATTTATTATTTCTGCCATAGTGCATTACCTCACACTTTTCCACATTAAACGCCATTTGCCACCTCTCGGCCCAGCTCTGCAACTTGTCCAAGTCCCTCTGCAAACTATAACACCCCTCTTCACTATCTACCACTCCACGACTTTAGTGTCATCTGCAAATTTACTAATCCATCCTTCAATACCCTCATCCAGATCATTTATAAAAATTACAAACAGCAGGGGCCCCAAAACAGACCCCTGAGGTACACCACTTGTCACCGAAATCCACGATGAATATCTCCCATCAACCACCACCCTCTGTCTTCTATCTGCTAGCCAATTCCTAACCCAATTAGCTAAATCACCCTCTATACCATACATCTGCATTTTCTGCAGAAGTCTTCCATGGGCCACCTTATCAAACGCCTTACTAAAGTCCATATATACCACATCAACCGCCTTACCCCCATCCACCTCTTTGGTCACTTTTCAAAAAACTCAATGAGGTTAGTAAGGCACGACCTACCCTTCACAAAACCATGCTGACTATCCCCAATCAATTCATTTCTCTCTAAATAACTATAAATCCGATCCCTAATAATTCTCTCCAATACTTTGCCCACAACAGAAGTAAGACTCACTGACCTATAATTCCCTGGAAGGTCTCTCTTCCCCTTCTTGAACAATGGGACCACATTCGCTATCCTCCAGTCTTCCGGAACCACACCCGTAACCAATGACGACCTGAAGATCAGAGCCAGAGGCTCTGCAATCGCCTCTCTTGCCTCCCAGAGAATCCTAGGGTAAATCCCGTCCGGCCCAGGGGACTTATCCAATTTCAAACCCTCAAGAATATCTAGCACATCCTCCCTATCTACTTCAATACTTTCCAGTTTGCAACCCTGTACCTCAGTGTTCTCCATAACTATATTTACATCACCCTGCGTGAATATCGAAGAGAAATATTTATTCAGTGCCTCTCCAATCTCTTCAGGCTTCACGCACAACTTCCCACTGCTGTCTGTGACTGGCCCTAATCTTGTCCTAACCAATCTTCTATTCTTAACATATCTAAAGATATGATAATCATCTTCATCACTTCCTCAAAAAACTCAATCAAGGTAGTGAGACAAGACCTTACCTTCTCAAAACCATGTTGCTTCTTCTAATACATCCATTTATTTCCAATTAGGAGTAAACCCTGTCTCAAAGAATCCTCTCCAATAATTTCCCTACCATTGATGTAAGGCTCACCAATCTATAATTATTTGGATTATTCTTGCTACCTTTTTTAAACATTGGAACCACATTGGCTGTTCTCCAATCCACTGGGCCTCCCCTGTACAGTAGGAAGTCTCACAACACTAGGTTAAAGTCCAACAGGTTGATTTGGCAGCACAAGCTTTGGTGCCTTGCTGCTTCTTCAGGTGAGTGAGGAGTTGTGTTCACAAACAGGGCATATACAGTCACAAACTTAGTTTACAAGATAATGGTTGGAATGTGAGTCTTTACAGGTAATCAAGCCTTAAAGGTACAGACAATGTGAGTCAAGAGAGGATTAAGTACGGGTTAAAGAATATGTATTGTCTTACCCGAAGATCAGAGGCTGAATATCCATGACTGCAAGCATACTCCACGGCAGCCTTCACAACACACAACAATGCAGAATTACTAAGCAGAAACTGATAGCCAAGTTCCACACACATGAGGATGGCTTCAACCGGGATCTTGGGTTCATGTTGCACTATCTGTAACCCCCATGACTTGCCTGGGCTTGCAAAATCTCACTAACTGTCCTGGCTGGAGACAGTACACGTCTCTTTAACCCTCTCTCCACTCACATTATCTGTACCTTGAAGACTTGATTACCTGTAAAGATTCGCATTCCAACCGTTATCTTGTAAATTGAGTTTGTGTCTGTTAGCAATAGTCATTTTGGATAGCGGGATCCAGATGCTCTGAATTGAAGAAAATGTGGGACAGTGTCAATCCTGTGCACAAATAAGAAATACACCATTATTGTCTCCTTTATATCCTTGGGCATGGTCTAACATGCTATGGCGTCGATTGTATGTTGATGTTGCTGGCCCATTTGAGGGTTACATGTTCTTGTCATAATTGATGCATACTCAAAATAGCCAGAAGTTGTTATCATGAGATCTACAACAACTGTACAAACTATTGAAAAACTTGACAAAAATTTTGCAAGATTTGATAAACCAGAACAGATTGTCAGCGATAATGGTTCAGTTTATTTCACAAGTCTGAAGATTATCTCAAAATAAATGGTATTCAACATATAATATCTGTAACTTACTATCTGTAAACCAATAGATCAGCTGAATGATTCACACAATCATTGAAGTATTCTTTAAAAGCTCCAAAAGAGCAAGGTTCATTATCACATCGTGTGAATAGTTTTTCGATATCTTATAGAAACACCACTCGTGTGACTATCTGAAAGTTCACCTGAATTTCTATTCTTAAAGATAAAGTTGAGAACTACATTTGATTTGTTATTACCTCCAGAAACTTCAGAGATAGTAGAGCGTCAACAACAACCTCAAGTTGTTAGACAAGAAGTGATGGTAAAACAACACTCATTTCAACAAGGAGGTCGAGTGTTAGTGTGTAATTAGGCCATGAGCGAGAAATTGGTACCACCTACAGTTTTAGCAAAAACCTATCCAATTTCTTACACAACTCAAACCAAGGATGAAATAGTTTGGCGACGCCATGCTAACCAATTATTGTCATCTCAAAATCATTTCTCTGAGTCTTCTCCGGAAGTACCAATTTCTTTAGTCTTTTGTGTTATAGGGGTATGGTCTCCGGAAGGGTCAGGGGTTTTAGTTCAGTCGGGTAGCATGGTCGGTGCAGGCTTGGAGGGCTGACGGGCTTGTTCCTGTGCTGTAATTTTCTTTGTTCTTTGTGTTGTGAATGTTACTTGATGATATGAGGGATGTAGGAGTAGAGTTAAGGGCAAAATCAGGACAAAAAGGGGACATGAAATTGTTTTTGCAGATAAGGCAAAGGAGAATCCAAAGAGCTTCTACAAACACACAAAGGGCAAAAGAATAATAAGGGAGAGAAGGGCCTGTTGAGGATCAATAAGGTCATCTATGTGCGTATTCACAAGAGATAGGTAAGATCCTAAAGGAATATTTCTCATCAGCATTTACTGTTGAGAAAAGCATGGATGTTAGGGAACTTGCAGAAATAAACAGTGATGTCTTGAGGATGTCTTCATATTACAGAGAAAGAAGTACTGGAAGTCTTAAAGCATATCATGGTAGAAAAATTTCCAAGACCTGATAAAGTGGCAAAGTAGCACAATGGTTAGTACTGCTGCCTCACAGCACCAGGAACCTGGGTTCAATTCCAGCCTTGGGTGACTGTGTGGGGTTTACCTGTTCTCCCTGTATCTGCGTTAGTTTCCTCTGAGTGCTTTGGTTTTCTCCCGCACTCCAAAAATGTGCAGGGTTAAGTTGATTGGCCATGCTACATTGACCCTAGTGTCGGGATATTAGCAGGGTAAATATAGAACTTGGGTCATAGAACACTACAACCCTTCGGCCCACAAGTTGCACTGATCATATCCATATCTACCAAGCCTATCTATAACTCTCAATCCCATTAAATCCCACATACTCATCCAGAAGTCTCTTAAAAGACCCAGTAAGTTCGCCTCTACCACCACTGACAGCAGCCAATTCCACTCAATCACCATCCTCTGCGTCAAAAACTTACCTTTGACATCTCTTCTGTAGTTGCTCCCCAGCACCTTAAACCTGTGTCCTTTAGTAGCAACCATTTCAGTCCTGGGAAATAGCCTCTGAGAATCCACCCTATCTATATCTCTCAACATTTTATAAACCTCGATCAGGTCGCCTCTCAACCTTTGTCTCTCCAGAGAAGAGACCTAGCTCCCTCAACCTAAGGCATGTCTCCCAATCCAGGCAACATCCTTGTAAATCTCCTCCGCACCCTCTCAATAGCTTCCACATCCTTCCTACGGTGAGGCGACCAGAACTGCGCACAGTACTCCAAGTGGGGTCTGACAAGGATCTTATAAAGTTGCAGCATTACCTCCCGACTCCTAAATTCAGTCCCTCGATTAATGAAGACTAGCGTACCTTCTTGACCACATCCTCCACCTGTGAGGCTGATTTAAGAGTCCTCTGGACCCAGACCCCAAAGTCCTTCTGCTCTTCAATATTGTTAAGAGTCCTACCCTTGATATTATACTCCATCATCCCATTGGACCTGCCAAAATGGATCACTACACATTTATCCGCATTGAAGTCCATCTGTCACTTCTCCGCCCAGTCTTGCATTCTATCTCTGCCATGCTGCAGCTTCTGACATCCCTGGTATGTGAGTTATGGAAGTGGGGCCTGGATGGGATAGTGATCAGTGCAGACTTGATGAGCCGAATGTCCTCCTTCTGCACTGTAGGGATTCTATGAAGTGTATCCCAGGAGGAAATTGCAGGTCTCCTTGAATCATCGATAGTCATGGGTGAGGAGCCTGAAGAGTGTAGAGTAGCAAATTTTGTGCCTTTGTTTAAAAAGGACTGCAGGGAAAAGCCTAGGAACTACAGGTTAGTGAGCCTCACATCTGTAGTGGGTAAATTGTTGGAAGGTATTTTGAGATTCAGGAACTACAGGCATTTAGAGATGCAAGGACTGATTAGGAACAGTCAGCATAGCTTTGTGATTGGAAAATCATGTCTCACAAATTTAATTGAGTTCTTTTAAGGGGTAACCAAGAAGGTAAAGGAGAGCAGTGCAGTTGATGTTGTCTACATGGACTTTAGCAAGGCCTTTGACAAGATACCACATAGTGGGTTGTTGCATAAAGTTAAATCTCCTGGGATCCAGGGTGAGATAAATGAATATAAAACTGGCTCCTGAGAGTAGTTGTCGAGGGTTGACCAGCAGAGTGCCTCAAAGAACAAAGAACAGTACAGCATAGGAAACAGGCCCTTTGGCCCTCCAACTCTGTGCTGCTCATTAGTCCAACTAGAAGAGGCCTCAGGGATTAGTGTTGGGTCTACCATTATTTGTCGTTTATATTAATGATTTGGATGAGAATACAGGAGGCATAGTTAGTAAGTTTGCAGATGACACCATAGTGGACAGTGAAGAAAGTTATCTCCGATTGCAGTGGGATCTTGATCATTTGGGCCAGTGGGCTGAAGAATGGCAGGTGGAGTTTAATTTAGATAAATGCAAGGTGATGCATTTTGGTAGATTGAACCAGAGCAGGACTTACTCAGTTAATGGTAGGGCTTTGGGGAGAGTTACAGAACAAAGAGATCTAGGAATACATGTTCATAGCTCCTTGAAAGTGGATTTACAGGTGGACAGAGCGGTGAAGAAGGCATTCGGCATGCTTGGTTTTATTAGTCAGATCATTGAATAGAGGGGTTGAGATATCTTGTTAAAGTTGTACAAGATATTCATGAGGCCACACTTAAAATACTGTTATAGTTCACCCTATTATGGAAAGGATATTATTAAACTTGAAAGAGTACAGAAAAGATTTAATCGGATGCTACTGAGACTTGATGGTTTGAGTTATAAGGAGAGGCTAGATAGACAGACATTTTTCCTCTGGAGTGCAGAAGGCTGAGGGGTGACCTTATAGAGGTCTATAAAATAATGAGAGGCACAGATCAGCTAGATAGTCAATATCTTTTCCCAAAATTAGGGGAGTCTAAAACCAGAGGGCATAGGTTTAATGTGAGAGTGGAAAGATGCAGAAGTGTCCAAAGGAGCAATTTTTTTTATTGAAAAGAAGGTGAGTGTCTGGAACATGCTGCCAGATGTAGTAGTAGAGACGGATAAGTTTTATTTTTTAAAAAGCATTTAGATAGTTACATGGGGTACGATGGGTATAGAGAGATATGCGCCAAATGCAGGCAATTGGGATTAGCTTAGATGTTTTAAAAAAAAAAAGCACCATGGACAAGTTGGGCCCAAGGACCTATTTACATACTATAAACCTCTGACTATTATGGAAGACTTTGTGTTTCTGTTGCTATACTGATTGACAATGATATAGAATTAGTTCCAAGATGAGAAGTGGGTACTGAAGTTCCAAATCATATTTCTGGGATCAAAGACAGCCAAATTCCAGAACATTGTATACAACCAAACAGGGATAGATGTCCTATTGATTAACTTTTATATTGACCGTGGATCCAGACTATTATTGATCTAATGTATAATATCTTAGTAATTACCACAGAAGTAAAAGGGAGGAGTAATGTTATATATTTAAAGAGTTTACATGATTGCTTTAAGAGCCAGTCACATGATTTAATGGCAATGCATTAGGATGTTACGCAGGTTGCTGTTTTACTTTTGGTTTTTAATCTGTACAGGCAAGACCACAGAGAATAAATCTGTTGCTGTTAGTTTGAATCTACTCCTGCAAACCAACCCTTGATATCATTAGAATATTGGAGACCCAGTATCAAATGCAAAGCTTTTGAACTCTAAGGAAATTTTAAAGACCCTCTCAAGCACTAATTAAATCAATAAGCCTTAAACCTGACACCAGATTAAAAAGCGATGTAGGTAATTCTCCACGTTCACCTGGCACAATGAGGATATGCTTGGGTCAAACCAGTGCCACAATCTTGGAGTAACGCACAAGTATTGCAATACCTTGGTAAAAGCAAATTGCTGCTGATGCTGGAATCCAAAACCAAAAAGAGAAAAATCAAACTTTGACAAAGAGTCATCTGGATTCGTAACATCAGTTCTTTTCCCTCCTTACAGATGCTGCCAGATCTGCTGATATTTTCCAGCATTTTCTCTTCTGGTTGCAATGTCTTGAGTTGCATTTCTTTCGTTCTGTTACAAAGTGAAATTTCATTGGCATGTTCCCAAATATCCCCCATGTCTCCTCGTTAATAGATACTCTGACTGCAGTGCGTCCAGTGCATTATCACCAGATTTACAGTATAGAGAGTTATAAAGTTTACTAAGTAAATGCCAAGCTCCACAGATAACAGCATATTTTCAAGTGGGGACATTTTAATGTCAAAAAGAGGAATTGTCTTGTGAAAGATAAAGTCCCTAAGTTGCAAATATCTAAAAAAAAGAATATTTTGGAATATCAAACTGTTGATGCAGTCACTCAAAAGATAACAGGGTAGCACCATCACACTTGTTCCCTAGTCTATGGATATCAAAACTGTAAGACCTGGTGAAAAATCTGAATTATCCTGAATTGTAGAGAGCTGACATTAAATTAAATCCATTTCCAATTCACAGACCATCCTCCAAGCCTTGAGTGTTAATAACAATAGGAATATCACATTGATTTAACACCACCTTGGGATCCCAAAGAAATAAAAGTGACTGCAAGGAGTACAAGGTCTGATCAGCTTCAACATCAAACCATGTGGAGGAGGGTGCTGGGAAGCTAACTGGTACATCTTAATATTTGGCATTCTTAGCCCTCCTCTAGAAGCAGGCAACTGCAACTTAACTAATTTTAAACAAGAGTTCTTCTTACCCCAAATAAAAGAACCAAACAACCCATAAGTTTGTTTAATGACATTAACAGATAGTTAGCATTTGCAAAGGATAAAGTAGCCTTTGCAACACATTCCTAGGCAATCCTACCCAGCCAGGAAATCAGTAACCTCGTAAAGGCAACCAATGATGTAAGGCCCACTTCACAGAGACTGATAATGGAGGAAGGTTAGCCTTGTATACCGGTCAAAAATCAGGGTAACGTGAATGTCCAGATAAGTAAACCCCAATGGGGAGCATCTGAAGGGAAAATAAGAGGGGAAATCACCTCCAATTTGACAAAGTTGATCTTCATAACAAAAAAAATTAATTCTAGTCACAGCACCATTAAGAGCAAGGGCAGAGACACTCCGCCTGGGCACTCTGTTTGGGTCATCCACACAGACAGCACAAAATTTCACTCGATCCCATTGAACAACCCATAAACAAAGGGTCATGTCTAATGGTCTAGCCCAAGGTTCAATAGCTAAAATAAACAAGAGGGGAGATGGGGACATCTCTGTCTACTCCCTCTGTGAAGGCTAAAATTCTGCAACTGATAACCATTTGTAATGACTACTGCCATTGGGTTCTTATAGAATACTCGAATCTACTTCAAAAAAGTCTCCTCCAACCCAAACTTATGCAAGGTTTCAAACAGATAATTCTAGTCTATCCTACCAATGGTGTCCAGGAAAACCTGGATAATACTCAGCAACCTTCTAACATTTCTTTTGACCCTTAATAATTCTACTCTGCTCACCTTAGGTAATAACAGGAAGATTTTCTCCAGGCTCATTGCCAGGCCCTTAGGCCACACTTTCAAATTAACTTTTAATAAAGAAATAGGTCTGTAGGAAGTACTTTGCTCAAGATTCTTATACTTTCAGGATTAGAGTTGCCTCACATCTTTCAAAAAAGAACACTCAAGGCTGTTGGCCAAGTGCTGGTAAATGGGATTAGGTATGAGTTCAGTCTCAGTGGGCTGAAGAGCCTCTTCTGCACTGCATCGTTCTATGATTAAGGAAATACTTGTCTCAGAATAACTACAGTGGCAAATCCACATCAAATGAATGTATATATATGTCAATTAATGGGTCTCAGTCTTTGAGTTCCTTGTGAAATTCACAGCCAAGGTACTCAGAGCTGGGTGCCTTAACAGCCTGGCTCCCCTCCATTTTACTCATTTATTAGTGTCACAAGTAGGCTTACGTTAACATTGCAATGAAGTTACTGTGAAAATCCCTACGTCACCGTACTCTGGTGTCTGTTTGGGTGCACTGAGGGAGAATTTAGCACAGCCAATGCAGACTATCACCTCCTCAAACAGCAGAGCTGCACAATGGCACCGTGATTAGCACTGCTGCCTCTAAGCATCAGGGACTTAGTTTAATTCCTGGCTTGGGTCACTGTATGGAGTTTGCATGTTCTCCTGTGATTGCATCGGTTTTCTCTGGGTGGTCCAGTTTCCTCCCACAGTCTGAAAGACGTGCTGGTTAGGTGCTTTGGGATTGCTAAATTCTCCCTCAGTGCACCTGAACAGGTGTCAGAGTGTGATGACTCAGATTTTCACAGTAACATTTTCCTTGAGATTGCTCTTCCTATTAGGTAGCCTTGCCTTGGCCCCATGCTCATCCCCCGTCTCTACACTTGCTGACCTCTTCTGATTCCCACCCACTCACCACATTAGTTTAATCCCACCTGAACCATGCTAGCAAAACTGCCAGCCAGGATATTGGTATCCCTCCAGTTCAGGTGTAAACCTACCTTCTTGTATAGGCCCCATCCTCCTGGAAGACTTTCCAG
This sequence comes from Sphyrna mokarran, assembly GCA_024679065.1. Lineage (NCBI taxonomy): Eukaryota > Metazoa > Chordata > Chondrichthyes > Carcharhiniformes > Carcharhinidae > Sphyrna > Sphyrna mokarran. The sequence continues at coordinate 2,979,399 of JAGIQG010000007.1, forward strand.
TGATCCACAAATCTGAAACACCTCCCTCCTGCACCAATTCTTCAGCCATGTGTTCAGCTGCACTCTCTCTCTGTTCCTAGCTTCACCAGGATGTAGCATAGGGAGCAATCCAGAGATTGCTACCCTAGAGGTCCCATTTTCTGACCATTCTACCTAACTCCCTAAATTGTTTCTACAGGACCTCCCTGCTCTTTCTGCCTACATTATTTGTAAAGTGTGGACAATGACGTTTGTCTGATTACCCTCCCCTTTTAGGATGCTCTCTACGCAGTCAGAGACATCCAGGGCCCTAATACCAGGAAGGCAAACTACCATCCTGGATTCTTGTTTGTGCCCACAAACTGCCTGTCTGTGCCCCTAACAATTGAGTCCCTCACTACTATTGCTCTCCGATTTGCCTTCTTTTCTTCTGAGCCACAGAGCCTAACTAAGCACCGTATCTTACCCCTAGAAGGTCATTCTCCCCCACAGTATCCAAAACAGTACACTTATTTTCAAGAGGAACAACTACAAGGAATCCCTGCACTGACTGCTTCCTCCTGACTGTCACCCAGCTAGCTTCATTTTTAGACTATCACACCTCTGCCTCCTGAATAAACCAGTTCCAGTTCCAATTCCTTAAGGTGGTCTTTAAAGAGCTGGAGCTGGGTGCATCTCCCACAGGGGAAATTAGCAAGGCCACTAATAGTGACCCTTACCCCCAGACATCCTACAAGAGGAGCATTGAACTGCCCTAACTGCTATCCTCTCCACCTACACTCCCAACAAGATAAGAGTTAGAAAAAGAAGAAAAGAAAAGCTTAGCTGCTCTCACACCGAGTCTTTTTTAAGTTTGGGGGGGGGGGGGGGGGGGGGGGGGGGGGTGAAGGAGGGTGGGAGATATTGCACACATAGTGACAATTGCACATGGGTTTCCTCACCATTCAAATTTATTGGGCAAAACAAAAACCTTCCCAGGTCTCTCCATGGCCTACTTCTGGTTTCCAACTGTTCTGGAAAAAAAACTCCAAAAAAAATGAGTTAAAAATCAAAAATTCTTACCTTCTAGCTCTCTTCACCAAAATTAATCCCCTGTCTGCTTGCTCCACTGGGAGAATGAGGTTGAAACCTCAAAAGTAAGTACCTTTTAAAGAAAAAATACAAAAACCTTTCCAGGTCTCTCCATGGCCTATTTCCAGTTTCTGGAGACAACCACAGAAGCCACTGTCCTAGAGTCTTATTTCTTCCTTATAAGAAAAGCCAAATACCTATTAGATCTATTCTCAAATTCATACAATTTCTGCTTAATAAATCTCTAATTTCTCTCTGCATGTTGAGTCAGTAATGAGTCCAATGCCACTTTAATTACAGCCATTTTCTTTAGCTAGCTTTGCTTGATGAGAATTCTTATATGTAATATATAAATGCTTGAAGGCAAAAGTCCCTTCACCAAAATCCCTTTATTTAGGCTGACAGCAGCATACAGAGTGCTCTCAGTTAGCAGTCTACACTCACAGTTCCAGAAGAACTGACACGCCTGGTTAAGTACAAAGCAAGAGGCCCCCTAATTGGCCCATCAATTTGGCCCTTAATCAGGGAGCTCATATTCTAACAGGCCTAACTCAATTACCTGATTAAAGTCATTACATAATGGTCTAACCACATTTGGGATTTTGGATCTTAAACAAAAAGAAAAGATGTGCTAGATTCAAACTAATAACAGATTTATTCCAGGAGCTTTTACCTGTACAGATTACAAACTAAAACTAAGCAGAAGCCTGTGAAACACCCTGAATTGCATCACCATGAAATCATGTGACTGGCCCTTGAAACAATCATGTAACTAGTTAAATATAAGACACTGTTGTACACTCTCTCCAACTCAGCTCCTCAGAACAGCAACTGACAGTGCTGCTCCATCAATCTACTCCTCTTTTCTTGCCAAGAATGAGAGGATAAAACGTCTAGCAAAGATCTTGCAGTTTCTCACAAAAAGAGAGGCTCACATCAGGAAGAGATTCAATCCAATAAAAAACATCAAATTTGGAGTATGAGATAAAATTATGATCTTTAAGTGAAGATGCATCAGAATTCTGGGACGTGGGCCAAGAGCAGTTCCCCTTGAGAAGAAATTCTAAAAGGACTGGAGTATGATCAGAGATCACAATATTACCTATAATACAAGAGGGAACCAACTGAAGAATCGTCTTTGGCACAAAAAAATTGTAATCCTGACAAGGCACAAATGAAGGGCCGAAGAAAATAGTGATCTCTTTATCCTTGGAATGCTAAGTTCTCCACACATCCAACTAACCCACCTCCTCACAAACCAAGGCCATTTGAGGATCGCAGCAGAGCTGTGCCCCAAGAAGCAGCACTTTCAGTACCAAGGATTCTATCTTTTGCTCACTAAGCCCCTTGCCAGTATTCTGTGGTCCGTCGCAGAGAGCACTAATGTTCTGTGTAAAAACACCAAGTTTCTCGTTTATAACTTCAGTAATGTTTGCAGTCATGTTCTGCAAGAGCATTGGGCTGTTTCCCAGTCCAGTTGACATGTTGGGGGCCCAGCGCCGCCCCGGGTGCCTCGGACTGTTCCTTTTTATTGTGGGTTTTCCTGACACTTATAGGCAATCTGTCATCAGCACTTCCCCAAACTGTCACAAGGACATAGCATGGAGTTTACACTCCAGATAAACCAGCCAGGAATCATCAAATGATTACAAAACAAGCAGCACCAGAACTGACAGTAACACAACTATTCCCACATTTATATCACATGACCATTTTTTTTTTACTTAGAGCTTGCTTTTTCTTCCAACATGCACACTGTATATATCATTTTTTTGTCCACAGCTCTGACATACCATGTCTACACTAACATTCAGCAGTAGAATGCCTTGGCTTTGCATATTGGTGACAGGTACAAATATCAAGGTTCTTGGTTCGATCCAGCTGCCATTTTGGTACGCAAACTCAATTGCTAAGTTTCCTTTTCCATAGTAGCAGTGATTTCCATGGCCTATTCTCAGAGTACGGTTGCTCTCTATAAGCAAACGTTTCTGTACTGTTTCATTGTGCAGTTGCAGACAAATCTGTCCCAAATAGTGTCATCCAGCACATCTCCAAACTCAATATTCTGCAAGTCTTTCAATTACAACAAGAACATAGAACAGTACAGCACAGTACAAGCCCTTCAGCCCTTGATGTTGTGCGGAGCTATGTCTAAACCCAAGATCAAGCTATCCCACTCTCTATCATTCTGCTGTTCTCCATGTGCCTTTCCAATAACCACTTGAAAGTTCCTAAAGTGTCCGACTCCACTATCAGGCAGTGTATGCCACACCCCAACAAACTTTGTTTTTGGAGGCATCCAATTGCATATTTTGACAAACAGACTGGAAAACAGCCTGAAGTACAAAAAAGAATGTTCAATTCCTTGTCTCTGCTGAATTAACTGATCTGAGTAGTGCTTGGTACCAAAATCAACGTCACTATCTCTTGCTTACAGACTTGAAATTCAAGTTTGAATTTGTAGCTGTTTTCCCCCTATGGATTGTACACATGGGGAAGTTTGAGAGAAGAATTGGGCTTCTTTGTAACTTCTTTTTATCTCTCCCTACATACTGCCTAGACTTCTGCGCAGGATCATCGTTTGGATGAGATACCTGGAAAGTGCCCGTGGAACGATATCCCAGCAAGACTTAGCTTGAAGAGAATATTGGCAGCAAAAATCCTTGTCTGTTGCTAAGTTTTAATGCTGTACTTAGTTTTGTTGAGAGGTTTGAATTTTTGGTCCACTTTTGATGACTTCTGGGATGAAAATTAGCTAGTGTTAGTATTTCATGTGTAGTAAAATCTATCAGGTTGATGAGTATAGTTGAATGATTTAATCTGATATGTGATTTTTTTTCTGTTTAAAAAAAAATCTTGTCTTGAAAAATGGGCTATGTTACACAACTATTTGAAAAATCAGTTCCATTGATCAATGCAACATTGAGGGCCAAAGGGTGTGTACTGCGCTGTAATGTTCTATGTTCTATGTTCAACCATTCTCTGAGTGAAGAATCTACCACCGACATCCCTCCTATATCTCCCAGCATGAACCTTATAGTTATGCCCCCTCATAAGGTAGGTCATGCCTTACTAACCTCATTGAGTTTTTTGAGAAAGTGACCAGAGAGTTGGATGGGGGTAAGGCGGTTGATGTAGTATATATGGACTTTAGTAAGGCGTTTGATAAGGTGGCCCATGGAAGACTTCTACAGAAAATGCAGATGTGTGGAATAGAGGGTGATTTAGCTAATTGGATTAGGAATTGGCTGGCAGATAGAAGACAGAGGGTGGTGGTTGATGGGAGATATTCATCGTGGAGTTCGGTGACGAGTGGTGTGCCTCAGGGGTCTGTTTTGGGGCCCCTGCTGTTTGTAATTTTTATAAATGATCTGGATGAGGGTATTGAGGGATGGATCAGTAAATTTGCAGATGACACTAAAGTCGGTGGAGTGGTAGATAGTGAAGAGGGGTGTTATAGTTTACAGAGTGACTTGGACAAGTTGCAGAGCTGGGCCGAGAGGTGGCAAATGGAGTTTAATGTGGAAAAGTGTGAGGTAATGCACTTTGGCAGGAACAATAAATGTGTAGAGTATAGGGCTAATGGTAGGGCTCTTAATAGTGTTGAGGAACAGAAGGATCTTGGTGTATGTGTCAATAGATCCCTGAAAGTAGGCAGTCAAGTGGATAAAGTTGTTAAGAAGGCATATGGAGTCTTAGCTTTTATTGGTAGGGGGATTGAATTTCGGAGCCGCAGCATCATGTTGCAACTGTACAAAACTCTAGTGCGGCCGCACTTGGAGTATTGTGTGCAGTTCTGGTCGCCACATTATAAGAAAGATGTGGAGGCATTGGAGAGGGTACAGAGGAGGTTTACCAGGATGTTGCCTGGTATGGAGGGCAGGTCCTATGAAGAGAGGCTGAAGGATTTGAGGTTGTTTTCGTTAGAAAGGAGGCGGCTAAGAGGGGACCTAATCGAAACATATAAGATGATTAGAGGTTTAGATAGGGTGGACAGTGATAGCCTTTTTCCTAGGATGGAGAAAGCTAGCACGAGGGGACACAGCTTTAAATTAAGGGGTATGAGTTATAGGACGGATATCAGAGGTAGGTTCTTTACTCAAAGAGTGATTAGGGAGTGGAATGCCCTGCCTGCAGCTGTTGTAGATGCGCCAAGTTTGGTGGCGTTTAAGAGGTTAATTGATAAGTATATGGAAGAGAAGGGAATGGTTTAGTTTGGAGGGGCATTGCTTTTTATTTTGGTTGGCACAACATCGAAGGCCGAAGGGCCTGTTCTGTGCTGTATTGTTCTATGTTCTATGTTCTATAACAGTTACATCCATCTGATCCCCCTCATCATCTTATAAACCTCTATTAGGTCACCTCTCATCCTCCTCTGCTCTAAAGAGAAAAGACCCAGCTCCCTCAACCCTTCCCCATAAGATCTATTCTCCAAACCAGGCAGCATCCTGGTAAGTCTCTTCTGCACTCTTCCAATGCTTCCACAGCCTTCTTATAGTGTGATGATCAAAACTGCACACAATATTCCAAATGTGGTCTCGCCAAAATCCGGTATAGTTGCAGCACAACCCTACGGCTCTTAAACTCAAACCCCCTGTTATTAAACGCTAACACACTATAAGCCTTCTTCATGGTTCTATCCAGTTGAGTGGCAACCTTCAGAGATCTGTGAATGTGAACCCCAAGATCTTTCTGATCCTCCACATTCCTCAGAACCCTGCCATTGACCCTACCATTCAAGTTTGTCCTGCCAAAATGAATTACTTCGCACTTATCAGGGTTAAACTCCATCTGCCATTTTTCGGCCCAGTTCTGCATCTTATCAATGTCTGTTTGCAGCCTGCAAGAGCCCTCCACCTCATCCAGTACTCCACCAATCTTGGTGTCATCAGCAAATTTACTAACCCACCCTTCAGTCCCCCTTCCAAGTCATTGATAAAAATCACAAATAGCAGAGGACCCAGCACTGATCCTGTGGCACACTGCTGGTAACTGGCCTCCAGATTGAAAATTTTCCTTCCACCACCATCCTCTGTCTTCTTTGATACAGTCAGTTACTTATACAATCGGCCAAATTTCCTTCTTTCCCACACTTCCTTATCTGCTTCATGAGCCTACCATGGGGAATTTTATCAAACGCCTTACTAAAATCCATGTATACAACATCAACTACTCTAACTTTGTCTACATACTTTAGTTACCTCCTCAAAGAATTCAGTCAAATTTGTGAGTCAGGACTTACCCCTCACAAAACCATGCTGACTATTCCAGATTAAACTGCATCTTTCCAAATAAATCCTATCTCTCAGGACCCTTTCCATAAACTTATCAACCACCGAAGTAAGAGTAACTGGCCTATAATTACCAGGGTCATTCCTATTTCCTTTCTTGAAGAGAGGAACACAATCACCACTTTCCAGTCCTCTGGCACAATCCAGTGAGGATTGTGAATAGTGAGGACCCAAAGATCAAAGCTAAAGACTCCGCAATTTCATCCCTTGCTTCCCAAAGTATCCTAGGATGTCACAGCCACAAATGGTGCAATTGCCTCCCCTCTTGGTTTCTTTTGTGTAATTGAAAGTCTGTGCAATCATCAACGATTTTGGCGAAAAATGTGCTTACAAAAGCCCTACAATCTGTTCCTATGTTTTAGTGCCTGGCTTATCTGGTTGTACTAAATTATGCAGGAAATAAACACCAATGTCTATCTGGACTGCATTTTGCAACCGGAGTCATGCAGTTTCCGTAATAAAGGTGTGCGGTGAGAATGAGGAGTGCATGAATGGACCTCATGAAGATGAAGGAGGCAGTGTGGAAGGAGGACTGTGCCGGGAGTGGAGGGCGAGGGCTCACAATGGCATGCTGAGGGAAGGAAGTGCCTGAGGATGACAAGCAATGGAAAGCAGGGAGAGAGAGGACCAAGGGGAGGGGACCCAGTCTCTGACAGGGCGGCATGAAAAGCTCACAAAGAGAAGGATCAAAAGGATGCCACATTGTTTACTGAAAGAGGATGCAGGAAGATTCTAATTGTTTTGGATAGATGTCTAAATGGGGCAAGGGTGATGGGCTGGCAGGGAAAGTAACTAAATCAAGGAACAGACTTTTTCTTGAGGCTGCTAGCTTTTTCCCTCCAGGTTGCTAATCTCCTGCATGGTGTAGTGCATACAGATGGGAATATCAGCGTTCTGGATTGAGATTTAAATGTAGCCTCTGGATCTTTGAACACACCAATTGACAATGGCAGGCACGTGAATCAGCTGACACCCTGCCAGGGGACTCGGAGAAGAACACACTTGTCCAAAACTAATTCCAAGTGCACAATCTGGTGTGCGACCCCACCATTCTAGTCAGCAAGACCATCCACCACTACACTCAGTCTCAAAATTAGAAATTCCTCGCCATTGCTTATCTGATTGTGGTCTCCAGCTTCCTATCTACCCCCATAACCTTTGACTCCCTCTCTGGGGAACAGAATTTCACAGCCTAATGACCCTCTAAATAAATTAAAAAAAAACAATTATTCACAGGATGTGGACAAACATTATTGTCCATCCCTAATTGTCCCTGGCCAGATGATGTTGAACTCCCTCCTTTGAATGTTGCATTCTACATGGTGTAGGTACACCCACAGTGCTGTTAGGGAGGGAGTTCCAGGATTTTGGTCCACACATATGTTTCAGATTACCCATTAGGGAGCTTTTAATAAACAAAGTTTATTTAAGAATCCAGTTAATAGAAAGAAAATGAGTAACTTTTACCAATTACAAACAAGAAAAAGAAATCAACCATGATGTTGTCTCAACTTTAACAGCTAAGTTCCAGCCAAACAAATCCTAGAAACAAACACAGATTTTGGGGTTAGCGCAGGAAGCTTTTATGCTCACATTTTGTTGTTGGATTTTGCTTTTTTGACATGCACACAGAGGAGTTTGAAGATAGAATAGCTTTCCAAGTCACATTGAGAGACAAAGCCTGATTGCAGCTTGAAAATCAGGACAGCCACTTCTAAACTGAAACTAAAACTCAAAAAAAAATTGTCCCACCTGACTTTCATAAGTTCATAAGTTATAGGAACAGAATTAGGCCATTTGGCCCATTGAATCTGCTCTGCCATTCAATCATGGCTGATATGTGCCTCGTCCTGTTTTTCTGCCTCCTCCCCATAACCCTTCAACTCACTATCAATTAAAAATCTGTCTGACTCCTTCTTAAGTTTACTCACTGACCCAACGTCCTTTGGGACAGTGAATTCCACAGAGTCACAATCCTTTGGGAGAAGTAGTTTCTCCTCAACTCTGTTTTAAATTTGCTGCCCCTTATCCTAAGACTATGACTCTCATCCTAGAATGCCCCACAAGAGGAAGCATCTGCTGTACATCTACTTTATCCATACCTTTTATCATCTAGTATACCTCAATTTGATCTCCCCTCATTTCTCTAAATTCCAGAGAGTGTCGGTCTAAACTGTTCAATCACTCCTCATACAGCAAACCCCTTATCTCTGAAATAAATCTCATGAATTTATCAATCAATCTTCCCACAATACATCAAAAAGGCCCATAACCTCCCAGAAAGTGCATTAAGTTCAGATTAAAATACACAAAAATACACATTTAAATCATTTAAGCAGCAATAATAGGACATCTAAGCAGGAAACTGGTATCACAATTAAAAAAAAAACTAAGCTTCTTATAACTGCAGAGAACATGATTAAAAAATACATTTCTTAAAGGCACAGTAGACCACAACCCAGAGGATGTTTCCACTTGTGGGTGGGACTAAAAGTAGGAGAGATAGTTTTAGACCATTGGGGAATTTTCCTATCCCATCTGCTGGGAGCGAACCATGCAACCATCCGTTGACCACGGGTGGGATTTTCCAGTTTTGAACGAGTATGGCTGGAAAATCCCACTGTGAGAGATTTCTGTTTTAGACCCGATGTGAGGAGAATCTTTTTCTCTCAAGAGGCTGGTTAGTGTGTGGGATTCTCTACTATAGAGATCAGTGGAGTGGGTCTTTACTGTTATTCAGAGCTGAGTTGGATATATTTTCAATCCACAAGGGAATCCAGGATAATGGGATGCAGACAAGAAAGTCGAGCTGAGACCAGGACCACATCAGCCATGATCTTACTGAATGGCAGAGCAGATCCAAGAGGCCAGGTGACCTACCCCTGCTTCTAAGCCCTCTATTTCTTTCTATCTGTTGCTGACATTCTCATTCCTTCCTTTTATTCCAGTTTGCTTGTGGTGTAGCATTGCTGAACACACAGATCCCGCTATTGCTGGGGGACCTGATGAACGCTGTCGTCCAGAGTATACAGACAAACCCAAGCTGGTACTTCGAGACCATGAAGATGCCGTGTGTGAAACTGCTGATTACCTACACTCTGCAGGTAAGATTCAGTCAGCCACCATGGAGTTTGTGCATTGACTTTACAATTTCTGCTGCATTTTTTAATCAGGAACGAATTTCAAACAATGAACTATCTACCATGGAAGTACAGTGTAGAGGGAGCTTTACTCTGTATTGAACCCCGTGCTGTACCTGTCCTGGGAGTGTTTGATGGGGACACTATAGAGTGAGCTTTAGTCTGTATCTAGTCCCATGATGTACCTGTCCTGGGAGTGTTTAGAACATAGAACATTACAGCGCAGAACAGGCCCTTCGGCCTTCGACGTTGCGCCGACCAATTAAGAAAAAGCAATGACCCTCTAACCTAAACCATTCCCTTTTCATCCATAAACTTATCTACTAACCTCTTAAACGCCACCAAACTTGGTGCATCTACAACTGCAGCAGGCAGGGCATTCCATACCCTTACCATCCTCTGACATCCGTCCTATAACTACCACCCCTTAATTTAAAGCTATGTCCCTTCGTGCTAGCTTTCTCCATCCTAGGAAAAAGGCTATCACTGTCCACCCTATCTAAACGTCTAATCATCTTATATGTTTCAATAAGTTCTCCTCTTAGCCGCCTTCTTTCTAACGATAACAACCTCAAATCCCTCAACCTCTCTTCATAAGACCTGCCTTATCATCCTGGTAAACATCCTGGTAAACCTCCTCTGTACCCTCTCCAATGCCTCCACATCTTTCTTATAATATGAGGACCAGAACTGTACACAATACTCCAAGTGCGGCCGCACTAGAGTTTTGTACAGTTGCAATATGACGTTGCGGCTCCGAAATTCAATCCCCACTGTCCAATTCACTGTTTGATTGGCACAGTGTAAAAGGAACTTTACTCTGTATCTAACCCCGTGCTGTACCTGTCCTGGGAGTGTTTGATGGGGGGACAGTGTAGAGGGAGCTTTACTCTGTATCTAACCCCGTCTTATACCTGTTCTGGGAATGTTTGATGGGGACAGTGTAGAGGGAGCTTTACTCTATATCTGGGATTGTGTGACACTGCATATTGAAAATGCAAACTGTGTTGCTCCACCCCTCAAATATTTCTGCTTTTTATTTGAGTATTAGATTCAACTTCAATAATTGTTTAATTTTTTATCTTGGATCTTCTCTTTATTAGGCTGTGATGACTTGCTGTTACATCACTCTGCTGTCCAGAGTTGGCGAGCGGGTGGCTGCCAGCATCAGGAAAGAATTGTTTGCAACCCTGCTCAGGTCTGTCTTTGCTGAGGCTCCCCATCTCATAGAATAAAAATAAGATTGTAACATTCTGTCTGCAATCCAGGTTAGTTGCCAACTGCCAGTGTTGCCTGGTCTCTTTTGTGGACTTAAGAGTTGTGTACTGTAGAAAGGTAACAGAATTTCACAGGATGAAACAAACAGCAGTCATTAGGGAAAGATTTAATCAATGTGTACTTTGGTTACATTTCAGAGTCCCCATCAACTGAGCAATGCTTTTCACAGTGGTAATAAATAGTGCAATGATTAGTGATTTATTGATGGTGAGTCAGAAGAATGAGAAATATATTGGCATCTTTACACCTGGAATGCCGTATGCCATTTTGATCCACTTATTTAAGGAAGGATATACTTGCATTAGAGATAGAACAGCGTGAGCTACCATATCACTTCATTGAGAGAGTGAATGAACTTTGGTGGGAAGCTGAGTAAATTGGGCTATATTCTCTGGACTTTGAGAGGTTTTCTCATTGAAACATAAAAGATTCTCGGCAACTTAACAGGGGAGACTCTGAGAAGTTGTTTCCCCTCGGTGGGCTTTCCAGAATGCGGGCGCACAGCCTCAAGATGAAGGGACATTTATGAGCAGCTGAAGAAATATTTCTTCGCTCAAAGGGTTGTGAATCTTTGGAATTCTCTACCTCAGGAAATTGTTCGATGCCGTGCAATATTTTTAAGGCTGAATGGATAGATTTGTAGTCTAATAGAAATTTAGAGGCCAATAGATTGGGTGGGAAGGTGGCATTGAACAAAAAGATAAGCCATAATGGAATTGAATTACAGAGCAGCTTGAGGCGTCTGCTCCTACTTCTCATGATCTTATATTAATGGTAGAATAGACTGAAGAGGCTGAATGGCATCCTAGTGAATTTATGTTTTGGTGTGTAACACCATTCCACTCACCAAACCCAGTGAGAGCCCTGTTATAGAATGAAACTGTGCAGATGAGGCCCATTGTCAGCCCAACTTATGCTGCTTAACCATCATTGACATGTGAAATCCAAAACTGAATCTTTTAACGATGAGTTAGGTCCGGCAGATTTAGTAAAACATTTTCAATGAAGTGAATGGATGGAGGGCATGCATTTGCTGCAAAATGCAATGGCTGACAACTGCAGTTTGGAAGACTAAGATTGATGTTGATTTTTGTTGGATAAAGTTATTGAGGGTTAAGAGATATGGAACGAATGTGGTAAATCATGTTGCTATCTAGATCAGTCATAATCTAACTAAACAGCAAAAACCAGCTTCAGAAGCTGAATTACATCTGGCAGGATCTAATGTTTCTGTGAGTGGAAAATAAAATGTTTATTTATTAGTGTCACAAGAGGAGGCTTGCATTGAAGTTACTGCAATGAAGTTACTGTGAAAATCCCCTAGTCGTCACGCTCTGGCACCTGTTTGGGAACACTGAGGGAGAATTTAGCACGACCAATGCACTTCTAACTAGCACACCTTTCGGACTGTGGGAGAAAACTGGAGCACCTGGAGGAAACCCACGTGGACATGGGGAGAACATGCAAAGTCCACACAAACAGTGACCTGAGTCAGGAATTGAACCTAGGTCCCTGGCAGTGCGAGGGAGCAGTGCTAACCACTGTGCCACTAATAGTGACATTCAAAACCATAAGGGGATTGGGCATAGTTGATGGGGAGAAGTTGTTCCTACATGTGAAAGATTGAGAATGAGAGGGTGCAGATTTAAGATAATTGGTAAGAGAAGCAGGAGTAATATGAGATCATAATGTTTCCAAATGGTATTCCCTTGGACTCCAATGTGGGAAATCCTACCCTGGCCCTCAACATGGTGAATTCCCTTCAGTCTGATGTAGCTGCTGCTCTTGGTATATGCAGTGGAGTATTCATGCCTCCTGTAATGGGGAGTGATGTCACCTGTAATGGGGAGAGATGTCACCTTGCTCCTCCTGTAATGGGGAGAGGTGTCACCCTGAACGCCACCCCCCACCCCAACCCCCCCGCCTCCCGTAATGGGGAGAGGTGTCACCCTGCCCCTCCTGTAATGGGGAGAGGTGTTGCCCTGCCCCCATGTAATTGAAAGTGGTATAGGCTTGCTCCTCTTGCTGCACCCCCCCACTAGAATGGGGTGTGAAATAGCCCTGCCCTCTGTAATGGAGGATGGTATCCCACTGCCCATGGGGTGGAGTATGTTGTACCCTTCACCTCCTTAAAGAGCCTCATTCAGCTTAGTGGCACAGTGGTTAGCATTGCTGCCTCATAGCACCGGAGACCTGGGTTCGATTCCCGACTTGGATCGCTATCTGTGTGGAGTTTGCATGTTCTCCCCATGTCTGCATGGGTTTCCTCTGGTTGCTCTGGTTTCCTCTCACAGTCTGAAAGGTGTGCTGGTTTGGTGCATGGATCATGTTAAGTTCCCCCGAAGTGTACCCAAACAGGCGTGAGATTGTGGCAAATATGGGATTTTCACACTGACTTCATTATAGAGTTAATGTAAGCCTACTTGTGACTAATAAGTAAACTTTAACATTCTGTGCAGTGACTTTCACTGAGTCTATGAATTAGTCTTTGTGAAAAATTGCTTCAGTTGACACCCTGTATTTTTGCTGTTGGGGTGACAGGCAGGACGTGACATTTTTCGATGCCACTCGCACGGGCATGATGGTGAGCTGCTTAACGAATGACATCCAGGAGTTCAAATCTTCTTTCAAGCTGGTGGTGTCTCAGGTCAGCCTGATGCGAACTTGCATAAGATTTTAAAACAAATAGCTAAAAAGATCATTTATAACCCCCATATCCTCACTTTCGTCATGTTGATTGCCTTCCTTGGTATCACTCCCTGCTAATCTCCATTTGACTTCATGGGTTTGAGATTATACACCACAGAGCTGACCCCATAATACAGCTGGCATCTCAATGTGGTACTGAGAGAGCGCCGCACTGTCAGAGAGTCAGTGCTGAGGGAATGCCACACTGTCAGAGAGTCAGTGCTGAGGGAATGCCACACTGTCAGAGGGTCAGTGCTGAGGGAGTGCTGCACTGTCAGAGAGTCAGTACTGAGGGAGTGCCACACTGTCAGAGGGTCAGTGCTGAGGGAGTGCCGCACTGTCAGAGAGTCAGTACTGAGGGAGTGCCGCACTGTCAGAGAGTCAGTGCTGAGGGAATGCCACACTGTCAGAGGGTCAGTGCTGAGGGAGTGCCGCACTGTCAGAGAGTCAGTACTGAGGGAGTGCCGCACTGTCAGAGGGTCAGTGCTGAGGGAGTGCCGCACTGTCAGAGGGTCAGTGCTGAGGGAGTGCCGCACTATCAGAGGGTCAGTGCTGAGGGAGCGCCGCACTGTCAGATGGTCAGTGCTGAGGGAATGCCGTGCTGTCAGAGGGTCAGTGCTGAGGGAACGCCGCACTGTCAGAGGATCAGTACTGAGGGAGTGCCGCACTGTCAGAGGGTCAGTGCTGAGGGAGTGCCGCACTGTCAGAGGGTTAGTGCTGAGGGAGTGCCGCACTGTCAGAGGGTTAGTGCTGAGGGAGTGGCGCACTGTCAGAGGGTTAGTGCTGAGGGAGTGCCGCACTGTCAGAGGGTCAGTGCTGAGGGAGCGCCGCACTGTCAGAGGGTCGGTGCTGAGAGAGTGCCACACTGTCAGAGGCTCAGTACTGAGGGAGTGCCTCACTGTCAGAGGCTCAGTGCTGAGGGAGTGCCACACTGTCAGAGGCTCAGTGCTGAGGGAGTGCCTCACTGTCAGAGGCTCAGTGCTGAGGGAGTGCCTCACTGTCAGAGGGTCAGTACTGAGGGAGTGCCTCACTGTCAGAGGGTCAGTGCTGAGGGAGTGCCGCACTGTCAGAGGGTCAGTGCTGAGGGAGTGCCGCACTGTCAGAGGGTCAGTGCTGAGGAAGTGCCGCACTGTCAGAGGGTCAGTGCTGAGGGAGTGCCGCACTGTCAGAGGGTCAGTGCTGAGGAAGTGCCGCATTGTCAGAGGGACAGTACTGAGGAAGTACTGCACTGTCAGAGGGTCAGTGCTGAGGGAGTGCCGCACTGTCAGAGGATCAGTGCTGAGGAAGTACTGCACTGTCAGAGGCTCAGTACTGTGGGAGTGCCGCAGTGTCGGAGGATCAGTGCTGAGGAAGTACTGTCAGTCAGTCTTCAATGGTATGAGGCCCACTGTGCTCTCTCATGTGGATGTAAAAGATTCCCACACTACCTATTTCAAAGAGCAGCAGTGTTTGCCTGCTACTTTGGTCAATATTATCTTTCAAGTAACATTACAAAAACAGATTATATGGTCAGTTATCACATTGCTGTATGTGAGATCTTGCTGTGTATAAATTGGCTTCCATGCTTCTAATATGGAATCCCTACAGTCCAGAAGGAGGCCATTCAAAGAACAAAGAAAATTACAGCACGGGAATAGGCCCTTTGGCCCTCCAAGACTGCATTGACCATGCTGCCCAGCTGAACTAAAACTCTCTACCCTTCCAGGGGTCATATCCTTTCATACCCATCCTATTCATCTATTTGTCAAGACGCCCCTTAAAAGTCACTGTCATATCTGAACAAAGAACAAAGAACTACACTGCCCTTTGGCCCAACGAGCCCGCGCCACCATTTTAACGTTCCCACTTCCACCCATGATCCTTGTCTATGTTTACGGAAATCTGCGTTGGAACCAAACTGTGGAGACAATTTAGGGAGAATTTGTTTTGTCAATCAGCCTAAGAGCACATCTTTGGGGTGTGGGAGGAAACTGGAGCACCCGGAGAAAACCCACGCAAGCATGGGGAGACTGCGCAAACCCCCAGAGATACCGGCCCAAGTCTCTGTATCTGCACAGCAACAGTGATAGTCACTGAGCTGTCGTGTTGCCCATCAACTGGTCCAGTTTAAGTGTACACTAACAAAGTGAAGCAATAGGCTACTCTTGAAAAATCCAATAGCAGCCCTCTCACGAGGCTTCCATTACCTCCCCCACTACCCTCTTGTAAAACATTTGCCTCATACATCTCCTTTAAACCTTGCCCCTTGCACTTTAATCCTAGTAATTGACTCTTTCACCCTGGGAAAAACCTTCTATCCATGCCTCTCAGATTCTTGTAGATTTCTACCAGGTTGCCCCTCAACCTCCATCGTTCCGGTGAGAACAAACCAAGTTTCTCCAACCTCTTCTCATAGCTAATGCCCTCCATACCAGGCAACATCCTGATAAATCTTTTCTGCACCCTCCCAAACCTGCACATCCTTCTGGTAGTGTGGCACCCAGAAATGAACACTATTTCCAAGTGCTGCCTAACTAAGGTTATAAAGCTGTAACATGATTTGCCAATTTTTAAACTCAGTGCCCCAGCCGATGAAGGTAAGCATGCTGTAAGCCTTCTTGACTAACTTCTCCACCTGCATTGCCACTTTCAGTGACCTGTGTACCTTACGCCCAGATCCCTTTGTCTATCAATATTCTTAAGGGTTCTGCCATTTATTGTATATTTCCTATCTGTATTAGACCTACTAAAATGCATTACATCACATTTGTCCAGATTAAACTCCATCTGCCATCACACTGCCTAAGTCTCCAACTGATCTATATCCTGCTGCATCCTCTGATGATCCTCATCGCTATCTGCAAATCCACCAACCTTTTGTCGTCTGTAAACTTACTAATCAATCCAGTTACATTTTCCTCCAAATTATTTATGTATGTTACAAACATCGGCCCATTGTGTCTGCACCAACTACAATCCGACCCAGGCCTATTCCCGTAACCCCTCATATTTACCCAGCTAATCCCCCTGTCCTAAGGGACAATTTACCATGGCCAATCCACGTAATCCACACACCTGCAGACTGTGGGAGGAAACCGGAGCACCTGGAGGAAACCCACGCAGACATGGGGAGAATGTGCAAACTCCACACGTACGGTGATGCAGGTCTCTGGCACTGTGAAGCAGTAGTGCTAACCAGTGCGCCACTATCATTCCAACAGTGATTGTGTTTCAAAATTTTCTGCATTATCAATGATCCATCTACCCTATGTCCTGGTGTAACTATTATGTAAATATGTAAATATTTACTTGGGCAGTAGGGAGAGAGCTTTAATTCATATCTTCTCCATGCTTTAACTATCTTGCTTTTGTCTGATTTGAATTCTAGGGCCTGAAGAGTGCTACACAGACAGTTGGCTGTCTGGTGTCTCTATACTTCGTTTCACCAAACCTGACAAATCTGATGTGTGTGGTAATGCCAGTCCTGGTTGGAACTGGAGCCTATCTAGGCTCATACCTTCGGGAGTTATCCCGAAAGGCACAGGAGCAGGTATGGAGAGGGGAGAGGGCTGTGAATGTTTGTATCGGTGTTGATACGGGACCGACAGTGATGTGTGTGAGGCGTGTCTGAAGATGCAGCCAGAGAATTAATCAGATGAAATGTATAGATGAGGAGATGTAACTTACTCAGAACCATTGCCTGGATATCAAGGAGGACCATAGGACAAACCTCAGGATTTGTTTAGCAGGAGAACAAAAATTTGACTTGTTTGGGGGAAAGCTTTTTCTTTATTCATCCATGGAACATGAGCATCATTGACAGGATCAGAATTTACTACCCATCCCTAATTGCCCTTGAAGTGAGCAGCTTGTTGGACCATTTGAGAGGGCAATTGAGATTCAAATGTAGGCCTGACAGTAGATTTCTCTAAAGGACATTAATGAATTAGATGGATTTATCTGACGATTGACAGTGGTTTCATGGTCATTATTTGACTTTTAATTCCAGATTTTTCCAGCTTCAAACCTCACTATCTGCCACAGAATCCAGTTTGAATCTGGATTCAAACCCAGGCCCCCAAAGTATTACTGTGGGTCTATGGACTATTAGTCTCACTGTGCTCAGTTCTGGTCGCCTCATTAAGGAAGGATATGGAAACCATAGAAAAGGTGCAGAGGAGATTTACAAGGATGTTGCCTGGATTTGGTGGCATGCCTTATGAAGATAGGTTGAGAGAGTTCGGTCTTTTCTCCTTGGAGAGACAAAGGATGAGAGGTGACCTGATAGAGGTGTATAAGATGATGTGAGGTGTTAATCAGGTGGACTCTCAGAAGCTTTTCCCCAGGGCTGAAATGGCTGCCACAAGAAGACACAGCTTTAAGGTCCTGGGGAGGAGGTGCAGAGGAGATATCAGTTTTTCACTCAGAGGTTGGTGAGTGAGTGGAATTGGCTGCCGTCAGTGGTGGTGGAGGTAAATTCGCTGGGGTCTTTTAAGAGACTTCTGGGTGACTACATGGGACTTAATAGGATTGAGGTTTATAGGTAAGCCGAGTAGGTGAGATAAGATTATTGCAACTTGTGGGCCAAAGGGCCTGTTTGTGCTGTAGTTTTTCTATGATTCTATATAATCCTATTGGAATCAGTTCAGAAAAGGTTCATTCGACTGATTCTTGGGATCAATAGACATTGGAGTTCTAGGATTAGTATTAAGTGCTACACTGTTGGAAGGTCAGTGCTAAATACAATTTGAATGAGGTCATCGCAGTGGAATTGAACTTTCTTTTCTGACATGAGCCATTCTGTGGTATCTCTGCCAGCCTGCAGCAGGTTAAGGAGCAAGTTTGTGCTAATTCGGCATTGTATTGAGGTGGTGAAAATCAGAGCTTAATGATTCATGAATCATGTTTTGAAGTGCCGGACAATAGCTGAATCAGGAGTTCTGAAGCTGCATTTCTGAATTTCAGTGTGAAATCCATTTCAAAAAATTATTTACAGATTGCCAATGCAACATGTGCAGCAGATGAGGCACTGGGAAACATACGCACAGTGAAGGCATTCGCAATGGAAGATCTGGAAATTGAGTAAGTAAGATGGGGACCATTCCAATGAAGGAGGGGGCTGATTTACTACGCTTACTTTGCTAACCTACAATCGGTTCAGCTATTCATTCATGTGACTGCAGGAATGAAGAAGAAAGATTAATTCCTATCTGTATGTTCCAGTATGTCCTGTTGCTTACTGTCAACTCTGCACATCGAGCCTGCTTCAAGTTCAATATCATCACATCTGATCTTAGGCTTCCACTCATTTATCTATTCCAGCCTTAAGTATATTCAATAATAGAGCCTCCACAATTCTCTGGAGTAAAAAGTTCTGAAGATTTGGAATTCTTGAGTGAATAAATTTCTCCTCAGCTCAATTCTAATTATTACTTAAATGTTAAGAGGTTGCAGTATGCTGCTGTGCAAGGGGACTTGGGTGTCCTTGTGCAAGAATCACAAGCAGCAGGTAATTAAGAAGGCAAATGGAAATTTTTCCTGCATTTGCTAGGGATGGAGTTTAAAAACGGCAAGGTTATGTTGCAGCTGTATAAGGTGCTGGTGAGGTCAAACTTAAAGTGAAATTTATTTATTAGTCACAAGTAAGGCTTACATTAACACGGCAAGTTACTGTGAAATTCTCCTAGTCTCCACAGTCTGGTGCCTATACGTCAATGCACTTAACCAGCTTGTCTTTCAGAATGTGAGAGGAAACTGGTGCACCCAGAGGAGACTTATGCAGACACAGGGAGACACCTGTGTCACTGTATGGGCGGAGTTTGCACACAGACAATTGTCCAAGCTGGATATCAAACCTGAGTTGGTTGTGCTGTGAAGCATTAGTGCTAACCACTGTGCTACCGTGCCGCTCCAGGGGTACTGTGTACAGTTTTGATCTCCTTATTTGAGAAAGGATATACTGGCACTGGAGGAGGTGCAGAGAAGATTCACTAGGTTGACTCTGGAGTTGAGAGTTAGCTTATGAAGGGAAAGTGAGTAGATTGGGGCTATATTCATTGGCATCAGAAGAATGAGGGGAGATCTTGTAGAAACATATAAGATTATGAAGAGAATGGATAAGTTAGAACCTGATGTTTGAGTTATAAGGAGAGGCTGAGACTTTTTTCTCTGGAACGTAGAAGGCTGAGGTGTGATCTTATAGTGGTCTATAAAATAATGAGGAGCACAGATCAGCGAGATAATCAATGTCTTTACCCAAGGATAGGGTAGTCTAAAACTAGAGGGCATAGGTTGAAGGTGAGAGGGGAGAGATCCAAAAGGGTCCAGAGGGGCAATTTTTTCACATAGAGGGTGATGAGTGTCTGGAACAAGTTGCAAAGCTCGTAGTAAAGGCAGGTACAATTTTGCCTTTTACGAAGCATTTAGACAGTTATGGGTATAGAGGAATATGGCCAAATGCAGGCAATTGAGTCTAGCTTAGGGGTTGAAAAAAAAGGGCGGCATGGACAAGTTGGGCAAAGGACTTGTTTCCATGCTGTAAACCTCTATGACTCTATAAGAAGCGGGGAAGTTGTTTCCACTGACAGGTGAAACTAGAAAGAGAGGGCATAGCCTCAAAATAAGGGGAAGCAGATTTAGGACTGAGTTGAGGAGGAACTTCTTCACACAAAGGGCTGTAAATCTGTGGAATTCCCTGCCCATGAAGCAGTTGACGCTACCTCAAAGAACAAAGAATGAAACAGCACGGGAAACAAGCCCTTCGAACCAACGAGCCCGCGCCGCCACTCCGATGTTCCCACCTCTGCCCGTGATCCCTGTCTATGTTTATAGATCTATTGGATTGAAATCAAATTTGAGACAATTTAGGGAGAATTTGTTCTGCCAGTCAGCCTAAGAGCACATCTTTGGGATGTGGGAGGAAAATGGAGCACCCGGAGAAAACCCACACAAGCACGGGGAGAATGCACAAATTCTCACAGACACAGGCCCAAATCCATGTATCTGCACAGCACAGCAATAGTCACTGAGCTGTCGTGTTGCCCATGAAATGGTCCAAGTCAAGTGTACACTAACAACGTGAAGCACTAGGATACTCTCAAAAAAATCCAAGAGCAGCCCTCTCACAACCCATCGCATGTATGCCCCCTGTTAGACAACAAGGCGGACCAAAGCATATGTAGGATAAAAACATGTACATCAATATCATCATCTATTTACACACTTCCCAGGGATTCCCAAGGCTCATGATCCCTATTTTAAATCAGTTTTCTATATCCCTCCATTCCCATTCCGTTCATGTGCCCATCTAAGTATTTCTTAAATAACTCCAGAGTGCCTGTCTCCACTACTTTACTTGGCAGCACGTTCCATACCCCCACCATCCTCTGTGTGAAAAAACTCCCTCTAGCATTCAAATTATACCTTACCTCCCCCTCACCCTAAGCCCGTGACCCCTTGTGCTATTTGAGTCCATCCTAGGAAAAAGCTTAATCCTGTTTACTCTGTTTATACCCCTCATAATCTTGTACACCTCTATTAGATCTCCTCTAAGTCTATGTCTTTCTAAGGAAAACAGCCCCAATTTGCCTAACTGCTCCTCGTAACTCAGACCTTCCATACCAGGCAGCATCCTGGTAAACCTCCTCTGCACTCTCTCCAGAGTCTCCACGTCCTTCCAGTAGTAAGGCGACCAGAACTGGACGCAGTATTCCAAATGAGGTCTAACCAGCGTTTTATACAACTGCAACATTAAAGGCCAGCTCTTGTACTCGATACCCCTTCCTATAAAGGCTAGCATACCATATGCTTTCTTCACAACCTTCTCCACCTGCTCTGCCAACTTGTGCACTGCACCGCCAGGTCCCTCTAAGTTTCTCTACTCTTAATAGGTCTACCCTTTATCATATACCTCCCCCCTACATTCTTTCTCCCGAAACGCATCACCTCACATTTATCAGGATTGAATTCCATCAGCCATCTATCTGCCCAAGCTACCAGCCTATCTATGTCTTGCTGCATCACCTGACAATGCTCCTCACTATCCGCAAGTCCAGCCATCTTTGTATCGTCTGCAAACTTGCTGATCACTCCACTTACTCCCTCTTCCAAGTCATTTATATATATTACAAATAGAAGAAGTCCCAGTACCGACCCCTGCAGCACACTACTAGTGACTGACCTCCACCTAGAAAAATACCCTTCCACTATTACTCTCTGTCTCCTATTACTAAGCCAGTTACTTACCCATCTAGCTACCTGTCCGTGTATCCCATTAGCCTTGACCTTCTCAACTAACCTCCCATGAGGGACTTTGTCAAGTGCCTTACTGAAATCCATATAGACAACATTAACGGCTCGCCCTTCGTCCACCGTTTTCATCACCTCCTCAAAAAATTCTACCAGATTCATAAGACACGACCTCCCCTTAACAAAGCCATGCTGCGTATTCCTAATGTTGTTAGTTTTAATCAGATCGCTCTCAGTCTTTTAAACTCTAAAGAAATTTCTAAAAGATAGAAATCCAATTTACTGAACGTCTTATCATCGCAGGAAAACCTTCATTCCCAGGACTACTTTATTGAACCTTCGCTATATTACATTTGTTAAATGTGGAGACCACAACTGCACACTGTATTCCAGATGTGGTCTCACCAAAACCCTGAACAACTGTAGCAAGACTTCAATTCCCTTGCAATAAGGGTCTTTTGTCTTCCTAATTTCTTGCTGCACCGTCATGCTAACTTTGCATTCCTTGTACCAGTACACCCAAGTCTATTTGAATATCAACACTGACATATGTTTCACCTTTTAAAAATGTTCCTCTTTTCTGTTCTTACTGTCAAAGTGCATAACTTCACATTTCCCTACATTGTTCTGCATTTGCCATCTTGTTGCCATCTAACCAGACTTGTCTCTATGCTGTCTATATATCTTTGCAGCCTCTCTGTGTCTCCCCACGACCTATCTTTCAATCTAGACTGGTATCATCGGAAAACTTAGATCCATTATTCTGTCTTCTCATCTAAGTTATTAATAAAGATTGTAAATAGCTGAGACCCCAGCATTCATCCTTGTGGCCTTTTAAAAAAAAGTTATGCCTACTCTCTGTTTATTACCCATTAACCAATCCTCTATCCTGCTAATATTTTACTCTCACTCCTTGGGCCCTTATTTTGCCTATTAGCCTTTTAGGGCCACATTATTGAATACCAGGTATGCTGCAGCTCCTGGTTCACCTTTTAGTTATATGCTCAAAAAACTGAGAAATTTATCAATCGGGATTTCCCTTTAGTAAAGCCATGTGGAGTTATTCTAATCACACTCTGCTTTTCCAAATGCATTAAGACTTTCTTATTATTAAGTTCCAGCGTTTTCCCAGCAGCTGATTTTCCAGCATCTGACCTGTAATTCACTGCTTTCTCTCTCCCTCCTTTCTCAAAAGCAGAGTGACATTTGGCAACTTTCAGTCTCATGGGACTGAATCCAAGGAATTTTGGAAAATCATAGATAATCATAAGCAAGGGAAGAAATTGCTGGGGCCTTGAGAAAAGTCTTTATATCCTCACTGGTTACAGGGGAGGTCCCAGAGGATTGGAGAATAGAAGGGTAGCAAGAATGATCCACATAATTAAAGGCAGGTGAGCCTTACATCAGTGGTAGGAAAATAATTGGAAAGAATTATTCAAGACAGGATTGATTCCCACCTGGAAATAAGTAGATGTATTAGTGAGAGTCAACATGGTTTTGTGAAGGGGAGGTCATGTCTCACCAACTTGATCAAGTTTTTCAAGGAAGTGACGAGGACGATTGATGAGGGTAGGGCAGTGGATGTTGTCTACATGGATTTCAGTAAGGCCATTGACAAGGTCCCTCATAGCAAACTAGTGCAGAAGGTGAAATTGCATGGTGAGCTGGCAAGGTGGATACAGAATTGGCTCGGTCATAGAAGACAGAGGGTAGCAGTGGAAGGGTGTGTTTCTGAATGGAGGGCTGTGACAAGTGGCATTATAAATGATTTGGAGGAAAATGTAACTGGATTGATTAGTAAGTTTGCGGACGACGGTGGAGTTGCAGATAGTGATGAGGACCATCAGAGGATACAGCAGGATATAGATCATTTGGAAACTTGGGCGGAGAGATGGCAGATGGAGTTTAATCCAGATAAATGTGATGTAATGCATTTTTGAAAGTCTAATACAGATAGAAAATATACAGTAAATGGCAAAACCCTTAAGAGTATTGATAGGCAAAGGGATCTGGGTATACAAGTACACAGGTCACTGAAAGTGGCAACGCAGGTGGAGAAGGTAGTCAAGAAGACATATGACATTCTTGCCTTCATCGGCCGGGGCATTGAGTTTAAAAATTGGCAAGTCATGTTTCAGCTTTATAGAACTTTAGTTAGGCCGCCCTTGGAATATAGTGTTCAACTCTGGTTGCCACATTACCATAAGAACATAAGAACATCCAGCCCCTCAAGCCTGCCCCGCCATTCAGTAAGAAGGATGTTGAGGTTTTGGAGAGAATACAGAAAAGATTCACCAGGATGTTGCCTGGTATGGAGGGTATTATCTATGAGGAGAGGTTGGAGAAACTTGGTTTGTTCTCACTGGAATGTCAGAGGTTGAGGAGAGACCTGATAGAAGTCTACAAGATTATGAGGGGCATGGACAGAGATAGTCAGAAGCTTTTTCCCAGGGTGGAAGAGTCAGTTACTAGGGAGGCATAGGTTTAAGGTGCGAGGGGCAAGGTTTAAAGGAGATGTACAAGGCAGGTTTTTTTACACAGAGGGTGGTGGGTGCCTGGAACTCACTGCCAGGTGACTTTTAAGGGGTGTCTGGACAAATACATGAATAGGATGGGAATGGAAGGATATGTCCTTGGAAGGATATTGAATTTTAATTGAGTTGGGCAGCATGGTTGGTGCAGGCTTGGAGGGCTGAAAGGCCTGTTCCTGTGCTGTAATTTTCTTTGTTCTTCAATAACACATCCACTAATTCTGCAGCTATCTCTTTTAGAACCGAGGGTGTATGCCATCAGATCCTGGAGATTTGTCAGATTTTAATCCCTTTATCTCCTCTGATATTAATTTTCTTATTTGTTTTACTCCCTATGTTGTTTTCTATTTCTGATATAGAATTTATGTCTTCTACTGAGTGGACAGACACAAAATATTTGTTCACTGCTTCTGCCACTTCCTTCTTCCCCAAGATAATTTCTACTGTGTCTACTTCTAAGAATCTAACACTTACTTTAGCTACTCTCTTTGTTTTTACATACTTATTAAAGCATTGCAATTAGGCCAAACAATCTACTTCTCTCATATCTTTATATTTCTGGCTAGTTTATTCTCATACTGTATTCAATTTTTCTTTTTTCTATCAATCTTTTGGTGGCCCAGAGATTCGCCACCTCCTGAGTAAAGAAATTTCTCTCAAAGGCAACGCAATGGCACAGTGGTTAGCACTGCTACCTCACAGCACCAGGGACCTGGGTTGGGTCACTGTGAAGAGTCTGCATGTTCTCCCTGTGTCTGTGTGGGTTTCCTCTGGGTGCTCCAGTTCCCTCCCACAGTCCAAAAGACGTGCTGGTTAGGTTCATTGGTCACGCTAAATTCTCCCTCAGTGTATCCGAACAGATGCTGGAGTGTGGCGACTGAGGGATTTTCACAGTAACTTCATTGCAGTGTTAATGTAAGCCTACTTGTGACAGTAATAAATAAAAATAAACCTTTGCTGGTTTGTCCCCAATCCTGAGACTTACAACTGTTTTTTTGAGCATTATAAACCTTTTGTTTTAGTTTGATATTATCTTTAACTTCTTGACTGAGTCACAGATGTGTTCTTCTTGCTGAGTTTTTGTTCTCCAAGGGAATGTATTTTTTATGGAACATTTTGAATTGTTTCTTTAAATATTTCCCGGTTTTCATTTACCTCCATCTCAGTTTACCTTTAGAATCATAGAAAATTTACAGCACAGAAAGAGGCCGTTCAGCCCATCGTATCAATAAACCTTAGCTAGTACTCTACTTATATTTAATCTCTGTGAAGACTAAAGTTCCCCACATTTATTACATTTCCTTTATTACAGATTCCAATCATTTCTTCTTTAAAGTTCTGTCCAGCAGTGTAAGTACTCTTAGTGGCCTTACATAGGAACAGTGGAATTCAGCTCTTTGTGCATAATCTGTCATTACATCAGATCATGGCTGATCTGTCCTTGGTCTCAAATCCATCTCTCCACCTGTTCCTCATGTTCTCTTCTCTCTTAAAATTAGAAATATATCTCTCTCCTTCAATGATTCAGACTCCACTGCACTATGGGGCAATGAGTTCCACAAATATACCACCCTCTGTGAGTAGTTCCTCCTCATCTCAGCTTTAAATCTACAGCCTCTCAACCTATACTGAGCTGAAATGGTCACTACGAGAGGACACAGATTTAAGGTGCAAGGAAGCAAATACAGAGGGGATGTTAGGGGTAAGTTTTTCACTCAGAGGGTGGTGAGTGAATGGAATCGGCTGCCATTGGAGGTGGTAGAGGCAAACTCGCTGGGGTCTTTTAAAAGACTTCTGGATGAGTATATAGAAATGAATGGGATAGGGGGTTATAGATAGGTCTGTGGATTGCTCGATATAGATGTGATTGGCGCAACTCGTGGGCCAAAGGGCCTGTTTGTGCTGTAGTGTTCTATGTTCTAAAATTGGCACATAAAAGGAAACATTTACTTTATCAGCCCCTTTTAGAATTTTATGTATCTCAATCAGATCCCTTCTCATCTTTCTAAACTCCAGCAAGTACAAGCCCAAACTGTTTAATCTTTCCTCATACGTCAATCCTTTCATCCCCAGAATCAATCTGGTGAACCTCCTTTGAACTGCCTCCAATGCCACCACATCCTTCCTCAAATAAGGAGACCAAACTGGACACAATACTGTAGATGTGGGTCTCACCAACACCCTATACAATTGCAACAACATTTCTCTCTCACAAACTACTTCCATTAATATTTTATAACTTATGCTATTCTAGTTTTCAGCAAATTTCCATTGATTCTACCTCATACTCTTCAGAGGCTTTTCTCACTGATTACCTTATGTCATCCTTTACCATGAGGATTATACCACTTCCTTTGCCATTCTGTCCATCTTTCCAAAATATTATGATTGTTTTGTTTTTTATTTGTTCAGGTCTCAATTTATAGATCTATAAACATAGACAGGGATCATGGGTAGAACGGCCTGTTTCTCATGCTGTTTTGTTCTTTGTTCTTTATTCTCGGGATGTGAGCTTTCTGATATAAGTAATTGGCCATCTCGAAATAGAACATAGAACATTACAGCGCAGAACAGGCCCTTCAGCCCTCGATGTTGCACCGACCAATTAAGAAAAAGCAATGACTCTCTAACCTAAACCATTCCCTTTTCATCCATAAACTTATCTACTAACTTCTTAAATGCCACCAAACTTGGCGCATCTACAACTGCAGCAGGCAGGGCATTCCATACCCTTACCATCCTCTGGGTAAAGAACCTACCTCTGACATCCGTCCTATAACTACCACCCCTTAATTTAAAGCTATGTCCCCTCGTGCTATCTTTCTCCATCCTAGGAAAAAGGCTATCACTGTCCACCCTATCTAAACCTCTAATCATCTGATATGTTTCAATAAGGTCTCCTCTTAACCGCCTTCTTTCTAACGAAAACAACCTCAAATCCCTCAGCCTCTCTTCATAAGACCTGCCCTCCATACCAGGCAACATCCTGGTAAACCTCCTCTGTATCCTCTCCAATGCCTCCACATCTTTCTTATAATGCGAGGACCAGAACTGCACACAATACTCCAAGTGCGGCCACACTAGAGTTTTGTACAGTTGCAACATGACATTGCGGCTCCGAAATTCAATCCCCCTACCAATAAAAGCTAAGACTCCGAAATGCTCTTGATGAGCTCCTGATTAAACTATCTACACAGTGTAAGTGGCTTCCTAGGCCCTTCAGAGGGGAATTACAAGCCAATTTGACATGGGTCTGGTATCACATGTAGATCAGATCAGGTAAGGCCCGCAAACTTCCTTCCCTATAGGACAATAATGACAGATGGTTATTTCTGATAATCCAGTGGTTTTATGTATACTATTATTGAGACCAGCTTTGTATTCCAGATTTACTAAATTAAATGTATTTAAATTCCCCAGCTGCCATGGTATATTCTAGTCAGTCATCCCTATCTTAGAATTACTAATCTAGTAACATAACCATGTATTATCTTTAAGAATACTTTGATTTGTAGCTGATGTTCAGACTGCTGATGTTTTTGTGTTGGGAGGTATTTCTCAAAGAAGGTAGATAAATCCAGCAACATGAGCCAATTCTTGGGATTTGAAATCGGCGTATTCCAGGGATTATCCAACTTCACATTGAACTGTAAGTAACTGTGGCATTTTATTCACTGTTAAATCCCCCATTAGTAAGAAGTCTCACAACACCACGTTAAAGTCTAACAGTTTTATTCGGTAGCAGAGGCTGCTAGCTTTCGGAGCCCTGTCTCTTCATGAGGTGAATGGGAGTTCTATTCACAAACAGGGCATAAAAAGATACAAATTCAATGTAAATAGAAATCTGACTCACCTGATGAAGGTGTCGATAGTAGTCATGATGTAGAGATGCTGGCGTTGGACTGGGGTAAACACAGTAAGAAGTCTGACAACATCAGTTTAAATCCAACCGATTTATTTGAGAGGAAAATCGCAAGCTTTTTACTCTGAAAGCTTGCGATTTTACTATCAAATAAATCGGCTGGATTTAAACTGATGTTGTCAGACTTCTTACTGTGTTCACCTGATGAAGGGGCAGCAGTCCAAAAGCTAGTGCTTATGCTACCAAATGGGATTGGGAGTTACAGATAGTTCTATGGCCTGATAGGTACTGATACGATTGGCACAACTCGTGGGCCGAAGGGCCTGTTTGTGCTGTAGTGTTCTATGTTCTATGTTCTAAATAAACCTGTTGGACTTTAATGTGGTGTTGTGAAACTTCTTATTGTGTTTATCCCAGTCCAACGCCAGTATCTCCACATCAAATCCCCCCCTTAACAGCTGGATTGAAAGAATAAGCCAGAAAGAGAGAGACAGGGCAATGAGTGGTAGAAGAACTGAAAGGGAGATGGAGTGCCTGAGAGAGAGAAAGAGAGGTGACTGAGAGAATTGGACAGAGAGGACAGGATTTTCCATACCCGCGCTGTGTGTTTCATGGCCTGGAACTGGGTGGCACAAGATCTTCTGGTTTTGCTATTGTCAATGGAGGTTTGTATTGAATGTGCTGTTGTGAAGTCAGTGTTCGTAAAATTATAAATACCTGTAAAATGCTAAGAGTTGTAAAATTGTCAGTTTATAAGATAGTTCAGTTTATAAAATGGTTCAGTTTTTCCTGTGTGCTGAGGAGCTGTAGGTTCCCTCAGTACCCAGAGTGAAACATTGTATTGAGAGTCAAAAATAACAGGGTTGTTTTGGAACAGGCTTTGTATATTTCTACATTTCTAATGAGGCCACAGAAGTTAAATGTGCACGTTTTGCTAATGAATTGCTGAATTATCAAAAGAAAAAATAAAGACTTGCATTTATATCATGCTTTTCACACCCACAGACATCTCAAAGCACTTTACAACCAATGAAATGCATTTGAAGTATAATCATGTAACGTAGAAAACATGACAGTCAATATGTGCACACAGCACATTCTCACAACAGAAATGTGATAAGAACCAAATATCTGTTTTTCTGCATTGTTGATAGTGAGTTTAGTATTGGCCAGGACTTCATGTCCTTTTGCAATCTTGCAGAATCCAGGCACCACATCTTCTTTACATATTATTAGCTGCACACCTTTTTTTAGTTATCTCAAAAATCTTTTATTGATGTTTTGCTTGCACTTCAGTCCCACACACCTGAATTATGGACACCTGGTTCAGAGGGAGGCAGGGAAGGTGGAGGAATCTCTTTGTGAACCTGCTCCTGGGCCTGGCAAAACATGCCATTAACAAGTCCAAGCAATGGGCGATTGAGGGGTCGTCTGACCCGACTGCCCCTTTACAGCAGTTAAATTCATAGTCGAATGTCCCTGGAGAGAGAGCACAGTCAATGCCTTCTACGCCCACTGGGTACTACAAGGCTAGGGTTTATTATCGACCCCATTAGTCACATTTTAGTTTTATATTTTAAGTTTCCTTTCTACTTTGTCTTTTGTTTCGGATGATTCCCCTTCTTTTAGGATTAATTTAATTTAGTTTGTTTGATTGATCAGTAAGATTGGTAATGATTGCCTGCCCAATCAGGCAGCCTTGCCTGTATATAAATATGGGAGCGCCAGATCTGCTGGCACTCCAGAATCTGACTTTGTACCTGAAGCTCACTAGGAGTGGAATTGAGTTAGTAAATCAAGGGAATCTGCTGAAGGGACACTGGCCTCTCAGGAGTTATTTCAAGGACATTGAAGATAACTCACCTGCTTTCCTTCCAAATTGTGCCCTGGGCTCCTTTGTGTCTATTCCAGCAGGCAGATGGAGTTTCAGTTTAAGGTCTATTCCAGCAGGCAGATGGAGTTTCAGTTTAAGGTCTGTTCCAGCAGGCAGATGGTGTTTCAGTTTGATGTCTCATCCAAAGGATGTAAAGTATTGCACTTTCTCTTGGTTTTGTGTTCAAACTCTGGAATGAAACTCTTAGCTAGAACTGGACTCAGAGTTCAAGGCCCCATTAATTGTGTTGTCACCGACATTCTATACTGCACAGTGACGCGACCTCAGAAATCATCAGAGAAACTAACAAAGCTTAGTTATTTATTTATTAGTGCCACAAGTTGGCTTAGTTGACGGGACATTATAAGAAAAGATCAAAAGATGTTGCCAAAGGGGATAATGGGTGAATTTAGAAAGGGTAAAAGCCAAGATGGATTCCATCTGCAGCATTCAAATAACTATAGGAGATATCACAGAGATGACTCGGAAAGTGCTGTTTATACACAGCCATCCTGGAGAGAAAAACAGTTAATGTTTCAGTTTGTGATGTTTCATGTTCGAGGCACTGGAGTTGTAAGTTGTTGGTATTTGTTTTGCAAATGCAGCTTTATTGATAACAGTGACATGATAAATACTCTTCTCTCCTACAGGTATAGTTCTGGGCACTATTTGTGTGAGCGGATTCTTGATGGCAAATGAACAGCTTCGTGCTGGTGATATGATGTCTTTCCTGGTGGCCACACAGACTGTGCAGAGGTCAGTTGGTTAGAAGACAATGTACCGGGATGGCAGGCTGTATTGGTAACTGCTCTTCACCAAGTAAATGTCACCAACAACAGACTATAACCTCGGGGTATTCTTATTACAGATGCAGGTTTATTGATCATGAATTATAAAAGGTTAATATACCAGTCAGCAAGAAAGCTGATAGAATGCTTTTGCTTATTATGAGGGGAATTGAATATAAAATTAGGGAGGTTATTCTTCACTTGTACAGGGCATTGCTGCAATGCTCCCGATTCGGGACTGAGTGCCCATACTGGTAAGAAAACCGGAATGTTTCCCACTTGGCTCTGTCAATGGGATTGTCCACTTGATGGATACAAATTTACACATCTGGCAACATAGAACATAGAACAGTACAGCCCTTCGGCCCACGAATTGCACCGATCACATCTACCAATCCACAGACCTATCTATAATCCCCTATCCTATTCTTTTCCATATACTCATCCAGAAGTCTTTTAAAAGACCCCAGTGAGTTTGCCTCAACAACCTCCGACAGCAGTCGGTTCCATTCACTCACCACCCTCTGGCAAGTGATGCCAGCCAGCCCAGCAGTTCAACGATGGGAGTCCTGTTTTAAAAGGGTACCCCAATCTCCTTGGAAACAGGCCCCCACTCTCCCCAAAAACACTCCGCATTCACCCACCCCCATACCCAAATAACGGGTAATCCCCTCCCTCACCAGGCAGACCTAAGGATGATCTGACCCGACACCCCCTCAGAACTCCTTTCAGGCCCCATGGCTGGACAATGCCAATAGTGGTGCACTTCCCCCTGGCACTGACACCCTCACCTGGTAACTTGGACACAGAAGGGGATCAAGACGATAAGTCCAATGCCTTCTGCCCCTGCCAGGCTCCAAAGGAAGAGGGTCCTGGGGTTGGGTAAGCTTGGGCTGGGGACGAGGTTAATTCCTGCATGGTCCCTTGGGTTGGGGCTCCTGTGGCTGGACGACCACTTCTAGCCCTGGTAGACCCAAAGATCACCCCTGGCATGGTGATTTCCATTAAATCTCTACTCAACATCTTCATTCTTGTTTGTCACCTGTGAAAACTTTGGAGTGGCCTGGTCACTTTAAGCTCCTGGTCACCTGGCAGCCTTTTAAATCAGAGCAGCACTCCATTCTGCATCAGGCAATTCTCTTTATCTCAGAAGCTGCAGGTGCAAGTACACCCCGCTGAAGTTTTATTTCACTGAGAGGGAGAGGGAATTCAGTTCATTTAGCCTCATTGTTGTAATTTTGCATTTATTTCAAGTCTCCAAACCTTCATAGAAAGCTCAAAGTCTTTGAAAGTCTTGGAAACCTGGAGGTTTCCTTCAGTTTCAGCCCAGTCATTTTACCAAATCTTTGATTGACAGTTTAGTGGTTTTTACTTAGCATAACAAGTGAGAGGGGAGAGATACAAAAGTGTCCAGAAGGACAATTTTTTCACACAGAGAGTGGTGAGTGTCTAGAAGAAGCTGCCAGAGGTAGTAATAGAGGCGAGTACAATGTTGTCTTCTAAAAAGCGTTTAGACAGTTACATGGGTAAGATGGGTATAGAGGGAAATGGGCCAAATGTGGGCAATTGGAACGAGCTTCAAGGTTTAAAAAAAAAGACGGCATTGACAAGTTGGGCCAAAGAGCCTGTTTCCATGCTGTAAACCTCTATGACTTCAAACTCTACCTTCAGCTGTGTTTATTTACCTTGCCCTTCTAAGCTTGATTGACAGTTGTGGTTTCTTCAAAGGGAATGGGTGCTTTAACTTCCTCTTTATCAGACCACTTATTTCCTTTGAAGAAATCACAGTGTCAGTCAGGCTTAGATGTACTCACGTGAAAGGAAAGCTACAGTTTTCTAGTTTACATTAGTATTCTGTTCTTCCTTTGTTTATTAGCTTCTTAGCTGTCCTTTGCTGTATGCTAAAATCTTCAGGTTTACTGCTGTTTCTAGCCACATCCTAGACATGTTCTTTCAATTTTAAACAAATCCTTAACTTCCTTGGTTAGGTGTGGTTGAACAATGTGATTGCATTGGAGACAGTGCAGAAAAAAATTAATGGCTCCAGGATGAGGCGCTTCAGTTATGAAGATAGTTCGAAGAAGATGAAACTTTTTCTTTGGAGGAAAAAAGGCTGAGAGGAGACTTGCTGAGGTTTTCAAAATAACGTGTGATTTGCACAGGATCAAGAAGAAGAAGGAACAGATTTAAAGTAACTGACAAACAAAGCAAAAGCAAGGGGAAACATTTGCTGGAAAAGGCACAAACTGGAAATACTGGAAAATCTCACCAGGTCTGACAATAGCTGTGGAGAGAGAATGGAGTCAACATTTCAAAGCAGAATGGCATAGAATCATAGAATTCCTTCAGTGCAGAGGAGATCATTCAGTCCATCGAATTTGCACTGATTCTCCAACAGAGCATCCCGCCCAGGCCCTATCTCATGTCCCCACTTACTTACCCCACTAATCTGCCTAACGTGCACACCTTTGGACACTTAGGAGCAATTTAGCATGCTTTATCAACCTAACCTTCATATATTTGGGTTATAGGAGGAAACTGGAGCATCCGGAGAAAACCCACATGCTGACAAGGGGAGAACATGCAGACTCTACATAGTTACCCAAGGCCATAGTTAAACCCGGGTCCCTGGCGCTGTAAGGAACCACTGTATCACTGTGCTGCCCCAATTCTCTATCCATAGATGCTGTCAGACCTGCTGAGATTTTCCAGCATTTTCTGTTTTTGTTTCAGATTCCAGCATCTGCAGTTTTATATATGCTGGGAGTGGTTAGGGTCCAGAATGTACTGTTTGTGGGTGTGGTCAAGGCAGGTTCAGTTGAGTCATTCAAAGAGTTATCTAAAAAGGAAGAATCCAGGGTTAGGGAGTGAAAATGAATGATTAGCACCAGGCTGAGTTGCACACTGAAAAGGCCAGTGCAGTATGATGGACCGAATGGCCTCTTTCTTCATTGTAACGATCCTTCAATTCTGAGATATTTACAGAAAACTAGCTGGTTCTAGTTTTGTTCTCTGCCTAAAGGTGATAGGAAGTGATAAGCAGAGCTGTGATCCCATTACCGCTCTGTGGAAATATCAATGTCCGCACCATGCAGATGCGTTAACTGTTGTGTGCTGGTGTTGGTATATCTAACATACTGGGAGAATCTCTGAACTGTACAATTAGCTGACATGCTCAAATAACTATTTCTTTCTCCATTGATGCAGGTCTTTGGCAAATATTTCCACCACCTTTGGACAGGTGAGTCCTTTTATGCACAATGGCCATCTGCCCAATCAACTAATTCCACCAACTCCCCATTGTCAATATGACCAGGTTCATAACATCCTCTCCCAAAATTCCAGCATTTTTACCCCCACACCGCCACTCCCCCACCCCAGTGAGTGCCATCCTCCCACTCCCTATCCCTGCCAGTACCACCTTCCCTCCCTCCACCCTCCCAGCGTCACCCTCCCACTCCCCACCCTGCCAGTGCCACTCTCCCATTCCCCACCCTCCAACACACCCATCCTCCCAGCACCACACCACCCCTGCCAACACCATCCTCCTACCCCTGCCAGCATCATCCCTCCACCTCTGCCAGGTGGTGTTGCCCTCTCTTTCCACCACACATAGAACACCTCCACCCTGCACTAATATCTCCCTCCCAGACTGTGCCACCTGTGTGTCTGTGAACATGCCCTAGTGTGAGTGGGAATGTCCATGTTTGTGTGAGTTTGGTTTGTGTGTGTGTGTGTCATGTGAACAGCCTGACAGTGAGCACCAGACATAGAACATAGAACACTACAGCACAAACAGGCCCTTCGGCCCACAAGTTGCGCCGATCATATCCATACCTATCAGACCTATCTATAACTCTCAATCCCATTAAATCCCATGTACTCATCCAGAAGTCTCTCAAAAGATCCCAGCGAGTTTGCCTCTACCACCTCCAACGGCAGCCGATTCCATTCACTCGCCACCCTCTGACTGAAAAACTTACCCCTAACATCTCCTCTGTATTTGCTTCCCTGCACCTTAAATCTGTGTTCTCTCGTAGTGATCATTTCAGCTCGGGGAAATAGTCTCTGAGAATCCACTCTAACTATTCCTCTCAACATTTTATAAACCTCTATCAGGTCGCCTCTGAACCTACGTCTCTCCAGTGAGAAGAGTCCCAGCTCCCTCAACCTATCTTCATAAGGCCTGCCTCCCAATCCAGGCAGCATCCTTGTAAATCTCCTCTGCACTCTCTCAATAGCTTCCACATCCTTCCTATAGTGAGGCGACCAGAACTGCGCACAATACTCCAAGTGGGGTCTGACAAGAGTCTTATAGAGCTGCATCATTACCTCCTGACTCCTAAACTCTATTCCTCGATTAATGAAGGCCAGTACACCATACGCCTTCTTGACCACATCCTCCACCTGCGAGGCCGATTTAAGAGTCCTGTGGACCCGGACTCTAAGGTCCTTCTGATCCAGTACACTGCTAAGACTCCTACTCTTGATATTGTACTCCTCCATCCCATTGGACATGCAATAATGGACCATTACACATTTATCCAGGTTGAAGTCCATCTGCCACTTCTCCGCCCAGTCTTGCATCCTGTCTATGTCCGGCTGCAACTTCAGACATCCCTCCAGACCATCCACAACACCACCGATCTTTGTATCGTCGGCGAAATTACTAACCCATCCCTCCACTTCCTCATCCAGGTCATTTATGAAAATGATAAACAGCAGGGGTCCCAGAACAGATCCCTGGGGCACTCCACTGGTGACCGACCTCCATGCAGAACAAGACCCATCCACAACCACTCTCTGCCTTCTACTGGCAAGCCAGTTCTGGATCCACGAGGCCAAAGCCCCTTGGATCCCATGCCCTCTCACCTTCTCAAGAAGTCTTGCATGGGGGACCTTTTCAAACGCCTTGCTAAAGCCCATGTAAACTGCGTCCACTGCTCTTCCTTCGTCAATGTGTTCAGTCACATTTTCGAAGAACTCAGCTAGGCTCGTAAGGCTCGATCTGCCCTTAACAAAGCCGTGTTGACTATTTCTGATCATATTGAATTTCTCTAAATGCTCATAAATCCTGTCCCTCAGGATCCTCTCCATCAACGGTGACAGAGAACATTCTGACAGACCCTGACAGTGAGCACCCTGACAGTGAGCACCCTGACAGTGAGCACCCTGACAGTGAACAGCTTATCTCCTTTTGTTCACCAGGTTATCCGTGGGCTGACTGCTGGAAGCCGAGTGTTTGAGTTCATGATGCTGAGACCGACAATCCCGGTAAAAGGGGGTTTCCAGATCCCAGCACAAGCCCTGGCCGGACGTGTGCAGTTCGATAAAATTATTTTCAGGTCTGTAAGAAGCAGGTGAACCCAGTGTGCATTGTGGTGAGACATTGTGTCTGTGGGCTGGGCGTGGACCACAGAAGCAGCTGTACATCCTCACTCCAACTACAAAGCATATCCTTGCCTCATGTGGTTAATTAGTTTGTGGAAAATAAGCTGTTTTGTGGAAAAGTCTGCCTGAGGCTCAGAAATGCTGCTCAGCACTGCCTACTCACCACTGTTGGGAAGGTGGGTATGCTGTTGGAGATTGGGAGATAGGAGTTAGAATTTGGCATTTGTACAATGCTGAAGGATAGTGGGGGGAGCATTGGGTGGTCCTGTTAAAAAGTGGTGCTTTTTCTCTGCTTAGAAATGTAAATTGCAAGTACACAGAGAACTCAGATTGAAACATTAATATCGAAGGACCAAGCAGCAGCTTTTACCAAGACAAGATGTGGTTGCAGTGACAGAGACGTGGTTAAAGGAAGGGGAGCAATGGCAGCTGAATATTCCTGGGTATAAGTGTTTCAGGCATGACAGAGGAGGGTCAAGAAGAGGTGGAGGAGTGGCGTTGTTAGTTAGGGAGCACATCATAGCGGTGCAGAGAGAGGACAATACAGAGGAGTTAGGAGTGGAGTCGCTGTGGGTGGAGTTGAGGAATAGAAAGGGGGCGATTACTATGCTAGGGGTGTATTATAAGCCACCCAACAGCCCGCGGGTAGTTAAAGAAAGCATATGTAAAGACATTTTGGATAGGTGCAGAAAGAACAGAGTCGTTATTAACAGAGAGTGTTAGGCTTGGAAGTTAGTGAACATTTTGGTGATAGTGACCACAATTCGGTTACGTTCACCTTAGTGATGGATAGGGATAGGCATGAAGCTGGAGGCAGTAGTTATAGCTGGGGGAAGGGTAATTGTGAGGCCATTAGGAGAGAATTAGGGTGCATAGATTGGACTAGGAAACTACAGGGACTGGGAACATCTGGAATGTGGAGCTTATTCAAGGAGCAGCTGCTGCGAGTCCTTGATAAGTATGTCCCTGTCAGGCAAGGAGGAAATGGTCGAGTAAGAGAACCTTTGTGTACGAAAAAAGTTGATTTGCTGGTTAAAAGGAAAAAGGAGGCTTATGTCAGGATGAGGCTTGAAGGCTCGGTTAGTGCAATGGATAGCTATATATTAGCCAGGAGGGAGCTAAAGAGTGAATTGAGGAGAGCTAAGAGAGGACACGAGAAGACTTTGGCTGATAGGATTAAGGAGAATCCTAAAGCTTTCTTTAGATATGTTAAGGATAGAAGATTGGTTAGGGCAAGATTAGGGCCAGTCATAGACAGCAGTGGGAAGTTGTGCGTGGAGCCTGAAGAGATTGGAGAGGTACTGAATAAATATTTCTCTTCGGTATTCACGCAGGGTGATGTAAATGTAGTTATGGAGAACACTGAGGTACGGGGTAGCAAACTGGAAAGTATTGAAGTAGATAGGGAGGATGTGCTAGATATTCTTGAGGGTTTGAAGTTGGATAAGTCCCCTGGGCCGGACGGATTTACCCTAGGATTCTCTGGGAGGCAAGAGAGGCGATTGCAGAGCCTCTGGCTCTGATCTTCAGGTCGTCGTTGGTTACGGTGTGGTTCCGGAGGACTGGAGGATAGCGAATGTGGTCCCATTGTTCAAGAAGGGGAAGAGAGACCTTCCAGGGGATTATAGGCCAGTGAGTCTTACTTCTGTTGTGGGCAAAGTATTGGAGAGAATTATTAGGGATAGGATTTATAGTTATTTAGAGAGAAATGAATTGATTGGGGATAGTCATCATGGTTTTGTGAAGGGTAGGTCGTGCCTTACTAACCTCATTGAGTTTTTTGAAAAAGTGACTAAGAGGTGGATGGGGGTAAGGCGGTTGATGTGGTATATATGGACTTTAGTAAGGCGTTTGATAAGGTGGCCCATGGAAGACTTCTGCATAAAATGCAGATGTATGGGATAGAGGGTGATTTAGCTAATTGGGTTAGGAATTGGCTAGCAGATAGAAGACAGAGGGTGGTGGTTGATGGGAGATATTCATCGTGGAGTTCGGTGACAAGTGGTGTACCTCAGTGGTCTGTTTTGGGGCCCCTGCTGTTTGTAATTTTTATAAATGATCTGGATGAGGGTATTGAGGATGGATTAGTAAATTTGCAGATGACACTAAAGTCGGTGGAGTGGTAGATAGTGAAGAGGGGTGTTATAGTTTGCAGAGGGACTTGGACAAGTTGCAGAGCTGGGCCGAGAGGCGGCAAATGGAGTTTAATGTGGAAAAGTGTGAGGTAATGCACTATGGCAGAAATAATAAATGTGTAGAGTATAGGGCTAATGGTAGGATTCTTAGTATCTTGATGAACAGAGGGATCTTGGTGTGTATGTGCATAGATCCCTGAAAGTAGGCAGTCAAGTCGATAAGGTTGTTAAGAAGGCATATGGAGTCTTAGCTTTTATTGGTAAGGGGATTGAATTTCGGAGCCGCAACGTCATGTTGCAACTGTACAAAACTCTAGTGCGGCCGCACTTGGAGTATTGTGTACAGTTCTGGTCCCCGCATTAAAAGAAAGATGTGGAGGCATTGGAGAGGGTACAGAGGAGGTTTACCAGGATGTTGCCTGGTATGGGGGGCAGGTCTTATGAAGAGAGGCTGAGGGATTTGAGGTTGTTTTCGTTAGAAAGGAGGCGGCTAAGGGGGGACCTAATTGAAACATATAAGATGATTAGAGGTTTAGATAGGGTGGACAGTGATAGCCTTTTTCCTAGGATGGAGAAAGCTAGCACGAGGGGACACAGCTTTAACTTAAGGGGTGATAGTTATAGGACGGATATCAGAGGTAGGTTCTTTACCCAAAGGGTGGTTCGGGAGTGGAATGCCCTGCCTGCAGCAGTTGTAGATGCGCCAAGTTTGGTGGCGTTTAAGAGGTTAGTTGATAAGTATATGGAAGAGAAGGGAATGGTTTAGTTTGGAGGGGCATTGCTTTTTATATTGGTCGGCGCAACATCGAAGGCCGAAGGGCCTGTTCTGTGCTGTAATGTTCTATGTTATAGTGGGAGATTTCAATCTCCCTAGGGTGCATTGGAAAGTACCTAGAGCTGGGGGTTTGGACGGGCAGGAATTTGTAAAATGTGTACTG
Source organism: Sphyrna mokarran (assembly GCA_024679065.1). Taxonomy (NCBI): domain Eukaryota; kingdom Metazoa; phylum Chordata; class Chondrichthyes; order Carcharhiniformes; family Carcharhinidae; genus Sphyrna; species Sphyrna mokarran. The sequence continues at coordinate 3,018,590 of JAGIQG010000007.1, forward strand.
GAAGGATCATTGGAACAGTATGTGGCTAGCCCGATTAGAGAAGGGGCTTTTGGATTTAGTTCTGAGTAACGAGCCAGGGCAGGTGGTTGATGTTGTAGTCAGGGGACATGTGGCTAACAGTGACCACAATTCTGTCTACTTTAGGATACAAATGGAAAAGGATGCTTGTTGCCCTAGGGGGAGGGTGCTGAATTGGGGGAAGGCTAACTACGGTTGGATTAGGCAGGAACTTAGGGAAACTGATTGGGAACGGTTGTTCAAGGGTAAGTCCACATTCGGCATGTGGGACTCTTTCAAGGGAATACTGAAAATGTTGCAAGATAAACATGTGCCGGCCAAGAGGAAAGATGGGAAAGGTAGGATTAGAGAGCCGTGGATTACTAGGGATATTGAGGACTTGGTTAGGAAGAAAAGAGAGGTGTGTGATAGGTCAAAGCAGCTGGGAACGGATAGAGTGTTGGAGGAGGGAGCTCAAATGAGGAGTTAGAAGGGCAAAAAGGGGGCATGAAATGGTTTTGACGGATAGGATTAAGGAAAACCCAAAGGCTTTTTACTCCTATGTTAGGAATAAAAGGGTGGTTAGAGGAAAAATTGGACCTCTTAGGGACAGAGGAGGGGAACTGTGCTTAGAGCCTGAGGGAATGGCAGAGATCCTGAATGAATACTTTGTGTCGGTATTCACAAAGGAGAGGGGCTTGTTGACCGCTCCTGTCTCTGAGGGAGCTGTGGACCAGTTGAGGGAAATATCCATACCGAGAGAGCAAGTGTTAGAGCTTCTAGGTAGCATTAAAACAGATAAATGTCCAGGGCCTGATGGCATTTATCCCAGGCTGCTTAGGGAGGTGCGAGGTGAAATTGCTGGGCCTCTGACACAAATCTTTGTCTCTTCCTTGGACACAGATGAGGTCCCAGAGGACTGGAGAATAGCTAATGTTGTAACGTTGTTTAAAAAGGGTAGTAGGGATAACCCTGGAAATTATAGGCCGGTAAGTTTGATGTCAGTGGTAGGGAAACTGTTGGAGGGGATTCTTAGAGATAGGATGTATAGGCACTTAGAGCGTTGTGATCTAATTAGCGATACGCAGCATGGATTTGTTAAGGGGAGGTCGTGCTTTACGAATCTGGTAGAATGTTTTGAGGAGGTGACAAAAACAGTCAATGAAGGGCAAGCCGTTGATGTTATCTGTATGGATTTCAGTAAGGCATTTGACAAAGTCCCTCATGGGAGGTTAGTTGAAAAAGTCAAGGCGAATGGAATACAAGGACAGGTAGCTAGATGGATAAGTAACTGGCTTGGTAATAGGAGACAGAGAGTAATAGTGGAAGGGTGTTTTTCTAGCTGGAGGTCAGTTGCTAGTGGTGTGCTGCAGGGCTCAGTACTGGGACCTCTTCTATTTGTAATATATATAAATGACTTGGAAGAGGGAGTAAGTGGAGTGATCAGCAAGTTTGCAGACGATACAAAGATGACTGAACTTGCGGATAGTGAGGAGCGTTGTCAGGCAATGCAGCAGGACATAGATAGGCTGGTAGATTGGGCAAGTAGATGGCAGATGGAATTCAATCCTGATAAATGCGAGGTGATGCATTTCGGGAGAAAAAATGTAGCGGGGAGGTATATGATAAAGGGTAGACCTATTAAGAGTATAGAAATGCAGAGGGACCTGGTGGTGCAGGTGCACAAAGTCTTTGAAGGTGGCAGAACAGGTGGAGAAGGTTGTGAAGAAAGCTTATGGTATGCTAGCCTTTATAGGAAGGGGTATAGAGTATAAGAGCTGGCCTTTAATGTTGCAGTTGTATAGAACGTTGGTTAGACCTCATTTGGAATACTGCATTCAGTTCTGGTCACCCTACTACCGGAAGGTCGTGGAGACTCTAGAGAGAGTGCAGAGGAGGTTTACCAAGATGCTGCCTGGTATAGAAGGTCTGGGTTACAAGGAGAGGTTGGAGTAAAATGGGACTGTTTTCTTTAGAAAGACGTAAACTGAAAGGAGATCTAATAGAGGTGTACAAGATTATGAGGGGTATAGATAGAGTAAACAGTGGTAAGCTTTTTCTTAGGTTGGAATCAAATATCACGAGGGGTCACGGGCTTAGGGTGAGGAGGGGTAAGGTATAATTTAGATGCTAGAGGGATTTTTTTCACACAGAGGGTGGTGGGGGTATGGAATACACTGCCAAGTAAAGTGGTGGAGGCAGGCACGTTGGAGTTATTTAAGAAATACTTAGATGGGCACATGAACAGAATGGGAGTGAAGGGATATAGAAAACTGATTTAAAATACGGATCATGAGCCTTGGGAGTCCCTGAGGAGCGTGTAAATAGATGATGATATTAATGTACTTGTTTTTATCCTACAGGTACTTCGGTCCACCTTGTTGTCCAACAAGGGGCATACACGCGATGGGTCGTAAGAGGGCTGCTCTTGGATTTTTCGAGAGTATCCTAGTGCTTCACGTCATTAGTGTACGCTTGACCTGGACCAGTTGATGGGCAACACAACAGTTCAGTGACTATCGCTGTGCTGTGCAGATACATGGATTTGGGCCTGTGTCTGTGGGAGTTTGCGCATTCTCCCCGTGCTTGCATGGGTTTTCTCCAGGTGCCCTGGTTTCCTCCCACACCCCAAAGATGTACTCTTAGGTTGATTGGCAAAACAAATTCTCCCTAACGTGCCTCGCTAATTTGTTTCCAATGCAGTTTTCTATAAACATAGACAGGCATCACGGGTGGAAGTGGGAAGTGACTGTTTCCTGTGCTGTGTTGTTCTTTGTTCTTTGTACAACAGGCTTTTGAATTTTTTGAATTTAGCCAATCAATTTGAATCAGGCACTTAGATGCCAAAAACTTATTAAATTTAAATCTGATGGTTTTGACAACCTAGGACCAATCCTATTGATAAAAATATTGATATGTCATCACTGATATAAAAGAAGGGGGCAGTGAGACAAAGAGGGTAGAAAAACTGTCATGCGCCAGAGCTACCAGCTCTCAGCTCTCTCTCAATAATCGCTGGCCCTTATAGCTTCACCTTGTCTTAGAGAACATCTAGGTAACAAAGGTACCAAAGAAGAAAGAAGTTCCAGACAGAAGATAGAAGGCCCAGAATATTCCAGATAACACAAAAACTGGTTATAATTTAGAGCGTGACTAAATTCTATTTTTGTTAATGAGTGGGAATTGTATTTATTGGAATACGTTCCATTCGAATCTTGTGTATTCAGGAATAGTTAATAGAAGGGATTTATTCAGTTTGTTAATAGTTTAGTTAATTTGCTCAATGTTAGATAAATATATTGTTAATGTGTTGATTTTATAGGGAGTATCAGGGAGTTATTTTGTATTTAACCACGAGGAGTTGCTGAAGAGCAAGTCACATCACTTCACACACACTTCTTACAGATTATAGGGTGAGCTACTCCTCTTTGGGTGTTTCCGTGTTAATTCTCAGCGGGGAGGAGAGGGAATCAACCTCTGCTTTATAATGCCATCCTACCTAAAGCCAAGCTGCCACAGATGCGCTGTGGGAGTTCAGAAGCAACATCCAGGTGAACATGAAACTGCTGAAACAGTAATGTTTGATTCTAATTGGAAAGTGACAGTTAACACAAGACAGTGCTGCATGGGTAGACAGTCAGTGCGGACATTCTGCACAAAGTAAATCTCCCTCTACACTGTCCCCCCATCAAACACTCCCAGGACAGGTACAGCACGGGGTTAGATACAGAGTAAAGCTCCCTCTACACTGTCCCCCATCAAACACTCCCAGGACAGGTACAGCACGGGGTTAGATACAGGTATGCCCCTCTACACTGTCCCCATCAAACACTCCCAGGACAGGTACAGCACGGGTTAGATACAGAGTAAATCTCCCTCTACACTGTCCCCATCAAACACTCCCAGGACAGGTACAGCACGGGGTTAGATACAGAGTAAAGCTCCCTCTACACCGTCCCCCATCAAACACTCCCAGGACAGGTACAGCACAGGATTAGATAAGAGTAAAGTTCCATCTACACTGTCCTCATCAAACACTCCCAGGACAGGTACAGCACGGGGTTAGATACAGAGTAAAGCTCCCTTTACACTGTCCCCCTATCAATATACAAGGACCTGAGGAGTCTTGACAGGGTGGATATAGAGAGAAGATGTTTCCTCTTTTAGGAGAATCAGGAACTCAGAGTCACTGTTTAAAAATAAGGGGTTGTCCATTTGAAATGAAGGTGAGGCAAAGTTTTCTTTCTCTCAGAGGGTCGTGTGTCTTTGGAACTCCTCGTGCAAAGGCAGCGGAATTAGACTGTTTGAACATTTTTCAAACAGAGCTGGATAGATTCTTGGTAAGCAACTGGAATGAGAGGTTATTGGCAGTGGGTGGGATGCCAGTTTGAGGTTACTCCCAGATCAATCATGGGACTCGATCCCAAATTTGTTACATCAGAGGTAAGAGTGCTTTCCACTCAGTTATGAACAATATTTACACGGCTCCTTTGTAAAATAAATCCAACCATTTATCTTTTTTTCTTTAGCTACCCCACCAGACCTGGTCATGTGGTGCTGTCCAACTTCAATCTCACACTACCAGCCTCTAAAATGGTGGCAGTTGTAGGACAGTCTGGGACAGGTGAGTACAGTTTGACGTGTCTCTGATATCAGTGTATGTGGGATAGTTTGATGGGTGTCTCATTGTGATATGTATGGGACAGTAGGGGCTAGTTGAAGGAGAAGAGTTACATGAAGATTTAAAAAGTCAGACGGGAAAAGACATAGAACATACAACATTACAGCGCAGTACAGGCCCTTCGGAACTCGATGTTGCGCTGGCCAGTGGACCCTCTAACCTAAACTATTCCAATATCATCCATATGCCTATCCACCGAACAGTTGAATGCCCCCAAAGTAGGCGAGTCCACAACTGCTGCAGGCAGGGCATTCCACGCTCTCACCACCCTCTGTGTAAAGAACCTGCCTCTGACATCCGTCCTATAAATACCACCTCTTAATTTAAAGTTATGTCCCCTCGTGTTGGTCATCACCATCCGAGGAAAAAGGCTCTCACTATCCACCCTATCCTATCCCTTGATCATCTTATACGCCTCAATTAGGTCACCGCGTAACCTTCTTCTCTCTAATGAAAATAACCTCAGGTCCCTCAGCCTTTCCTCATAAGGCCTTCCCACCATACCAGGCAACATCCTGGTAAACCTCCTCTGCACCCTTTCCAATGCTTCCACATCTTTCTTATAATGCGGCGACCAGAACTGTACGCAATACTCCAAGTGCGGCCGCACCAGAGTTTTGTACAGTTGTAACATAACCTCACGACTCCTAAATTCAATCCCTCTACCAATAAAAGCTAACACACCGTACGCCTTCTTAACAACTTTATCAACCTGGGTGCCAACTTTCAAAGAGCTATGTACTTGTACCCCAAGATCCCTCTGCTCGACAACGCTATTAAGGGTCCTTCCATTAACCCTATATTTCATATGCCTGTTATTCCTACCAAAGTGAATCACCTCACACTTATCCGTATTGAATTCCATTTGCCACCTCACGGCCCAGCTCTGCAACCTATCTATGTCCCTCTGCAAACTGTAACATCTATCCTCGCTATCTACAACTCCCCCCACTTTGGTATCGTCAGCAAATTTACTAATCCAACCCTCTACACCCTCATCTAGGTCATTTATAAAAATGACAAACAGCAGTGGCCCTAAAACAGATCCTTGAGGTACACCACTTGTAACTGCACTCCAGGTTGAATATTTCCCATCAACCACCACCCTCTGTCTTCTATCAGCTAGCCAATTCCTAATCCAAACTGCTAAATCACCTTCAATCCCATGCATCTGCACTTTCTGCAGTAGCCTACCATGGGGAACCTTATCAAACGCTTTGCTAAAATCCATATACACTACATCAACTGCCTTACCCTTATCTACCTCTTTGGTCACCTCCTCAAAAAACTCAATAAGGTTTGTGAGGCACGACCTACCCTTCACAAAACCGTGCTGACTATCCCTAATCAATTTATTTCTCTCTAGATGCTTATAAATCCTATCCCTATAATTCTTTCCAAGACTTTGCCCACAACAGAAGTCAGGCTCACCGGTCTATAATTTCCAGGATGGTCCCTACTCTCCTTTTTGAACAAAGGGACAACATTTGCCATCCTCCAGTCTTCCGGCACTATACCTGTAGCTAACAACGACATGAAGATCAAAGCCAAAGGCTCTGCAATCTCCTCTCTAGCCTCCCAGAGAATCCTAGGGTAAATCCCATCTGGCCCAGGGGACTTATCAATTTTCATACCCTCAAGATTCGCTAACACCTCCTCCTTATGAACCTCAATCCTACCCAGTCTACAACCTGGTATTGCAGTATTCTCCCCGACAACACTGTCTTTCTCCTGCGTGAATACTGACGAAAAATAGTCATTCAGTGTCTTTCCTATCTCCTCAGGTTCCACGCACAACTTCCCACTGCTATCTCTGACTGGCCCTAATCTTGCCCTAACAATCTTTTATTATTTATATACCTGTAAAAAGCTTTAGGATTCTCCTTAATCCTATCCGCCAAAGTCTTCTTGTGTCCTCTTCTAGCTCTTCTCAACTCCCTCTTTAGCTCCTTCCTGGCTGATTTATAGCTCTCCATTGCCCTAACTGAGCCTTCACGTCTCATCATTATATAAGCCTCCTTCTTCCTCTTCACCAGAGATTCAACTTCCCTAGTACACCATGGTTCCCTCACTCGACCACTTCCTCCCTGCCTGGCAGGTACATATTCATTAAGGACATGCAGAAGCTGTTCCTTAAATATGCTCCACATTTCAGATGTCCCAGCCCCTGCAATTTCCTGCTCCACCCTATGCATCCTAAATCTCTCCTAATAGCCTCATAATTACCTTTCCCCCAGCTATAACTACTGTTATTCGGTACGTGCCCATCCCTTTCCATCACTAAGGTAAACGTAACCGAATTGTGGTCACTATCACCAAAGTGCTCACCCACCTCCAAGTCTAACACCTGGTCTGGTTCATTACCCAGTACCAAATCCAATATAGCCTCACCTCTTGTTGGCCTATCTACATACTGAGTCATGAAACCTTCCTGCACACATTGAACAAAAACTGACCCCTCTAACGTACTTGAACTATAGCTTTTCCAATCGATATTAGAAAAGTTAAAGTCCCCCATTACAACTACCCTGTTACTTTCACACCTATCCAGGATCAACTTTGCAATCCCTTCCTCTACTTCTCTGGAACTTTTTGGAGGCCTATAAAAAACTCCCAACAGTGTGACCTCCTTTCTTGTTCCTAATCTCAGCCCACACTACCTCAGAAGACAAGTCCACATCAAACGTCTTTTCTGCCACCGTAATGCTGTCCTTAACTAACAATGCCACTCCTCCCCCTCTTCTACCACCACCTCTGCTCTGACTGAAAAATCTGAACCCCGGAACCTGCAACAACCATTCCTGCCCCTGCTCTATCCACGTCTCTGAAATGGCCACAACATCGAAGTCCCAGAAGACTGTCTGGTTGGCCTAGCCTGGCCTGTATAATTGTGATATTTTATATTTATCATGGTTCAAATACCCACATTCACCAGCAACTATGTAATATGAATGTGGAGCAGGATAACCCTCCCAAGGTTGCTCCGCCATTAATAAGGTCTTAAACTCCTCGCTGACATGAAAGAATGGATGAAAAGCAATCTCGGCCAATAAAATGCGGGACGTTTCCTTGAAATACTCTCCAGCAATTGAAACTAGACCAGGAGGTTAGATTGGCTAAGACATGGATTACTGGCTGCTTTGGCATAATATGAACAGGGATGGATGTATCTCTTTGCTGAATATGTACAGTGATCATGTGGAGGAAGATGGGAGATCTGGTTTTGAACTGTTTCCTGACATGTGACTAAAATGATTTGAAGGCAAGTCAACAATAGCATTCCTGCTGGAAAGGTTCTATGACCCAGACAGCGGAGTTATCACATTAGATGGATACGACATCAGGACCTTGGATCCACAATGGCTGCGCAGTAACGTTATTGGATACATCAGCCAGGTTAGTAATTTCCCATTATTCCTTCTCCTCTCCTCTGCACCTAACCTCTCTCCTCTCCCAGCTCTCCTCTAATCCCTCTTTCCTCCTTCCCACCTCTTTTCTCACCTTTACACTTCCCTCCCTTATGTAACACTCTGCTTTTCCCATCTGCTTCTCCTCTCTATCTGTTCCCTGGGTGATGTGTTTGTAGCAGAGTTTCTGTATCTCCTGCTGTAGTTAATGTTCAGAGTTCCACTCCAAGCTGGGGCCATTGCTCATGTTTGCTGTGATGCCCCCTCAGTCATGTCTGTCAATTGCAGGAGCCTGTGCTTTTTGGTACTACCATCAAGGACAATATTCGATTTGGAAAGCCAGATGCCTCAGATGAGGAGATTTACGAGGCAGCCCGACAGGCCAATGCAGATAGCTTCATCCAGTCCTTTCCAGATGGATACATGACCATTGTGGGTATGTCTGATGGTGCATCTTAAACATGCTGCGGATAGCTTAACAACATAAAAAAAAAAGCAAAGAATATACCTCAAATCATCAAACACACAAAGAGAATACACTTCCTGTAGTAACTTGAGACCACAAGGTAATGGAATGCATTGTTTAAAAAGTGATTTTTATATAAATCAGGAACAAAGTTTAACAATAAGTCAGCAGAACAGTAATAACTATGAGTAATAACTGACAGTAATCTGAGCAGTTCAATCAGACAGATCACCACCATCTTCTTAAGGACAATTAGGAATCGGCAATAAATGCTGACCCAGACAGTGACAGCCACATCCCATAAATGAACTTACAAAACACACACACAAATGGAACACACCTCAAACCACACAATATTCTGCTTCCCATGTAACCAAGCAACATTATGTAAGTGTTTCATTGCTGGTACAATACCAGGTACATAGACTGTACATCTTAGTGATTGGCTGATTAAATCTATTGTCTGTGATAGGCAGAGTACAGACCACACTCAGCCAATCCAAGCTTGCAAAGCCCAAAACAAAAGATGTGATTCCACATTGCACAGCACTTTCTGAATAACCTTGATTGTCCTATTAGATATATAAACTGATAATTTAATATAATCAGTTGAGTTTGTGGCTCTTTTACTATAGCTAGAGATGATTTATATTCGTACACAGTGACTCATTCTCTGCAAAGAAAAGGAATATGATAAAGTCTTATTCTTAATGAATTACAGTGTAGTGCGTGGGAGCCTAAAGTACCATGTTGGCTTTCACCTTGGCAACATCTCAGCCAATTATAGTCAACTTGCCAACCAATCAGCACCCCTTTCTCATGTGGTATAAAACATTGTGATCAGATGAAATTTGGTGTTCTTGTATTTGTCCTGACAAGTGCAAGAAAAACATCTTGGTGACTTCTCTCTTTTCAGTATACACCTCAAGTATCACACAGACACAGGACACACTACTCAAAGCATCAATATTGACAGTTTAATAGTAAGGGAAAGAAGAGGGAATTACAGAATCATCATTAAATGGAGACGTTGGTAGATGTGTTTATTAATGGCTTCATTTCCTGACTAGGTGAGCGGGGAGTGGCTCTATCTGGGGGACAGAAGCAGCGAATCGCCATTGCCCGTGCTCTGATTAAAAATCCCTGCATCCTGATCCTGGATGAAGCCACAAGTGCGCTGGATGCGGAATCGGAGAGGATAGTACAAGATGCACTAGACAATATACAGAAAGGACGTACAGTGCTGGTCATTGCACACAGGTTGAGTACGGTCAAGTCAGCCGATGTCATCTGTGTCCTCGCTAATGGCCACGTGATGGAAGTAAGTAAAGTCTGTCTCACTGTCAGTCTGTTACTAATCACATGTTAGCACAGGAACTGACAAACCCATCCCTGGCAAACTGCGTATATTGCAGTGAGGGGTTTGAGCCCTGTGGAGACTACAATCAGCCATCCCGCTACAGAATACAGAACCAGAGAAGAGCATTGAGGTGAACGGTGTCAACGTGGAGAGGATGGTGATGGGGAGGCGATGGCCCAATATGCTAGATTATTAATCCAGAAACTCAGTTCTGGGGGCCAGGATTCAAATCCAGCCATGGCAGATAGTGCAATTTGAATTCAATAAAAGAAATACCTGGAATTAAGAATTGAGGCTGTATCCAGCTGCATATAGCACTTTGGCCTTTTTGTGACCTCTGACTTTATCTGCTGACACAGTTTGTACACTCGGTTTCTTCACACCACACTCTCATTAATATTTTTCTGATTGTTACCTTGCTCTCACATATATCCCCCTCTATCACATCTCCCTTCATTCCCCAAATTACACAACTCACCAGAAACACTGGTCCCAGTGTGGTGATATGGATAGATATTAATTATAAGACTAAGCAATTAATTATACTGGACATGGACACATGATGAAACCAGGGAGATTTAGGATACAGAGTGAGATAAACTGTTTCTCATGATTGTGAGGCTGTGGAATTTATTCTTAGGAGGTGTGGTGGTGGGATTTTATGGCCTCACTCATCCAGAAACCATAAAATGCCACCTAAGGTCAAGAGACATTTCCATTACCTGCTCCGATTCCTGTGGCGGGTGAAGTGGTAAAATTCAGCCTTGGAGTCAGCGATTGAAGCACAGGCCATGTCAACATTTAGCTGCAGGGAAGATGAGAAAGGTTAGGAAAAGGAGAGTGAAGGGTTTCAGGAACAGGGGATTAGGATAATGCTCAATTGGAGGAGGAACACTACCCACACTGATGGGGTTTGCTCCATATTTATAAGTTGGATGTTATTCTACACCAGGATTTTCTGGCTGTTGCATTTGCCGAATTGAGGGCTGTGACTGCTGTTCAATTTGTTGATTGCATTAGAGATGCTCTGGGTCTTGGAAAGGGATGGTGCAGCAATGTCAAATGCAGCTCTCTTCGTGTCTCTTTATGATGAACACCTCTTGTTGTCACAGGTGGGGACACACGCTGAGCTGCTGACAAGAGGAGGACTATATGCAGAACTGGTCCGCAGGCAAACCAGTGAGGAGTCCATTAAGTGAAGAAGCAAGAGAGAAAGGCTCGGAGAAGAAGCAGTTTGGACTTCAGGCATCTGTGCATCTTGGAATACTTCCATTCGAACAGAAGATGGAAAGAATCAGCTGAGAGAGAGAGGGGCTTTGGGTCCAATGATTTATTCACCACAAATAGTAATTCTGACATTTGGCACTGAGATTTAATTATGTTGGAATGGGTGTGGAGAGAAGAGAGATTTCCTTACACTGTCCACCAGAACTGTAAAAGTTGTACAATTCTAGATCCCGTAGCTGTGCAATGGAGGTATTCCTGCAGAGAACATGGTGCACTGTAAAACACTTAGATGGGGACAGGTCTGTCACTGTATAACCCACAGCTAGATGGCTTGCGGAGCTGGTCATTGTCTTCCACTAATGATGACTTACCTGCATGCTGAGAGATTGTTGAGTTGTGTGAGACCTGCTCTTCCAATGTTCAACTTTCTCTGTAAATTATATTTGCATCTATAAAGCGTGCATTGTATTTTTGTGACTATACTGGAATACAGTATCAAATGTGTGCATGTGTACAGATTCCATTCACTCATACATACATGTTTTAGAGAAACTGTTTGTATTGGGAGGAAGTTTATTATTCAGAGGACAAGTATTGAAGTTAAATGATGAAGTTAAATGATTTGAGTATAACGCGGGTAACTATGATTAGGATTGTCTGTTTCAGGTTCCATAGGCAGAAGGACTGATTGCACACAATGGTCTGTTCTTACCTTCTAACTGCCATTGAAATCCCTTCCCAGGACAATAGGAATAGAAATGAGGAACATAGGTTCAGACCAGTGAAACATATCTTAATTTCATGTGCAATAAGATAGAGGAATAGAGGCAAAACCCGGAATCATGTCATCAATGTACATACAGATAATGCAGGGAAATGGCTTCTCCCTGGATACAGGGATGAAGAGAAACTGAATTGCTTTCCTCATGATAGAATTCTTACAGTGGGGAAGGAGACCATTCGCCCCTTGAGCCTGCACCAACAACAATCCCAACAAGGCCCTATTCTTGTGCCCCCATGCATTTACCCTAGTTAGTCCTCCTGACACTAAGGGCAATTTACCATTGCCAATCCACCTAACCCACACCACCTTAGACTGTGGAGGAAACTAGAGCACCCAAAGGAAACCCATGCAAACTCCACACAGACAATGACTCTGGCACTATGAGGCAGCACTGTTAACTACTGTGCTGCCCCATAGTTATTGTAACAGAAGTCTCTCCCCACAGAACGCTCCCCATATGAGCTGGTGTAGTCACAGGAATCCTAGTACAGTGGTAGGTTTTGAGAGTTTAAATTCACCTCTTTCTGTATCGTTTCGCACCTTTTAGATTGTGAATGGGTCTTTTTCTCATTCACATATTTGAAACTGGTTAGGAAAACTTCTCCTGAGGTTCTCAGCAGCAACTCAACATCAATCAGGAGAACAGCTTATTTCATTCAACAGGTTTATATATATATAAATATGTATTTATTCTATTCCTTTGTCCCTCATTATGTAGAAATTTGGAAAATAGCAGCAGGAGGAAGATCTTCAGCCTTTTGAGCTCGCTCTGCAATTCATTATGATCATAGCTGACGATCCAACTCTGCAAGTCTAATTTGTGCTTGAATGCATTTTTCATATTAACCTCCTTATGGAAGCAAGTTCCGCATTCTCACCACTCCTGAGTAAAGAAGTTTCTCACAACTTCCTGATTGGATTTATTAGTGACTGCTATAATTTCACAGTATTGGTGTGCCCAGCAGCTCAATGTGATGCATCGAGTGTGTGGCTGGGAGTGTCTGCTTCCTTTATTGCTCCTTGTATAACAGCAATGTGAAAAGGAGAGCCAGAAGTCCCATCCTGCTAGTACATCCATCCTCAGGAGCTCTGCTATGCCTCCTCATGGTGACACACTAAGACAGGGCACCTTGCTGCCTCGGGTTAAGGATTCAGAAGAAGCTTGAAGGAGGCAAACTCCCGGATATGTAGTGTGTCCACCCACCCACCTGGATGGGGCTGAATAGCTCCATTGCCTCCAGGAGAGTTGAGACAGGTTGAGAAGTAAACCCTGGGACAGTCCAGAGTGGGTTCCAAGGGCAGACTGGTGTGGGAGAGGGATGTGGCAAGGGGAAGGTCAGGCTGGGAAGCAATGAGCAAAAGTCTTGAGGAGAGAAGGAGTAAGTGGGAGATTCAGGGAGGGAAGCAGCAGGCAGGAGAGTTAGGGAGAGGCAGGAAGGTAGAAGCAGTAAGTGCTGGGCAAGAAGTAAGTTGAAAGAATTAGTAAGTCATTAAGTGCTAGTGAAAGGATTGTTATGCCAGTTAATCCAATGACCTAGTCATTCTGCTGCAGCTGCTGTCGGTTTTGTAGAATTAGTAAAGGAAGATTCATCCCAAAGGCATTTGGCACATTGAAAACACAAGGACATTTCTTGGAAGTTTGTGAACATTTTTGGACTCCTAGTTCAAATCTCCAAATAACAATCCAAAGGTTTTTGTGATATTGTCTCATGGGACATTTTAAACAGTGCATTCAGGCAAATACTCCCTCTCCCTGATTCACTGCTGAATGCATTGTCAGATACAGCTCATTTTAAAAAACAGTGAACCAGTTTATCACTGCACAATTGGGAAATTTTAAATCCTGGTGCTGATACTGGTACTGCAGGAACTCAACATGCTTTCAAAACTAACACTCCTGTAACAGCTGTATGAGCTTCACTGTCTCTGCTCGAGGGAGAGAAGAATATCACAAGGGTATGTAAAGATTGGGACCGGACAATGGGAATTAACAAGTGCAACAACTATTGAGGCATCTCCCTGCTTGGCATCCAGGCACTGTGCCTTTCATTCTGATCGATTTGTCTTATCTGCCTGTTTGTACACTCTGTGCATTCCTAACACACTTTGATAACTATTTCTCTTGTTCCTACTTTGTTTTCTTCCCTTCTCTTTCCCTTTGGCGGGGTGGGGGTGGGGGGTGGGGGGGAGTGTAGCGGGTGTTGCTGGACAAGTAATCCAGAGATCCGAGATAATGCATTGGAGACCACAGCAGATTGTGGAATTGAAACTCAATAAAACATTTGGAATTAAAAGTCTCACGATGACCATGAAACCCAACTCATGTCCTTTACAGGAAGAAACCTGCTCTCCTTACCTGATCCTACAGAAATGGGCAAGGACACAATTTTTACATGTCTTGTGAAATGGCCACTCTGTTACATTCAATCACTAATTCCCCCCTCTAACAGCACTGTGGGTGTACCAACACCTCAGGGACTACAATGGTTCAAGAAGGCATCTCACAACTGCCTTTTCATAGACAATGAATCATTTTTTAGCCAGCGATGCCCATATCCTGCAGCATTCAGGATTGTGCCTTTCACTCTGATTTATTAATTTGTAAATGAAATAATCTTGTTCATCTCATCCTCCTTCACCCCACTATTCAGTTTAAGCCCTCTATACCATTCCAGTTATACAACTTGCCAGACGCTGGTTCCTACCATTTATCTTCTATTTTGATCATGGCTGATCATCAAATTCAATATCCTGATCCTACCCTTCCCCCCGCAGTATCCCTCGATCCCTTTCGCCCCAAGAGCGTTATCTAATTTCTTCCTGAAATTTCACAACTTTTGGTCTCAATTACTTTCTGTGGGAGTGAATTCTATACATTCACCACCCTCTGGGTAAAGAAATTTCTCCTCATCTCAGTTTTAAAAGGTTTACCCCTTATCCTCAAACTATGACCCCTAGTTCTGGACTCCCCCACCATTGGGAACATTCTTTATGAATCTACCCTGTCTAACCTTGTTAAAATTTTATGAGTTTCTATGGGATCCCTCTCACTCTTCTAAACTGCAGTGAACATAATGCTAACCAACTTAGTCTCTCCTCATACGATGTTCTATGACAATAGTCCTGCCATTCCAGGAATCAGCCTGGTAAATCTTCACTATATTCTCTCTATAGCAAGGACATCCTTCCTCAGATAAGGACACCAAAATTGCACACAATACTCCAGGTGTGGCCTCACCAATATCTCGTACAATTGCAGTAAAACATCCCTAATTCTATTCTCAAATCCTCTCACTAACAAGGCCAACATACCATTTTGCCTTCTTTACTGCCTGCTGTACCTGTGCTATCTTAATGGGTTTTTAAAAGTCCAAATTGGGTTCTGCCCACAGCTTCTTTTGGACGGTTTGGACATTTATGCTGTATACCAATCTATCCCGCAACATTTCATTCAGAGGCAATTCTGATTGTGTTCAATTAGTTCCACAACCCAGCTAAGGTTTCCAAGAATTCTCCCAGACATGTGAAAGGGATATCTCCAGAGAATTGCCGAGCACTGTGGGCCGCACCAGTTCTATCAGTTCATGAAGCATTTTGAGTTGATGACATCTGGGTAGGTCAGACTTTTTATGACATTGAAACTCAGGGCTGCACACATTATTGGCAATATGACTTTCTGCTGTTTGTCTCCTTCAATGCTGTTTGCGAGGAAGAGATAATACCTGTCCCCAGAGTATTGGGCCCTGTGTTCCCCATTGCCTTTCTCGAAAAGTGACACAAAGGTCTTTTCTTACCGGAGAGGTTCTAGAGTACAGAGATTGTCCAAAGGGAAAGATGAAACAGAACATAAAAACATAAGAATGTAAAAACATAATAGGAACTCCATCTAGCCCCTTGAGCTTGCCCCACCGTTCAATAAGATCATGACTGATCTAAAGTGGATCAGTTTCATTTTCCCACCTGCTCCCCATAACCCTTAATTCCCTTATTAATCAGAAATCTATCTACCCGTGACTTAAATATTCAGCAAGGTAGCCTCCACTACTTCAATGCACAGAGAATTCCTGACATTCATCACCCTCTCATAGAAGAAGTTCCTCCTCAACTCTGTTCTAAACTGGCTCCCCCTTCTTTTGAGGCTGTGCCCTCTAGTTCTGATTTCCTTTCTAAGCAGAAAGAATCTCTCTACCTCTACTCTGTCTAGCCCCTTTATTATCTTGTAAGTCTCTATAACATCCTTCCTCAGCCTTCTAAACTTCAACAAGTACAGGCCCAGTCTATGCAAACTCTCCTCATAAGCTAAACCCTCTCATCTCCAGTATCAGCCTAGTGAACCTTCTCTGTGTTCCCTGCAAGGCTAATATATCCTTCTGCAAATGCAGCGACCAAAACTGCACACAGTACTCCAGTTGCGGCCTCACCAGTGCCCTGTACAGTTGCAGCAAGACCTCCCTGCTTTTATATTCTATCCCCCTCACTATAAAGGCCAACATTTACAAGGAGAGGTTAGGCAAATTGGGACTGTTTTCCTTAGAAAGACATAGACTTAGAGGAGATCTAATAGAGGTATACAAAATTATGAGGGGTATAGATAAACAGGGTTAAGCTTTTTCCTAGGATGGACTCAAATAAGCACGAGGGGTCACAGGCTTAGAGTGAGGGGGGTAAGGTATAATTTGGATGCTGGAGGGAGTTTTTTCACACAGAGGGTGGTGGGGGTATGTAATGCGCTGCCAAGTAAAGTGGTGGAGGCAGGTA
The DNA here is from genome assembly GCA_024679065.1 of Sphyrna mokarran. NCBI lineage: Eukaryota > Metazoa > Chordata > Chondrichthyes > Carcharhiniformes > Carcharhinidae > Sphyrna > Sphyrna mokarran. The sequence continues at coordinate 3,035,270 of JAGIQG010000007.1, forward strand.
CTCTGGAGTTATTTAAGAAATACTTAGATGGGCACATGAACAGAATGGGAATGGAGGGGTATAGAAAACTGATTTAAAATAGGGATCATGAGCCTTGGGAGTCCCTGGGAAGTGTGTAAATAGATGATGATATTGATGTACTTGTTTTTATCCTACAGGTGCTTTGGTCCACCTTGTTGTCTAACGAGGGGCATACACGCGATGGGTCGTGAGAGGGCTGCTCTTGGATTGTTTTCGAGAGTATCCTAGTGCTTCACATCGTTAGTGTACGCTTGACCTGGACCATTTGATGGGCAACACGACAGCTCAGTGACTATCGCTGTGCTGTGCAGATATATGGATTTGGGCCTGTGTCTGTGGGAGTTTGCGCATTCTCCCCGTGCTTGCGTGGGTTTTCTCCGGGTGCTCCGGTTTCCTCCCACATCCCAAAGATGTGCTCTTAGGCTAATTGGCAAAACAAATTCTCCCTAAATTGTCTCAAATTTGGTTTTTAATCCATAGATCTATAAACATGGACAGGGATCACGGGTAGAGGTGGGAACATCGGGGTGGCAGCGTGGGCTTGTTGGGCCGAAGGACCTGTTTCCCATGCTGTTTTGTTCTTTGTTCTATTTGCCTTCTTGATCACCTGCAGACTAAGTTTTTGTGATTCGAGCACAAGGATCCCCAGGTCCCTCTGCACTGTAGCATGCTGCAGCTTTTCCCCATGTAAATAATCATCCCTCCTACTATTATTCCTACCAAAGTGGATAACCTCACATTTCCTAACATTATACTCCATCTGCCAGGTCCTTGCCCATTCACTCAACCTATCCAGATCTCTCTGCAGTCTTTCCGCACTCTCCACGCAATTTGTTTTTCCACTCATCTTCGTATCATCAGCAAACTTTGTTACCCTGCACTCAGCAGCTTAACTTTTGTTTGTTTTGAAATAACTTTTGTCCTCATCGCCAATGTTCAGCCAGTTTCCCCTCACAAACATCCTGCATTGTCTGGGAGTGCAATCATTTATTTATCTCTCTGTGGGTGCTACAAATCCTTCCAAGTTACAGGTGGGAACATACCTGCCCCCCCCCCTCCCCGCCAAAACTGCGGAGACTCAGTGTCCTGGAGATTTAAAAATCTTCCATTGCTTCAGCCACTGCTGAACAAGACACGATGGCCCTGAGCACTTCACCTCCCAGCCGGAGGGTGGCGCTCTGAGCGACAGGGTGCACTGCCTCTTCCCAGCTAGAGGATGGCGATCTGTGCGGCAGGGCGCACTGCCTCCTCCCAGCCAGAGGATGGCGATCTGTGCGGCAGGGCGCACTTCCTCCTCCCAGTGAGAGGGTGGCGATCTGCGCAGCAGTGCACTGCCCCCACAACCAGGCCCCTCCTCCCACAGGGCTCCCGCATGGTGCACTGCCTCCTCCCAGTCAGAGGATGGCGCTCTGCGTGGCAGTGTGCACTGCCTCCTCCCAGACGGAGGGCGGAGCTCCACGCGGCAGGGTGCACTGCCTCCTCCAAGCCGCAGGGTGGCGATATGTGTGGCAGGGTGCACTGCTTCCTCCCAGCCGGAGTGTGGCGCTCTACGCGGCAGGGTGCACTGCCTCCTCCTAGCCGCAGGGTGGCGATCTGTGTGGCAGGGTGCACTGCCTCCTCCCAGCCGCAGGGTGGCGATCTGTGTGGCAGAGTGCACTGCCTCCTCCCAGCGCAGGGTGGCGATCTGTGTGGCAGGGTGCACTGCCTCCTCCCAGCCGCAGGGTGGCGATCTGTGTGGCAGAGTGCACTGCCTCCTCCCAGCCGCAGGGTGGCGCTCTGTGTGGCAGAGTGCACTGCCTCCTCCCAGCCGGAGGGTGGCGATCTGAGGGCAGTTTCCCGCCCTCAGTGTCCATCCGAGGAGATGCAGAAATATGAGAAATTGGAGAAAATCGGGGAAGGTAAAAATACCGGCGGCGGGGCTCCCGGGGGGCCGGCAGCGCAGTACCGAGATGGCCCAGTGTTGCTGGGCACTGCCGAGCTCAACCGGGGTGGGGAGCAATGTCGGCGTCTAGCCGGGGAGGCCCCATCGCAGGGAGTAAATCCCCGGCCCAGGGTGAGACACCGGACCGCAGAATGGAGCCCAAACACTGTGGAGCGGCCGGGTTAGACAGTGCGGCGCTCCCTCAGCACTGACCCTCTGACAGTGCGGCACTCCCTCAGCACTGACCCTCTGACAGTGCGGCACTCCCTCAGCACTGACCCTCTGACAGTGCGGCACTCCCTCAGCACTGACCCTCTGACAGTGCGGCACTCCCTCAGCACTGACCCTCTGACAGTGCGGCACTCCCTTCAGCACTGACCCTCTGACAGTGCGGCGCTCCCTCGGCCCTGCGCCCCTGACAGTGCGGCGCTCCCTCGGCCCTGCGCCCCTGACAGTGCGGCGCTCCCTCGGCCCTGCGCCCCTGACAGTGCGGCGCTCCCTCGGCCCTGCGCCCCTGACAGTGCGGCGCTCCCTCGGCCCTGCGCCCCTGACAGTGCGGCGCTCCCTCGGCCCTGCGCCCCTGACAGTGCGGCGCTCCCTCGGCCCGGCGCCCCTGACAGTGCGGCGCTCCCTCGGCCCGGCGCCCCTGACAGTGCGGCGCTCCCTCGGCCCGGCGCCCCTGACAGTGCGGCGCTCCCTCGGCCCGGCGCCCCTGACAGTGCGGCGCTCCCTCGGCCCGGCGCCCCTGACAGTGCGGCGCTCCCTCGGCCCGGCGCCCCTGACAGTGCGGCGCTCCCTCGGCCCGGCGCCCCTGACAGTGCGGCGCTCCCTCGGCCCGGCGCCCCTGACAGTGCGGCGCTCCCTCGGCCCGGCGCCCCTGACAGTGCGGCGCTCCCTCGGCCCGGCGCCCCTGACAGTGCGGCGCTCCCTCGGCCCGGCGCCCCTGACAGTGCGGCGCTCCCTCGGCCCGGCGCCCCTGACAGTGCGGCGCTCCCTCGGCCCGGCGCCCCTGACAGTGCGGCGCTCCCTCGGCCCGGCCCCTGACAGTGCGGCGCTCCCTCGGCCCGGGCCCCTGACAGTGCGGCGCTCCCTCGGCCCGGCGCCCCTGACAGTGCGGCGCTCCCTCGGCCCGGCGCCCCTGACAGTGCGGCGCTCCCTCGGCCCGGCGCCCCTGACAGTGCGGCGCTCCCTCGGCCCGGCGCCCCTGACAGTGCGGCGCTCCCTCGGCCCGGCGCCCCTGACAGTGCGGCGCTCCCTCGGCCCGGCGCCCCTGACAGTGCGGCGCTCCCTCGGCCCGGCGCCCCTGACAGTGCGGCGCTCCCTCGGCCCGGCGCCCCTGACAGTGCGGCGCTCCCTCGGCCCGGCGCCCCTGACAGTGCGGCGCTCCCTCGGCCCGGCGCCCCTGACAGTGCGGCGCTCCCTCGGCCCGGCGCCCCTGACAGTGCGGCGCTCCCTCGGCCCGGCGCCCCTGACAGTGCGGCGCTCCCTCGGCCCGGCGCCCCTGACAGTGCGGCGCTCCCTCGGCCCGGCGCCCCTGACAGTGCGGCGCTCCCTCGGCCCGGCGCTCCCTCTGTTCTGTCCACTTTGTGTTCAAATCTACATGACCTTTTGAGCAGGAACATCTTGTGCACCTTATTGAATTGTTACTTTCTTTAAGAGTGTTGTTTGGCTATTCCTAACCCATTTTCCTGTGAAGGCCTTGTTATCAGAGCTCTTATTGAGAATTGAAGACATTCTGATTTCCTGAGCATCTTTGTTTTCTGGCAATTCACATTGTATCATAGTTTTTACCAAGAATTGCTTTAGTAGGGATGACAGATATATCTGATCGTGTTGCAATGCAAAAGGACAGAGAGCGAGACAATGAGCAAAAGCTTGGTCACTGAGATACGTTTCTCGTTGGTCCTTAATGGACAACAGGGATCAGAAAGTTTCCTGAGGGATTTCCTAAGCTTGGGGACCAGGCAGCTGAAAGTACATTCCCCAACGATGGCATGTTTAAAATGGGGCTATGTAAGCGGCTAAAATTAGAAAAGTGCTGTAATTTTTACTTTTAACTTTTATGTAAAGATGTGGCTGACCACAGTTAAGGACAGTTGGTTCACTGTTCACAATGGAACAGGATACTTACTAAACATGGAAAAATTAACTGTACTGTAACGCTGCTTCCTCCCAGTCATATCTTTACAGTTTTGTAAAAAAGTTTATTTATTAGTGTCATAAATAAGTTTATATTAACACTCCTTTGATCTGTGAATGATTAAGAGTCTGTCTTTGCTGACCACTGCTGGGTTTATTCTGACTGTCATTGCCCAGTGCACAATCCAGGGTGATCATCCAGGAGCTCACACCATGTAAATCTTGGGAATCAAGGAAACAGGAGACCATTCAGCCCTAGAGCGTGTCCTATCTTACAGTTAGATCATGGATAATTATTATTCAGTTTACTGTCCTGTTTCTGTAGTTTTAAACCTGTTCAACAAAAATCGATTAATATTAAAGCAAATGCTACAAATCCTGGAAATCTAAAATTAAAACAGAAAATACAGGAATACTGAACAGGTCTGGCAGCATCAGTGTCAGTGTCTTTGTCTATCTCTCCCCCTCTCTCTCAGTCTCTACCTATTTCTCTCTCTCCCTGTTGCGTGCTCTCTATGTTGATTTCTCTCTCATCTGCCCCCACGATGTATGGAACAATGAGAGGTGTTTGAAACTGAAGTTATTTGCGCAAAATGGGAACTAGAAACATCTGTGTCTTTTCCTTGTAGGAACCTACGGGACAGTGTTTAAGGCAAAGAACAGAGAAACCCACGAAATTGTAGCATTGAAGAGAGTTCGTCTGGATGATGACGATGAGGTAAATACCCGTACTTATTGTTGGACCACACACACACACACACACAAAACACGCGTATTCTCACATACATAGAAACAGACACACACACAACACACAGACACGTACACACTCTCTGGGGTTATATTGTGACTCCTCTATCATCACATATGACTACACTCTGGCGGTGAAGCGAGTGCGCCTGTGCGCCCTGGCATTGCTGGTGTGTGAAGTTTCTGGTATTGCAGCATGTACAATGTGATGTTACTGTTTGTTAGTTGCCTGTAATGCTGCTGTGTGTAATTATCCTCTGCTGTCTGTGACTATTTTTAGGTGTTACTGTAAGACTCTTAGTTAATGTAAATTTAACCTGTGGCATTGCCTCATGACTAGATTTTTTAGTGTTGGTGTGTGACTTTAGTATTGATGGGTGCGACTGTACTATCTGTCACTGTGTAACTGTACAATTTGTGTTATGTGCAACAGTACCCTCTGCTACTGCTGTGTACGACTTTGCTCTCTGCTGTCTCTTACTGTATTGGAGTTGGTATAAGGCTATATAACATTGCCTTGTTGCTATATATTCTAGTGTTAGTATATGACTGTTCTCTCTGATATTTGCCACCTGTAACAGTTGTGTTTAACACTGTATTTGTTTGGTTCCTCTCAGGGCGTCCCTAGCTCAGCTCTGCGAGAAATCTGCCTTCTAAAAGAGCTGAAACATAAGAACATTGTGAGGTAAGCACGATGGCTGTCGCAGACACTCACTGATCTACTTCTGGCTGAGGCCTGTGTGACTCAGTGATCTGGGCCCCCACACTGAGGATGAAGTGCCTGCCGTTCCTTTGTGTTGTGTTGCATTGCTGAACTCCATCACGTAAGGACGCCAGCCAGCAACAGAAACAGCACCTTTATTCCGTGCTGGGGTGAGGAAGGCCCTGTGGGAATCGAACCCAGGTTGGTGGTCCTGTAAGGCAGCGGTGCTAACTACTGTGCCATCGGGCTACTGTGGGAGCTCAGTGCAGGGTTTGTGGGCAGTTGGAGAAGTTTGGACCGCTTTGGGTGGGTGTTCAATGGGAGGTGATGCAAAGCCAAATGATACTGACTTTAATCATTCTGACCCAAGTTTGGAGAAGGAGTCAGGCCAATGACGAGCCTTCATTTCAAAACCTCAACTTGAATAATTCCACTGCTAGAGACTTTGGACTTGATCTAAATGTTCTTTTCTCTCCAAAGGCTACATGATGTTCTGCACAGTGATAAGAAGCTAACTCTTGTGTTTGAGTATTGTGACCAGGTAATTACAGACTTCTGCAAAAGACGTTAACTAAGTGAGTTATTGGCTGCAATTTAATGGGCTTTGATATAGAAAAGTGGATAGCCAGAACTGGAATCTAATCGAGCAGTTCGGGTGGTTCATATACAGAATAACAGATACCCGGGAGTGAGTTACAGACTGGAATCTAATCGAGCAGTTCGGGTGGTTTATATACAGAATAACAGATACCCGGGAGTGAGTTACAGATTGGAATCTAATCGAGGGGTTCCGGGTGGTTTATATATAGAATGACAGATACCCGGGAGTGAGTTACAGACTGGAATCTAATCGAGGGGTTCGGGGTGGTTCATATACAGAATAACAGATGCCCGGGAGTGAGTTATAGACTGGAATCTAATCGAGGGGTTTCGGGTGGTTTATATATAGAATGACAGATACCCGGGAGTGAGTTACAGACTGGAATCTAATCGAGGGGTTCCGGGTGGTTTATATATAGAATAACAGATACCCGGGAGTGAGTTACAGACTGGAATCTAATCGAGGGGTTCGGGGTGGTTTATATATAGAATAACAGATACCCGGGAGTGAGTTATAGACTGGAATCTAATCGAGGGGTTCGGGGTGGTTTATTTATAGAATAACAGATACCCGGGAGTGAGTTACAGACTGGAATCTAATCGAGGGGTTCGGGGTGGTTTATATATAGAATAACAGATACCCGGGAGTGAGTTACAGACTGGAATCTAATTGAGGGGTTCGGGATGGTTTATATATAGAATAACGGATACCCGGGAGTGAGTTACAGACTGGAATCTAATCGAGGGGTTCGGGGTGGTTTATATATAGAATACCAGATACCTGGGAGTGAGTTACAGACTGGAATCTAATCGAGGTGTTCAGGGTGGTTTATATATAGAATAACAGGTTTACAGGAGTGAGTTACAGACTGGAATCTAATCGAGGGGTTTGGGGGGGTTTATATATAGAATAACAGATACCCGGGAGTGAGTTACAGACTGGAATCTAATCGAGGGGTTCGGGATGGTTTATATATAGAATAACAGATACCCAGGAGTGAGTTACAGACTGGAATCTAATCGAGGGGTTCGGGGTGGTTTATATATAGAATGACAGATACCCAGGAGTGAGTTACAAACTGGAATCTAATCGAGGGGTTCGGAATGGTTTAAGAAATAGAATAACAGATACCGGGAGTGAGTTACAGACTGGAATCTATTGAGGGGTTTGACGGGGTTTATATATAGAGTAACAGATACCCGGGAACGAGTAATTGACTGGAATCTAATTGAGGGGTTCGGAATGGTTTATGTATAGAATAATAGGTTTAGGGGAGTGAGTTACAGACTGGAATCTAATCGAGGGGTTTGGGGGGGTTTATATATAGAATAACAGGTTTACAGGAGTGAGTTACAAACTGGAATCTAATCGAGGTGTTCGGGGTGGTTTATATATAGAATACCAGATACCTGGGAGTGAGTTACAGACTGGAATCTAATCGAGGGGTTCGGGGTGGTTCATATGTAGAATAACAGATACCCGGGAGTGAGTTACAGACTGGAATCTAATCGAGGTGTTCGGGGTGGTTTATATATAGAATACCAGATACCTGGGAGTGAGTTACAGACTGGAATCTAATCGAGGTGTTCAGGGTGGTTTATATATAGAATAACAGGTTTACAGGAGTGAGTTACAGACTGGAATCTAATCGAGGGGTTTGGGGGGGTTTATATATAGAATAACAGATACCCGGGAGTGAGTTACTGACTGGAATCTAATCGAGGGGTTCGGGGTGGTTTATATATAGAATAACAGATACCCGGGAGTGAGTTACAGACTGGAATCTAATCGAGGGGTTCGGGGTGGTTTATATATAGAATAACAGATACCCGGGAGTGAGTTACAGACTGGAATCTAATCAAGGGGTTCGGGGTGGTTTATATATAGAATAACAGATACCCGGGAGTGAGTTACAGACTGGAATCTAATCGAGGGGTTCGGGTTGGTTTATATATAGAATAACAGATACCCGGGAGTGAGTTACAGACTGGAATCTAATCGAGGGGTTCGGGGTGGTTTATATATAGAATAACAGATACCCGGGAGTGAGTTACAGACTGGAATCTAATCGAGGTGTTCGGGGTGGTTTATATATAGAATAACAGATACTTGGGATTGAGTTCCAAGCCGCTCACTTAAAAAGCTCAAATTCTGCAAAGATGGGCAGTGGACTTTAACCTAATCCTCAAGCATCCATCAATGCAGAAACAAACTGCCTCCCACAGTTTATGATCATCTTTTTCTATTGATGATGCTCCCACGCAGTTGGAACCGATGAACACAATCAAACCCCCTGTCTAGTGGCAAAGCTCCAGGAGCTGTGGATTTCCAGCTGAAATGGCTGGAAGTCAATACCTGGTCAAGAGGCTCATTGAGCCTTCAGTACGTGGGAACAAAGATCAATCCTGCAGCATACGGATATGTCTCCAGCTGTACAAGTGGAACTGGCTAATGTTACCATAATCATATAGTGCAGACAGCAAGTCTGAGTCAGACAGGCACAAGTGTCCATTTGATTCACTGCGAAAGGAGCTGCTGCTTTTGACCTTTATTTCAGCGTCCAGTGTTTTCATTTGATTTATTATTGTCACATGTTTTGGGATACAGTGAAAAGTATTTCTTGCGCTGTACACAGACAGAACATACCCATTATAGAGAAGGAAAGGAGATAGTGCGGAATGTAGTGTTATAGTCAGAGCTAAGGTGTAGAGAAAGATCAAATAATACAAGGTAAGTCCATTCAAAGATCTGACAGCAGCAGGGAAGAAGCTGGTAAGTGATAAGAATTGAAAGACATTAATTAGGTGATTGGCTGGTAAGTTTTAAGGTTTTATCCCTCGAAATGCAAGCATTAAAAGATGTAAATATTAATTTTCAGCTTAACCAAAGGGACACTATGATCTAGTGGTAGTGTTACTGGGCGAGTAATCCAGAGCCCAGGCTGCTGAATTTATTTCCAATACTTGCGACAACTTTGGTTTTCTGACCACACTGAGACTCTGGGAAAGCCTTATTCGAGCCCAGACTTGCAGACCACGATCAGAATGTGTTGACGTTGAGTACATTATCTCAACAGTGCACTGCCTTGAGCCGGCTAGATTGATGATGAGACCCATACAGAATTGTCAAAGCAAGTGTAGCATTTGGCATTCTGTCTGGGATTGAAAAGGCGTTAGTCTGCCTCATCACATTGAAAGTCTTTAAACTGCACCAGCGTTAAGCCAAGAACCATTCTGTCTGGGATTCCTCTGGTGAAGAGGAAGGAGGAGGCTTATATAATGATGAGACGTGAAGGCTCAGTTAGGGCAATGGAGAGCTATAAATCAGCCAGGAAGGAGCTAAAGAGGGAGTTGAGAAGAGCTAGAAGAGGACATGAGAAGACTTTGGCAGATAGGATTAAGGAGAATCCTAAAGCTTTTTACAGGTATATAAATAATAAAAGATTGGTTACGGCAAGATTAGGGCCAGTCAGAGATAGCAGTGGGAAGTTGTGCGTGGAGCCTGAGGAGATAGGAGAGACACTGAATGAGTATTTTTCGTCAGTATTCATGCAGGAGAAAGACAGTGTTGTCGGGGAGAATACTGCGATACCAGGTTGTAGACTGGGTAGGATTGAGGTTCATAAGGAGGAGGTGTTAGCGAAGCTTGAGGGTATGAAAATTGATAAGTCCCCTGGGCCAGATGGGATTTACCCTAGGATTCTCTGGGAGGCTAGAGAGGAGATTGCAGAGCCTTTGGCTTTGATCTTCATGTCGTCGTTGGCTACAGGTATAGTGCCGGAAGACTGGAGGATGGCAAATGTTGTCCCTTTGTTCAAAAAGGAGAGTAGGGACCATCCTGGAAATTATAGACCGGTGAGCCTGACTTCTGTTGTGGGCAAAGTCTTGGAAAGAATTATAAGGGATAGGAATTATAAGCATCTAGAGAGAAATAAATTGATTAGGGATAGTCAGCACGGTTTTGTGAAGGGTAGGTCGTGCCTCACAAACCTTATTGAGGTTTTTGAGGAGGTGACCAAAGAGGTAGATAAGGGTAAGGCAGTTGATGTAGTGTATATGGATTTTAGCAAAGCGTTTGATAAGGTTCCCCATGGTAGGCTACTGCAGTAAGTGCAGATGCATGGGATTGAAGGTGATTTAGCAGTTTGGATTAGGAATTGGCTAGCTGATAGAAGACAGAGGGTGGTGGTTGATGGGAAATATTCAACCTGGAGTGCAGTTACAAGTGGTGTACCTCAAGGATCTGTTTTGGGCCACTGCTGTTTGTCATTTTTATAAATGACCTAGATGAGGGTGTAGGGGGTTGGATTAGTAAATTTGCTGACAATACCAAAGTGGGGGGAGTTGTAGACAGCGAGGATGGATGTTCCAGTTTGCAGAGGGACATAGATAGGTTGCAGAGCTGGGCCGTGAGGTGGCAAATGGAATTCAATACGGATAAGTGTGAGGTGATTCACTTTGGTAGGAATAACAGGCATATGAAATATAGGGCTAATGGAAGGACCCTTAATAGTGTTGTCGAGCAGAGGGATCTTGGGGTAAAAGTACATAGCTCTTTGAAAGTTGGCACCCAGGTTGATAAAGTTGTTAAGAAGGCGTACGGTGAGTTAGCTTTTATTGGTAGAGGGATTGAATTTAGGAGCCGTGAGTTATGTTACAACTGTACAAAACTCTGGTGCGGCCGCACTTGGAGTATTGCATACAGTTCTGGTCGCCGCATTATAAGAAGGATGTGGAAGCATTGGAAAGGGTGCAGAGGAGGTTTACCAGGATGTTGCCTGGTATGGAGGGAAGGCCTTATGAGGAAAGGCTGAGGGACCTGAGGTTATTTTCATTAGAGAGAAGAAGGTTACGCGGTGACCTAATTGAGGCGTATAAGGACTGGATAGGGTGGATAGTGAGAGCCTTTTTCCTCAGATGGTGATGACCAACACGAGGGGACATAACTTTAAATTAAGAGGTTGTAGTTATAGGACGGATGTCAGAGGCAGGTTCTTTACACAGAGGGTGGTGAAGGCGTGGAATGCCCTGCCTGCAGCAGTTGTGGACTCGCCTACTTTGGGGGCATTCAAATGTTCGGTGGATAGGCATATGGATGATATTGGAATAGTTTAGGTTAGAGGGTCCACTGGCCGACGCAGCATCGAGGGCCGAAGGGCCTGTACTGCGCTGAAATGTTGTATGTTCATATGTCTATCTAAAGACATTTGAACGCCCTTAAAGTTGATGAGTCCACAACTGCTGCAGGCAGGGTATTCCACGCCGTTGCTACTGATGAACCTAGTTAGGAAGAAAAGAAAGTTGTACAATAGGTTCAGGGAGCTAGAGAATGTTAAGGATGTAGAGGCATATAAGACTTCTAGAAGGGAGCTTAAAAAGGAAATTAGAAGAGCCAGAAGAGATCACGAGAAGGCTGTGACAGGTAGGATTAAGGAGAATCTCAAGGCATTCTACAAATATGTGAAGAGTAAAAGGATAAGAAGAGAAAAGATAGGACCTATAAAAGATAAAGGAGGAAAAGTCTGTGTGGAACCAGAAGAAATGGAACAGGTGCTTAATAAGTACTTTGCCTCAGTATTCACAGTGGAGAGTGATCTGGGGAGTTGTACTACAGGGTTGCAGCAAACTGAAAAGATTGAGTATGTGGACATTAAGAAAGAGGATGTGTTGGATCTGTTAAATTCCATCAAGGTAGATAAGTCGCTGGATCCAGATGGGATATACCCCAGGTTACTGTGGGAGGTGAGGGAAGTGATTGCAGAGCCCCTGGCAATGATCTTTGAGTCGTCGATGGAGACGGGAGAGGTTCCAGAAGATTGTAGTATTGCGGATGTGGTGCCTATTTTCAAGAAAGGGAACAGGGATAGTCCGGGCAATTACTGACCAGAGAGTCTGATCTCAGTGGTCAGTAAGTTGATGGAGAGGCTTCTGAGGGACAGGATTTATGAGCATTTAGAGAAGTTCAATATGATCAGAAATAGTCAGCACGGCTTTGTTAAGGGCAGATCGTGCCTTACGAGCTGAGTTGAGTTCTTTGAAAATGTGACTGAACACATTGATGAAGGAAGAGCAATGGATGTGGTTTACATGGATTTCAGCAAGACATTTGATAAGGTCCCCATGCAAGACTTCTGGAGAAGGTGAGAGGGCATGGGATCCAAGGGGCTTTGGCCTTGTGGATCCGGAACTGGCTTGCCGGCAGAAGGCAGAGAGTAGTTATGGATGGGTCTTCTTCTGCATGGAGGTCGGTCACCAGTGGAGTGCTCCAGGGATCTGTTCTAGGACCCTTGCTGTTTGTCATTTTCATAAATGACCTGGATGAGGAAGTGGAAGGATGGGTGAGTAAGTTCACCAACGCTACAAAGGTTGGTGGGTGTTGTGGATAATCTGGAGGGATGTCTGAAGTTGCAGCAAGACATAGACAGGATGCAAGACTGGGCGGAAAAGTGGCAGATGGACTTCAATGTAGATAAATGTGTGGTGATCCATTTTGGCAGAACCAATGGGATGAAGCAGTAAAATATCAAGGGTAAGAGTCTTGGCAGTGTTGAGGAGCAGAAGGATCTTGGCGTCCGGGTCCATAGGTCTCTTAAATCTGCTCCACAAGTGGAGGATGTGGTCAAGAAGGCATATGGTGTACTGGCCTTCATTAGTCGAGGGATTGAGTTTAGGAGTCGGGAGGTAATGCTGCAACTTTATAAGACCCTTGTCAGACTCCACTTGGAGTATTATGTGCAGTTCTGGTCGCCTCATTATAGGAAGGATGTAGAGGCTATTGAGAGAGTTCAGAGGAGATTTACAAGGATGCTGCCTGGATTGGGAGGCAGGCCTTATGAAGATAGGTTGAGGGAGCTGGGTCTCTTTTCCCTGGAGAGACGTAGGTTGAGAGACGACCTGATAGAGGTTTATAAGATGTTGAGAGGAATAGATAGAGTGGATTCTCAGGGCTGAAATGGTCGTTACGAGAGGACACAGGTTTAAGGTGCTGGGGGGCAAGTACAGAGGAGATGTTAGGGGTAAGTTTTTCATTCAGAGGGTGGTGAGTGAATGGAATCGGCTGCCGTCGGTGGTGGTAGAGGCGAACTCGCTGGGATCTTTTAAGAGACTTCTGGATGAGTACATGGGATTTAATGGGATTGGGAGTTACAGATAGTTCTGTGGCCTGGTAGGTACTGATTTCATCGGCACAACTTGTGGGCCAAAGGGCCTGTTTGTGCTGTAGTGTTCTATGTTCTATGTACTACCCCCTGAGTAAAGAACCTACCTCTGACATCCGTCCTATAACTACCAACCCTTAATTTAAAGCTATGTCCCCTCATGTTAGCCATCACCATCCCAGGAAAAAGGCCCTCACTATCCACCCTATCTAACCTTCTGATCATCTTATATGCCTCAATTAGGTCACCTCTTAGCCTCCTTCTCTCTAACAAAAACAGCCTCAAGTCCCTCGGCCTTTCCTCATAAGGCCTTCCCATCATACCAGGCAACACTGGTAAATCTCCTCTGCACCCTTTCCAATGCTTCCACATCTTCCTTATAACGTAGCAACCAGAACTGTACAAGTGCGGCCACACCAGAGTTTTGTGCAGTTGCAATATGAGCTCATGGCTCCAAAACTCAATTCCTCCATCAATAAAAGCTAATACACCGTACGCCTTCATAACAACCCTATCAACCTGGGTGCCAACTTTCAGAGATCTATGCACACGTACACAGAGATGTATCTGCTCATCCACACTACCAAGAGTCTTTGCATTAGCCAATACTCTGTGATCCTATTACTAATTTAGTTGTTTCCACTGGCGGCTGAAACTAGAACTAGGGGGCATAACCTCAAAATAAATGCAAGCAGATTTAGGACTGAGTTGAGGAGGAACTTGTTCACACAAAGGGTTGTGAATCTGTGGAATTCCCTCCCCAGTGAAGCAGTTGAGGCTCCCTCATTGAATGTTTTTAAGACAAGGATAGATAAATTTGTGAACAATAAAGGAATTAAGGGTTATGGTGAGTGGCTGGGTAAGTGGAGCTGAGCCCACAAAAAGATCAGCCAGGATTGTGGAGCAGGCTTGAGGGGCCAGATGGCCGACTCCTGCTCTTAGTTCTTATGTTGTTGTGTTTATGTTCAAATGTTCTTTAACCCTACCAGACACTCCAGATAATGAACATGAACATCCCTGAAGGACAAACAAGCAAATAATAAACAAGGAGCGAGTCATAGCCAGGAATACAATCAAGAGGTTCCAGAGTTTATTGTTAAAATAACTGATACCTGGGAGTGAGTTAGAGGCTGAAATCTAATCAAGGGGTTTTGTGGGGGAGAAGGGAGCGACATGAAGGGAGTGTGGGTTTAGGTTTACATAAAATAATAAATTCTGAGACTAATCACAGGCTAGAATCTAACTATGAGGAATTTATGTGAAGCTTAATGATTCTCTGAGAGTGCATTACAGACTGGAGCAGGAATAGGTCTTTCTCTTTTCTGTCCCTGGAGGTTAGCTGCATTTCTTTTTGTTTTTTACTGTTTATTACCTCTTGAATTTTTTAACAGGATTTAAAGAAGTATTTTGATAGCTGTAACGGAGACCTGGATCCTGAGATTGTAAAGGTAAGTGTCCATTATCTCCATATATTCTAGATTCTGATTCACTGTCCCCCCATCAAACACTCCCAGGACAGGTACAGCACGGGGTTAGATACAGAGTAAAGCTCCCTCTACACTGTCCCCCCATCAAACACTCCCAGGACAGGTACAGCACGGGGTTAGATACAGAGTAAAGCTCCCTCTACACTGTCCCCCCATCAAACACTCCCAGGACAGGTACAGCACGGGGTTAGATACAGAGTAAAGCTCCCTCTACACCGTCCCCCATCCAACACTCCTAGGACAAGGACGGCATTGGGTTAGATGTGTATATCTTTAATCATTTAATCTTTCATCACTGTTTCTTTTATTTTCTTCCTGTAGTCTTTTATGTATCAGTTGCTGAAGGGTCTGGCATTCTGTCACAGCAGGAATGTACTACACAGAGATTTGAAACCACAGAACCTCCTGATTAATAGGGTGAGTCTGAGTACACAGCACAAACCTTCAGAATAAGACTGAACAACACGAAAGACACCCATAGGACAGAGACTCAGAGTCTGAGAGAAACCAATGGGGGAGGTGAAATTCTGTTAGAGTGGCATAGGGGAAATGGTGACCCTGGTAGAGGACCTAAGTTATCTATTCTGGAGGATATCTTTGGGGACTGGGCAAAGTGTTGGAGTAGTAATGTCACTAAACCAATAATGTGGAGACATGGATCGAACCTCACTATAGTCGGCAACATGACAGCTCAGTGACTATCACTGTTTGCTGTGCAGATATATGGATTTGGGCCTGTGTCTGCGGGAGTTTGCACATTTACCCCGTGATTGCGTGGGTTTTCTCCAGGTGCTCCGGTTTCCTCCCACATCCGAAAAACGTGCTCTTACGCTGCTTGGTGAAACAAATTGTCCCTAAACTAGACTTCCCTCAATCTTCCCCAATCTATGACAAAGGTCATAGATAGAGGAGGGCACTCATAATGTTAAAATGGCGGTGCGGGCTCGTTGGGCCAAAGGGCCTGTTTCCCGTGCTGTTTTATTCTTTGTTAGTAGCAGGTGGGATTTAAATTCAATCCACAAATTTCATTTATAATTTCAGTCTCCAAAAACGTGACCTTGAAACTATTGTCAACTGTTGGCAAAACCCATCTGTTTCACTAATGTCCTTTAGGGAAGGAAATCTGCCATCCTGACCCAGTCTGGCCTACGTGTGACTCCAGAGCCGCAGCAATGTGATTCTGGCCCCTGACTGGCCTAACAAGACAATTGTGCAAAGTCTAAAAGGAATGAAACTGGACAGATCTCCCTAACAGCACTATGGTTGTACCTACTCTGCAGGCACTGCAACAGTTCAACAAAGTAGTTCACCACCACCACCTTCTCAAGTATTGAGGAATGAGTTATAAATGTTGGCCTAGCCAGTGAGGCCCACATCTGGTGAACGAATTAAAAACAAGCGGTTCCTAATTTGGGAAATATTGTGGGGTGGGAGGGCTGTGTTTGCTGGGAATCCCTTGGTAAACCAGGAGGGGCTGAGTGCTGTGATTCCTTGTTCTCACTGTGGCTGAGTTTCTAATTCTTTGTCCCTTTTCCCCCACACATTTTTTTGTTTATTTTTCTGCCTCACAGAACGGTGAGCTGAAACTGGCGGATTTTGGCCTGGCTCGAGCTTTTGGTATTCCTGTCCGGTGTTACTCTGCAGAGGTAGGGAAACATTTCTGAGCTGTGTCTTGTCTGAGAATCATTAACATGCGTGTGGATCTTCTCAGATTGAGCAGCCACTGGGTTCATGCCTGAAGGGACCATTCTGAATTGGTTAAACTGGTGTCACTCTGGGCACTCAACCCTGTGTTAAAACTGCCTCACAAAAATTTTTCACCAGCTTCACTTTACATTAGACAAGAGGAAGAGGGAATACCGCTCTCTGAATCCAACTCTCTGAGGTACTGGGGTCCCCTTGGAGTGGAGAGCACAGTTTGACTTCGTGGCCCAAAACTGAATTAGAACATAGAACATTACAGCGCAGTACAGGCCCTTCGGCCCTCGATGTTGTACTGACCAGTGGAACCAATCTAATGACCCTCTAACCTAAACTATTCCAATGTTATCCATATGCCTATCAACTGACCATTTGAACGCCCTTAAAGTTGACAAGTCCACAACTGCTGCAGGCAATTAGAAATGGACCAAATAGAAACTCAGCAATTTCACCATATCCTTGTTATATATTTAAATATTTGCATGATTGCTTTAAGAGCAGTCAATGATTGACATCATTAAGATGTGTACAGGGTGTTGTTTTAGTTTGTAATCTCGTACAAACCACATCACATGTACAGTGGTTTGTACAGGTACAAACTAAATCTGTTTTTAGTATGTAAAACTAAATACAAACCTCTCTGAATCCTTGTGTGTTACTTTGAATATACAGGTGAAAACTACATTTTTTTTTGTTAAACCTAGTTAAAACATTACAATCTTTATTTTAAGTATTAGTTGTAGTTCACTTGGTCAGAAAGTTATGGATTCAAGTCCCATTCAGAGACTATACGTAGGCTGGCATTGCATTCCATACTCAGAAATACTAAACTGTTGGGGGTCAGTGCTGAGGGAGCGCCGCGCTGTCAGAGGGTCAGTGCTGAGGGAGCGCCGCGCTGTCAGAGGGTCAGTGCTGAGGGAGCGCCGCGCTGTCAGAGGGTCAGTGCTGAGGGAGCACCGCGCTGTCAGAGGGTCAGTGCTGAGGGAGCGCTGCGCTGTCAGAGGGTCAGTGCTGAGGGAGTGCCACACTGTCAGAGGGTCAGTGCTGAGGGAGCGCCGCACTGTCAGAGGGTCAGTGCTGAGGGAGCGCCGCACTGTCAGAGGGTCAGTGCTGAGGGAGCGCCGCGCTGTCAGAGGGTCAGTGCTGAGGGAGCGCCACACTGTCAGAGGGTCAGTGCTGAGGGAGCGCCGCGCTGTCAGAGGACAAATCAATGTCTGGCATGTGGGAGGCTTTCAAGTATAAGTTGATAAGGATTCAGGACCGGCACGTTCGTGTAAGGATGAAGGATAAGTATGGCAAGTTTTAAGAATGAAGTTTTGGGAGATATTGTGAGCCTAGTCAAAGAAAAAAAGGAAGCATTTGTCAAAGCTGAGAGACTGGGAACACACGAAGCAAGTGTGGAATATAAAGAAAGCAGAAAGAAATTTAAGCAAAAATTAAGAAGGGATAAAAGTGGTCACAAAAAAACACTGACCAGCTGGATTAAGGAAAATCCTAAGTTTCTTTGTACATTTACAAAGAGCAAGAGGGTAGCTGGGAGACGTTGGCCTGTTCAAGGACTGGGGTGGGATTCTATGCGTGGGGCCAGAGGAAATGGGTTGTGCCATTAAATTAATACATTGCACCAGTATTCATCAAAGGTGATGAATCTGGGAAAGGGTGTGTAGACAGTTTGAGATGAAAAAGGAGGAGGTATTAGGGTTCTTGAGAAACATTAAGGAAAATGAGTCCCCAGGGCCTGATGGGATATACCCCAGAATACTGAGAGAGGCAAGAAAGGAAATTGCTGGAGTCTTGAGGGAAATCTTTGTATCCTCACTGGTTACAGAGGAGGTCCCAGAGGATTGGAAAATAGCCAACCTTGTTCCATTGTTTAAGAACGGTAGCAAAAATAATCCAGGTAATTACAGGCCGGTGAGCCTTACATCAGTGGTGAGAAAATTATGCGAGACAGGATTTATTCCTACTTGGAAATAAGTGGGAGACAACATGGTTTTGTGAAGGAGAGCTTGTACCTCATTAACTTGATGGAATTTTCTGAGGAAGTGATGAAGATGATTGATGAGGATAGAGCAGTGGATGTTGTCTACATGGACTTCAGTGAAGCCTTTAACAAGGTCCCTCATCACAAACTGGTGCAGAAGGTGAAGTTGCATGGGATCAGAGATGAACTGGCAAGATGGCTACAGAATCTGCTTGGTCATAGAAGACAGAGGGTAGCAATAGAAGGGCGCATTTTTGAATGGAGGGCTGTGACAAGCAGCAATTCTGAGGGATCAGTGCTGACATCTTTGCTATTTGTAATATATATAAATTATTTTAAAGAAAATGTAACTGATTTGATTGGTAAATTTGTGGATGACAAGTTTGATGGATTTGTGGATAATGATGAGGACCATCAGAGGATACAGCAGGATAGAGATCAGTTGGAGACTTGGACGGAGAGATGGCAGATGGAGTTTAAACCGGACAAATGTGAGATAATGCATTTTGGAAGATAGGAAATCTATCTAATACAGATAGGAAATGTGCAGTAAATGGCAGAACATGTAAGAGTATTGATAGACAGGGATCTGGCTATACAGGTACATAGCTCACTGAAAGTGGCAATGCAGGTGGAGAAGGTAGTCAAGAAGGCATCCGGCATGCTTACCTTCATCGGCTGGGCACTAAGTTTAAAAATTGGCAAGTCGTGTTGCAGCTTTATAGAACCTTAGTTAGGCTGCACTTGGAATATAGTGTTCAATTCTGGTTGCCACACTACCAGAAGGATGTGGAGGCTTTGGGGAGGGTACAGAAAAGATTTACCAGGATGTTGCCTGGTATGGAGGGCACTAGCTATGAAAAGAGGTTGGAGAAACTTGGTTGGTTCTCACTAGAATGATGGCGATTGACGGGAGACCTGATAGAAGTCTACAAAATTATGAGAGGCATGGACAGAGTGGATAGTCAGAAACTTTTTCCCAAGGTGGAAGAGTCAGTTACTAGGGGACATAGGTTTAAGGTGGGAGGGGCAAGGTTTAAAGGAGATGTATGAGGCAGATTTTTTACACAGAATGTGGTGGGTGCCTGGAATTCATTGCCTGGAGAGATATGGTAGTGACTTTTAAGAGATATCTGGACAAATAGTATGGAAATGGAGGGATATGGTCCCTGGAAGGGTATGGAGTTCTGGTTGAGTTGTGCAGCTTGGTCGGTGCAGGCTTGGAGGGTGAAGGGCCTGTTCCTGTACTGTAAATTTCCTTTGTTCTTTGTTCTATTTCTCTAAAAGCAGATTATCCAGATATTCTGCAGCAGTTAGAATCTAGAGTTGATTTTGCCGACTGCAGCTGGGTTGAGTGATATTGATATTCTTCAGGAGGAAAGATGGTGGTGTTGTTTAAACTACCCTTTGCCCATTGCAGGTGGTCACACTGTGGTATCGTCCTCCCGATGTGCTGTTTGGCGCTAAACTCTACTCCACCTCCATAGATATGTGGTCAGCTGGCTGCATATTTGCAGGTAATTTACAGACTTGATGTGAGGGCACTGCTCTCCAACACTTCCCAACCATCTGACCCCTTACACTTCACTGCTCTGAGAATGTTAACTGATCCCTGACCAGGTGCCTTGCATGTGGGATGCTCACTACATTCTCTGAAGTTTTAAAATCACTGGTTCTGGAGTGTTGGGCCCAGATTTGAGTCCCACACTTTGGGAAGAATATCAGAAGTTTGGAAAGTGTCTGATTAAGGACTAGTAATTTTGTTGTTTCAAGTAGCAAAGTTTAAAATCCCAGTTACCCACTTGGAGAATAAAGTCCAAGATTCCATGTTTTTAACAAAAGAAATCTACACAAAGTCAGAACTTTAAAACAAGTTGCAATGCCTGTCTTATACTCCAGCACTCAGAATTAGTAAGGCAAATATGAATTGATAGGCACGCTGCACATTAAATGGCAAGTGTGACCAAGACAGATCCCATGGATGTTTCACCAACCCATCTAGATGTCAGTGACCACTGTGAGTCACAATATTTAACTTCTTATCTCTCTTGTGAGGTATTTTAGATCTTCATTTCTGATGATTTAGCCTCTGAATTCCTGCAACAACTGCTCCACATTAGATTGTCATTAATGACTACTCAGCATGCAATAGTTCAATATCTTCTCCTAAGACTATGTTCCATGGGATTCATATACTTGCACTCCTGTCTATGATTGCTGGCGCATTTCCAACTCTTTTGCAGACTGCTAGCTTCATTAAGCTGACACTGGTTTTCTCCAAATTCTAATCTCTCAGCTGCACCGAGTGCTAAATATTTCCCAAGACCTAACTGCCTAAAGCTGACTAACAGATTCCAGCACTTTTCTGTGATCTGCAAATCACACAAGGTCCAAACTACAATTAACTCTTACTCCTAGCAAGAACCCTGGTAAATTGAAGGTAGAGAACATTCTTAAGATCCACCCATCTTTTTGACGATGTAGTCTTTTAGCATTCACTGAATTTCTTCAAACTCCTAGACAAAATATTTCTCTGGACTATATTTCTTTGCAAGCAGTATTGACATCAGGTTTCAAGTTCTGCTGCTAAGTAAGATCAACTGCTATTTCATTGGCCCACCTCTATTCTGAATCTCATTGGCAAAAAATAACCTAAAACAGCCATTTTATTTTGCAGTTGTTAAAAGTCCAGCATTTCAGCATCTTATCATCACAATTGTAATCTCCCCTGATCCAATAATTAACTCCAAAATATTAACATGAAGCATCATAGGATCACAGAATTGTTACGATGCCATTTGGCCCATCATGTCTGCACTGTCTCTCCAAACAAACATCTTGGGTGGAATTCTCCCTCAAAAAATTCTATGTGCCAAATTTGCATACAACCTGGAGTAAATCCTGCTGGTATTTTAACTGTGACTTCCAAAATGAATCTCTCTCACACACACAAACACACCCCCAAAATGTGAATCATGCTGGAAAGCGAGAGAGGTGGCAGGGCCTCATCCCACCCAAGAGGCCGGCAGCAGAGTGCTGACTGAGCCACTGCGCATGCACTGGTCTGGCAGAGTGATCGGCACATGCTCAATAGCTCCACACCGCCAGTCTCCCGATAGCTGGCCAGCCACATGACCCCTACAGTTGCTTCAAACCAAATGCAGAGTGACAGCAGGACCCCACTGATTGCACCCAGAGGCTTAGGCCCTGTCCCTTTGGCACTATCCCATGCTCAGTGGGCAGTGCCAAGATGTCCTCTGGGGATTGCCACTTTGCCCCTTGGGCAGTGCCCAGGGGTGGGGGGTAGGTTGACACAGCCAAGCTGACAATGCCCGGGGGCAATCCCCTTTATACCTGACTTTTGGAGGGAGCCTCCATGCTCTGCACTCTCACTCCCCCCTTCAGTCCAACATTGTCAGGTCGCCAGCTCCCCGTTATTGGGGAGCTGCTGTAAACCCTGCTGGAGTGAACCATTCCTAGCAGGTTTGTGGGGGAGACGTTAGTGGGCATGTCCTGGGACAGGTAAAGGGATACAGATCCCAATTGAAATAATTTACACAGTGCAGTTTCTGGCACAGAGCTAACGTTGCTGGAAATGGGGTAGCCAGAGGCTAGCAGAAGCCATGGCGCCTAGTGGGAAGCTGCTACATGGCTTCCACTAATGTCTCCCAGGCTCGAAGAATCACCGCCCCGTGACTCAGTGCCAATCCCCTGTCTTTTCCTCATAATCCTGCACATTGACATTATTCATACAATTATCCAATGCCCTTTTAATGCCTCAATTGAATCTCCTTCCACCACACCCCCAAGTAGAACATTCCAGATCCCAACCACTCACTGAGTAAAAGCATTTTCTCACACATTGCATTTGCTCTTTTGAGAATCACTCTAAATCTGTGCCCTCTCGTTCTTTGGGTGACTAGTTCAGTGCCACCATCTCCCTGTGCCATATCATTCTATGAGGAATTAAATATCACCTCATCAATGTGATCAAGATAAAGCTTAACAAGTTAAATGTTAGAATTCCACATTTAGCAGCGAGTCACATGGCAGCTTGGAGAAAGCAGAAACAATGATTTTAATTTGGGTACAATACTTAAGTAATGGACATTATATTTCCAGATGTGATTAAATTGCCTTTAGTTTATATATAGTTTGAGAAGTGATTGATATTTTTGATGGGACCTGCGCAGTGTGACATTCTCACTAACAAACACTTTACCACAGAATTAGCAAACGCTGGCAGACCGCTGTTTCCCGGGAATGATGTGGATGATCAACTGAAGAGGATTTTTCGATATTCTTTTTAAATCCTGCGTTTTCAACCATGTGTGAAAGCAATCCACATTTCTAAGGCACCTTTATTGAGGTGCAGTATTATGGGGTGAGAAGACGAACTGAGACCAAGCTTTAGAAAAGGAAGTTTAGAGTGGGTGACTTATGGTCAGAATAGGTTATAGGAAGGATTTTGATGAGATTGGAGGGGTTAGTGTGCAGTTTGAAGGAGCTCAGCAAGATGGGCAATGAGACGGAGCGATCATCATCATTGTTAGAATAAAGGCAGAGTGTGCTGAGAAATAAAGTGGGTGGGAGGGACTGTATGATGGGAAGAGGTCACAGATTAGGGACAGAATGAATGATGGGGAAAGGTCAAGGAGGGCTGAGAGAATGGGTGATACATTTACAAAGTTGTGCATGTCTGGGATAGGGAGATTAGAGGAAGGATATATAACGGAGGTATGGGCCAGAGGTTAGAGAGGGCAGTTGTGACTGATGGACAGAGTCAGAGGTAAAGCGGTGTGCAACAGGTACAGGGGTCAGAGGTAAGAGAGGGTGATGTGTGAGTCGGAGATGGGATCAGAGGTCTCATTCTATCTGAAGCTTTGCTTATCTTGTCACTGCCTCTCAGTTTGTCTCTGGATCATCTTGCCTCTTCTTCCTCACACTCCCTCTTTCTCTTATCCCCTGTCTTCTTTCTTTCACTGCTCCTTGCCATCTCCCACTCTTTTTCTTTGAGTCGCTGTCTTTCTCTCCTCCTCTTCCCGCTCCTCCCCACTGTCCTCCTCTCTGTTCCTTTCCATCTTTCTTTCTTTCTTTACCTTTCTGTCTTTCACCTGTCTCTTTCTCTCTCTATCCCCATCTTTCTCTCTCTCTGTCCCCCCTCTCTCCATCTTTCTCCTGGTTTTTCTCTCTATCACTCCATCTTGTCTCTCCCTCGCTGTGAAGTTTTCTCATGTTTGCTGTCTCTGTCTCCTGCTCTCTCTGTTTCTTTGTGTGATTCTTTCCTTGTCTTTCTTTCTTTGTATTTCTCTCTCTGTTTCTCTCTACACGTTTCTCTTTTTTGTCCTCTCTCTCTCTCGCTCACTCACATCATCACGTGTCATCTCCTTTACGATCTCTTTCCCAAGTTCTATCTTTCGGTGTCTCGATCCTGTGTCCGGAACGTTCCTTGACATTCTTACTTTGCTGGGGACCCCGACGGAGGAACAGTGGCCCTCCATGACGAAGCTACCTGACTACAAGGTGAGAGAAGTTTTCTTGCTGAATGTGCCTCGGCTTCCAGGAGAGTTTGCAATTGCACAGAGAAGCTGCAGGTGTTTACATCTACAAAGGGACTACAGCTAATGATTGAAACGAGATCATAATATCTGTGGTAGACAGGTTAATGATGGCTTGGGGATCGAAGAACAAAGAACAAAACAGGTTGTTTGTTCTTTGTTCTTTAAAACAGCACGGGAAACAGGCCCTTCGGCCCAACGAGCCTGCGCCGCCACCCCGATGTTCCCACCTCTACCCGTGATCCCTACCCATGTTTATAGATCTATGGATTAAAAACCAAATTTGAGACAATTTAGGGAGAATTTGTTTTGCCAATTAGCCTAAGAGCACATCTTTGGGATGTGGGAGGAAACCGGAGCTCCCGGAGAAAACCCACACAAGCACGGGGAGAATGTGCAAACTCTCACAGACGCAGGCCCAAATCCATGTATCTGCACAGCACAGCGATAGTCACTGAGCTGTCGCGTTGCTCATTAAATGGTCCAGGTCAAGCGTACACTAACGACGTGAAGCACTAGGATACTCTCAAAAAAAAAAATCCAAGAGCAGCCCTCTCACGACCCATCGCGTGTATGCCCCTTGTTAGATTGAAGGGATTAGGATTACAACTTGTCTGTAGTTTTAAAGGTCAGCGCCAGGCACCAGGGGACAGGAATCTGATGCCTTGGACTTAGTGCTGGACCGGAAACTCTGAGTTCAAATCCCAACATCAGCACCCGTTGTCTACAGAAGGAATATTTAGAACATAGAACATTACAGCACAGAACAGGCCTTTCGGCCTTCGATGTTGTGCCGACCAAAATAAAAAGCAATGCCCCTCCAAACTAAACCATTCCCTTCTCTTCCGTTTATAACACGGTCCAACAGGTGAACAATTTTTGCACCACTTTCTCACTGTTCTTCAAAGTGTAAAACACAGTCTGGATGTGAAGACACATTTAAACAAAAACTTAGCACGATGGAGTTAGTGAGTGTGGAATATAGATGCTTGAGATGAACGTGGGAGCCTGAGTTAGCCAGTAACTGCACTGCAGGAATGTGTACCTCCTGGAGTGGAAGGAGGAAGATTAGCTAATAATGATTTCTACATGAATGTTTGATTCAGTGGGTATAATCCTGCTCCCCCAATCTGAGCAGATAGAAAACAGTTTACTAAGAATCCCAACTCTGTTCTTTTCCAGCCCTATCCTATGTATCCAGCAACAACATCTTTACTAAATGTTGTTCCGAAACTCAATACTACTGGAAGAGACCTGTTGCAGGTAAGACTCTGGAGCAGCAGACACTAATTAACTAATAAAATTGTATTCACTTCTCCATTTTCCTTTAGCTTCCTGCTACTTCTGAGTCTGATTCCGAAGCTTGTAGATTCAAGCCTCGTGCCACAGATTGCAGGAAATGATTAAAGCTCAGAAAGATGCCATTCAGTCTATTGTGTTTATGGGAGCTCTCTGTAAAAACAGTTCACCTACTTCCATCCAATCCTTCCTTTCCTCATAGTCTCTTTATCTACAGATAAACATTCAATTCCCTTTTGAAAGCTCCTGCTTCCACCACAGATCTGGCAGCACATTCCTGACCCTAACCACTTGCTGTGTCAAAAAAGGTTTTCCTCACATCAATATTGGTTCAAAATAATAGTGGAAGGAAGTTGGAGAAGGAAATATCAGACAAATTAGGAATTCAGTAAAATAACAGAATAACAAGTCTGGGAAATTCGACCATTCCCAAGTCAATTTAAAATTTAACTGTTTAAAGTTTATTTATTTATTAGTCCCAACTAGTTGACATTAACACTGTAATTAAGTTACTCTGAAAATTCCCTAATCACGACACTCCATCGCCTGTTTGGATACAATAAGGGGCAGTTTAGCACGGCCAATGCCCCTAACCAGCATGTCTATCAGACATGGGAAGAAACAGAACACTCGGAAGAAACCCACACAGACACTGGGAGAATGTGCAAATTCCATACAGACGGTGACCCAAGCGAAGATTGAACCCAGCTCCCCAACGCAGTGAGGCAGAAGTGCCAACTACTGTGCCATCCATTAGACAGAAGGGGTAGGTAGAGGGGCTAAGGGCATGGATTCCTGCAATCTATACTCAACTCCTAACTCAAAAATATTAAAATCGCAGAAGTGATCTCAGAATGGGGAGTGAATGAGAGAAGTAAAAGAATTAAATGTAGAGGAACATCTACAAAATAGTGGTTATAACATGAAGCATTTTAAGATGATGATGGAGAATGACATGAATGATAAAACAAGATGTTAAAACAGTTAACAGATTGGATAAAAACTGATTTTCAGTGGTTGAGACTAGAATTTGAGGAAATAAAATGGGCCATAACATTGGCAAAGGATAATGTTGGACAACGATGGAGATGGTGTTGAATTGGAGGACAAATATTCCAGTATAGACTCTGTTGATGAATATAGACATCAAGGAAAATATTAGAACCATAGAACATTACAGCTCAGAAACAGGTCTTTTGGCCCTTCTTGAATGTGCCGAACCATTTTTCTGTCTAGTCGCACTGACCTGCACCTGGACCATATCCCTCCACACCCCTCTCATCCATGAACCTGTCCAAGTTTTTCTTAAATGTTAAAAGTGACCTCACGTTTACCACTTTATCCGGCAGCTCATTCCACATTCCCACCTCTCTCTGTGTGAAGAAGCCACCTAATAAACTTTTCTCCTTTCATGCTTAACCCAAGCCAACCCTGGATTTTTTCTTCCCTAAATGATTATTTTTCATTAGATGTGGAAGTTGTTGGCAGAGCCAGCATTTGTTGCTTTTGAGGCTAAGGAAGGAGGGAAATAAGAAGGGAGTGAGCGTGGGAGAGAGAGTGAAGGTAGCTGTGAGAGAGGGAGGGTGGGTGCAAGAGAGAGGGAGAGTGGGTGAGCACGAGAGAGGGAGAGAGAGGGGAAAGGCAAGAGAGAGTGAGGGCAGGTGCAAGGGAGAGAGAGGGAGAAGGCGAGTACGGGAGAGAGAGAGGGCAGGCGTGAGGGGGGGAGGGCGTGCGAGGTGGGGAGAGTGGGGAGTGAGCGCGCAAGGTCGGGGAGAGTAGGGAGCGAGCAAGCGAGATGGGGGGGAAGTGGGGAGCAAGCATGCGAGAGGGAGAGGGCGAGTGATATTAGAGTCCAGCTCTCCAACAACACTCTGAATAAATAAACATGTAAGCAAGAGAAGTAGCCTCACTGACTGTTACAGAGGTTTACAGCATTGAAACAGGTCCTTTGGCCCAACTTGTCCATGCCGCCAGCTTTTTTAACATTAAGCTAGGCCCAGTTGCCGTGTTTGACCCATATCCCTCTATACCCATGTAACTGTGTAAATGCTTTTTAAAAGACAAAATTGTACTCATTTCTACTGCTACCTCTGGCAGCTTGTTCCAGACACTCACCACCCTTTGTGTGAAAAAATTGCCCCTCTGGACACTTTTGTATCTGTCCCCTCTGATCTTAAACCTATGCCCTCTAGTTCTAAGCTCCCCTACCTTTGGGAAAAGATATTGATATTGACTATCTCGCTGATCTGTGCCTCTTATTATTTTATAGACCTCTATAAGGTCACCCCCAGCCCCCTACGCTCCAGAAAAAAAAGTCCCAGTCTATCCAGCCTCTCCTTATAACCCAAATCATCAAGTCCTTGTAGTGTCCTAGTAAACATTTTCTACACTCTATTTAGTTTAATAATATCCTTTCAATAATAGGGTGACCAGAATTACACACAGTATTCCAAGTGTGGCCATACCAATATCTTGTACAACTTTTAACAAGATGTGTTCAATGTTCTGACTGACGCAACCAAGCATGTTGAATGCCTTCTTCACCAATCTGTCCACCTGTGACTCCACTTTCAAGAAGCTATGAACGTGTACCCTTAGATCTCTTTGTTCTATAACTCTCTCCAATACCTACTATTAACTAAGTCTTGCCCTAATTCGATCTACCAAAATGCATCACATTTATCTAAATTAAACCCCATCTGCTCTTCATAACACTCTTATCCAATTGATCAAGATTCCTTTGCAATCCTAAATAATTTTCTTCACTATGCCACTAATCTTGGTTTTATCTGCAAACTTACTAACCATACCCTCTATATTCTTATCCAAATCATTAATATAAATGACAAGTATCTGCAGAACAAGCACTGATCCCTGAGGTCACAGCCTCCAGTTTGAAAAACAACCCTCTACAACCATCCTCTGGCTTCTGTCAAGAATCCAATTTTGTATCCATTTAGATCCCTCACTCTGGATCCTGTGAGATTTAACCTTATGCAATAATCTACCATGTGGTATCTTGTCAAAGGCCTTGCTAAAGTCCAGGAAGACTACATCAACGGCACTGCTCTTATCTTCTCCCATTAAAAATAGTAAAAAGGCACTTTGTTAAGGAAGAAAGCTTTATAATTATACTAAGTTATACATATAAGAAATAGAAAAGATTTATTAATCTGGTTTTGTACGTTGTATTTGATTGCAAAACAATTTTTGTGGGTTAACTCTTCAGCCTATTAGGAATGTTTCTCTGGTGTTCTAGCAATGCTCCTTTGGGAGTGTGGAATGATCCTATGGCTGGAAAGGTTTGGGAAATCCAGAGTAAAGGAACAAACGAATCTTAGATTCAGTCACTGAAAATAGTGCCACAGGTTAGCAAGGCCAGAAATAAAACCAAACTAAACACTTGGTTTTGTTTCAAGAGGGATAGAATTGAACAGTTAGCAAGAGTACTGCATGCAATTCCAGTTACAATAAGATATTGAGATATTGGAATGGGTGCACTGAGATTTACAAGGGTGATTCAGAAATGTGTGGGTGAATATATCCGGAAAGGGTTGAACGGGCATCTTTGCTCTCGGAAAAAGGCTAACCAACTTTCAAAGTGATTAAAGGTTTTGGTGAAGTGAACACAGAGACAAAGTTTCCTCTCATTGAACGTAGTACATTACAGCGCAGTACAGGCCCTTTGGCCCTCGATGTTGCGCTGGCCAGTGGACCCTCTAACCTAAACTATTCCAATATCATCCATGTGCCTATCCACCGAACATTTGAATGTCCCCAAAGTAGGCGAGTCCACAACTGCTGCAGACAGGGCATTCCACGCCCTCACCACCCTCTGTGTAAAGAACCCGCCTCTGACATCCGTCCTATAACTACGACCTCTTAATTTAAAGTTGTGTCCCCTCGTGTTGGTCATCACCATCTGAGGAAAAAGGCTCTCACTATCCACCCTATCCAATCCCTTGATCATCTTATACACCTCAATTAGGTCACCGCGTAACCTTCTTCTCTCTAATGAAAATAACCTCAGGTCCCTCAGCCTTTCCTCATAAGGCCTTCCCACCATACCAGGCAACATCCTGGTAAACCTCCTCTGCACCCTTTCCAATGCTTCCACATCTTTCTTATAATGCGGCGACCAGAACTGTACGCAATACTCCAAGTGCGGCCGCACCAGAGTTTTGTACAGTTGTAACATAACCTCACGGCTCCTAAATTCAATCCCTCTACCAATAAAAGCTAACACACCGTACACCTTCTTAACAACTTTATCAACCTGGGTGCCAACTTTCAAAGAGCTATGTACTTGTACCCCAAGATCCCTCTGCTCAACAACGCTATTAAGGGTCCTTCCATTAACCCTATATTTCATATGCCTGTTATTCCTACCAAAGTGAATCACCTCACACTTATCCGTATTGAATTCCATTTGCCACCTCACGGCCCAGCTCTGCAACCTATCTATGTCCCTCTGCAAACTGTAACATCCATCCTCGCTGTCTACAACTCCCCCCACTTTGGTATCGTCAGCAAATTTACTAATCCAACCCTCTACACCCTCATCTAGGTCATTTATAAAAATGACAAACAGCAGTGGCCCTAAAACAGATCCTTGAGGTACACCACTTGTAACTGCACTCCAGGTTGAATATTTCCCATCAACCACCACCCTCTGTCTTCTATCAGCTAGCCAATTCCTAATCCAAACTGCTAAATCACCTTCAATCCCATGCATCTGCACTTTCTGCAGTAGCCTACCATGGGGAACCTTATCAAACGCTTTGCTAAAATCCATATACACTACATCAACTGCCTTACCCTTATCTACCTCTTTGGTCACCTCCTCAAAAAACTCAATAAGGTTTGTGAGGCACGACCTACCCTTCACAAAACCGTGCTGACTATCCCTAATCAATTTATTTCTCTCTAGATGCTTATAAATCCTATCCCTTATAATTCTTTCCAAGACTTTGCCCACAACAGAAGTCAGGCTCACCGGTCTATAATTTCCAGGATGGTCCCTACTCCCCTTTTTGAACAAAGGGACAACATTTGCCATCCTCCAGTCTTCCGGCACTATACCTGTAGCTAACGACAACATGAAGATCAAAGCCAAAGGCTCTGCAATCTCCTCTCTAGCCTCCCAGAGAATCCTGGGGTAAATCCCATCTGGCCCAGGGGACTTATCAATTTTCATACCCTCAAGATTCGCTAACACCTCCTCCTTATGAACCTCAATCCTACCCAGTCTACAACCTAGTATCGCAGTATTCTCCCCGACAACATTGTCTTTCTCCTGCGTGAATACTGACGAAAAATACTCATTCAGTGTCTCTCCTATCTCCTCAGGCTCCACGCATAACTTCCCACTGCTATCTCTGACTGGCCCTAATCTTGCCCTAACCAATCTTTTATTATTTATATACCTGTAAAAAGCTTTAGGATTCTCCTTAATCCTATCCACTAAAGTCTTCTCGTGTCCTCTTCTAGATTTTCTCAACTCCCTCTTTAGCTCCTTCCTGGCTGATTTATAGCTCTCCATTGCCCTAACTGAGCCTTCACATCTCATCATTATATAAGCCTCCTTCTTCCTCTTCACCAGAGATTCGACTTCCCTAGTACACCATGGTTCCCTCACTCGACCACTTCCTCCCTGCCTGGCAGGTACATATTCATTAAGGACATGCAGAAGCTGTTCCTTAAATATGCTCCACATTTCAGATGTCTCCAGCCCCTGCAATTTCCTGCTCCACCCTATGCATCCTAAATCTCTCCTAATAGCCTCATAATTACCTTTCCCCCAGCTATAACTACTGTTATTTGGTACGTGCCCATCCCTTTCCATCACTAAGGTAAACGTAACTGAATTGTGGTCACTATCACCAAAGTGCTCACCCACCTCCAAGTCTAACACCTGGTCTGGTTCATTACCCAATACCAAATCCAATATAGCCTCACCTCTTGTTGGCCTATCTACATACTGAGTCATGAAACCTTCCTGCACACATTGAACAAAAACTGACCCCTCTAACGTACTTGAACTATAGCTTTTCCAATCGATATTAGAAAAGTTAAAGTCCCCCATTACAACTACCCTGTTACTTTCACACCTATCCAGGATCAACTTTGCAATCCCTTCCTCTACTTCTCTGGAACTTTCTGGAGGCCTATAAAAAACTCCCAACAATGTGACCTCTCCTTTCTTGTTTCTAATCTCAGCCCACACTACCTCAGCAGACAAGTCCACATCAAACGTCTTTTCTGCCACCGTAATGCTGTCCTTAACTAACAATGCCACTCCTCCCCCTCTTCTACCACCACCTCTGCTCTGACTGAAACATCTGAACCCCGGAACCTGCAACAACCATTCCTGCCCCTGCTCTATCCACGTCTCTGAAATGGCCACAACATCGAAGTCCCAAGCACCAATCCAGGCTGCAAGTTCATCCACCTTATTGCGTATGCTCCTCGCATTAAAGTATACACACTTCAAACCACCCTCCCGTTTCCCACTATACTGCTGCGACCTAGAAACCTTATCCGTGACCTCCCTATTCACTTGGGAAGGAGAATCAGTGGAGGTCATCCATATCAATAGTCCCATGAAATCCAATTGGGATTTAAGGAGAAACCTTTCTACTCAGAGTGGGGAGTATGTGGACTTGCTCCCACAGGGGAGTGGGGGAGAATGTGGGACTCGCTCCCACGGGGGACGGGGAGAATGTGGCCTGTTGTACATACAGTGTGATAAAACAAGAGAGGCGCTGAATGGCCTGTTTCTGTGTTTCGGGTTGCTGATGCTGTGACCTGCCTGTTGAAATTGATTTTTATTTACCAGTTGTGCGCAGAGTTTGTTTGGGTTTATGTCAAAACTATTTGAGGTTCTCTGGAGGAATCTTCCATGTGTTTTAACCTACCCAAGTGCTGTGGAAGGAAAGCGTCTGTAATTGTCCTCGCAGTATTATTTATCTCTTCTTGATTTTTTGTTTATATATAGAACCTGTTGAAATGCAATCCAGTGCAAAGGATTTCAGCTGAAGAAGCCTTGCAGCATCCCTACTTTGCAGATTTCTGTCCCCCATAAGGGAAAGTGTGACATCGGGAATGCCTGAGTTGGCCATCCCCAGACCGCTCACTCTTCTTTCTACATTAGCCTGATGGGAACAACACCTTGTCACCATGGAAACCAGTTTGACAGACAGCTGGGGTGATCTCATTAGGAGTGGGACTGCTGAGAATGCTGTTTTTCTAGAAGGATCTTTTGTTAGCATTCCATTGCAATTAATATAAGAGAAAGCACTTTGTTGTTTGTAAGGAAATAGTGTTAATGCGTGTCTTGTTGACTGATCTCTGCATGTGTATCATTTTTGCATGCGTGTCCTTGAGCATGTTTCATGCATCTCTTGTGCATAAGGGTGTATGTTTCATGTCTGCAAATGTCCATGTGTTGTGTGTGCGTGTCGCCATGTGTGCAATCAGAAGTACCATCATGTGTGACTCTGTGTTATGCACATATCTGTGTTATCATGAATGCCTTTACTTCTCACTTGTCTGTTATTAGATTTAAGCTCTTGTCGTGACCTGTGTTGCCATTTCCCAGTATGTATGGATGTACACATCATGTAAGTACACTCCTGTGTGTATGAGTTATTGCATGTACTCCTGTGAATCGGTATGTTCACATGGGTCTGATGGCTGTGTAATTGCATGAATTGCAGGCAGTTTTGTTAATGACCAAATAATGTCACTGAGTAAAGTATTGCTGTGGAATTAGAGCAAATCCTCTGCTGGCGACCCTGTTATTTTCTGGAAGCATTATCTTAGAATTTCTGTCTACGTGAGCAGAAGAATCTTTTTTGGTAAGAAATGATGCAAATGTGGAAGTTTGGCTATTTGCTTTGTACATGTATTCTTGTGTATGAAATCACACCATGTTTTTCTTACTGTATATGCATTGTGTATTTATAGATCACCATGCTTTTCTAAATTTATTTATGGTGACGCTATCCAAATCAGCATTTAATGCCCATCCTTAATTGCTCTTGGATGTGCTGAGCCACTGCCTCAGTCTCTGAGGTGTAAGTACATCTACTGTGCTGTTAGGGAGGGAGTTCCAGGATTTTGACTCAGTGGCAGTGAAGGAACGGTGATGTATTTCCAAGTCAGGGTGGTGAGTGGCTTACTGGTGAGTAGAGAAATCTCCAGGAGATGGTGTTCCCATTTATGTGCTGTTCTTGTCCTTCTAGATAGGTGCTGTCAATTTAGCACAGTTGACTGAATGGCAAAGCAATGCCGATAGCATGGGTTCAGTTCCGGTACTCTAGCATGCTGAAGTTATTCATGGTTATTCTTAACCTTCCTTCTCATAGAATCCCTACACTACAGGAAGAGGCCATTTGGCCTATTGAATCTGTACTGATCACAACCCTCCCGCCCAGGCCTTATTCCCAGTAACCCCACATATTTACTCTTAGTCCCCCTGACACTAGGGACAATTTATCATGTTCAGTCAACCTAACCCTGAACATCTTTGAAGTGTGGGAGGAATCTGGAGCACCTGGAGGAAACCCACGCAGACATAGGGAGAATGTGCAAACTCTACACAGAAAGAGACCTGAGGCTGGAATTGAACCCAGGTCCTTGGCGCCGTGAGGCAGCAGTGCTAACCACTGTGCTGCCCCAGTTCTCGGCTGAGGTATGGCGATCCTCAAGTTAAATCAACACCAGTCAGCTATCCTACTGAAAGGAGAAAGCAGCCTATGGTCACCTGGGACTATGGCAACTTTGCCTTTTATCTTACTGTCTTAATACTTGTACTCTCCTGTATTCATGTTAATGCATGTTCCCGTATGTCTGTTTTGGCATGTGTGCTCTCGTGTCTGCATTCTTTGTGCTCGTGTGTGTCTGTGTTAGCACATGTGTTTTGTGTTGTTGGCACGTGTAGTCTTATGTGTGTCTCCATTAGCACATGCTTTCATGTGTGCCTGTGGGAGGCATGTTCTCTTGTGTGGGGTTGAACTTTGGTTTTAGCAAATGCTTTTCGCTGAGTGAAGTGTTTCCATTGGTCCAAATTCCAGGGTTTGCTGCTTTAGCTACAGCTAAATGATACAGACATCGCAGCCTGGTCACTGGACACCTTTTTATACTGCTCTTGCTGGGTACCAAGGAACTCTGCTGTGAAGACAGCATTCAGTTCCTACTCTGCTAATGTAGTGTTGTCTGAGAATTCTATGACGTTTTTGTTGTTGTAATTACGTCACTGAATTGATACAAACCCTTTTGGATTTGTTCATCTTTGAACAGCAGAAAAATAATCACTCACTCGTAATTCATAAACTATGGATCCAAAGTTAATTGTTGTAACAGGAAATCAAGACGGTGGGTTTTATTGGACTGCAGAACTTTATACCTCAGATGCAGAACAATTAATAAAAAAAAGGACAGTTTTGCTAACTCTGATAACACTGATGGGCTTTGAAGAGCTTGAAGTGTCACATCTATCCTGTGTATTAGCCTGGTTACAAAAAGAACTGCACATAAACCTGTAGCTAAATCTCTGGTTAAATTCTGACTAGTGAGGTTCCCATGATAGGACAGTGATGTCACTCAGATAATCAATACTGTGGCCAGAATCACACTGGCAGAATCCATCTCTCATTGGAAGAAATTAAACTTACTGCATTTGTACAGGGCTTTGGTGATACCTTTGGGTAAGATTTTATGCCTTGGTTGTAAATGTAGAAACTAGAAGCAAGAGGAGGCCATTCAGCCCTTCAAGCCTGCTCCACCATTCATTATGGTCACGGCTGATCATCGAATTCAATATCCTGATCCCCCCCCTTCTTTCCATTTCCTTTGATCCCTTTAGCCCCAAAAACTGTATCTCATTTCTTCAAATCACACAACGTTTTGGCCCCAACTACTTTCTGTGGAAGTGAATTTCACACATTCACCACCCTCTGGGTGAAGAAATTTCTCCTCGGTTCTAAAAGGTTTACCCCTCTATTCTCAAACTCTGACCCGTGGTTCTGGATTCCCCCCACCATCAGGAACATAGAACATAGAACAATACAGCACAGAACAGGCCCTTCGGCCTTCGATGTTGTGCCGACCAAAATAACAAGCAATGCCCCTGAACGTTCTTTCTGAATCTACCCTGTCTAATCCTGTTAGAATTTTATAAGTTTCTTTGGGATCCCCTCTCACTCTTCTAAACTCCAGTGAATATAATCCTAACCGACTTAGTCTGCCCTGAGATGACAGACCTGCCATCCCAGAATCAACCTAGTAAACCTTTGCTGCGCTCCCTCTATAGCAAAGACATCCTTCCTCAGATAAGAACACTAAAACTACACACAATATTTCAGATGCAGCTCACCAATGTCTAGACAATTGTAACAAAACTTCTGTCCAAATCCTCTGGCTATGAATGTCAACATAATATTTCCCTCCTTTCCTACCTGCTGTATCTGTGCACTTACTTTTAGCGACTGGTGCATGAGGACAGCAAGATCTCCTTGAGTATCGCCTCACATTTATCCACATTATACTGCATTTGCTGTGCATATTTCCCCAAACAGCCTGTCCAAATCACGCTGAAACACCTCTGTCCTCATAGCTCAGCCTTCCAACCTTTTATCATCTGCAAATTATCTCATCTGGAGATAATATACTCAGTTCCCTGTTACAAATTATTAATATATAATGTGGACAGTTGGGGTCCCAGTACAGATCCTTGCGGAACCCCATTAGTCACTGACTGTCAATCAGAAAAGAACCCATTCATTTCAATAAAACTATTAAGCCCCAGAAACTGTAAAATCTAGCCTGAGGTCAATGGTCCTTCCCATTGTCTGCCCCTTGCCCACTCCAATTCCTGTGGTGGATAGGACGATAGAATTCCAGCATATATCTGGAATATTATGGACAGTTTGGTCTCCTTTCTTGAAAGGGGATATAATTGCATTAGAAGCTATACAGTCCAAAGATGTGTGGGTTAGGTTGATTGGTCATTCTAAATTGCCCCTTAGTGTCCTGTGATGCATAGGTTAGAGGGATTAGTGGGTAACTGTGGAGGAATATGGGAGTAGGGCCTGGGTGGGATTGTGGTTGATGCAGACTTGATGGGCCGAGTGGCCTCTTTCCGCACTATAGGATTCTATAATTCAAAAGGTTCCCTCCATGGATGAGGGGCTTTCTTGTGAGGAAAGGTTGAACAGGTTCGACCTATGCCCACTGGCATTTACCTAAGAACTAGGAGCAGGAGTAGTCAATAACATCATGGCTGATCTTTTTGGGATTCAGCTCCACTTATCCACCCACTCACCATAACCATTAATTCCTTTATTGTTCAAAAGTTTATCTATTCTAGCCTTAAAGAGTTTGCGCGTTCTCCCCGTGGTTGCATGGGTTTCCTCTGGGTGCCTCCCACATCCCAAAAATGTGCTCTTAGGCTGATTGGGTCACAAATTGTCCCTATATTGGTCCCTATATGGGAATCTTCAACAATAGGCATAGCCTAAAGTCAAGGATATGTCATTAAGACGTTAGGACGGCAGCGCGGGCTCGTTGGGCCGAAGGGCCTGTTTCCTGTGCTGTGTTGCTCTTTGTTCTTTGTTCTTTGTAAAAACATTCAATAAGGTAGTCTCAGCTGCTTCACTGGGCAGGGAATTCCACAGATTCACAACCCTTTGTGTAAAGGAGTTTCTCCTCAGTCCGCCTTGTTGACCAACAGGGGGTATACACAAGGTGGATTGTGTGAGGGCTGCTCTTGGATGTTGCTTCAAGAGTTGCCTAGTGCTTCATGTCGTTAGTGTACGCTTAAACTGGACCATCTGATGGGCAATACGACAGCTCAGTGACTGTCACTGTGCTGTGCAGATACATGGATTTGGGCTGGTGTCTGCGGGAATTTGCACTTTCTGTGATTGTGTGGGTTTTCTCTGGGTGCTCCGGTTTCCTCCCACATCCCAAAAACAAGCTCTTAGGCTGATTGGTGTAACAAATTGTCCCTAAATTAGTCTTCCCTCAATCTTCCCCAATAGGTGTAGACAAAGTGACAAAAACAGTTGATGAAGGACAGGCTGTTGATGTCGTCTACATGAATTTCAGTAAGGCGTTTGACAAGGTTCCTCATGGTAGACTGATAGAGAAGGTGAAGGCGCATGGGATACAGGGTCGGGTATGTAGATGGGTCGAGAACTGGCTCGGGAGGAGGAGACAGAGGGTAGTAGTGGAAGGCTCTTTTTCCGGCTGGAAGCCTGTCACTAGTGGAGTGCCACAAGGCTCAGTACTAGGTCCTCTTCTATTTGTGGTCTACATAAACGACTTGGAAGTTGGGGTAGGTGGTGAGATCAGCAAATTTGCTGATGACACCAAGATGCTTGGATTGGCGGGTACAGAGGAGCAGTGTCAGGCAATACAACAGGACATAGATAGGTTGGTAGACTGGGCAGATAGATGGCAAATGAATTTAATCCGGATAAATGCGAGGTGATGCATTTTGGCCGGAAAAATGTAGAAGAGAGTTATAGGATAAAAGGTAAAACTATACGGAGCATAGAGACGCAGAGAGACTTGGGGGTGCAGGTTCACAAGTCTCTGAAGGTGTCCTCACAGGTGGAGAAGGTGATAAAGAAGGCGTATAGTATGTTAGCTTTCATAGAAAAGGGTATAGAATACAAGAGTAGGAGTTTGATGTTGCAATTGTATAGAACGTTGGTTAGGCCTCACTTGGAATACTGCGTCCAGTTCTGGTCGCCGTACTATCGGAAGGATGTGGAGTCCTTGGAGAGAGTGCAGAGGAGGTTTACCAGGATGCTGCCTGGTATGGAAGGACTGTCTTATGAGGAACGATTAAATAGACTGGGGTTGTTTTCCCTTGAAAGACGTCGGCTTAGAGGGGATCTCATAGAGGTGTATAAGATTATAAGGGGTATAGACAGAGTAAATGGAGGTAAACTTTTTCCACCTTTAGAAATGGATAGGACGAGGGGTCATGGCCATAGGGTGAGGGGGGCTATGTATAGGACGAATATTAGAGGGCAGTTTTTCACACAAAGGGTAGTGGGGGTGTGGAATGCACTGCCGAGTAAGGTGGTGGGAGCAGGCACGCTGGGGCTGTTTAAGGGTCTCTTGGACAGCCACATGAGCGGTATGCAGATAGAGGGATATATTAGGACTGTTTAACTACGGCTTTTTCTCCACAGGTAATTCGGTCCATACTTGACCAACATTGAGCATGCATTCGGCAGGTGGTGCGAGTACGGCTCTTGGATGTTGATTCATGGGTTGCCTGGTACTTCATGTCGTAAATGAGTGCTTTATGTGGACCATCTGAAGGGCACCATGACAGCTCAGAGACTATCGATGTGGCTGTGCAGACACTTGGAATTGGGCCGGTGTCTGCGGGAGTTTGCGCGTTCTCCCCGTGGTTGCGTGGGTTTTCTCCGGGCACTCCGGTTTCCTCCCACAACCCAAAAATTCACTCTTAGGCTGATTGGGAAACAAATTGTCCCTATAGTGAGAGCCTTCCATATTAGGAATAACCTAAAATTAGAATAGGATAATGGATTTGCTACTATATAGTTATGACGGCGGCGCGGGCTCGTTGGGCCGAAGGGCCTGTTTCCCATGCTGTATTGTTCTTTATTTTCAACATGATCCTAATCTCTCCCTTATTTTGAGGCTATGCCCCCTAGTTTCACCCGCCAGTGGAAACAACCTCTGAGATTCTATTTTTTCTATTCCCTTCATAATTTTATATGTGTCTGTAAGA
Organism: Sphyrna mokarran; assembly: GCA_024679065.1. Lineage (NCBI taxonomy): Eukaryota > Metazoa > Chordata > Chondrichthyes > Carcharhiniformes > Carcharhinidae > Sphyrna > Sphyrna mokarran. The sequence continues at coordinate 3,074,364 of JAGIQG010000007.1, forward strand.
TTGCATCTCATCCTTCTGAATTCCAGTGAGTATAGTCCCACTCTACTCATTGTCTCCTCATAAGCCAACTCTCTCAATTCTGGAATCAACCTAGTGAATCTCCTCTGCACCCTCTCAAGTGCCAGTATATCCTTTCTCAAGTAAGGAGATTAAAATTGTACACAATACTTCAGGTGTGACCCCCATCAGCACCTTAAACAGATGTCACATAACATCACTTTTTAATCTCCATCCCTGTAGCAATGAAGGACAAAATTCCATTTCCCTTCTTAATTACCTGCTGCACCTGCAAACCAACTCCTTGAGATTCCTGCACAAAGAACAAAGAGCAAAACAGCCCGGGAACAGGCCCCTCGGCCCAATGAGCCCGCGCCGCCATCCCGATGTTCCCACCCCTACCTGCGATCCCTGTCTATGTTTATAGAAATCTGCATTGGAACCAAATTTGCGAGACAATTTAGGGAGAATTTGTTTTGCCAATCAGCCTAAGAGCACATGTTTGGGGTGTGGGAGGAAACCAGAGCATCTGGAGAAAACCCACGCAAGCACAGGGAGAATGTGCAAACTCCCACAGACACGCCCAAATCCACGTATCTGCACAGCACAGCGATAGTCACTGAGCTGTCGTGTTGCCCATCAGATGGTCCAGGTCAAGCGTACACTAACGACGTGAAGCACTAGGATACTCTCAAAAAATCCAAAAGCAGTCCTTTGACAACCCATTGCGTGTATGCCTCATGTTAGACAACAATGCGGACTGAAGTACCTGTAGGATAAAACAGAAATACATCACTATCATCATCAATTTACACACTTCCCAGGGACTCCCAAGGCTCCTAATCCCTATTTTAAATTAGTCTTCTATATCCCTCCATCCCCATTCTGTTCAGGTGCCCATCCAAGTATCTCTTAAATAACTCCAGAGTGCCTGCCTCCACCACTTTACTTGGCAGCGCATTCCATACCTCCACAACCCTCTGTGTGAAAAACTTCCTCTAGCATCCAAATTATACCTTACCCCCCTCACCCTAAGCCCGTGACCCCTCGCAATATTTGATTCCAACCTAGGAAAAAGCTTACCACTGTTTATCTATACTCCTCATAATCTTGTACACCTCTATTTGTAATATATATAAATGACTTGGAAGATGGAGTAAGTGGAGTGATCAGCAAGTTTGCAGACGATACAAAGATGGCTGGACTTGCGGATAGTGAGGAGCATTGTCAGGCAATGCAGCAGGACATAGGCTGGTTGCTTGGGCAGACAAATGGCAGATGGAATTCAATCCTGATAAATGCTAGGTGATGCATTTAAACAGAACACTACAGCACAAGCAGGCCCTTCGGCCCACAAGTTGTGCCGAACACATCAAAACCTACCCAGCCATAGACCTATCTATAACCCCCAATACCCAACCCCCATTGGATCCCGTATGCTCATCCAGAAGTCTTTTAAAAGACCCCAGCGAGTTCGCCTCGACCACCACCAACGGCAGCCGATTCCATTCACTCACCACCCTCTGAAAAAGAATGTAGGGGGAGGTATATGATAAAGGGTAGACCTATGAAGAATATAGAAACCCAGAAGGACCTAAGGATGCAGGTGAACAAGTCTCTGAAGGTGGCAGAGCAAGTGGAGAAGGTTGTGAAGAAAGCATATAGTATGCTAGCCTTTATAGGAAGGGGTATAGAGTACAAGAGCTGGCCTTTAATGTTGCAGTTGTATAAAACGTTGGTTAGACCTCATTTGGAATACTGTGTCCAGTTCTGGTCGCCTTACTACCGGAAGGACGTGGAGATTCTGGAGAGAGTGCAGAGGAGGTTTACCAGGATGCTGCCTGGTATGGAAGGTCTGAGTTACGAGGAGAGGTTAGGTAAATTGGGACTGTTTTCCTTAGAAAGACGTAGACTTAGAGGAGATCTAATAGAGGTGTACAAGATTATGAGGGGTATAGATAGAGTAAACAGGGTTAAGCTTTTTCCTAGGATGGACTCGAATAGCACGAGGGGTCACGGGCTTAGGGTGAGGGGGTAAGGTATAATTTGGATGCTAGAGGGAGTTTTTTCACACAGAGGGTGGTGGGGGTATGGAATGCGCTGCCAAGTAAAGTGGTGGAGGCAGGTACTCTGGAGTTATTTAAGAAATACTTAGATGGGCACATGAACAGAATGGGAATGGAAGGGTATAGAAAACTGATTTAAAATAGGGATCATGAGCCTTGGGAGTCCCTGGGAAGTGTGTAAATAGATGATGATATTGATGCACTTGTACTGTGGGATGTTTGAGGTGAGGGACACTGGTAGTGTCCCAGCTGATTACACCTGCCAGAGGTGCATCCAGTTTCACCTCCTTGAGTACCGTGTTAGGGAGCTGGAGCTGGAACTGGAGGAACTAAGAATTATTAGGGAAGCAGAGATGGCTGTTGATAAAAGCTACAGGGAGATAGTTACTCCTAAATGTGATGCATGGGTGACTGTTAGAAGGGGTAAGAAGCAGTCAGTGCAGAGTTCCCCTGAGGCTGTTCCTCTACGCAATAAATACTCTGCTTTGGATGCTGTTGGGGATGTAGATACAACCGGGGTAAGCCATGGTGTACAGGTCTCGGGAGTTGAGCCTGTCAACAGAGCAAAGAACAAAGAGCAACACAGCACAGGAAACAGGCCCTTCGGCCCAACGAGCCCACACTGCCGTCCTAACGTCTTAATGACATATCCTTGACTTTAAGCTATGCCTATTGTTGAAGATTCCCATATAGGGACCAATATAGGGACAATTTGTTACCCAATCAGCCTAAGAGCACATTTTTGGGATGTGGGAGGAAACCGGAGCACCCGGAGAAAACCCACGCAACCACGGGAGAACGCGCAAACTCCCGCAGACACAGGCCCAAATCCATGTGTCTGCACAGCAACAGCGATAGTCTCTGAGCTGTCATGTTGCTCATCAGATGGTCCAGTTTAAGCATACACTAACAACATGAAGCACTAGGCAACTCCTTGATGCTCAGGTGGGAAGAGGGAAGAAAAGATCTGGATTAGTGATTGGGGACTCCCTAGTTAAGGGGATAGATAGGAGGGTCTGTGGGAAGGAGCGGGACTCGCGGTTGGTATATTGCCTCCCGGGCGCTGGGGTCAGTGATTTCTCTGACCGAGTGTTTGGGATCCTTAAGGGGGAGGGGAACCAGCCCCAAGTTGCGGTGCATGTAGGTACCCATGACGTAGGTAGGAAAAGGGATGGGGATATAAAGCAGAAATTCAGAGAGTTAGAGTGGAAACTTAGGGCTAAAACTAACAGAGTGGTTATCTCTGGTTTGTTACCTGTGCCGCGGGATGGAATAGAAAAGAATAGGGAGAGAGAACATTTGAACTCGTGGCTAAAGGGATGGTGCAGGAGGGAAGGGTTCAGGTATTTGGACAATTGGGGCTCATTCTGGGGAAGGTGGGACCTCTACAAGAAGGATGGTCTGCACCTGAACCGGAGAGGTACCAATATCTTGGGGGGGTAAAATTTACCAGCGCTATTCGGGGGGGGGGATGGGAACCTGAATTGTTGTGCCAGTATACAGGAGGATGTGAATAGGGAGGTCACAGATAAGGTTTCTAGGTCGCAGCAGTATAGTGGCAAACGGGAGGGTGGTTTGAAGTGTGTATACTTTAATGCGAGGAGCATATGCAATAAGGTGGATGAACTTGCAGCCTGGATTAGTGCTTGGGACTTCGATGTTGTGGCCATTTCAGAGACGTGGATAGAGCAGGGCAGGAATGGTTGTTGCAGGTTCCGGGGTTCAGATGTTTCAGTCAGAGCAGAGGTGGTGGTAGAAGAGGGGGAGGAGTGGCATTGTTAGTTAAGGACAGCATTACGGTGGCAGAAAAGACTTTTGATGTGGACTTGTCTGCTGAGGTAGTGTGGGCTGAGATTAGAAACAAGAAAGGAGAGGTCACACTGTTGGGAGTTTTTTATAGGCCTCCAAAAAGTTCCAGAGAAGTAGAGGAAGGGATTGCAAAGTTTATCCTGGATAGGTGTGAAAGTAACAGGGTAGTTGTAATGGGGGACTTTAACTTTTCTAATATCGATTGGAAAAGCTATAGTTCAAGTACGTTACAGGGGTCAGTTTTTGTTCAATGTGTGCAGGAAGGTTTCATGACTCAGTATGTAGATAGGCCAACAAGAGGTGAGGCTATATTGGATTTGGTATTGGGTAATGAACCGGACCAGGTGTTAGACTTGGAGGTGGGTGAGCACTTTGGTGATAGTGACCACAATTTGGTTACGTTTACCTTAGTGATGGAAAGGGATGGGCACGTACCGAATAACAGTAGTTATAGCTGGGGGAAAGGTAATTATGAGGCTATTAGGAGAGATTTAGGATACATAGGGTGGAGCAGGAAATTGCAGGGGCTGGGGACATCTGAAATGTGAGCATATTTAAGGAACAGCTTCTGCATGTCCTTAATGAATATGTACCTGCCAGGCAGGGAGGAAGTGGTCGAGTGAGGGAAACATGGTGTACTAGGGAAGTTGAATCTCTGGTGAAGAGGAAGAAGGAGGCTTATATAATGATGAGACGTGAAGGCTCAGTTAGGGCACTGGAGAGCTATAAATCAGCCAGGAAGGAGTTAAAGAGGGAGTTGAGAAGAGCTAGAAGAGGACACGAGAAGACTTTGGTGGATAGGATTAAGGAGAATCCTAAAGCTTTTTATGGTTATATAAATAATAAAAGATTGGTTAGGGCAAGATTAGGGCCAGTCAGAGATAGCAGTGGGAAGTTGTGCGTGGAGCCTGAGGAGATAGGAGAGACACTGAATGAGTATTTTTTGTCAGTATTCATGCAGGAGAAAGACAATGTTGTCGGGGAGAATACTGCGATACTAGGTTGTAGACTGGGCAGGATCGAGGTTCATAGGAGGAGGTGTTAGCGAATCTTGAGGGTATGAAAATTGATAAGTCCCCTGGGCCAGATGGGATTTACCCCAGGATTCTCTGGGAAGCTAGAGAGGAGATTGCAGAGCCTTTGGCTTTGATCTTCACGTCGTCGTTAGCTACAGGTATAGTGCCGGAAGACTGGAGGATGGCAAATGTTGTCCCTTTGTTCAAAAAGGAGAGTAGGGACCATCCTGGAAATTATAGACCGGTGAGCCTGATTTCTGTTGTGGGCAAGGTCTTGGAAAGAATTATAAGGGATAGGATTTATAAGCATCTAGAGAGGAATAAATTGATTAGGGATAGTCAGCACGGTTTTGTGAAGGGTAGGTCGTGCCTCACCAACCTTATTGAGTTTTTTGAGGAGGTGACCAAAGAGGTAGATAAGGGTAAGGCAGTTGATGTAGTGTATATGGAATTTAGCAAAGCGTTTGATAAGGTTCCCCATGGTAGGCTACTGCAGAAAGTGCAGATGCATGGGATTGAAGGTGATTTAGCAGTTTGGATTAGGAATTGGCTAGCTGATAGAAGACAGAGGTGGTGGTTGATGGGAAATATTCAACCTGGAGTGCAGTTACAAGTGGTGTACCTCAAGGATCTGTTTTAGGGCCACTGCTGTTTCTCATTTTTATAAATGACCTAGATGAGGGTGTAGAGGGTTAGATTAGTAAATTTGCTGACGATACCAAAGTGGGGGGAGTTGTAGACAGCGAGGATGGATGTTACAGTTTGCAGAGAGACATAGATAGGTTGCAGAGCTGGGCCGTGAGGTGACAAATGGAATTCAATACGGATAAGTGTGAGGTGATTCACTTTGGTAGGAATAACAGGCATATGAAATATAGGGCTAATGGAAGGACACTTAATAGTGTTGTCGAGCAGAGGGATCTTGGGGTACAAGTACATAGCTCTTTGAAAGGTGGCACCCAGGTTGATAAAGTTGTTAAGAAGGCGTACGGTGTGTTAGCTTTTATTGGTAGAGGGATTGAATTTAGGAGCCGTGAGGTTATGTTACAACTGTACAAAACTCTGGTGCTGTAAAACTGTACAATACTCCGCACTTGGAGTATTGCGTACAGTTCTGGTCGCTGCATTATAAGAAAGATGTGGAAGCATTGGAAAGGGGGGGTTTACCAGGATGTTGCCTGGTATGGTGGGAAGGCCTTATGAGGAAAGGCTGAGGGACTTGAGGTTATTTTCATTAGAGAGAAGAAGGTTACGCGGTGACCTAATTGAGGCGTATAAGATGATCAAGGGATAGGATAGGGTGGATAGTGAGAGCCTTTTTCCTCGGATGGTGATGACCTACACGAGGGGACATAACTTTAAATTAAGAGGCGGTAGTTATAGGACGGATGTCAGAGGCAGGTTCTTTACACAGAGGGTGGTGAGGGCGTGGAATGCCCTGCCTGCAGCAGTTGTGGACTCGCCTACTTTGGGGGCATTCAAATGTTCGGTGGATAGGCATATGGATGATATTGGAATAGTTTAGGTTAGAGGATCCACTGGCCGGCGCAACATCGGGGGCCAAAGGGCCTGTACTGCGCTGTAATGTTGTATGTTTTTATCCAATAGGTGCTTTGGTCCACCTTGTTGTCTAACGAGGGGCATACATGTGATGGGTCATGAGGGGGCTGCTCTTGGATTTTTTTTTGAGAGTATCCTAGTGCTTCACGTTGTTAGTGTTTCCTCCCACATCCCAAAGATGTGCTCTTAGGCTAATTGGCAAAACAAATTCTCCCTAAATTGTCTCAAATTTGGTTTTTAATCCATAGATCTATAAACATAGACAGGGATCGTGGGTAGATGTGGGAACATCAGGTGGTGGCGCAGGCTCATTGGGCCGAAAGGTCTGTTTCCCGTGCTATTTTGTTCTTTGTATTAGATCTCCTCTCAGTCTACGTCTTTCTGAAGAAAACAGTCCCAATTTACCTAACCTGTCCTCGTAACTCGGACCTTCTATACCAGGCAACATCCTGCTAAACCTCCTCTGCACTCTCTCCAGAGTCTCCACGTCCTTCCGGTAGTAAGGCGACCAGAACTGAATGCAGTATTCCAAATGAGGTCTAACCAACGTTTTATACAACTGCAACATTAAAGGCTAGCTCTTGTACTCTATACCCTTTCCTTTAAAGGCTAGCATAGCATATGCTTTCTTCACAACTTTCTCCACCTGCTCTGTCACCTTCAGAGACTTGTGCACCTGCACCCCAGGTCTCTCTGCGTTTCTATACTCTTAATAGGTCTACCCTTTATCATATGCCTCTTACATAGAACAATACAGCACAAACAGGCCCTTCGGCCCACGAGTTGCGCCGATCACATCTACCAATCCACAGACCTATCTATAACCCCCTATCCTATTCTTTTCCATATACTCCTCCAGAAGTCTCTTAAAAGACCCCAGTGAGTTTGCCTCAACAACCTCCGACGGCAGTCGGTTCCATTCACTCACCACCCTCTGAGTGAAAAACCTACCCCTGACATCCTCTCTGTATTTGCTTCCCTGCGAATAGAGAGTGGTTGGGGTGTGGAATGCACTGCCTGCTCTGATAGTGGAGTCAGACACTTTAGGAAATTTCAAGCTGTTATTGGATAAGCACATGGAGCACACCAGAAATGAGTGGTAGTGGGATAGCTTGATCTTGGGTTTGGATATAGCTCGGCATAAAATCGAGGGTTGAAGGGCCTGTACTGTGCTGTACTGTTCTATGTTGCGGTCTCAGGTAGAACAGGAGCCCATACCAAGCTGTGATGCACTATAGAAAGTGTTCTTTCTGGTTGTATCTGTAAAAGTTGGTGAGAGTTGTAGCTGATGTGCCAAATTTCCTGAGAAAGGGGTTGGTGGCTTTCTTAACTATAATGTCAGCACATATAGAGAAGTACAATGGACATGAGAAGGTGACTTCAAAGGAACAAGAATAGTTTGTTCAGCCCTAATGGGCCTCTTCTGCATTTCAACATGATCATCGCAGATCATCTATTTCAATTGCCTTTTTCCAACACACACTATATCTCTGTTTGAACAAACTCAATAATTGAGTTTCTACAGTGCTCTAGGGTAGAAAATTGCAAAGATTTCTCCACATAGTCCTTAATCTTTATTTTGAAATTGTGTGCCCTGGTTTTAGAATCCAATCCATGGAATGTGTGTTGCTGGTTAGAGCAGCATTAATTGCTCATTGGCCTGTAGTTCTCAGGCTTGTCCCTGTAGCCTTTCTTAAACAAAGGCACAACAACTACCACCCTCTAATCTTTAGGCACTTTACCTGTGACCATTGATCATTCAAATAGCTCTGCTAGGGGACCTACAATTTCCTCCCTAGTCTCCCATAATGTCTTGGGATACACTTCATCAGGTCCCAGGGATTCATCTACGTTGATGTGCTTTTAGACTTCTGGCACCTCCTGCTGTCATTTATATACTTTTCAAGATATCACTATTTATTTCCCCAAGTTCGCTAACATCCATGCCTGTTTCAACAGTAAATACTGATGAGAAATATTCATTTAGGATCTCACCCAGATCTTGTGCATCTGCACCCAGATGATGTTGCTGACTCTTGAGGACATACTGTCTCCCCAGTTACTCTTTTGTCCTTTAGATTCTCTTTTGCCTTAACTGCTGAAACAGTCTCGTTTCCCCTTTCTACCCTCCTGATTTCTCTCTTAACCCTATTCCTAAACCCCCTATACTCTTCAAGGGATTCATGTGATCTCAGCTGCCTATGCATGTCATGTGCCACCTCCTTTTTGACCAGGACCTCAATATTCCGAGTCATCCAGGTTCCCTACTTCTACCAGCCTTTGCCCTTCACTCTAGAGGAAATGTGCTTAGCCTGAACCCTGGTTAACACACTTTTGAAAATCCCCTACTTACCAGATGTCCCTTTGTCTTCTCACAGACCCCACCAGTCAACTTTTGGAAGTTCCTGTTTAATACTGAAAATACTAATCTTGAAGAAGCCTAATGACTTAGGAGCTAATGGCCTTGGATAGAGCAATAGAAGATTTGTGCAGAAGAACAGCTATTATAAATACAGACCTTAGCATCAAAAGGAGAAAGTATGCATGGAAAATGTTTGATATTTGAACTGGATGATGTAATCATGAGCTAATACAGCAATAATACTGTTAAGAACTTGAAGGTTCAACCAGGAGCTAACACATCATAATCTTGTGAAAATGAGAAAGTACTCTGGCTGGAGCAGATCCCAAAGTAGAAAATGCAGAAACCAGTCAAACCTCAGAGTCTGGAAGAAGTGAATAAAGAATTTGTAAATAGAAGCACCAGTTACAGGTATTATCAATAGAAACAGATTAAAGAACCTGCCAAGGGAGGAGAGACAGAGAATAGAACAAAAAACAAAACAGCATAGAAACAGGCCCTTCGGCCCATTGAGCCCGCGCCACCACCCCAATGTCCTCACCTCCACCCATGATCCCTGTCTATGGGGTTTTTAAGAGGATAAAAAAAAATCAAGACAACATGGATCACAATTATAATATAAAAAGTTTGAGAAAATGGAAGAGTTGATACTGAGAACAAAGAACAAAACAGCACGGGAAACAGGCCTTCGGCCCAACGAGCCCGCGCCGCCACCCCGATGTTCCCACCTCTACCCGCGATCCCTGTCCATGTTTATAGATCTATGGATTAAAAACCAAATTTGAGACAATTTGGGGAGAATTTGTTTTGCCAATTAGCCTAAGAGCACATCTTTGGGATGTGGGAGGAAACCGGAGCTCCCGGAGAAAACCCACGCAAGCACGGGGAGAATGCGCAAACTCCACAGACACAGGCCCAAATCCATGTATCTGCACAGCACAGCGATAGTCACTGAGCTGTCGTGTTGCCCATCAAATGGTCCAGGTCAAGCGTACACTAACGACGTGAAGCACTAGGATTCTCTCGAAAAAAATCCAAGAGCAGCCCTCTCACGACCCATCGCGTGTATGCCCCTTGTTAGACAACAAGGTGGACCAAGCACCTGTAGGATAAAAACAAGTACATCAATATCATCATCTATTTACACACTTCCCAGGAACTCCCAAGGCTCATGATCCCTATTTTAAATCAGTTTTCTATACCCCTCCATTCTCATTCTGTTCATGTGCCCATCTAAGTATTTCTTAAATAACTCCAGAGTACCTCCCTCTAGCATCCAAATTATACCTTATCCCCCTCACCTTAAGCCCGTGACCCCTCGTGCTATTTGAGTCCATCCTAGGAAAAAGCTTAACCCTGTTTACTCTATCAATCCTCTTCAAAATCTTGTACACCTCTATCAGATCTCCTCTAAGTTTACGTCTTTCTAAGGAAAACAGTCCCAATTTGCCTAACCTCTCCTCGTAACTCAGACCTTCCATACCAGGTAGCATCCTGGTAAACCTCCTCTGCACTCTCTCCAGAGTCTCCACGTTCTTCTGGTAATAAGGCGACCAGAACTGGATGCTGTCTTCCAAATGAGGTCTAACCAGCGTTTTATACAACTGCAACATTAAAGGCCGGCTCTTGTACTCTATACCTCTTCCTATAAAGACTAACATACTATATGCTTTCTTCACAATTGAAGCTGAAATTGTAACACTTGATTAATGAGTTAAGAGGAGATTTGAAAAAAAATACAAGAACAATGGCTGAAAGCAGTGTAGTATCATTGAGAGATTAATGGCACTCAGCATAAAGGATTGTTAACTGCAGCATTGGAGAGTGAATAAAGACAGTCACTAATAAATCCATTCAACATTCAGAGAAACCCCTTACTCAGACAGTGATGAGAATGTAGAGCAGATTAGGCAAATAGCAAAGGCATCTTTAAAAGGGAAATGGGATAAGTATACAAAGAAAAAGGGGAGACAGCGGTGATGGATTAAGATGAGGAGGAAAGGATGTTTGTATTTTGATGGAGCCTTTTACAACTTCAGGATGTCCCAAAGAAATTTGCTAGCTGCAGGAAGATAGAGGGTGGTACTTGATGGAAAATGTTCATCCTGGAGTTGAGTTACTAGTGGTGTACTGCAAGGAGCTGTTTTGGGACCATTATTGTTTGTCATTTTTATAAATGACCAGAATGAAGGCATAGAAGGATGGGTTAGTAAATTTGTGGATAGTCGGAGGAGTTGTAGACAGTATGGAAGGATGTTGCAGGTTATAGAGGAATAGATGAGCTGGGCTGAGAGGTGGGAAATGGGACTTAATGCAGAAAAAGTGTGAAGTGATTCACTTTGGAAGGAGTAACAGGAATACAAAATACTGGGCTAATGGTAAGGTATTTGGTAGTGTGGATGAGCAGAGAGATCTTGGTGTAAGTGTGCATAGATCCCTGAAGATTGGCAGCCAGGTTGATAGGGTTGTTAAGAAAGTGTACAGTGTGTTAGCTTTTATTGCTGGAGGGACTGAATTTCGGAGCCATGAGATCACATTGCAGCTATACAAAACCCTGGTGCGGCCGCATTTGGAATATTGCGTACTGTTCTGGTCACCACATTATAAGAAAGATGTGGAGGCATTGGCAAGGGTGTATAGGAGATTTACCAGGATGTTGCCTGGTATGGTGAGAAGGTCTAATGAGGAAAGAACAAAACAGCACAGGAAACAGGCCCTTCGGCCCAACGAGCCCGCACCGCTACCTCGATGTTCCCACTTCTACCCGCGATCCCTGTCCATGTTTATAGATCTATGGATTAAAAACCAAATTTGAGACAATTTAGGGAGAATTTATTTTGCCAATTAGCCTAAGAGCACATCTTTGGGATGTGGGAGGAAACCGGAGCACCCGGAGAAAACCCACGCAAGCACGGGGAGAATGCGCAAACTCCCACAGACACAGGCCCAAATCCATGTATCTGCACAGCACAGCGATAGTCACTGAGCTGTCGTGTTGCCCATCAAATGGTCCAGGTCAAGCGTACACTAACGATGTGAAACAGGACACTCTCAAAAGGTCTAAGAGTAGTCCTCTCACGACCCATCGCGTGTATGCCTGTTAGATAACAAGGTGGACCAAAGCACCTGTAGGATTAAAAACAAGTACATGAAAGGCTGAAGGACTTGAGGCTGTTTTCATTAGAGAGAAGGTTAAGAGGTGACTAAATACAGGCATACAAGATGGTCAGAGAGTTAGATAGGGTGGACAGTGAGAGCTTTTTTCCTCAGATGGTGATGGCTAACACAAGGGAACGTAGCTTTAAATTGAGGGGTGATAGATATAGGTCAGATGTCAGAAGTAGGTTCTTTACTCAGAGAGTAGTAAGGGTGTGGAATGCCCTGCCTGCAGCAGTTGTAGATTCCCAACATTAAGAACATTTAAATGATTATTGGATGAACATATGGATGATATTGGAATAGTGGAGGTTAGATGGGCTTTGGATTGGTGTCACAGGTTAGTGCAACATCAAGGGCTGAAGGGCCTGTACTGCACTGTTATGCTGTACGTTCAAAGCACATTACAAGAGAAGTATTTCATAGTTGTTTTTAATGTAGAAATATAAGGTCCCACAAACAGCAAATGATAAAAACCAGACATATTTTTAAGATAATTGTATAAATATTGACCTGGATGCTGGGAATAACTTGTTCTTCGTCCAAATGATGCCTGTTGGTTCTGATGGGGCAAATAAAGTTACAGTTGATGTTTCACTCAGAAAGACGGTATCTCCAACAGGTCAGCACTCCCTCTGTACGATACTGGGATGTCAGTCTGGCCGATAGATACTCTAGAGACTAGAATCTGGTTCAGTGATGAGAGAGCTACCTGCTCAGCTGATCCTTATGGAGAATTTTTTGTTAGCAGCACCACCCTGTCAGTAACTCAGCTAACAGACCATGAGAGGAGAGGAGCTCGGTAAGTTGAATAGTCTCCTCTGTTGTAACCTTTGGCTCAGTTGGTCAACATGGTTTGAAACATGTTGTGAAAGTGATTGATTGCAGACCTCGTTTGAAAGGTTATGGGGAAAGAGCGAGTTGAGTGGGCCTAATTGGTCCCAAGATGGCTCAGAACCATGGACTATATACAGCAAGCACTTCAAAACTTTGGAGAATTACCACCAGTGCTGCTTCTACATGGTTCCCCAAACCCACTGGCAGCGTATGTGTACAAACATTAATGTTCTCACCCAGGCTAACGCTCCAGTATCAAAGCATTAACCATGCTTGATCAGCTCTGCTGAGCGGGTTATATTGTGCAGAAGACTCCCATAACAAACACTCTACTTCATCTTTCACACAGCAAACGAGTCCCAGGAGGCAGAGGAAATGATTCACGGACATTCTAAAATCTCCCTAAAATGTGCAAATTCCCACCAACAACTGGAAATTCGTGACCCAAGACCACCCTCAATGGAGGAAAAGGGAAAAGGAGTGCATATCAGCTCAAGCACCGTATACACCCACTCCTCCAATCTCCATCTGTATCACAGATTCACTCATTAGACTCCTCAGTCACCTGAGAACTGTGTGGAAGCAAGTCATCCTGCACATCAAGGGGTTGCCTGAAACAGAAAACTCTTTCAAGGAAACAGCAAATGACATAATGGGCTGAATGGCCTCATATTATGAAGTACTTACGGAAAGGGAGAAGTTTCCAAACCAACTGGAAAGGTAGTAGCAATTTAATTCAAAGAGCATAAAGGTTGCTTCGAGAGTTGCCTAGTGCTTCACGTCGTTAGTGTACACTTAACCTGGACCAACTGACAGGCAACACAACAGCTCAGTGACTATCACTGCTGTGCAGATACACAGATTTGGGCCTGTGTTGGTGGGAGTTTGCACATTCTCCCTGTGATTGCTTGGGTTTTCTCCGGGTGCCCCGGTTTCCTCCCACATCCCAAAAAACGTGCTCTTAAGCTGATTGGTGTAACAAATTGTCCCTACATTAGTCTTCCCTCAATCTTCCCCAAGAGGTGTAGACAAAGGTCACAGGGAGAGGAGGGCACTCATAACGTTAAAATGGCGGCGTGGGCTCGTTGGGCCGAAGGGCCTGTTTCCCGTGCTGTATAGTTCTTTGTTCTTTGTCATTGCCAGTTCAGAGATGATTGTCACAGATTTCACATTCATACACTCTCCCAGAGTCCTTCCTCATTCACTTTTATTTTTATTCAAAATGTTCACAGAGTTAAGTTTGAGGAAAGAGGCTGTTTTAGAATTGGCAGGGTATGGACAGAATCTGGTTGAGTTGGGACTGGCAGGGTATGGGCACAGCCTGCATAATGAGCCAAGGTTGCTGAGTGTCCTGTGAGATAGAGTAGAGAGATTGACATGAAACAGCATCGCTTCAAAAACCCTTGTGAGCACTGGGCAATGCCCAGTGGAGGTGGCAGAGCAAGTGAGTGGGACTTAAAAAGAACAACTTCACAACACATTGCCAGCAGCTTGCTGCTATTCTGCTCCATGCAGGGGAGGTTGCAGGAATCACCAGTGTCAGTTCAGCAATAAATAGAATAAAGACCGCACCACCCCGCCCTGCCCCACCCCCTCCCACCTCTCCTCCTCCTCATAGCCGATGGACAAAAAATGAGCAGAAAATAGTTTAGAGGAAAATGTGGTGGGATGGGCTGTCCCTGCTGCCCACAGTGGAACTCAGCTCTGTGATTATCCATTCAGGGAGGGTCTGCTAACACAGACTTGTCCCATACCGGCTGCCCCCCCCAAACCTTTCCCAAACTAGGAAAATACCATTGACAGGGCTCTGTGTATACCAGACTGACTTAAAACATCTCACTCTGGGCAGAAAGCAGAGTGTATAATCAGAGTAATTGTATATCCAGAATCAGAAAATTAATGAGAGGGGGAGAGTGATCTCGCATGGGAGGGGAAGAGGAGGCAAAGGAAGAAGCTTTTGGGGACAGGCTGTGTGACTGTTTCAACACAATAAAAGTTACAGAATGCCACTGGAAACAAGATTTAAATTCACCGCAAAGTGCCTGAAACTGCTCATTCCCGGTTGCCAAAGAGCTGCAGGATGAACAGGAAGATGTACATGATGTCTGTGTAGAGGCAGAGAGCTCCAAACACATATTCCTCAGGACTCAGGGAGTAGCGCTTGTTTCCCACAAGAAGCTGTGTATCGTAAGCCAAGAACTGTGATAGAAAGACAGGAAAATAAAGACCAAAGTCAACATGGTAACTGAACAGGTCTCTGTTAATGAATTTTTCACACATCACAAAACACTCACTGAAAACAGAAATCACAATGTTTCACCCAGAAAAATGCCACACTCCCCAAACAACCAAGCTCTAAACTCCACTGCCATGCCTAACTATTCCTTTAATGTTTTCGTGGGCTGTGGATTGTAATGAATCCAGGTGCTGACGGTTCGAGTGAATGAGGAACCTCCAGACACCAGTCTCAGAGTTAATTTTTACAGGTTCAAACCGTTCTCCTCACACAGCTGTACATTCCATCAATTCAAACAGAAACACATCTGCACATTTTGGACCTCAGCATATCCTGGATCACTTCACAGCTGGAAAGCTGTTTCCAAAGTGCAGTCATTGCTGTTAGATCAGAACAGCAGCAGCAAATCTGTGCACAGCAAGATCCCAAAAGCAATATGCTGGTTGAGAGATAAACAATGGCCTTTCACCACATTGATTAACAATGTAGGATCATTTACTTGCCCTTGAGGGGCAGATGGGGATTCCACTTAACGCCGCTTTTGAAAAATATGACTTTCACCAGTGCGGCACTCCCTCAGCACAGACCCTTGGACAGTGTGGCGCTCCCTCAGCACTGACCCTCTGACAGTGCGACACTCCCTCAGCTCTGACCCTCTGACAGTGCGGCACTCCCTCAGTACTGACTCTCTGACAGTGCGGCACTCCCTCAGTACTGACCTCTCTGACAGTGCGGCACTCCCTCAGTACTGACTCTCTGACAGTGCGGCGCTCCCTCAGCACTGACCCTCTGACAGTGCAGCACTCCCTCAGTACTGACCCTCTGACAGTGCGGCGCTCCCTCAGTACTGACTCTCTGACAGTGCGGCACTCCCTCAGCACTGACCCTCTGACAGTGCGGCACTCCCTCAGCACTGACCCTCTGACAGTGCGGCACTCCCTCAGTACTGACCCTCTGACAGTGCGGCGCTCCCCAGTACTGACCTCTGACAGTGCGGCACTCTCTTAGTACTGACCTTCTGACAGTGCGGCACTCCCTCAGTACTGACCCTCTGACAGTGCGGCACTCCCTCAGTACTGACCCTCTGACAGTGCGGCACTCCCTCAGTACTGACCCTCTGACAGTGCGGCACTCCCTCAGCACTGACCCTCTGACAGTGCGGCACTCCCTCAGCACTGACCCTCTGACAGTGCGGCACTCCCTCAGTACTGACCCTCTGACAGTGCGGCGCTCCCTCAGTACTGACCCTCTGACAGTGCGGCACTCTCTTAGTACTGACCTTCTGACAGTGCGGCACTCCCTCAGTACTGACCCTCTGACAGTGCGGCACTCCCTCAGTACTGACCCTCTGACAGTGCGGCACTCTCTTAGTACTGACCCTCTGACAGTGCGGCACTCTCTTAGTACTGACCTTCTGACATAAGAACATAAGAATTAGGAGCAGGAGTAGACCATCTGGCCCCTTCAGCCTGCTCCACAATTCAATAGGATCCTGGCTGATCTTTTTGTGGACTTAGCTCCACTTACCCGCCCGCTCACCATAACCCTTAATTCATTTATTGTTCACAAATGTATCTATCCTTGTCTTAAAAACATTCAATGAGGTCGCCTCAACTGCTTCACTGGGCAGGGAATTCCACAGATTCCCAACCCTTTGTGTGAAGAAGTTCCTTCTCAACTCAGTCCTAAATCTGCTTCCCCTTATTTTGAGGCTATGCCCCCTAGTTCTAGTTCCACCACCAGTGGAAACAACTTCCCTGCTTCTATCTTATCAATTCCCTTCATAATCTTTTATATCTCTTTAAGATCTCTCCTCATTTTTTTGAATTCCAATGAGTATAGCCCCAGTCTACTCAGTTTCTCCTCATAAGTCAACCCTCTTAACTCCAGAATTAACCTAGTGAATTTCCTCTGCACCCCCTCCAGTGCCAGTATATCCTTTCTCAAGTAAGGAGACTGAAACTGTACACAGTAACTCCAGGTGTGGCCTCACCAGCACCTTATACAACTGCAACATAACCTGGGTCTTGCCAGTACTCAGAGGGTAGTAAGGGCATGGAATGCCCTGCCTGCAGCATTGTGGACTCGCCAACTTTAAGGGCATTCAAATGGTCACTGGATAGGCATAACTTTGAAATAGTTCAGGTTAAAGGGTCATTAGATTGGTTCCACTGGTCAGCACAACATCGAGAGCCGAAGGGCCTGTACTGCGCTATAATTTTCTATGGTCTATGTTGTAGAACTGGGCTGGGACCCTCATTGACAGAGTTTTGTATATTCTCATCATCAGTGTGGGTCTGTTTGTCAATGCATTTGCCCCTCAGCCCCAGTGCTGGCAACAACTGTATGCTAACAGTGCTGGGAGTGTAACCTGGGTATTTTCACCTGAGCAACCCGCAGCAACAAGACAACACGAGAGAAAACTGCAATTCACTATCTTAGCTTCTGAAAACCTGCTGCTTGCTGCAAGCTGAAACGTTTTAGTTTATTTACCAAAGTGAAGACAACGGCTCCAAGTCCTGCATAAAATATCTGCAACCAGGGGGCCTGAAATGAAAGGAACAGTCAGTGGTTAGCAAATCCTCATTGCAATGTGAATGTCATATTCTGAATCCTCCAATCCCTATGAGCAATTGTCAGCTCTGAGAATAGGATCAGACCATCTGTCTGCAACCAATAATGGTCTTTAGTGGTGTGTGACATTGTCGCTGGACTAATGATGCAGCGACGCGAGGTAATATCTGAGGACCCAGGTTCAAATCCATCATGGCAGACGGTGAAATCTGAATTAGAACACAGAACATAGAACAATACAGCACAAACAGGCCCCTCGGCCCACGAGTTGTGCCGATCACATCTACCAATCCACAGACCTATCTATAACCCCCATCCTATTCGTTTCCATATACTCATCCAGAAGTCTCTTAAAAGACCCCAGTGAGTTTGCCTCAACAACTTCCGACGGCAGTCGGTTCCATTCACTCACCACCCTCTGAGTGAAAAACCTACCCCTGACATCTCCTTTGTATTTGCTTTCCTGCACCTTAAATCTGTGTCCTCTCGTAGTGACCATTTCAGCTTGGGGAAATAGTCTCTGAGAGTCCACCCTATCTATTCCTCTCAACATTTTATAAACCTCTATCAGGTCGCCTCTCAACCTACGTCTCTCCAGTGAGAAGAGACCCAGCTCCCTCAACCTATCTTCATAAGGCCTGCCTCCCAATCCAGGCAGCATCCTTGTAAATCTCCTCTGAACTCTCTCAATAGCCTCTACATCCTTCCTATAATGAGGCGACCAGAACTGCGCACAATACTCCAACTGGGGTCTGACAAGAGTCTTATAGAGCTGCATCATTACCTCTTGACTCCTAAACTCTATTCCTCGATTAATGAAGGCCAGTACACCGTACGCCTTCTTGACCACTTCCTCCACCTGCGAGGCCGATTTAAGAGTCCTATGGACCCGGACCCCGAGATCCTTCTGCTCTACAACACAGCTAAGACTCCTACCCCTTATATTGTACTCCTTCATCCCATTATTCCTGCCAAAATGGACCACTACACATTTATCTGCGTTGAAGTCCATCTGCCACTTCTCCGCCCAGTCTTGCGTCCTGTCTATGTCCCGCTGCAAATTTTGGCATCCCTCCAGACCATCCACAACACCACCGATCTTTGTATCATCGGCGAACTTGCTAACCTATCCCTCCACTTCCTCATCCAGGTCATTTATGAAAATGACAAACAACAGGGGTCCCAGAACAGATCCCTGGGGCACTCCACTGGTTACCGACCTCCATGCAGAAGAAGACCCATCCACAACCACTCTCTGCCTTCTGCCGGCAAGCCAGTTCTGGATCCATGAGGCCAAAGCCTCTTGGATCCCATGCCCTCTCACCTTCTCCAGAAGCCTTGCATGTGGGACCTTATCAAACGCCTTACTAAAGTCCATGTACACTACGTCCACCGCCCTTTCTTCGTCAATGTGTTCAGTCACATTTTCAAAGAACTCAACTAGGCTCGTAAGGCATGACCTGCCCTTGACAAAACCATGCTGACTATTTCTAATCAGTCCAAACTTCTCCAAATGTTCATATATCTTATCCCTCAGAAGCCTCTCCATCAGCTTACCAACCACTGAAGTCAAACTCACCGGTCAGTAATTTCCTGGACTATCCCTGTTCCCTTTCTTAAAGATAGGAACCACATCCGCAATCCTCCAATCTTCCGGAACCTCTCCCGTTTCCATGGACGACGCAAAGATCATCGCCAGGGGCTCTGCAACCACTTCCCTCACCTCCCACAATAACCTGGGGTACATCCCATCCGGTCCCGGCGACTTGTCTATCTTGATAGAATTTAACAGGTCTAACACATCCTCTTTCCTAACATCCACATACTCAATCTTTTCCGTATGCCTCAAACCTGCAGTGCAATCTCCCAGTTCACTTTTCACCTTGAATACCGAGGCAAAGTATTCATTAAGAACCTCTGCCATTTCTTCCGGATTCACACAGACTTTTCCCCCTTCACCTTTTATAGGCCCTATCCCTTCTCTTCTCATCCTTTTACTTTTCACATATTTGTAGAAGCCTTGGGATTCTCCTTAATCTTACCTGCCAAGGCCTTCTCATGACCCCTTTTGGCTCTCCTAATTTCCTTTTTAAGTTCCCTTCTACACACCTTATACTCCTCTAGATCCCTAACATCTCCTAGCTCTCTGAACCTTTTATATACCATTTTTTTCTTCCTAACTAGGTTCACCACTACCTTCGTGCACCACGGTTCCCGTGTCCTACCAGAACCTCCTTGACTCCTCAGGACGTTGTCTTGCAGTGCCCTAGACAAATATTCCTTGAAAAACCACCACTTTCCTTCTGTACTCTTCCCCAAGAACACCTCCTTCCAGTTTATGCATCCAACTACCTGCCTAATGTTTTCATATTTCCCCTTACTCCAGACATACACCTTCCTAGCCTGCCTGATCCTATCTCTTTCCATCGCTATCGTGAAAGAGATAGAATTATGATCCCCATTCCCAAGATGCTCACCTACCTTGAGATCCGACACCTGCCCTGGCTCATTAGCAAGCACCAGGTCAAGTACAGCCTCTCCTCTCGTAGGCTTTTCCACGTACTGTGTCAGGAAACCTTCCTGAACACATCTAACAAACTCCACACCATCCAAACCCCTTACCCTTGGAATATTCCAGTCGATGTTTGGGAAATTGAAATCTCCCATCACGACAACCCTGTTATTTCTACATCTGTCTCAGATCTGTTTCCCTATCTGCACCTCAAGTTCCCTGCCGCTGTTGGGCGGCCTGTAGAATACACCCAGCAAAGTTATCGAGCCTTTGCTGTTCCTAACTTCCAACCACAGAGACTCCGTAGACAATCTCTCCCCGTCTTCCACCTTCTCTACAGCCATGACACTGTCCCTGATCAACAGTGCCACACCACCACCTCTTTTGCCCCCAACCCTGTCCCTCCTGAAGCACCTGAATCCCAGCACCTGAAGTACCCAGTCCTGTCCCTGAGACAACCAAGTCTCTGTAATGGCCACCACATCACACTCCCAAGCAGCAATCCACGCCCTAAGCTCATCTACCTTATTTACTACACTCCTGGTATTAAAATAGACACACCTCAGCCCCTCAGTCAGGATAGTTCCCTTTTCCACCACCTGCCTAACCCCCCTCTCAGAGTGCCTACAGTCCTTCCCTACCTGGGAACTAACCTCCTTATTCACCGTCCCATCAGTATTCCCAATTGAAAAATAAAAATCTGGAATTAAAAATCCCCATGGCCATGAAACCATTGTCAATTGTCGGAAAAACCCAATTGATTCACTTTAGGGAAAGAAATCTACCATCCTTACTGGTTTGGCCTACACATGAGCCCAACCCTTAAGGATCTCTTTCAATGATCTGGATGATAATGTGGTAAATTGGATCAGCAAATTTCCTGATGATACAAAGATTGGAGGTGTAGTGGATAGTGAGGAAGGTTTTCAAAGATTTGAACCAATTAGAAAAATGGGCTGAAAAATGGCAAATGGAATTTAATGCAGACAAGTGTGAGATATTGCACTTAGGAAGGATAAACCAAAGTAGAACGTACAGGGTAAATGGTAGGACTCTGAAGAGGGCAGTTGAACAGAGGGATCTGGGAATACAGGTACAGAATTCCCTAAAAGTGATGTCACAGGTGGATGGGGTCGTAAAGAGTGCTTTTGGTACATTGGCCTTTATAAATCAGAGTATCGAGTGTGAAAGTTGGTGTGTTATGGTAAGATTATATAAGGCAGTGATGAGGCCGAATTTAAAATATTGTGTACAGTTTTGGTCATCTAGTTACAGGAAGGATTAAATAAGGTTGAAAGAGTGTAGAGAAGGATCTTGCTGGGACTTGAGAAGCTGAGTTAGAGAGAGAGATTGAATAGGTTAGGACTTATTCCCTGGAGCGTTGAAGAATGAGGGAGATTTAATAGAGGTGTATAAGATTTTGATGGGTATAGATAGAGTCAATGCAAGGAGGCTTTTTCCACTGAGGCTGGAGGAGAAAAAAACCAGAGGGTATGGGTTAAGGGTGAAAGGAGAAAAGTTTAAAGGAATATTGGGAGAGGCTTCTTCACGCAGAGAGTGATGGGAGTGTGGAATGAGCTGCCGGATAAAGTGGTAAATGCTGGGTCACTTTTAACATTTAAGAAAAACTTGGACAGATTCATGGACGTGAGGCGTGTGGAGGGATATGGTCCAATGCAGGTCAGTGGAAATAGACAAAAAATGGTTTGGCACAGACAAGAAGGGCCAAAAGGCCTGTTTCTGAGCTGTAATTTTCTATGGTTCTATGGGATGGGCAATAAATTCTGGTCTATATCCCAAAACAAATAAACTCAATCTGACTGTAAAGGTCTTGGTGACACACTAACACATAAAATACTAACACATGTTAGAGTGCAGAAAAGGTTTATCAGAATGTTGTCTGGTATGATGTTACAGCTATATAGAATGTTGCTTAGGCCACATCTGGAATACTGCATCCAGTTCTAATCGCCACACTACCAGAAGGACGTGGAGGTTTTGGAGAGAGAGCAGAAAAGCTTTACCAGGATGTTGCCTGGTATGGAGGGTCTTAGCTTTGAGGAGAGATTGAATGAACTGGGGTTGTTGTCCCCAGAAAGATGGAGGTTGAGGGGTGACCTGATAGAAGTTTATAAAATTATGAAGGGCATATATAGGGTGAACACGTGAAGCACAAACACGTGAAGCACAAACACGTGAAGGTAACAGGGTGCACAGAGTTGGGGGATAAAGTGTTAGTGTGGATTGAAAATTGGTTATCTAACAGGAAGCAGAGAGTTGGAATCAATGAGTGCTTTTCTGATTGGCAGCTGGTGACTAGTAGAGTGCCCCAGGGATCGGTGCTGGGGCCTCAACTATTTACCATTTACATAGATGATCTGGAGGAAGGGGCTGAGTGCAGGGTGACAAAATTTGCTGATGACACAAAGATGAGCAGAAAAGCAAATTGTGTGGAGGGTGTGGAAAGTCTGCAGAGGGATCTGGATAGGTTGAATGAGTGGGTGAGGACCTGACAGATGGAGTGTAACGTTAGCAAATGTGAGATTATCCACTTTGGAAGAAAAAATACTAAAATGGACTATTATTTAAATGGTGAAAAATTACAACATGCTACTGTACAGAGGGACTTGGGGGTCATTGTGCATGAATTGCAAAAAGCCAATCTGCAGGTACAGCAGGTGATCAAGAAGGCGAATGGAATGTTGGCCTTTATACTGATGGGGATAGAATATAAAAACAGGGAGGTCTTGCTACAACTGTACAGGGCATTGGTGAGGCCACAGCCGGAGTACTGTGTATAGTTTTGGTCCACTTGTTTGCAAAAGGATATATTGGCCTTCCACAGAGTACAGAGAAGGTTCATCAGGTTGATACCAGATATGAGGGGATTAGATTATGAGGAGAGATTGAGTAGACTAGGTTTGTACTTGTGGAGTTTAGAAGGCTGAGGAGGGAATCTTATAGAGACTTACAAGATAATGAAGGGGATGGATAGGGTAGAGGCAGAGAGATCCTTTCCACTTAGAAAGGAAACAAGAACTAGAGGGCACAGCCTCAAAATAAGAGGTGGTCAGTTTAGAACAGGGTTGAAGAGAAACTTCTCTCAGAGGGTAGTGAATCTCTGGAATTCTCTGCCCATTGAAGTGGTGGAGGCTTCCTCGCTGAATATATTTAAGTCAAAGGTAGATCGATTAGGGAGAAAGCGGGCGACGGGGAGAAAGCGGGCGACGTGGAGAAAGCGGGCGATGGGGAGAAAGCAGGTAAGTGGAACTGAACTACTTTCAGATCAGCCATGAATGGCGGGGCAGGCTTGAGGGGATAGATGGCCTACTCCTGCTCCTATTTCTTATGTTCTTATGTTCTAGCTATTTCCCTGCTGCTGTCAGACTTTTGAATGGACTTACTTTGCATTAAGTTGATCTTCCTCTACAGCCTAGCTATAACTGTAACACTACATTCTGCACTCTCTCATTTCCTTCTCTGTAAATGGTATGCTTTGTCTGTATGGCATGCAAGAAACAATACTTTTCACTGTATGTTAATACATGTGGTGATGATAATAAATCAAATCAAATTAAATCAAATTAAATCAAATTAAATCAAACTAAAGAATGTTGGGAATCTGGAATGTGCTGCTGGGGAAGGTAATGGAGGTTGAAAACCTTACAAACTTTAAAAAGTATTTGGATGAACACTTGACATTCCAGGAACCAAAAGAGAAAACACTGGAAAATCTCAGCAGGTCTGGCAGTATCTGTAAGGAGAGAAAAGAGCTGATGTTTTGAGTCCAGACAAAGCTTTGACAAAGGGTCATCTGGACTCGAAATGTCAGCTCTTTCCTCTCCTTACAGATGCTGCCAGACCTGCTGAGATTTTCCAGTATTTTCTCTTTTGGTTTTGATTCCAGTATCCGCAGGTATTTGCTTTTATAACATTGCAGGATGTGAGAGAAGTGCTGGAAAGTGGATTAGTGCAACATTAGTGGTAATTATACTGGGTACAGAAAGGCCGAGGGGTTTTTTTTTGCACTGTGACGATGACTATTTCCAGATCCTGAGAAGCTGGAAAATTGCAGTTTATTACTCACTAATCCAAGTGGAATGGTGAAGGCCACAATAATCCCAGTGATAAGTAAAGCCATTAACAGCCCAAACATCAGTCCACGGCAAGACGTGAAATCAACCTGTAATGAGAAGCAGAGTTAACAAGAGGAATTTCCCCAGCCAATGGCCACAAGGGCAATGGAAGGGATGGTTCAAGCTAGGCTCTGACATTGCTCAATCGCTCCAATAACCACCCCCTCCCTGTCTCTGATCACATCCCCTCCCTCTCTCCCCGTCCCTGACCCCTCCCTCTCTCCCCGTCCCTGACCCCTCCCTCTCTCCCCGTCCCTGACCCCTCCCTCTCTCCCCCGTCCGATCCCTGACTCCCTCCCTCTCCCCCAGACTCTCCCTCCCCCGTCCCTGACCCCTCCCCCTCCCTGTCTCTGATCACATCCCCTCCCCCTCTCCCCCTCCTGACCCCACCCCTCCCTCTCTCCCTCCCTGATCACCCCTCCTGTCCCTGACCCCTCCCGTCCTGCTGACCCCTCCCTCTCCCTGATCCTCCCCTCCCTGACCTCTCCCCGTCCTGACTTCCTGACCGCTCCCTCTCCCTGTCCCTGATCCCTGACCTCTCCCTCTCCCCTCCCCCTCCCCTCCCTGTCCCTGATCCTCCCCTCCCCCTCTCCCGTCCTGATCCTCCCTTCCCTGACCCTTCCCTGACTCCTCCCCTCTCCCTCTCCTCTCCCTATCCCCCTCCCTGACCCCTCCCCCCTCCCTGACTGATCCTCCCTCCCTGATCCTGATCCTCCCCTTCCCTGACCCTCCCCTCCCTGATCCTCCCCTCCCTGATCCTCTCCCTGTCCCTGATCCTCCCCTTCCCCCTCTACCCCTGTCCTCCCTCTCCCTGATCCTCCCTTCCCTGACCTCTCCCTCTCCCCTGTCCCTGATCCTCCCTTCCCTGACCTCTCCCTCTCCCTCCCTGATCCTCCCTGACCTCTCCCCTCCCTGCCCTGAATCCTCCCTTCCTGACCTCTCCCCGTCCCTGATCCTCCCTTCCTGACCTCTCCCTCTCCCTGTCCCTGACCCTTCCTCCTCCCCTCCCCTTCCCTGACCTCTCCCTGTCCCTGATCCTCCCCTTCCCTGACCTCTCCCCGTCCCTGATCTCCCTCTCCCTGATCCTCCCCTTCCCTGACCCGTCCCTGATCCTCCCCCTGACCTCTCCCTCTCCCTGTCCTGATCCTCCCTTCCCTGACCTCCCTCCCTGACCTCCCCTCTTCCTGACCTCTCCCCGTCCCTGATCCTCCCCTTCCCTGACCTCTCCCTCTCCCCCCCTCCCTTCCCTGACCTCTCCCTCTCCCTGATCCTCCCCCTTCCCTGACCTCCCCTCTCCCTCTCCCTGATCCTCCCCTCCCTGACCTCTCCCGTCCCTGATCTCCCTCCCTGTCCTCTCCCTGTCCCTGACCTCCCTTCCCTGACCTCCCGTCCCTGATCCTCCCCTTCCCTGACCTCTCCCTCTCCCTGATTCCCCTTCCCTGACCTCTCCCTGTCCCTGATCCTCCCTTCCCTGACCTCCCTGTCCCTGATCCTCTCCCTTCCCTGATCCTCCCCTTCCCTGACCCTCCCTTCCCTCCCCTCCTCCCTCTCCCTGATCCTCCCTTCCCTGATCCCTGATCTCCCCTCCCTGATCCTCCCTGACCTCTCCCTCTCCCTGATTCCCTGACCTCTCCCCCCTGATCCTCCCCCCTGACCTCTTCTCCCCTGACCTGATCCTGATCCTCCCTTCCTGATCCCCTGACCTTTCCTGACCTCTCCCTCTCGCTGTCCCTGATCCTCCCCTTCCCTGACCCCTCCCGTCCCTGATCCTCCCCTTCCCTGACCTCTCCCTCTCCCTGTCCCTGATCCTCCCCTTCCCTGACCCCCCGTCCCTGATCCTCCCTTCCCCCCTCCCTCTCCCCCTGACCTCCCCCGTCCCTGATCCTCCCCTTCCCTGACCTCTCCCTCTCCCTGATCCTCCCCTTCCCTGACCTCTCCCCGTCCCTATCCTCCCCTTCCTTGACCTCTCGCTCTCCCTCTCCTGATCCTCCCCTTCCCTGACCTCTCCCTCCCTGTCCCTGCCCCCTCCCCATCCCTGTCCTGATCCTCCCCTTCCCTGACCACTCCCCCTCTCTGTCCCTGAACCCTCGCCTTACCCCTTCCTGTCTCTGACCCCACATCCTATCTGTTCCTGATCCCTCGCCTCCCCCCTTTCTATTCCTGACCACTCTCCCTTTCCCACACCGACTCTGACCACTCACCATCCCCTCCCTGTCTCTGACCCCTCACTCGCCCCCTTCCTGTCCCTGACCCCTCCCCCTTCCTGTCTTTGACACCTCGCCCTCCCCCTCCCTATTTCTGACCACTCCCCTCCCTGTCTCTGACCCCTCTCACAGCCCCTCTCCATCCCTGACCAACCCGTTCCCCCTCTACTCTGATCATTTTCCCCTACCTCTCTGTTCTCTTCCCCATTCCCTATCTCCTCTCCCCCTCCCTGTCTCTGATCACTCTCCCCTCCCACTCCCTGTCTCTCCTAACCTTCCCTGTCACCCCTTTGCCTATCTGTTTCCGCTGCCCTTCTCTGTCTCCCATGCCCCTCCCTGTGTCCCCTGTCCCTCCCAGTCTCCCCCGTTCATCTATTCTCGTAACACTGGCTCAGGTTGGAATGTCCAACAGTAAGACAATAAAATGTTTAACACATCCCTGACCCCTCCTTAATGGACTTCAGCAAGGCATTTGACAAGGTCCCACATGCAAGACTTCTTGAGAAGGTGAGAGGCCATGGGATCCAAGGGGCTTTGACCTTGTGGATCCAGAACTGGCTTGCCTGCAGAAGGCAGAGGGTGGTTGTGGATGGCTCTTTTTCTGCATGGAGGTCGGTTACCAGTGGAGTGCCCCAGGGATCTGTTCTAGGACCCTTGCTGTTTGTCATTTTCATAAATGACCTGATGAGGAAGTGGAGGGATGGGTGAGTAAGTTCGCCGATGACACGAAGGTCGGTGGTGTTGTGGATGGTCTGGAGGGATGTCAAAAGTTGCAGCAGGACAGCGACACGATGCAAGACTGGGCGGAGAAGTGGCAGATGGACTTCAACGCGGATAAATGTGTTGTGGTCCATTTGGGCAGATCCAACGGGATGAATGAGTACACTATCAAAGGTAGGAGTCTTAGCTGTGTGGAAGAGCAGAGGGATCTTGGGGTCCGGGTCCATAAGACTCTCAAATCGGCCTCCCAGGTGGAGGATGTTGTTAAGAAAGCTTACGGTGTACTGGCCTTCATTCATCGAGGGATTGAGTTCAGGAGTCAGGAGGTAATGCTGCAGCTTTATAGGACCCTTGTCAGACCACCCTTGGAGTACTGGGCGCAGTTCTGGTCGCCTCACTATAGGAAGGACGTGGAAGCTATTGAAAGGGTGCAGAGGAGATTTACAAGAATGTTGCCTGGATTGGGAGCATGCCTTATGAAGACAGGTTGAGGGAGCTGGGACTGTTCTCCCTGGAGAGACGAAGGTTGAGAGGCGACCTGATCGAGGTTTACAAGATGTTGAGAGGATTAGATAGGGTGGACTCTCAGACACTATTTCCCAGGGCTGAAATGGTCGCGACGAGAGGGCACAGATTTAAGGTGCAGGGAAGCAAGTACAGAGGGGATGCTAGGGGAAAGTTTTTCACTCAGAGGGTGGTGAGTGAATGGAATTGGCTGCCGTTGGTGGTGGTCGAGGCGAACTCACTGGGGTCTTTTAAAAGACTTCTGGATGAGTATATGGGATCCAATGGGATTGGGGGTTATAGATAGGTCTATGGCTGGATAGGTTTTGATGTGTTCGGCACAACTTGTGGGGCGAAGGGCATATTTGTGCTGTAGTGTTCTATGTTCTATTCTGTCCACAGTGCAGTGTTTCTTCAGCATTGACCCTCTGACAGTGTGGCACTCCCTCAGCACTGACCCTCTGACAGTGCGGCGCTCCCTCAGTACTGACCCTCTGACAGTGCGGCGCTCCCTCAGCACTGACCCTCTGACAGTGCGGAGCTTCCTCAGCACTGACCCCTTGACAGTGCGGCGCTCCCTCAGTACTGACTCCCTGACAGTGCGGCGCTCCATCAGTACTGATCCCCTGACAGTGCGGCGCTCCCTCAGCACCGACCCTCTGACAGTGCGGCGCTCCCTCAGCACCAACCCTCTGACAGTGCGGCGCTCCCTCAGCACTGACCCTCTGACAGTGCGGCACTCCCTCAGCACTGACCCTCTGACAGTGCGGCACTCCCTCAGCACTGACCCTCTGACAGTGCTGCACTCCCTCAGCACTGACCCTCTGACAGTGCGGCACTCCCTCAGCACTGACCCTCTGACAGTGCGGCACTCCCTCAGTAATTATTCTATGACTCCAAGATTCTCCAACAGCGCTGCCCTCAGTTCCTGAACGAATTGGTCATAGAACATAGAACATTACAGCACAGAACAGGCCCTTTGGCCTTCGATGTTGCGCCGACCAATGAAGAAAAAGCAATGACCCTGTAACCTAAACCATTCCCTTTTCATCCATAAACTTATCTACTAACCTCTTAAACGCCACCAAACTTGGTGCATCTACAACTGCAGCAGGCAGGGCATTCCATACCCTTACCACCTCTGGGTAAAGAACCTACCTCTGACATCCATCCTATAACTACCACCCCTTAATTTAAAGCTATGTCCCCTCGTGCTAGCTTTCTCCATCCTAGGAAAAAGGCTATCACTGTCCACCCTATCTAAACCTCTAATCATCTTATATGTTTCGATTAGGTCCCCTCTTAGTCGCCTCCTTTCTAACGAAAACAACCTCAAATCCCTCAGCCTCTCTTCATAAGACCTGCCCTCCATACCAGGCAACATCCTGTAAACCTCCTCTGTACCCTCTCCAATGCCTCCACATCTTTCTTATAATGTGGGGACCAGAACTGCACACAATACCCCAAGTGCGGCCGCACTAGAGTTTTGTACAGTTGCAACATGACGTTGCGGCTCCGAAATTCAATCCCCCTATCAATAAAAGCTAAGACTCCATATGCCTTCTTAACAACCTTCTCGACTTGACTGCCTACTTTCAGGGATCTATGCACATACACACCAAGATCCCTCTGTTCATCAAGACTACTAAGAATCCTACCATTAGCCCTATACTCTACACATTTATTATTTCTGCCATAGTGCATTACCTCACACTTTTCCACATAAAACTCCATTTGCCACCTCTCGGCCCAGCTCTGCAACTTGTCCAAGTCTCTGTGCAAACTATAACACCCCTCTTCACTATCTACCACTCCACCGACTTTAGTGTCATCTGCAAATTTACTAATCCATCCTTCAATACCCTCATCCAGATCATTTATAAAAATTACAAACAGCAGGGCCCCAAAACAGACCCCTGAGGTACACCACTTGTCACCGAACTCCACGATGAATATCTCCCATCAAACACCACCCTCTGTCTTCTATCTGCTAGCCAATTCCTAATCCAATTAGCTAAATCACCCTCTATCCCATACATCTGCATTTTCTGCAGAAGCTTTCCATGGGGCACCTTATCGAACGCCTTACTAAAGTCCATATATACCACATCAACCGCCTTACCCCCATCCACCTCTTTGGTCACTTTTTCAAAAAACTCAATGAGGTTAGTAAGGCACGACCTACCCTTCACAAAACCATGCTGACTATCCCCAATCAATTCATGTCTCTCTAAATAACTATAAATCCTATCCCTAATAATTCTCTCCAATACCTTGCCCACAACAGAAGTAAGACTCACTGGCCTATAATTCCCTGGAAGGTCTCTCTTCCCCTTCTTGAACAATGGGACCACATTCGCTATCCTCCAGTCCTCCGGAACCACACCCGTAACCAACGACGACCGGAAGATCAGAGCCAGAGGCTCTGCAATCGCCTCTCTTGCCTCCCAGAGAATCCTAGGGTAAATCCCGTCCGGCCCAGGGGACTTATCTAACTTCAAACCCTCAAGAATATCTAGCACATCATCCTTATCTACTTCAATACTTTCCAGTTTACAACCCTGTATCCCAGTGTTCTCCACAACTACATTTACATCTCCCTGCGTGAATACCGAAGAGAAATATTTGTTCAGTGCCTCTCCAATCTCTTCAGGCTCCATGCACAACTTCCCCCTGCTGTCTCTGACTGGCCCTAATCTTGCCCTAACCAATCTTCTATTCTTAACATATCTAAAGAAAGCTTTAGGATTCTCCTTGATCCTATCAGCCAAAGTCTTCTCGAGTCGTTGTTGACACTGGATGACTCCGCCAAGTCCTTCAACACAAGAGAACTGGGGCTGGGCAGCGAGGGTCACAGCCCTGGAATCAGAACGTACCTTTACCTGGAACGCAAAGATGCTAACAGCAAGACAGACCAAGGCAGTGATGGCAATGCAGATCAGCACACTCTTTGTATTATGATAACTAGGAGAAAGAGCAGTAAAGATCATGTGAGATTTAACCTAAATATAGACTGAATTAAATTCCATAGTCACAATCACTCTCCTCCCCAAACCAGTCCCTTAAAGAGTGGAGAGCTTAACTTTGCACTTTACAGACCTCTCTCTGCAAACTATCCTGACATTCAGCATGACAGAACACTTGCTTCCTCAGCTACTCTCTGCACTGGAGGCCATTCCAGTCTATTCCACCATTCAGTTCGATCTTGGATCAGCTGCTGTATCCTAACTGCTCTTGGACACCTTCTTTCCATGATCCCCCATTCAAAAATTCATTCATTTCAGTTTGACATGTTTAGTTTCACCCATGCAGCACTGAATGCTGCCCAGGAAGAGTGTTTCAGATTCACACCAGCTTTGTGTGAGTCCTGACATCTCTCTTGAACTGATTCTGAGATTGTGTCTACTTATTCTGGACAATATTTTCACTATTTATTTTATTAACTCCTTTAATTATCTCGAGACCTCAATTAGATCATCTCTTAATCTTCTATGTTGTTGCATGTGTTGCGGAGGGGGTGGGAAATCATAGGTCGGGAACAGAATCATTATCAAGTGAACACATTATTGTCTGTATGGTCAGTGTCACACAAGGGGACAGAGACTGTACGACAGTGTGATAAAGGGACCACAAGATAGACACAAATGTGATGGAGAGTCCAAGAGATACATGATAGTGTGATGGAGAATCTGAAAGGTACATGATAGTGTAATGGAGAGTCTGAGAGGTACACAATAGTGTGATGGAGAGTCTATAAGAACATAAGAAATAGGAGCAGGAGTGGGCCATCCAGCCCCTCGAGCCTGCCCCGCCATTCAATAAGATCATGGCTGATCTGAAGTGAATCAGTTCCACTCTCCCACCTGCTCCCCATAACCCTTAATTTCTGACAGACAAGAGAATTAAAGGTTATCAGAAATTAAGGATTATGGGGAGCAGGTGGGAGAGTGGAACTGAACCACTACAGATCAGCCATGATCTTATTGAATGGCGGGGCAGGCTCAAGGGGCTGGATGGCTGACTCCGGCTCCTATTTCTTATGTTCTTACAGACTCTTCATCACACTATTGTGTATCTCTCAGACTCTCCATCCATCTAAGAGATACAAGATAGTGTGATGTAGAGGACCGAGAATACAAGATGATAGTAAGATATTTTTCCATCTTTGGTGCCAAATTGTAGAACTGCAGCAGTAAAGGCTGTTGGTCTGTGGAAGTCTTCATACTCATGAATCACTCCCACCCTGTCTCACTTCACCCCATGAATACATCCTTCCATTCTGAGCTGTCACATGGATTTATCTAACCTCCCCCTGCCAGCTTCCCGCAGCCATCCTCCCCCTGCCAACTTCCCACTGCCAGCCTTCCCCTTTTGGGCTGAGGAACAGAGACAAAGTTTAATTGAGAGAAGTTGTATTTTAGGATAAATTCTTACGTGGCAATCATCCCTGCCATGTATGACATGCCCAGAGTCTGAGGAGAGAAGAAAAGGCAGCATCAGACATTCACTCAAATCCAATCACTTTGTCCAACTCCAGTGGGATTTGTCTGAATGAGGAGGGCAATAATGGCCAGTTCCTCTGCTTTGAACTTGTTCCTGGGATGCAGTGGTGACAGAATGGGATTGAATGCTTCCCTGAGGGATTGGGTCATCCAATGGAACCTCTTGTAACTCGGAGCAGATGGGACAGCCGATTCCCTTCCATCAGTGATCTAGCATCAACCTACAAATTATCTCCATTGATTCAATTCAGTTTCATTCCTCCTCTTAATTCAGGGGTCAGAACCAGAGTTACTAAGGTTAGTGCAACATCCTGTAAAATTCCAGTCCCTCGCCCAGATAAACAGACTTTATCTGTTAGAATGGTGAATCAAAAGGATGGACATGACTTGTGTCCATTCGGTTTGGATCCAAACCTTTTCTGTTAAAAACAAAACTAAAGGTCGACTGTACCAACTGACCAATAGAAGGAATGAGGAAAGTCCCAGTGGCATGGTGAATAGAACTGCTGCCTCACACGCCAGAGACCTGGGTTCGATTCTGGCCTCGAGCACATTCTCCTTGTGTCACGAGGATTTCCTCCCACACTCCAAAGATGTGCAGGTTAGGTTGATTGGCCATGGTAAATTAACCCTAATGTCAGGGGATTAATAGTGTAAATGTGTTGGGTTATGGGGATAGGGCCAAGGTGGGATTGTGGTTGGTACAGACTCGATGAGCCGAATGGCCTCCTCCTGCACTGTGAAATTCTATGAACACTAGTAAGAGCAGTCTTTCTGCAGCTCGGTAACCAGCTCTGCCTTGGAGACAAGACAGTTACGGGTTCAATCCTCCCCAGAAACTGCAGCCCATTCACCAGACTGACTTGGCCAGTTGGAGGAATCACCTTGCAGGGGAAATGTTCAGCCAAGACCCCATCTCTCAGATGGCTGTAACAGTTCCTATTTGTGGAACGAACTGAGAAGTGGGAGGAGGCAGGAAATTCTGGGAATTTCACAGCTATTACTTATTTCCACACAGACATTTTCAACTCAACATTGTGAGAAGTACATACAAAAATTGCCAGCAGGATTAAATTCCAGGGAAAGCGCCTCCTGCAGTAAGAAATGGAGAAAATAAGTTAGCATAAAATATATCGAACAGAACATGTTGATAATGATTCCAGAGATTTAGAACATTCTGCTTAGTGTGAGTGTTTCTTTAAAGCTTTGGGTATTGCTGAAAAAAGTCATTTTCTAGATTTAAGATAGTGTTAGTGATGTTACAAAATGGTTATTTCTTTGTGGGTTGGTTGGGTGTCTGAGGCTGACTCCAATATCTCAATCCCTCCAAACCAAACTATGACAAACCCATCCAGAAAGGACAAAGGCAACACATGGCTGCAGGAGGTACTGGCTGGGTAGCAGCTGCAGAGAGAGGTTACTGTTTAATCTCCATGACCTTCGCCAGAGAGATTTATCATGACACGTAACGCTTCCCACCATCCCCTATCCACAGATATTGCCTTACCTAGCCAGTGTTACCAGAATTCACGGATTTGCCTGATATGGAAGCACTCTCTCTCCACTGGGATCCCACTTGCCTCCCTCACCCCTCCCTGAGACGTTAAACACAGATTAAGCAGGAGTTTATCAGCCAACCTCCATCCCTCTCCACTAACTGCGCACCAACAGTACCTGCTGGAGTTTGATCAGCAATGAGAAGGTTCATCTTCTTCCACCCTGGGGAGCCCAGAATTCAGATATGTAGAGTGAGGCTGGGAAGGGCCTGGGAATCAATAGGATGAGGATGGGATGAGGAAATGTGAAAATGAAGATGACTGATGTGATAATTAGGCGATAAGGAGGGAGGGAGAATGGAAGTTAGACAATGTTCAAGGAAAGGCAATGTGTTGGCCGGCAAGAGACTTTCGTTGAAACTGACCTGACTCCAGTACAGCAGGCAAGAATGATGTAAGTGGCGATAAAAACCCCACTGTGGAGAAAACAAAGCAGACATAATTCAACCTCTGGATAAGGGTCAGGAAACTCCAAATGTTTAAAACCATTTAAAAGAACATCCACAGAAACTATCCACAGAAACTTTGCTAGCACGAGGGGACACAGCTTTAAATTAAGGGGTATGAGTTATAGGACGGATATCAGAGGTAGGTTCTTTACTCAAAGAGTGATTAGGGAGTGGAATGCCCTGCCTGCAGCTGTTGTAGATGCGCCAAGTTTGGTGGCGTTTAAGAGGTTAATTGATAAGTATATGGAAGAGAAGGGAATGGTTTAGTTTGGAGGGGCATTGCTTTTTATTTTGGTCGGCACAACATCGAAGGCCGAAGGGCCTGTTCTGTGCTGTAATGTTCTATTCTATTCTATTCTATTCTATTCTAAACTATCCTTCACTAACTGAAACCTCCCCGTGTGAAACATGCACGGCAATGAAATCAGAAGAGAAAATACTGGAAGGTCTCAGCAGGTCTGCTAGCATCTGTAAGAAGAGAAAAGAGGTGATGTTTAGTTTTGACACAGGATCATCTGAACTTGAAACATCAGCTCTTCTCTCCTTACAGATGCTGCCAGACCTGCTGAGATTTTCCAGCATTTTCTCTTTCGGTTTCAGATTCCAGCTTCCGCAGTAATTTGCTTTCACGCAGGGCAGTGACTCTTGCTGAGTTTTGGAGTACGTGTCTGCGAGTTTTCTCGTGTGTGAGCATGTACAGCAATAGACAGCAGACTCGTTGGTAGGGGCAACCAGTGCAATTTATATAACAACATCCACACTCACAGAATAAATAGCAAGGACACCTCAGCACTTTGCTCTTCACATCCATATAAGAGAGAGAAGAAACTGGGCACTCCATTTATGGTTCAGCAATGCTCCAACTTGATCAAGCGGATTATGTATGCCGATCTTAATTTAACAACCATCTGAATTCTCAATATTACTTTAAACATTGTTCCTTCACAGTGTAAAGTGATGACAGTGAGAACTTTGCACTTACAAAGAGGAAAAGTACATGATGCGATTGTTCCGCACATAGTTTTTGACTGGGTCACTGTGGAGAGAAGCAGATATATACAGAGAGAGTTTATTAATTTAGGATTACATCACCACTCTGTCATAGACACAAACTGAACACCCTAACAGGCACAATCCAAAGGTATAGTATCAATATATAAAGAGCAAGCAAAGAATAGAAAATATTAGAAAACAAAGAGTAGCCTGTGTGTGATGGTATATTTTTAATAAATGCTTTTCATCTGTCTGAATAAAAGACTGAGCTAAGCAAGCACTAGAGGTGGGGAGGATGATGTGAAATATTAGATGCAACTGACACAGTGAGGGAAGAGGTATTTAGAGCTTGAATATCTTTGACAGTGGATAATTCCCCAGGCCTGGATGAAATGTATTTCAGGTTGCTGCGAGAAACAAGGAAAGAAATAGTGCAGTCTCTGAGCATCATGTTCCAATTGTCTCTGGCTTGGTGCTGGAGTGAGAAGTTTCATGACACCAAGTTAAAGTCCAACAGGTCTACTTGGTAGCAAACACTACTAGATTTCGGAGTGCTGCTTTTTCATCAGGTGAGTGAGAACTCCCCACTCACCTGACGAAGGGACAGCCAGTTTTGAAAGCTAGTGGCTTTTGCTACCAAATAAACCTGTTGGATTTTAACCTAGTATTGTGAGACTCCTTACTGTGCTTACCCCAGTCCAACACTGGCATCATTGGTGCTGGAGGACAGCTAACTGCTGTTATTTAAATGAGCAGGAAAGATAGACCCTGTAAATGTAGTCAGTCATCCTAACCTCAGTGATGGGAAAATTACGTTCTGAGAAACAGTATAAATTGTCATTTCAAGAGTACGGATTAATCAAGGACAATCAGTATAGGTTTGTTAAGGGAAGATCATGTTTGACTAATATGAATTGTTCAGTGGAGGGAACAAGGAGAGTTGATGAGGTTAGTGGATATTATCAAGGCTTTTGACAAAGTCCCACATTGCACACTAACTGATAAATTAAAAGTTCAAGTGATATAAAAGGAAGTGGATTTAATATTGGCAGCCAGGAAGAAGAGGGTCATTCTGTTTGCTGGCATTTTCTGTGACTATTTTCAGGGGTTCTGGAGGGCTCAGTACTAACTCCCTGCTTTTATACAATAATGTCAATCACTTAGACTTGCATACAAGAGCCACATGCTTGACAGCAAGGAAGAAAGCATTTGGTCTCATTCCTTAGTGAGGGGTAAACAGCATTGGAAGCAGTTCAGTAAAGGTTCATTAGCTTGATTCCTGAGTTTTATGGGGGTGTTTTATTAGTAAAGGTTGAAAAAGGTGGGCTGATACTCACTGGAGTTTAGAAGAATGAGAAGTGACCTTTTGAAAGAACTCTGAAGAGTAAAATCACCATACTCTCAGATGACCATAGGCTGCTGCCCCTTTGAGGGGTTACTGTTGCTGATTTAACCTCAGGCAAGGGGCAAGGTTGAGAATGTGAGGGCTTCAGGAATAACTTCAACCAGTGCAGGAATTGAACCCACACTGTCAACGTTGCTTCGCATCACTAATCAGCCATCCAGCCTCTGTGGAAAAATCTAAAATCAGGGGTGTTTAAAAATAAAGGGCCTCCCATTTTCAATGGGAACGGAGGGATTTCTTCTTCCAGAGGATGTGTGGAACTCATTTCCTCAAAGCACTGTGGAGGCTGGCTCACTGGTATAGTCAAAGCTGGGATGAGCCAGATATTTGACAGATAACAGAGTAAAAAGTTATGGGAGACAGGTAGGAAGATGAGCTGGGGCTATGATCAGATCAGGGTCACCAGGTTTAAAAATTGAGCTGACTGGGAAAAGAGAAGGGAAAGAAACCAGCACAGAGTGAGTTAAACAGCAGCTTGGTTATTAAAACATAATGAAGAGACCTACCAGAACATAAAGAGGGCCACGATACCAAAGGTCACCATTAGCTGTGCCATCAAGATGGCATAAACCTGGTGGGAGTACAACAGTTCATAAAGATCAGTCTAGGTTCATGACACCATTAAGTAAAACATTACTTTCCAATTTCAGCAGAGACAAGGATACACTGCTGAGAGGCAGACCGAAGGTCAATAGGGAGAGGAGTGTTGGTGAGGGAGGAAATGGGGAACAAAGGCACCACACTGAATAAGTGAGAAAGAGGCCAGTGCCAGGTTGGGCGTGCCAAGGATCGGGGGTGAGACCAATAGTCAAGATGGGGTCATAAAGGGGTAATGACTGGGGTTTTGGGAAACAAGGAAATGGCTGAAACTTTAAATAAGTTTTTTGTGTCAGTCTTCACGATGGAGGACACAAATAGCTTACCAAATATTAACAATCGAGAGTTGGTAGGAGGTGAAGTCCTTAATACAATTAACTGTTACTGAAGAAGTAGTGCTTGGTAGACTAATGGGACTGATGGTAGATAAGTCCCTGGGCTCGGATGGAATGCATCCCAGGAGACAAAAAGAAATGGCAGAAGTAATAGCAGATGCATTTGTAATTATTTATCAAAATTCTGGGGAAGCCGGCTGATGGAAAACAGCTACTGTCACTCCGCTGTTTAAAAAAGGAAATAGACAAAAGGCAGGTAACTACAGGCCAGTTAGCTTAACGTCTGTAGTTGGGAAAATGTTGGAATCCATCATCAAAGAAAAAATAGCAGGTTACCTGAAAAGGAATGGTTTGATCAAGCAGACGCAGCATGGATTCATGAAGGGGAAGTCATGTTTGATGAATTTATTAGATTTTTATGAAGATGTGGCTAGTACGGTAGATAGAGGGGAAGCAGTGGATGTGATGTTTTTAAATTTCCAGAAGGCGTTTGATAAGGTGCCTCACAAAAGGTTGCTGCAGAAGATTAGGGTAAAGTATTAGCGTGGATTGAGGATTGGCTATCTAACAGAAAGCAGAGCGTTGGAATAAATGGGTGCTATTCTGGTTGGCAGTTGGTGACTAGTGGTTACGCAGGGATCGGTGCTGGGGCCTCAACTGTTTACCATTTACACAGACGATCTGGAGGAGGAGGCTGAGTGTAGGGTAACAAAGTTTGCTGATGACACGAAGATGATTGGGAAAGCAAATCGCGTGGAGGACATGGAAAATCTGCACAGAGATAGGCTGATTGAGTGGCGAGGACCTGGCAGATGAAGTATGATGTTGGCAAATGTGAGGTTATTCACTTTGGAAGAAATAATAGTAAAATGGAATATTATTTAAATGGTGAAAAATTACAACATGCTACTGTGCAGAGGCATGCTCAGTCTTGCAGATGCAGCACATGAACAAGAAGGCAAATGGAATGTTGGCCTTTATCACCAGGGGGTTGCTGCAACTGTACAGGGCACTGGTGAGTCCGCAACTGGAGTACTGTGCGCAGTTTTGGTCCCCTTATTTGCGAAAGGATATATTGGCCTTGGAGGGAGTACAGAAAGATTTACCAGATTGATAACGGAGATGAAGAGGTTAGCTTATGAGGAGAGATTGAGTAGATTGGGTCTGTACTCGTTGGAGTTTAGAAGTCTGAGAGGTGATCTTATAGAGACATATAAGATAATGAAGGGGCTCGAATGGATAGAGGTAGAGAGATTCTTTCCACTTAGAAAGGAAACAAGAACTAGAGGGCATAGCTTCAAAATAAGGGGGTGTCAGTTTAGAAGAGTTGAGGAGGAATTTCTTCTCTCAGAGGGTGGTGAATCTCTGGAATTCTCTGCCCATTGAAGTGGTGAAGGCTACCTCGTTGAACATGTTTAAGTCGTGGGTAGATAGGTTTCTGATCGGTAAGGAAGTTAAGAGTTATGGGGAGCAGACAGGTAAGTGGAACTGATCCACTTCAGATCAGCCATGATCTTATTAAATGGCGGGTTAGGCTCGAGGGGCTGGATGGCCGACTCCTGCTCCTATTGTCAGACCCCACTTGGAGTATTGTGCGCAGTTCTGGTTGCCTCATTATAGGAAGGATGTAGAGGCTATTGAGAGAGTGCACAGGAGATTTACAAGGATGCTGCCTGGATTGGGAGGCAGGCCTTATGAAGATAGATTGAGGGAGCTGGGACTCTTCTCACTGGAGAGACGTAGGTTGAGAGGCGACCTGTTAGAGGTTTATAAAATGTTGAGAGGAATAGATAGGGTGGACTCTCAGAGACTATTTCCCTGAACTGAAATGGTCACTACGACGGGACACAGATTTAAGGTGCAGGGAAGCAAATACAGAGGGGATGTTAGGGGTAAGTTTTTCACTCAGTGAATGGAATCGGCTGCCGTCGGAGGTGGTTGAGGCAAACTCGCTGGGGTCTTTTAAAAGACTTCTGGATGAGTATATGGAAACGAATGGGATAGGGGGTTATGGATAGGTCTGTGGATTGGTAGGTATAGATGTGATCGGCGCAACTTGTGGGCCGAAGGGCCTGTTTGTGCTTATTGTTCTATGTTCTATTTCTTACGTTCTTATGTTTGGACTGGGGCTGGAGGAGAGGGATAGAGGGCAAGGTTCAGGGGTGGAGATCCAGGGTGGTGGGGAGGGGGTGGGGAGGCGGGGGTGTAAGGACACCATGAGGAGGATAGGTGTGTGATAAGCAGCATCACTTTCTCTGACCTTCGGTTGCCCAGATTTGAACGGGACACAAATGTACCTTCTGGATAAACGTGTGCCGTATCTTTTTGTTGTTCCAGGAATCCGTGGCAAATGCATCAATGCTCTCAGTGCCATTTTGATTAGCATAAGCGCTGTACATAGAAGGTCCATACCCACTGCTGTATACAATATCTACATAGAAAAACACAAGGCAAACACTAAAACCTGATTAGATTCTAACCTGTAACTCATTCCTTTGTATTCTATCATTCACAAGCTCATTAAAAGTACAGTGCAGGTTACACATAAAGCTCTTTGAATACAGTATAGAACTGGGGTATAGTAGTGGTGGGGATGGGTATGTCACTGTATAACACTGGGGTACAGTACTAGTGGGGTGGGTCTGTTGCTGTATAACACTGGGATACAGTAGTGGTGGCGATAGGTCTGTCACTGTGTAACACTGGGGTACAGTAGTGGTGGGGACGGGTCTGTCGCCGTGTAACACTGGGGTACAGTACTGGTGGGGACGTGTCTGTCACTGTATAATACTGGGATACAGTAGTGGTGGGGATGGGTATGTCATTGTATAACAGTGGGGCACAGTACTGGTGGGGTGGGTCTGTCACTGTATAACACTGGGGTACAGTAATGGTGGGGACGGGTCTGTCACTGTATAACACGGGGGTACAGTACTGGTGGAGATGGGTCTGTCATTGTATAACACTGGGGTAGAGTACTGGTGGGGATGGGTCTGTTGCTGTATAACACTGGGGTACAGTAGTGGTGGGGATGGGTCTGTCGCTGTGTAACACTGGGGTACAGTACTGGTGGGGACGGGTCTGTCACTGTATAACACTGGGGTACAGTACTGGTGGGGACGGGTCTGTCACTGTATAACACTGGGGTACAGTACTGGTGGGGACGGGTCTGTCACTGTATAACACTGGGGTACAGTACTGGTGGGGACGGGTCTGTCACTGTATAACACTGGGGTACAGTACTGGTGGGGATGGGTCTGTCACTGTATAACACTGGGGTACAGTACTGGTGGGGACGGGTCTGTCACTGTATAACACTGGGGTACAGTACTGGTGGGGACGGGTCTGTCACTGTATAACACTGGGGTACAGTACTGGTGGGGACGGGTCTGTCACTGTATAACACTGGGGTACAGTACTGGTGGGGACGGGTCTGTCACTGTATAACACTGGGGTACAGTACTGGTGGGGACGGGTCTGTCACTGTATAACACTGGGGTACAGTACTGGTGGGGACGGGTCTGTCGCTGTATAACACTGGGGTACAGTACTGGTGGGGACGGGTCTGTCACTGTATAACACTGGGGTACAGTACTGGTGGGGACGGGTCTGTCGCTGTATAACACTGGGGTACAGTACTGGTGGGGACGGGTCTGTCTCTGTATAACACTGGGGTACAGTACTGGTGGGGACGGGTCTGTCACTGTATAACACTGGGGTACAGTACTGGTGGGGACGGGTCTGTCACTGTATAACACTGGGGTACAGTACTGGTGGGGACGGGTCTGTCACTGTATAACACTGGGGTACAGTACTGGTGGGGTGGGTCTGTCACTGTATAACACTGGGGTACAGTACTGGTGGGGACGGGTCTGTCACTGTATAACACTGGGGTACAGTACTGGTGGAGATGGGTCTGTCATTGTGATAACACTGGGGTACAGTACTGGTGGGGACGGGTCTGTCGCTGTATAACACTGGGGTACAGTACTGGTGGGGATGGGTAGTCATTGTATAACACTGGGGCACAGTACTGGTGGGGTGGTCTGTCACTGTATAACACTGGGGTACAGTACTGGTGGGGATGGGTCTGTCACTGTATAACACTGGGGTACAGTACTGGTGGGGACGGGTCTGTCACTGTATAACACTGGGGTACAGTACTGGTGGGGATGGGTCTGTCACTGTATAACACTGGGGTACAGTACTGGTGGGGACGGGTCTGTCACTGTATAACACTGGGGTACAGTACTGGTGGGGACGGGTCTGTCACTGTATAACACTGGGGTACAGTACTGGTGGGGACGGGTCTGTCACTGTATAACACTGGGGTACAGTACTGGTGGGGACGGGTCTGTCACTGTATAACACTGGGGTACAGTACTGGTGGGGACGGGTCTGTCACTGTATAACACTGGGGTACAGTACTGGTGGGGACGGGTCTGTCACTGTATAACACTGGGGTACAGTACTGGTGGGGACGGGTCTGTCACTGTATAACACTGGGGTACAGTACTGGTGGGGACGGGTCTGTCACTGTATAACACTGGGGTACAGTACTGGTGGGGACGGGTCTGTCACTGTATAACACTGGGGTACAGTACTGGTGGGTACGGGTCTGTCACTGTATAACACTGGGGTACAGTACTGATGGGGTGGGTCTGTCACTGAATAACACTGGGGTACAGACTGATGGGGTGGGTCTGTCACTGAATAACACTGGGACACAGTACTGGTGGGGCGGATCTGTCACTGTATAACACTAGGACACAGTACTGATGGAGTGGGTCTGTCACTGTATAACACTGGGGTACAGTACTGATGGGGTGGGTCTGTCACTGTAAACACTAGGGTACAGTACTGATGGGGTGGGTCTGTCACTGTATAACACTGGGATACAGTACTGGGGGACAGGTCTGTCGCTGTATAACACTGGGGTACAGTACTGGTGGGGATGGGTCTGTCGCTGTATAACACTGGGGTACAGTACTGGTGAGGACTGTCTGTCACCGTATAACACTGGGGTACAGTACTGGTGGGGACAGGTCTGTCGCTGTATAACACTGGGGTACAGTACTGGTGAGGACTGGTCTGTCACCGTATAACACTGGGGTACAGTAATGGTGAGGACAGGTCTGTCGCTGTATAACACTGGGGTACAGTACTGGCGGGGACAGGTCTGTCGCTGTATAACACTGGGGTACAGTACTGGTGGGGACGGGTCTGTCACTTATTAACATTGAGGTACAATACTGGTGGGGACAGATCTATCACCATATAACACTGGGGTACAGTACTTGTGGGTCTGTTACTGCACAACACTGGGATACAGTAGTGGTGGGAATGGGACTGTTGCTGTATAACACTGAGGTACAGTATTAGTGAGGACAGGTCTGTTGCAGTATAACACTGGGGTACAGTACTAGAGGGGATGGATCTGTTTCAGTACAACACTGGATACAGTACTGGTTGGGACGGGCCTGTCACTGTATAACAGTGGGGTAGTGCTGGCGGGGACGGTCAGTCACTGTGTAACACAGTATTGGTGGGAACGGGTCTGTCTCTGTATAACACTGGAGTACAGTACTACTAGAGATGGGTATATCACTGGGGTACGGTATTGGTGGGGACAAGTCAGTCATTGTATAACACTGGGTTACATTACTGGTGGGAACATAGAACATTACAGCGCAGTACAGGCCCTTCGGCCCTCGATGTTGCACCGACCAGTGGAACCAATCTAATGACCTTCTAAACTAAACTATTCCAATGTTATCCATATGCCTATCCACTGACCTTTTGAATGCCCTTAAAGTTGGCAAGTCCACAATAGCTGCAGGCAGGGCATTCCATGCCCTTATTACCCTCTGAGTAAAGAACTTACCTCTAACATCCATCCTTTAATTATCACCTCTCAATTTGAAGCTGTGTCCCCTCGTGCTAGCCATCATCAACCGAGGAAAAAGGCTCTCGCTGTCCACCCTATCTAATCCTCTGATCATCTTGTATGCCTCAATTAGGTCACCTCTTAACCTTCTTCTCTCTAATGAAAACAGCCTCAAATCCCTCAGCCTCTCCTCATAAGATCTTCCCACCATACCAAGCAACATGCTGGTAAACCTCTTCTGCACCCTTTCCAATGCTTCCACATCTTTCTTATAATGTGGCGACTAAAACTGTACACAATACTCCAAGTGCGGCCGCACCAGAGTTTTGTACAGTTGCAACATGATCTCACGGCTCTGAAATTCAATCCCTCTACCAATAAAAGCTAACATACTGTACACCTTCTTAACAACCTTATCAACCTGGATGCCAACTTTCAGGGATCTAAGCCCATGTTCACAGAGATCTCTCTGCTCATCGACACTACTAAGGGTCCTTCCATTAGCTCTACATTCCGTACTCCTGTTACTCTTTCCAAAGTGAATCACCTCACACTTTCCGCATTAAACTGTATTTGCCACCTCTGCAACTTATCTATGTCCCTCTGCAAACTAACATCCATCCTCACTGTCTACAACTCCTCTGACTTTAGAGTCGTCTGCAAATTTATTAACCCATCCTTCTGCCGCTTGAAGATAGGTCTTTCTCTGGAAACTGCTGGATGGGAGTCAGGTGTCTTTCTGTATCTGTCCAGAGGGGTTGAAAAGCTGGAAATCTGGCATCCATGTGAGCATATCTGCTTGATTACAATGAAGGATGTATGTATTCGGGAATATTGCTTAAATTCAAAACATAGGATTTTATTACAAATGCAGACAGCATTCGTAACAAAATGGATAAACTGTGAGCACAGATAGAAGAAAGTACGTGTTATCTGATTGCAACCATGTCTCTGTAATGGCAAAGTGGCCAAGGATGGGGCCTGAACATTGAAGAATATATAATATTTCAGAAAGACAGGAAGTTAGGAAAATGTGGTGGGGTGGCTCTGTTATTTGAGGATGTAGTTAGTACTGTAAGTAGTAATCAGTAATGAGATCTGACAACTCAAACATAGAA
Source organism: Sphyrna mokarran (assembly GCA_024679065.1). Lineage (NCBI taxonomy): Eukaryota > Metazoa > Chordata > Chondrichthyes > Carcharhiniformes > Carcharhinidae > Sphyrna > Sphyrna mokarran. The sequence continues at coordinate 3,118,895 of JAGIQG010000007.1, forward strand.
CATTACAGCACAGAACAGGCCCTTCGGCCTTCGATGTTGCGCCGACCAATATAAAAATCAATGCCCCTCCAAACTAAACCATTCCCTTCTCTTCCATATACTTATCAACTAACCTCTTAAACGCCACCAAACTTGGCGCATCTACAACTGCTGCAGGCAGGGCATTCCACTCCCGAACCACCCTTTGGGTAAAGAACCTACCTCTGATATCCGTCCTATAACTATCACCCCTTATTTAAAGCTGTGTCCCCTCGTGCTAGCTTTCTCCATCCTAGGAAAAAGGCTATCACTGTCCACCCTATCTAAACCTCTAATCATCTTATATGTTTCGATTAGTTCCCCTCTTAGCCGCCTCCTTTCTAACGAAAACAACCTCAAATCCCTCAGCCTCTCTTCATAAGACCTGCCTCCATACCAGGCAACATCCTGGTAAACCTCCTCTGTACCCTCTCCAATGCCTCCACATCTTTCTTATAATGTGGGGACCAGAACTGTACACAATACTCCAAGTGCGGCAGCACTAGAGTTTTGTACAGTTGCAACATGACGTTGCGGCTCCGAAATTCAATCCCCCTACCAATAAAAGCTAAGACTCCATATGCCTTCTTAACAACCTTCTCGACTTGACTGCCTACTTTCAGGGATCTATGCACATACACACCAAGCTCCCTCTGTTCATCAAGACTACTAAGAATCCTACCATTAGCCCTATACTCTACACATTTATTATTTCTTCCATAGTGCATTACCTCACACTTTTCCACATTAAACTCCATTTGCCACCTCTCGGCCCAGCTCTGCAAATTGTCCAAGTCCCTCTGCAAACTATAACACCCCTCTTCACTATCTACCACTCCACCGACTTTAGTGTCATCTGCAAATTTACTAATCCATCCTTCAATACCCTCATCCAGATCAGTTATAAAAATTACAAACAGCAGGGGCCCCAAAACAGACCCCTGAGGTACACCACTTGTCACCAAACTCCAAGATGAATATCTCCCATCAACCACCACCCTCTGTCTTCTATCTGCTAGCCAATTCTTAACCCAATTAGCTAAATCACCCTCTATCCCATACATCTGCATTTTCTGATGTATGGCAAACAGGCAACACATAGAATGAGTTTGGGTAGAAATAAGAAATAGTAAAGTAAGGAAGCTATTTGTGGGAATAGTTTACAGGTCCCTAACAACAGTTATGCTGTATATGAGAGGAAAATGGGCCATGTGTGAGAAAGGTACCACAATAATCTTGGGTGACTTTAATCTACATGTAGATTTAGTGAATCAGATTGGCAAAGGAAGCCTGGAAAGTGAATTCATAGATAATTTCTTAGAGCAGTACATTCGAGAGTCAGGGGAGCAGCTATAAAGCATGATTAATGAACAGTTTCATTGCAAGGGACACTCAATAGCTCAAACATCACAGACTTTGATGTTTAGTATGAAGGAGAGAAATGTGGGTCTAAGACTAGAATTTTAAAGTAACTATGATAGATGAAGGAAAAGCTAGTGAAAGTGAACTGAAAAGCTAAGTTAAAAGCTATCACTGCACTCTAGAGTTGCAGTGGTAGCAGTTTAAGGAATTATTCAATAATTCTCTGCCAAACCTTATCCCAAGGAGAAAGAAAGACTCTTTGAATAAAACCACAGAACATTACAGTACAGAAACAGGCCTTTTAGCCGTTCTTGGCTATGCCGAACCACTTTTCCGTCTAGTCCCACTGATCTGCACCTGGACCATATCTCTCCACACCCCTCTCATCCATTAATCTGTTCAAGTTTTTCTTAAATGTTAAAAGTGACCCTGCATTTACCATTTCATCTGGCAGCTCATTCCACACTCCCACCACTCCCTGTGTGAAGAAGCCCCCCACTAACATTCCCTTTAAACTTTTTCCCCTTCACCCTTAACCCATGCTCTCTGGTATTTTTCTCCTCTAGCCTCAGTGGAAAAAGCCCGCTTGCATTCACTCTATCTATACCCATCATAATTTTATACACCTTTATCAAATCTCCCCTCATTCTCCTACACTCCAGGGAATAAAGTCCTAACCTATTCAACCTTTCTCTGTAACTCAGCTTCTCAAGTCCTGACAACATCCTTGTAAATCTTCTCTGCACTCTTTTGATCTTCTTAATATCCTTCCTGTAATTAGGTCACCAAAACTGCACACAATATTCTAAATTCGGCCTCACCAATGTCTTATACAACCTCACCATAACATTCCAACTCTTATATTCAATACTTTGATTTATAAAGGCCAATGTACCAAAAGCACTCTTTACGACCCTATGTACCTATGTCGCCACTTTAAGGAATTATGTATCTGTATTCCCAGATCCTTCTGTTCTACTGCAGTCTTCAGTGTCCTACAATTTGTCTTGTTTGTTCTATTTTGGTTTGTCCTTCCAAAGTGCAATACCTCACACCTATCTGCATTCAACTCCATCTGCCATTTTTCAGTCCATTTTTCTAGCTAGTCCAAATCTCTCTGCAAGCTTTGAAAACATCCCTCACTGTCACCTCCAATCTTTGTATCATCAGCAAATTTGCTGATCCAATTTACCACATTTATCATCCAGATCATTGATATAGATGACAAATAACAATAGACCCAGCACTGATCCCTGTGGCACACCACTAGTCACAGGCCTCCAATCAGAGAAGCAATCCTCCACAACTACTCTCTGGCTACTTCCATTGAGCCAATGTCTAATCCAATTTACTACCTCTCCATGTATACCTAGCGACTGAACCTTCCTAACTAACCTCCCATGTGGCACCTTGTCAAAGGCCTTGCTGAAGTCCACGTAGATAATATCCACTGCCTTCCCTTCATCCACTTTCCTGGGAACCTCCTTGAAAAACTCTAATAGATTGGTTAAACATGACCTACCATGCACAAGCCATGATAACTCTCCCTAATAAATCCCTGGCGATCTCATGGAGGAATACCACTCCGCTCCGTTTGACAGAACAAGGTAGTAACTGCACATTTCTGACCAATCCTCTAACACTGTTTTTTTTTATTTGGTTTGATTTATTATTGTCACATAGAACATAGAACACTACAGCACAAACAGGCCCTTTGGTCCACAAGTTGCACCGATCATATCCATACCCACCAGGCCATGGAATGATCTATAACTCCCAATCCTATTTAGACCCATGTACTTATCCAGAAGTCTTTAAAAAGACCCCAGCGAGTTCGTTTCTACCACCACCGATGTCAGCCAATTCCATTCACTCACCACTCTCTGAGTGAAAAACTTACCCCTAACATCTCCTCTGTACTTGCTCCCCAGCACCTTAAACCTATGTCATCTCGTAGCAACTATTTCAGCCCGGGGAAATAGCCTCCGAGAATCCACTCTATATATACCTCTCAACATTTTATAAACCTCTATCAGGTCCTCTCTCAACCTTCATCTCTCTAGGGAGAAGAGACCTAGCTCCCTCAACCTATCTTCATAAGGTATGCCTCCCAATGCAGGTAACATCCTGGTAAATCTTCTCTGCACTCTCTCGATAGCTTCCACATTCTTCCTATAGTGAGACGATCAGAATTGTACACAGTACTCCAAGTGGGGTTTGATAAGGGTCTGATAAAGTTGGAGCATTATCTCCCGATTTCTAAACTCAATCCCTCGATTAATGAAGACTAGCCCATCATATGTCTTCTTGACCACATCCTCCACCTACTGTGGCATACATGTGAAATTAGCATACATACATTAATTAACATACATGCATTAGCATACATGTGAAAAGCATTGTTTCTTGCATGCCATACAGCCAAAACATATGTTTATACAGAAGGAAACCAGAGAGTGCAGAATGTAGTGTTACAGTTATAGCTAGGGTGTAGAGAAAGAGCAACTTAATGCAAGGTAGGTCCATTCATAAGCTTGACAGCAGTAAGGAAGAAGCTGTTCTTGAGTCGGTTGGTACGTGACCTCAGACTTTTGTATGTTTTTCTCAATGGAAGAAGATGAAAGAAAGAATGTCTGGGCTGTGTGGGGTCCTTAATTATGCTGGCTGCTTTGCCAAGGCAGCGGAACTGTAGATTGAGTCAATGGATGGGAGATTGGCTTGTTGATGGATTAACAAAGAACAAAGACAAAACAGCACGGGAAACATACCCTTTGGCCCAACAAGCCCGCGCCACCACCTCGATGTTTCCACTTCTACCATGATCCCTGTCATTCCTGTCTGTGTTTATAGATCTATGCATTAGAACCAAATTTAGAACATAGAACATTACAGCGCAGAACAGGCCCTTTGGCCCTCGATGTTGCACTGACCAATTAAGAAAAAGCAATGACCCTCTAACCTAAACCATTCCCTTTTCATCCATAAACTTATCTACTAACCTCTTAAACGCCACCAAACTTGGCGCATCTACAACTGACGCAGGCAGGGCATTCCATACTCTTATCACCCTCTGGGTAAAGAACCTACCTCTGACATCCGTCCTATAACTACCACCCCTTAATTTAAAGCTATGTCCCCTCGTGCTAGCTTTCTCCATCCTAGGAAAAAGGCTATCACTGTCCACCCTATCTAAACCTCTAATCATCTTGTACGTTTCAATAAGGTCTCCTCTTAGCCACCTCCTAACGAAAACAACCTCAAATCCCTCAGCCTCTCTTCATAAGACCTGCCCTCCATACCAGGCAACATCCTGGTAAACCTCCTCTGTACCCTCTCCAATGCCTCCAACATCTTTCTTATAATGTGGGGACCAGAACTGCACACAATACTCCAAGTGCGGCCGCACTAGAGTTTTGTACAGTTGCAACATGACGTTGCGGCTCCGAAATTCAATCCCCCTACCAATAAAAGCTAAGACTCCGTATGCCTTCTTAACAACCTTATCGACTTGATTGCTAACTTTCAGGGATCTATGCACATATACACCAAGATCCCTCTGTTCATCAACACTATTAAGAGTCCTACCACTAGCCCTATACTCTACAAAGAACAAAGAACAAAACAGCACAGGAAACAGGCCCTTCGGCCCAACGAGACCACGCCGCCACTCCGATGTTCCCACCTCTACCTGCGATCCCTGTCCATGTTTATAGATCTATGGATTAAAAACCAAATTTGAGACAATTTAGGGAGAATTTGTTTTGCCAATTAGCCTAAGAGCACATCTTTGGGATGTGGGAGGAAACCGCAGCGCGTGGAGAAAACCCATGCAAACACAGGGAGAATGTGCAAACTCCCACAGACACAGGCCTAAATCCATGTATCTGCACAGCACAGCGATAGTCACTGAGCTGTCGTGTTGCCCATCAAATGGTCCAGGTCAAGCGTACACTAACAACGTGAAGCACTAGGATACTCTTGAAAAAGATCCAAGAGCAGCCCTCTCACGACCCATCGCGTGTATGCCCCGCGTTAGACAACAAGGTGGACCAAAGCACCTGTAGGATAAAAACAAGTACATCAATATCATCATCTATTTACACACTTCCCAGGGACTCCCAAGGCTCATGATCCTTGTTTTAAATCAGTTTTCTATACCCCTCCGTTCCCATTCTATTCATGTGCCCATCTAAGTATTTCTTAAATAACTCCAGAGTACCTGCCTCACCACTTTACTTGGCAGCACATTCCATACCCCCACCACCCTCTGTGTGAAAAAACTCCCTCTAGCATCCAAATTATACCTTACCCCCCTCACCCTAAGCCCGTGACCCCTAGTGCTATTTGAGTCCATCCTAGGAAAAAGCTTAACCCTGTTTACTCTATCTATCCCCTTCAAAATCTTGTACACCTCTATCAGATCTCCTCTAAGTCTACGTCTTTCTAAGGAAAACAGTCCCAATTTGCCTAATATCTCCTCGTAACTCAGACCTTCCATACCAGGCAGCATCCTGGTAAACCTCCTCTGCACTCTCTCCAGAGTCTCCACGTCCTTCCGGTAGTGAGGTGACCAGAACTGGACGCAGTATTCCAAATGAGGTCTAACCAACGTTTTATACAACTGCAACATTAAAGGACAGCTCTTGTACTCTATACCCCTTCCTATAAAGGCTAGCATACCATATGCTTTCTTCACAACCTTCTCCACTTGCTCTACCACCTTCAGAGACTCGTTCACCTGCATCCCCAGGTCCCTCTGTGTTTCTATACTCTTAATAGGTCTACCCTTTGTCATATACCTCCCCGCTACATTCTTTCTCCCAAAATGCATCACCTCACATTTATCAGGATTGAATTCCATCTGCCATCTGTCTGCCCAAGCTACCAGCCTATCTATGCCTGACAATGCTCCTCACTATCCGCAAGTCCAGCCATCTTTGTATCGTCTGCAAACTTGCTGATCACTCCACTTACTCCCTCTTCCAAGTCATTTATATATATTACAAATAGAAGAGGTCCCAGTTACGAGCCCTGCGGCACACCACTAGTGACCGACCTCCAGCTAGAGAAACACCCTTCCACTATTACTCTCTGTCTCCTATTACCAAGCCAGTTACTTATCCATCTAGCTACCTGTCCTTGTATTCCAATAGCCTTGACCTTCTCGACTAACCTCCCATGAGGGACTTTGTCAAACGCCTTACTGAAATCCAAATAGACAACATCAATGGCTCGCCTTTCGTCCACTGATTTCGTCAGCTCCTCAAAAAATTCTACCAGATTTGTAAGGCACGACATCCCCTTAACAAATCCATGCTGCGTATCCCTAATCAGATTGCAACGCTCTAAGTGCCGATACATCCTATCTCTAAGAATCCCCTCCAACAGCTTCCCTACCACTGACATCAAACTCACCGGCCTATAATTTCCAGGGTTATCCCTACTACCCTTTTTAAACAACGTTACAACATTAGCTATTCTCCAGTCCTCCGGGACCTCACCTGTGCCCAAGGAAGAGACAAAGATTTGTGTCAGAGGCCCAGCAATTTCACCTCGCACCTCCCTAAGCTGTCTGGGATAAATGCCATCAGGCCCAGGAGATTTATCAGTTTTAATGCTACCTAGAAGCTCTAACACTTCCTCCCTCGGTATGGATATTTCCCTCAACTGGTCCACAGCTCTCTCAGAGACAGGAACTGTCAACAAGCCCCTCTCCTTTGTGAATACTGACGCAAAGTATTCATTCAGGATCTCCGCCATTCCCTCGGGCTCTAAGCACAGTTCCCCTTCTCTGTCCCTAAGAGGTCCGATTTTTCCTCTAACCACCCTTTTATTCCTAACATAGGAATAAAATGCCTTTGGGTTTTCCTTAATCCTATCCGCCAAAATCATTTCTTGCCCCCTTTTTGCCCTTCTAACTCCCTGTTTGAGCTCCTTCCTACTCTCTCTATATTCCTTCAACGCTGTCTCCGTTCCCAGCTGCTTTGACCTATCACACGCCTCTCTTTTCTTTCTAACCAAGTCCTCAATATCCCTAGTAATCCACGGCTCTCTAATCCTACCTTTCCCATCTTTCCTCTTGGCTGGCACATACTTATCTTGCAACATTTTCAATATTCCCTTGAAAGAGTCCCATATGCCTAGCGTGGACTTACCCTCGAACAACCGTTCCCAATCAGTTTCCATAAGTTCCTTCCTAATCCGACCGTAGTTAGCCTTCCCCCAATTCAGCACCCTGCCCCTAGGGCAACAAGCATCCTTTTCCATCTGTATCCTAAAGTAGACAGAATTGTGGTCACTGTTCACCGGCCTATAATTTTCAGGATTTTCCCTATTACCCTTCTTAAACAACGGTACAACATTAGCTATTCTCCAGTCCTCTGGGACCTCACCTGTGTCCAAAGCAGAGGATTGGGCTACATTCACAACCTTTTGTAGCTTCTTGCAGTTTGGGCAGAGCAGAAGCTATACTAAGCTGTGACACAACCAGATAGAATGCTTTCTCTGGTGCATCTGTATATGTTTGTGAGAGTTGTAGCTGACATGCCAAATTTCCTTACTCTTCTGAGAAAGTAGAGGCATTGGTGGGCTTTCTTAACTATAGTGTTGGCATGGGGGGACCAGGATAGTTTCTTGGTGATCTGGACTCCTAAAAACTTGAAGCTCTCGACTCTTTCTACTTTGCCCCGTTGATGTAGACAGGAGCATGTTCTCCTCTACGCTTCTTGAAGTTGATGACAATTTCCTTCATTTTGTTGACATTGAGGGAGAGATTATTGTCACCTCACCAGATTCTCTATCTCACTCCTATATTCTGTCTCGTCATTGTTTGAGATCTGTGCCACTATGTTGGGGTTGTCAGCAAACTTGAAAATCAAATTGGAGGGGAATTTGTCCACTCAGTCATAGATGTATAAGGGTAAGGGCTGAGAACACAGCCTTGTGGACACTAGTGTTGAGAATGATCATGGGGAAGTTGTTGTTGCCTATCCTTACTGATTGATGAGTTGAGGGGCCGTTGGGGAGTAGCTGGAAGGGTGGAAGAAGAGTTAGCATGCTACTCAGGATGATATTGGGATAGTTGGATGTTGGCAAGATAGTTGGAAGTTAGGAAGGAGTTAGTGGGGGTTTGAGATGATAGTTGAGAGGTGGATGAGATCATGGCGGCTGGAGAAATGGTTGGGAATAGGAGTTGTTGTCAGGAGATGATGACAGTCAGTGGTGGAAGTCCAGTTGTGGGGGTTAGAGGATAATAGGTATGTTGGGATACAGTCTGAGTATCAGAAGGATTTGGCATGATAGTCAAGGTTTGAATGAATTCAGGATTTTGGGAGATAACTTTGTGGGTGTAAAACAGTTGGGGGATGGGAGGAGATAGTCAGAATTGTGGTGTGCTAGTTATGGGTTTGGTGGGCAGTCAGGAGAACAAAGGACAAAGAACAAAACAGCACGGGAAACAAGCCCTTTCGCCCAAGGAGCCCGCGCCGCCACCCCGATGTTCCTACCTCTACCCGCGATCCCTGTCCATGTTTATAGATCTATGGATTAAAGACCAAATTTGAGACAATTTAGGGAGAATTTGTTTTGCCAATTAGCCTAAGAGCACATCTTTGGGATGTGGGAGGAAACCGGAGCACCCGGAGAAAACCCACGCAATCACGGGGAGAATGTGCAAACTCCCACAGACACAGGCCCAAATCCATGTATCTGCACAGCACAGCGATAGTCACTGAGCTGTCGTGTTGCCCATCAAATGGTCCAGGTCAAGCGTACACTAACGACGTGAAGCACTAAGATACTCTCGAAAAATCCAAGAGCAGCCCTCTCACGACCCATCGCGTGTATGCCCCTTGTTAGACAACAACGTGGACCAAAGCACCTGTAGGATAAAAACAAGTACATCAATATCATCATCTATTTACACACTTCCCAGGGACTCCCAAGGCACATGATCCCTATTTTAAATCAGTTTTCTATACCCCTCCATTCCCATTCTGTTCATGTGACCATCTAAGTATTTCTTAAATAACTCCAGAGTACCTGCCTCCACCACTTTACTTGGCAGCGCATTCCATACCCCACCACCCTCTGTGTGAAAAAACTCCCTCTGGCATCCAAATTATACCTTACCCCCCTCACCCTAAGCTCGTGACCCCTCGTGCTATTTGAGTCCATCCTAGGAAAAAGCTTAACCCTGTTTATCTATCCCCTTCAAAATCTTGTACACCTCCATTAGATCTCCTCTAAGTCTACGTCTTTCTAAGGAAAACAGTCCCAATTTGCCTAATCTCTCCACGTAACTCAGACCTTTCATACCAGGCAGCATCATGGTAAACCTCCTCTGCACTCTCTCCAGAGTCTCCACGTCCTTCCGGTAGTAAGGCGACCAGAACTGTAGCCTCCAGCCAGGAGGGAGCTAAAGAGTGAGTTGAGAAGAGCTAAAAGAGGACACAGGATGACTTTAGCTGATAGGATCAAGGAGAATCCTAAAGCTTTCTTTAGATATGTTAAGAATAGAAGATTCGTTAGGGCAAGATTAGGGTCAGTCAGAGACAGCAGTGGGAAGTTGTGCGTGGAGCCTGAAGAGATTGGAGAGGCACTGAACAAATATTTCTCTTCGGTATTCACGCAGGGAGATGTAAATGTAGTTGTGGAGAACACTGGGATACTGGGTTGCAAACTGGAAAGTATTGAAGTAGATAAGGAGGATGTGCTAGATATTCTTGAGGGTTTGAAGTTAGATAAGTCCCCTGGGCCGGACAGGATTTACCCTAATATTCTCTGGGAGGCGAGAGAGGCAATTGCAGAGCCTCTGGCTCTGATCTTCAGGTCGTAGTTGGCTACAGGTATAGTGCCAGAAGACTGGAGGATAGTGAATGTGGTCCCATTGTTCAAGAAGGGGAATAGAGACCTATCTATGTCTCACTGCAACTTCAGACATCCCTCCAGACTATCCACAACACCACCAATCTTCCTATCACCAGCAAACTTACTAACCCATCCCTCCACTTCCTCATCCAGGTCATTTATGAAAATGATAAACAGCAAGGGTCCAAGAACAGATCCCTGGGGCACTCCACTAGTGACTGATCTCCATGCAGAAAAAGATCCAGCCACAATGACTCTCTGCCTTCTGCAGGCAAGCCAGTTCTGGATCCACAAGGCCAAAGCCCCTTGGATCCCAGGCTCTCTCACCTTCTCAAGAAGCCTTGCATGGGGACCTTATCAAACGTCTTGCTGAAGTCCATGTAAACCACATCCACTGCTCTTCCTTCGTCAATGTGTTCAGTCACATTTTCGAAGAACTCAACTAGGCTCGAAAAGTACGATCTGCCCTTTACAAAGCTGTGTTGACTATTTCTGATTATATTGAACTTCTCTAAATGCTCATAATGATGTTAGGGGTAAGTTAGGGATGTTAGGGGTAAGTTTTTCACTCAGAGGTGAGTGAATGGAATCGGCTGCCATCGGTGCTGGTGGAGGCAAACTCGCTGGGGTCTTTTAAAAGACTTCTGTATGAGTACATGGAATTAAATGGGATTGAGAGTTACAGATAGTTCCATGGCCTAGTAGATATGGGTATGATCGGCGCAACTTGTGGGCCGAAGGGCCTGCTTGTGCTGTAGTTTCTATGTTCTATGTCCTAAATGTATCAAATTGAAAGGAACACTAGAAGGATTTGTGGAGGGTCAGACGTTGGACAGATTTTAAAAACCAGCAAAGAATGAATTAAAAAGGGAGAAGATAGATTATGAGGGAAAGCTAGCTCGTAATATGAAAGCAGATATGATGACTATTTGAAAAGGATAAGAGTAACTGAAGCTAGTGTTGGTTTTTGAATAAGTGCCAGAAAAATTCATAATTAGTTTTTATGCATTAATGGAATATGTGTAATTGGCTAGGCTAGCATTATTGCCCATTCCTAACTGCTGTTCAGGAGATGGTGAGCTACTTTTTTGAACTGGTGAGATCCATGTGGTGTAGGTGCATCCACAGTGATGTTAAGGAGAGAATTCCAGGATTTTGATCCAGTGACAGTGAAGAAATGGTAATATATTTCCAAGTCAGGATAGTGAGTGTCTTGGAGGGAAACTTGCAGATAGAGGCATTTCCAGGTATCCGCTGCTCTTGTCCTTCTCCGTGGTAGTGGTTGTGAATTTGGAAGGTGATGTCTCAGGAGCTTGATAAGTTCCTGCAGTGCATCCTGTAGATGGTACACATGGCTGGCACTAGCAGGGCATTGGTAGTGGAGGGAGAGAATGTTTTTGGATGTGGTGCCAGTCAAACAGGCTGCTTTGTCCTGGATAGTGTCAGCTTCCTGAGTGTTGTTGGAGCTGCATCAATCCAGGCAAGTGGAGAGTATTCCATCACACTCCTGATTTGTGCCTTGTAGTTGGTGGACAGAATTTGGGGAGTTAGGAGGTGAGTTACTTGCTCAGGATTCCTAGCCTAGCCTAGGGCAATCTGCCATCCTTACCTAGTCTATTTGAGTCCAGATCCACAGCAATGTGTTTAACTGAACTATCTGCTGAAATGGTATAGTAAGCAATTCGAGATGGGCAACAAATGCAGCCTTTTCAGCAATGCCCACATCCCATGGAAGAATGAAAAAACATGTTTGCATGTATAAAGATTGGTTATCTAACAGGATGCTGGGAAGCTCGTTAAGATCGGTGGATATATTTCAGCTGGGAAGCTGTTAACTTGTGGAATCCACCGGGATTAGCGCTGGGGCCTCAATTATTTTACAATCTATATAATTGATTTGGATGAAGGAACCAAATGTATGATAGCTAAACTTGCCGATGTAACGTCCTAACTATGTTAGGGATTGTGGGTTTTAGAATTATAGGAGCCCATCGAATCTACACTGACAGATGATCTTGTTCAGGCTCTGTCCCATCCTAACCCAGTAACTCTTCACACTTTCCATGCCATTAAAGTTTACTATTGCTAATCCACCTAACCTGCACACCTTTTGACAGTTGGAGGAACCCTGAGTACTTATGGAAACTCATGTAGACGCAGGAAAAACATGCAGAATTGAACTGGGGTCTTTGGCAGTGTGAGGCAGCAGTATTCACCATTGTGCCACTGTGCCACAAGGTTTGCACACATAGAATTAAACTAATACACGATTTGTTTTAGTGAAGTAGATATTCTCTGCAATGCACAGAGTACAAACTGAAAGAAAAACAGTAGCCTGCAACATCCTAATGACATCACCATCAAATCAGTGATAAAAGCAAGCTGCAACCCTTTGAAATATAGAGCAACCAATGACAATAGGAAAGTAAGTTGTCAAGAAAGAGGAGGTAGAGAGTCTGCAGAGATATAGAAAGAGGTTAAGTGAGTGGACCAAAATTGCCAGATGGAATATAATGTGGGAAAATATGAATTTGGTAACTTTGCCAGCAAAAGAAAGATAGTACACCCTTTAAATGGAGAGAGATTGCAAAATTCTGCAGTACAGACGGTCCTAGTTGATGCATTTCAAGAACTTATATACACGTACAGCAATTGATTAGAAATGCAAATTAAGTGATGGTGTTTATTACAAGAGGAATGGAGTATAAAGGTAGGGAAGTTTTATTCCAGCTGGAATACTGAGAACACTATTGGTCTTACTTTTTGAAAAAATATATAATTGTATTATCCACAGTTCAGAGAAGGTTCACTCAACTCATTCCTGGGGCGAATGGCTTATCTTATGAGGGAATGTTGAACAGGTTGGATCGATGACCATTGAAATTTAGAAGAATGAAAGGTGAACTGATTGAAACACTAAGATCCTGAGAGGATCTGATCGGGTGGATGCTGAGAGGATATTTTCCCCTTGTGGGAAAAACTTAGGGCTCAGAACATGGTTTAAGAACAAGAAGTCTTCCTTTTAAGAGAGAGGTGAGAATTTCTTTCTCTCATTGGTCTATGGAATTAACTTCCCAAGAAAGCAGTAGAGGCCAGATAAACCTATCCAAGGTTGAGTTAGATTATATAACTGAATTAAGGATTATGAGGAATGGAGATGAAAGTGAAATTGTGACCACAATCAGATAATCAGTGACCTTATCAAATGGTAGAGCAGACTCAAAAGGCCAACTGGGCTACTCCTGCTCCGAAGTCCGACATTTCTAAAATTTATTTTAAACAAACAAAGCAGAGGTGAAACAAACGGGTTGGGAATCTAAAATTAAGAGCTGTACAGAGCAGGTAAGGAGGAAAAAAAATAGATCAAAGCTGCCACTTTGATGAAAGTAAGAAATCTGGAAATCTTACCTTACAGATCATGCGAGGAGCTAGTAGCTCATTGCATATGTCAGCTTTTTGAAAGAGCTATCCAATTAACCCCAATTCTCTTTAACTCATTTGTCTTTGGAAGCTACTATTAAATATGTTTCCACTATGATTTTAGGCAGTGTTATGATCCAGTTGACATTATCAGTGGATGGGAAAGTCCCACAAGAGAACACTAGCTCAAAAGATCGTAATTGTAATGTCCTAGTTATGGTAGGGCTTGTGGATTTTAACAAAATGAAAACGTGGTTGGCACACATAGATTCAAAGTAACAAATGGAAGGAAATCTTACCTGCATAGAGACAAACTAAAAGAGACCCTGGACAACACCCTGGACAACACCCTAACGGCATTGACATCAATCATGTGGTCAGCTCTTTAAGCAATCATCCAATTCTTTGAAATATACCTTTATCTCATTATTCCTACGACGTTATACATAGCATCAATAATACTCTAGACACAGTATTATGCATCATTAATCATTGGTTGACCAGGACATCATCTATTCCTTGTTGTATACAATGTTCTGCAACTTGGCTGTCAAGGACCCTTGAAGTATGATTTGGAGCTTCAGTAGACACTTCTTCTCTTTGAACTAATTCCACATTATTCTCACATGGTACAGTAACAAAGACATTTGCAGCTGATACAAGTTGGGTTGGAGGGTGAACTGTGAGGAGGATGCAGAGGTTCTTCAGTGTGATTTGGACAGGCTGAGTGATTGGACATGTGCAGGCGCAGCAGACAGTAAAGAAGGCAAATGGTATGTTGGCCTTCATAGTGAGAGAATTTGAGTATAGAAATTTACTGCAATTGTAGAGGGCGTTGATGAGGCCACACCTGGAGAAGAGACTTAGTCAGTTAGGATTGTAATCATTGGAGCTTAGAAGAGTGAGAAGGGATCTCATAGCAATATATAAAATTCTAACAGGGTTAGACAGGGTAGATTGAGAAAGAATTTCTCCAATGGTGGTGGAGTACAGAATTAGGGGTCATAGTTTAAGGATAAGAGATAAACTCTTCAGGACTGAGGTGAGCAGAGACTGGTGAATGTTTTTGATTTGATTTATTTTGTCACATGTATTAACATACAGTGAAAAGTATTGTTTGTTGTGCGCTGTACAGCCAAAACATACCATTCATAGAGAAGGAGAGTGCAGGGTGTAGTGCTACAGTTATAGTAGGGTGTAGAGTAATATCAAGTTAGTGCAAAGTAGGTCCATTTAGAAGTCTGATGGCAGCAGGAAGAAGCTGTTCTTGAGTATGGAATTCACTACCACAGCATGTAATTGAGGCCAAAATTTTGTGTCATTTCAAGAAGAAATTAGATATCGCTCTTGGGGCTAACAGGATCAAGGGGAATAGCGGGGAAAGGAAGGATCAGGATATTGAATTTGATGATCAGCCATACCCATAATAAATAGCAGAGCAGACTCGAAAGGCTGAATAGGCTACTCTTGCTTCTACTTTCTATGCGTATTGTGTGCAGTCATCGTATCCATAACTGAGGAAGATATCCTTTATATAGAGGGAGTGCAGCAAAGGTTAACCAAGCTGATTGATGGGATAGCAGGTCTGTAGGGAGCTGTGGACCAGTTGAGGAAAATATCCATGCAGAGAGAGGAAGTGTTAGAGCTTCTAGGTAGCATTAAAACTGATAAATCTCAAGGGCCTGATGGCATTTATCCCAGGCTGCTTAGCGAGGTGCGAGGTGAAATTGCTGGGCCTATGAGCAAATCTTTGTCTCTTCCTTGGACGCAGGTGAGGTCCCAGAGAACTGGAGAATAGCTAATGTTGTACCATTGTTTAAAAAGGGTAGTAGTGATAACCCTGGAAATTATAGGCCAGTGAGTTTGACGTCAGTGGTAGGGAAGCTGTTGGAGAGGATTCTTAGAGATAGGATGTATAGGCACTTAGAGCGTTGTGATCTGATTAGGGATACGCAGCATGGATTTGTTAAGGGGAGGTTGTGCCTTACAAATCTGGTAGAATTTTTTGAGGAGGTGACGAAAACGGTGGACGAAGGGTGAGCCGTTGATGTTGTCTATATGGATTTTAGTAAGGCGTTTGACAAAGTCCCTCATGGGAGGTTAGTTGAGAAGGTCAAGGCTCATGGGATACAAGGACAGGTAGCTAGATGGATAAGTAACTGGCTTGGTAATAGGAGACAGGGAGTAATAGTGGAAGGGTGTTTCTCTAGCTGGAGGTCGGTCACTAGTGGTGTGCTGCAGGGCTCGGTACTGGGACCTCTTCTACTTGTAATATATATAAATGACTTGGAAGAGGGAGTAAGTGGAGTGATCAGCAAGTTTTCAGACGATACAAAGATGGCTGGACTTGTGGATAGTGAGGAGCATTGTCAGGCGATGCAGCAGAACATAGATAGGCTGGTAGCTTGGGCAGACAGATGGCAGATGGAATTCAATCCTGATAAATGTGAGGTGATGCATTTCGGGAGAAAGAATGTAGGGGGGAGGTATATGATAAAGGGTAGACCTATTAAGAGTATAGAAACGCAGAGGGACCTGGGGTGCAGGTGAACAAGTCTCTGAAGGTGGCAGAGCAAGTGGAGAAAGTTGTGAAGAAAGCATACAGTATGCTAGCCTTTATAGGAAGGGGTATAGAGTACAAGAGCTGGCCTTTAATGTTGCAGTTGTATAAAATGCTGGTTAGACCTCATTTGGAATACTGTGACCAGTTCTGGTCGCCCTACTACCGGAAGAACGTGGAGACTCTGGAGAGAGTGCAGAGGAGGTTTACCAGGATGCTGCCTGGTATGGAAGGTCTGAGTTACGAGGAGAGATTACGCAAATTGGGACTGTTTTCCTTAGAAAGACGTAGACTTAGAGGAGATCTGACAGAGGTGTACAAGATTTTGAAGGGAATAGATAGAGTAAACAGGGTTAAGCTTTTTCCTAGGATGGACTCGAATAGCACGAGGGGTCACGGGCTTAGGGTGAGAGGGATAAGGTATAATTTGGATGCTTGAGGGAGTTTTTTCACACAGAGGGTGGTGGGGGTATGGAATGCGCTGCCAAATAAAGTAGTGGAGGCAGATACTCTGGAGTTATTTAAGAAATACTTAGATGGGCACATGAACAGAATGGGAATGGAGGGGTATAGAAAACTGATTTAAAACAGGGATCATGAGCCTTGGGAGTCCCTGGGAAGTGTGTAAATAGATGATAATATTGATGTACTTGTTTTATCCTACAGGTGCTTTGGTCCACCTTGTTGTCTAACGAGGGGCATACATACGATGGGTCATGAGAGGACTGCTCTTGGATCTTTTTCAAGAGTATCCTAATGCTTCACGTCATTAGTGTATGCTTGACCTGGACCATCTGATGGGCAACACGATTTGGATGTATTTGGATGTATAATTTGGATGTATGAGTGATTTTTCACATAGAGGGTTGTGGGGGTATGGAACGCACTGCCAAGTAAGGTAGCAGGCACGCTGGAGTTATTTAAGAGATACTCAGATAGGCACATAAGCGGAATAGGGATAGATGGATATAGTAGACTGATATAAATAGGGATCATGAGCCTTGGGACATTCCTGGGAATTGCATAAGTTGTGCATGTTGTTGATGTATTTCTCTTTTATCCTACAGGTACTTCGGTCTGCCTTTTGTCCAACAAGGGGCATACAAGCGATGGGTTGTGAGAGGGCTACTCTTGGATTTTTTGAGAGTAGCCTATTACTTCATGTCGTTAGTGCATGCTTAAATTGGACCAGTTGATGGGCAACACAACAGCTCAGTGACTATTGCTGTGCTGTGCAGATACAGGGATTTGGGCCAGTATCTGTGAGAGTTTGCGCTTTCTCCCCATGCTTGCAAGGGTTTTCTCCAGATGCTCCAGTTTCCTCCCACACTCCAAAGATGTGCTCTTAGGCTGACTGGTGAAACAAATTGTCTCCCCAATTTGGTTCCAATGCAGATTTCTGTAAACATAGACAAAGATCATGGGTGGAAGTGGGAATGTTAAAATGGCGGAGTGAGCTCGTTGGGCTGAAGGGCCTGGTTCCCGTGCTGTGTTGTTCTTTGTTTTTTACGCAGAGAATAGTTGGGGCTGGAATACACTGCCAAGTGAGGTGGTTGGGGCAGTTTCATTAGTCACATTTAAGACTTATCTGGATAGACATATGAACAAATGGAAAATTGAGAGATACGAGCGGTTGAGATACAAGCAAATCAAGATGGGCATCCACGAGAGCTGTGGACCATCAACAGCAACAGACTTGTACTCCAGCACAATCTGCAACTTCATGGCCCACTCACAACCATTACCATCAAACCAAGGGATCAACCCTGATCCAAGGGAGAATAGAACATAGAACGTAGAACAATACAGCACAAACAGGCCCTTCGGCCCACAAGTTGCGCCGATCACATCTGCCAATCCACAGACCTATCTATAACCTCCTATCCTATTCTTTTCCATATACTCATCCAGAAATCTCTTAAAAGACCCCAGTGAGTTTGCCTCAACAACCTCTGATGGCAGTCGGTTCCATTCATTCACCACCCTCTGAGTGAAAAACCTACCCCTGACATCTCCTTTGTATTTGCTTCCCTGCACCTTAAATCTGTGTCCTCTCGTAGTGACCATTTCAGCTCGGGGAAATAGTCTCAGAGTCCACCCTATCTATCCCTCTCAACATTTTATAAACCTCTATCAGGTCGCCTCTCAACCTATGTCTCTCCAGTGAGAAGAGTCCCAGCTCCCTCAACCTATCTTCATAAGGCCTGCCTCCTAATCCAGGCAGCATCCTTGTAAATCTCCTCTGAACTCTCTCAATAGCCTCTACATCCTTCCTATAATGAGGCGACCAGAACTGCGCACAATACTCCAACTGGGGTCTGACAAGAGTCTTATAGAGCTGCATCATTACCTCCTGACTCCTAAACTCTATTCCTCGATTAATGAAGGCCAGTACACCGTACGCCTTCTTGACCACTTCCTCCACCTGCGAGGCCGATTTAAGAGTCCTATGGACCCGGACCCCGAGATCCTTCTGCTCTACAACACAGTTAAGACTCCTACCCCTTATATTGTACTCCTTCATCCCATTATTCCTGCCAAAATGGACCACTACACATTTATCTGCGTTGAAGTCCATCTGCCACTTCTCCGCCCAGTCTTGCATCCTGTCTATGTCCCGTTGCAACTTTTGGCATCCCTCCAGACCATCCACAACACCACTGATCTTTGTATTGTCGGCGAACTTGCTAACCCATCCCTCCACTTCCTCATCCAGGTCATTTATGAAAATGACAAACAGCAGGGGTCCCAGAACAGATCCCTGGGGCACTCCACTGGTTACCGACCTCCATGCAGAACAAGACCCATCCACAACCATTCTCTGCCTTCTGCCGGCAAGCCAGTTCTGGATCCACGAGGCCAAAGCCCCTTGGATCCCATGCCCTCTCACCTTCTCCAGAAGCTTGCATGAGAATGTAGGAGAATATGCTGGGAGCAGCAGCAGGCATACCTAAAAATGAGGTGAAAGTACCAAACCAAACTACTTGCATAAACAGCAAGTGATTGACAGAGTTAAGTGATCCCAAACCATGGATCAGATCTAAGCTCCGCAATCATATAGTCATAGAGGTTCACAACATGGAAAGAGGCCCTTCGGCCCAACTTGTCCATGCTGCCCTTTCTTTTTTAAAATCCCTAAGCTAATCCCAATTGCCGCATTTGCTGATATCTCTCTATACCATCATACCCATGTAACTATCCAAATGCTTTATAAAGACAAAATTGACAAAATTGTACCCGCTTCTACTACTACCTCTGGCAGCTTATTCCAGATAATCACTACTCTCTGTGTGAAAAAATTGCCCCTCTGGATACTTTTGTATCTCTCCACTTAAATTATGCCCTTTAGTTTTTGAAAGCCCTATCTTTGGGAAAAGATATTGACTATCTAGCTGATCTGTACCCCTCATTATTTTACAGACTTCTATAAGATCATCCCTCAGCCTCTACACTCCAGAGAAAAAAGTGCTAGTCTATTCAGCCTCTTCTTATAACTCAATCCATCAAGTCCTGGTAGCATTCTAGTAAATCTTTTCTGCACTCTTCCTAGTTTAACAATATCCTTTCTTTAATAGGGTGACCAGAACTGTACACAATATCCCAAGTATGGCCTTATCAATGTCTTGTACAACTTCAACAAGACATCCCAACTCCTATATTCAATGTTCTGACTGATAAAACCAAGCATATCAAATGCCTTCTTCACCATTCTGTCCACCTGCAACTCCACTTTCAAGGAGCTATGAACATGTATTGTTAGATCTCTTTGTTCTGTAACTTTCCCTACCACCCTGCCATTAACAGAGTAATTCTAACCCTGGTTCAATCCACCAAAATGCATCACTTTGCATTTAACTAAATTAAACTCCATCTGCCATTCATCAGCCCAGTGGCCCAATTGATCAAGATCCTGTTGCAATTGGAGATAACTTTCTTCACTATCCATTATGCCACCAATCTTGGTGTCATCTGCAAACTTATTAACCATGTCCCTTGTATTCTCATCCAAATCATTAATATAAGTGACAAGTAACAGTGGACCCAGCACTGATCCCTGAGGGACATTGCTGTCACAGGCCTCCAGTATGAAAAATGACACACTACAACCACATTCTGGCTTCTGTTAAGAAGCCAATTTTGTATCCATTTAGATATGTCACCTGGTTCCCGTGCGATTTAACCGTATGCAATGCCATTAACCTTATGTGATACCTTGTCAAAGGCCTTGCTAAAGTCCATGTGACAATATCATCTACCTTCTTGGTTACCCCTTCAAAAAACTCAATCAAATTTGTGAGACATGATTTTCCACTCTCAAAGCCATGCTGACTGTCCCTAATCATAGAACATAGAACAATACAGCACAGAACAGGCCCTTCGGCCTTCGATGTTGTGCCGACCAAAATAAAAAGCAATGCCCCTCCTAACTAAACCATTCCCTTCTCATCCATATACTTATCAACTAACCTCTTAAACGCCACCAAACTTGGCGCATCTACAACAGCTGCAGGCAGGGCATTCCACTCCCTAATCACTCTTTGAGTAAAGAACCTACCTCTGATATCCGTCCTATAACTCATACCCCTTAATTTAAAGTTGTGTCCCCTCGTGCTAGCTTTCTCCATCCTAGGAAAAAGGCTATCACTGTCCACCCTATCCAACCTCTAATTATCTTATATGCTTCAATAAGATCCCCCCTTAGCCGCCTCCTTTCTAACGAAAACAACCTCAAATCCTTCAACCTCTCTTCATAGGACCTGCCCTCCATACCAGGCAACATCCTGGTAAACCTCCTCTGTACCCTCTCCAATGCCTCCACATCTTT
Organism: Sphyrna mokarran; assembly: GCA_024679065.1. NCBI lineage: Eukaryota > Metazoa > Chordata > Chondrichthyes > Carcharhiniformes > Carcharhinidae > Sphyrna > Sphyrna mokarran. The sequence goes on from JAGIQG010000007.1 coordinate 3,139,948, forward strand.
CTTATAATGTGGCGACCAGAACTGCACACAATACTCCAAGTGCGGCCGCACTAGAGGTTTTGTACAGCTGCAACATGATGCTGCGGCTCCTAAATTCAATCCCCCTACCAATAAAAGCTAAGACTCCATAAGCCTTCTTAACAACTTTATCCACTTGACTGCCTACTTTCAGGGATCTATTGACACATACAGATCCCTGAAAGTAGGCAGTCCTTGTGTCTTTAAATGTAAATCCTGTCTCTCAAAATGCCTTCAAACAATTTACCCAGTGAGATGTGAGGCTCACTGGCCTAAAGTTCCCAGCCTTTTCCCTGCAGCTCTTTTTAAAGAAAAGCACAACATTCGCCACCCTCCAATCTTCAGGCACCTCGCCCGTGACTACCAATGATTCAATTATCTTGGCTAAAGGTCTTGCAATTTCCTTCCTAGCCTCCCACAATGTCCTGGGATACACTTCATCAGGTCCTGGGGATATATCTACCTTGATGCACTTTAAGACTTCCAGCGCATCCTTCTCTGTAATATGTTCACTCCTCAAAACATCACTATTTATTTCCTCAAGTTCCCTAACATCCATGCTTTTCTCAACAGTAAATATTGATGAGAAGTATTCATTTAGGATCTCAACCACCTCTTGTGGATCCTCACATAGATGACCTTCTTGGTTCTTAAGAGGCCCTACTCTCTCTCCTGTTACTCTTTTGCCTTTTATGTATTTGTAGAAGCTCTCTGAATTCTCATTTGCCTTATCTGACAAGGCAATCTCATGTCCCCAGTCTTGCCACATCCAGTTGTGAATGGTGCTGGACAATTAAATAACTCACTGGAGGAGGAGGAGGAGGCTCCACAAATATCCCCATCCTCAATGATGGAGGAGCCCAGCATATCAATGCAATAGATAAACCTGATGTATTTGTAGTAATTTTCTGCCAGAAGTGTCAAGTAGATGATCCATCTCAGCCTCCTCCAGTGGTCCCCAGCATCTCAGATGTCAGTCTCGATTCACTCCACTTGATATCAAGAAACTGTTGATGGAACTGGATACTACAAAGGCATTGGGCCCTGATAACATTTCGGCAACAGTATTGAAGGCTTGTGCTCCAGAACTTGCCACTTCCTGAGCCAAACTCTCCCAGTACAGTTACAACACTGGCATCTATCCGGCAATGTGGAAAATTGCCATGGTATGTCCTATACACAAAATGCTGGACAAATCCAACCTGGCCAATTTTCACCCAATCTATTCTCCATTATCAATGAAAATGGATGGGGTTATCAACAGTGCTATCTAGCTGCACCTGCTCAGCAATAACCTGCTCAGTTTGGGTTTCCCCAGGATTACTCCTGACCTCATTACCGTTCAAACACGGACAAAAGAGCTGAATGCCAGAGGTGAAGTGAGAGAGACAACCCTTGATATCAAGGCTGCATTTGACCGAGCGTGCTATCAAGAAGCCCCAGAAACTGGGATCAATGGGTATCAGCAGGGAAACTCTCCACTGGTTGGAGTCATACCTGGTACATAGGAAGATGGTTTTAGCTGTGAAGGGTCAGTCATCTCAGTTCCAGGACAAGTCTACAGCTGTCTCTCAGGGTAGTGTCATAGGCCTAACAATCTTCAGCTACTTCATCAATGACCTTTCTTCCATCTTAACATCAGAAATGGGGATGTTCGCTGATGATTGCGACTTCTTAGATACGAAGCAGTCCATGTTCAATTACGACAAGATCTCAACAATATCCATGCTTGGGCTAACAAATAGCAAGTAACATTCGTGCCACACAAATGCCAAGCAATGACCATCACCAATAAGAGATGCATTAACACCACCCCTTGACATTCAATGGTGTAACCATCACTGAATCCCCCACTGTCAACATCCTTGGGATTCCATTGACCAGACTCTCAACTGGACTCACCACATAAACACAGTGGCTACAAGAGCAGGTCAGAGGCTGGAATACTGCAGCAAGTAACTCACCTACTGACTCCCCAAAGCCTGGCCACCATCTACAAAGCATAAGTCAGGATTGCGATGGAATATTCCCGACTTGCCTGGATGAGTGCAGTTCCAACACCACTCAAGAAGTTTGACGCCATCCAGAATAAAGAAGCCCATGTAGCAGCAGTGTGTACTGTCTATGAGATGAACTGCAGCAATTCACTGAGGTTCCTTCCAAACCCATGATCACTTCCATCTAAAAGGACAAGAGCAACAGATACATAGGAACACGATTACCTGCAAGTTCCCCTCCAAACTACTCACCGTCCTGACTTGGAAATATATCGCCATTCCTTCGCAACTGCTGGGTCAAATTCTTGGAATTCCTTCCCTAATGACATTGTGGGTCAACCCACCGAACATGAACTGCAGCGATTCAAGAAGACAGCTCCCCACCACTTTCTTAAGGACAAACAGGGATGAGCAATAAATGCTGGCCAGTCAGTGACACCCATATCCCATGAATGAATAAAAATGTATGACTGAAGGAGCTCTTGCCTGTAGAGTACAAACTGAAATTTACAACAGCAACCTATGCAACACCCTAATGACATCACCATCAAATTATATAATGAACCCTTTAAATATATAACAGTACTTTTACTTTTTGGAAAATTTAACATGGAGGAACAGAGTCACAGGGCTGCTAATTTATTTTGACAAGAAGAAAAAAAATTCATTTAACATGGGAAATTGATTCTAATAAAATATTCAAAGAACAAAACAGCACGAGAAACAAGCCTTTCGGCCCAACAAGCCTGCGCCATCATCTTGATGTTCCCACTTCTACCCGTGATCCCTGTCTATGTTTATAGATCTATGGATTGAAACCAAATTTGAGACAATTTAGGGAGAATTTTTTCTGCCAATCAGCCTAAGAGCACATCTTTGGGATGTAGGAGGAAACCGGAGCACCCGGAGAAAACCCACGCAAGCACGGGGAGAATGCACAAACTCCCACAGACACAGGCCCAAATCCATGTATCTGCACAGCACAGCGATAATCACTGAGCTGTCGTGTTGCCCATCAAATGGTCCAGGTCAAGCATACACTAACGACGTGAAGCACTAGGATACTCTTGAAAAAAAAATCCAAGAGCAGCCCTGTCACGACCCATCCTTTATTTCTGCTTGAGCTTAACAATTACAAAACAGTTTTAAGATTAACACAGGTGATGAAGTCAATTTGAAGCTACAACGGTCTCATTAAAATACAAAGTTAGGTTGACACAGTGGCACGTTCTTTAGCACCAGTGACCTGGGTTTGATTCATGGCTTGGGTCACAGTCTGTGTGGAGTCTGCACGTTCTCTCCATGTCTGTGTGGGTTTCTTCCAAGTGTTCTGGTTTCCTCTTGCAGTACAAAAGACGTGCTGGTCAAATGCATTAGCCTAATTTGGATAAATTCTCTCAGTGTACCTGAAACGTGCCAGAGTGTGGCGAATAAGGGATTTTCACAGTAACTCCAATGCAGTGTTAATGTAAGCTACTTGTGACTAATAAATAACCTTTAACTTTGATGTTTATGGATTTTGTCTCAGGAAACTCCCCAAACGATTGTCCAAATACCTCTCCCAAAATACTCTTCAAAATCTTCTCTTGTAGCTATACTTTCACGTAGCCAAGCACATTCTAGAATCAAGTTCTCAACACCATTTGACCAGAGCTTCTGCTCCACTTTTAGCAATAAGTCACAGCCAGGGTTTTGGATTCACCCTTTCAGATTTCCACTATTACACCAATTCTGTTATCCAGTCAATACTTTGAAAATTATTTGTAGATAATAGTAAGATTTTTCAAACCTAAGAATTACTTTTGGAAACGTTTTCTCGTACCCTGATCAATTGATGTCTTCTCTACTTTGTCTGATATCCCTGAACAGAATCCTTCTCTATTTCCCAATTTCTTCTCTGTTCCTTTTAATTCTCGACCTTCCTGGAAACTCTTTTTCATTTCTACAGCTTCATAGACCATAAGACATAGGAGCAGAATTAGGCCACTCGGCTCAATGAGTCTGCTCTGCCATTCAATCATGGCTGATATATTTCTCATCCCCATTCTCCAACCTTTTTCCCATAACCCCAGTTCCCTTATTAATCAAGAACTTCTCTATTTCTGTCTTAAAGACACTCAATGACCTGGCCCTCTGCCTAACGCAGCAAAGAGTTTCACACTGGCTGAAGAAATTCTTCTCATCTCTGTTTTAAAGGATTGTGTCCTTTGGTTCTAGCTTTTCCTACCAATGGAAACACTTTCTTCTCTACCACTATATTCAGGCCTTGAAGTATCCTGTAAGTTTCAATGAGATCTCCTTAGTTTCTCTTTTGAACTTTGGCACTAGCTGTCTGAACCTTTATACCATTGTAGGGTTTTTTTTTCCAGCATAGCTAAAAGAGCTGGTTCCTCATTATCTTCTCTGGCAGAGCTTAGAGAGAATTTTCACTGCTTCATGGCTTGTCTCTAACTACTTGTTTTTTCCTAAAACTAAAGAACAAAGAAAGCTTCTGCTCTCCTTACAGTCCCCTTTGAGTTGCTAAGCAACTATCTATCTTTCTTCTCATCGTATCTTTCTAACCACACTAGATTCTCAGCTGGAACTGACACTAACCCCCACAAAAACAAACTCTTGTTCAGCAAGAAATCTAATTACAACTCTTTTTTAGGCAGAGACATTACAATAAATCTAGAACTCTTCCCCCCCACCAAAGCTGTTGAGCTGGGATTGAACTAAAAATTCAAAACTGAAAGAGACTTTAGTTGAGTTAGATCAAGACTCAAGCAACTGAATTGTCTGCTCTTATGTTCCTTAGTATAGATTTTGCAAATCATAAAGTGAAATGCTGATACTTACTGGGGTTGGTCTGGACAAAGTTGGGATGTAAAGGCAGAGTTGGAGGTGGAGGCATAGGCTGCTGACCTGGATAAGGCTGCTGGCCCAGATAAGGTTGCTGGACCGGATAAGGTTGCTGGACCGGATAAGGTTGCTGGACCGGATAAGGTTGCTGGACCGGATAAGGTTGCTGGACCGGATAAGGCTGCTGTCTGGTGTAAGATTGTTGGCTCGAGAACAGATGATCCTTGCTCGCCATCACCTCAGCATAGGTTGGTGGTGGTGTAGGAACTGCCATGATACAGCCACAGTTAAACAGGATCTGGGATAGGATGCTAGGAAAAAAGAGAACACAGTTAGCAGTTACATAGGTAACTTGCTCAAATCTTTAAGGAATGGAGAAGAATGTGTTTCTAGAGAGTTTGGTGCTTTTTATTTATTCATGGGACATGGGTGCTACTGGCTGGTCAGCATTTATTACTGCTCATCCCTAGTGGCCTTGAGAAAGTGGTGATGAGCTGCCGGTGATGGAGGGAATGGATGTTTGTAGATATGGTGCCAATAAAGCGGGGCAGTTTTGTCCTGGATGATGTCAAGCTTCTTGAGTGTTCTTGGAGTTGCATCCATGCAGGCAAGTGGGGAGTAGTACATCACACTCCTGATATGTAACTTTTAGATGGTGGGTAGGCTTTGGGGAGCCAGGAGGTGAGTTATTCAACTCAGGATTCCTAGCCTTTGACCTGCTCTTGTAGCTGTTGTATTTATGTGGTGAGTCCAGTAGAGTTTCTGGTCAATGGTAACCCCAAGGATGTTGACAATGGGGGATTCAGTGATGGTAATACTACTGAATGTCAAGGGTAATTACAGTGTCTCTTATTGGTGATGGTCATTGCCTGGCATTTGCGTTGTGCAAATTTTACTTGCCACTTGTCAGCCCAAGCTTGGATATTGTGATCTTGATGCATTTGATCATGGGCAGCTTCAGCATTTGAGGAATCGCAAACGGTGCTGAACATTGCACAAATGACAAAAATTCCCACTTCTGACCTTATGATGGAGGGAAGGTCATTGGTGAAGCAGCTGAAGATTGTTGGACCTAGGACACTATCCTGAGAGATACCTGCAGAGATGTCCTGGAGCTGATGTGACTGACACTCCACAACCACAACCATCTTCCTATATACCAGTATGACTCCAACCAGTGGAGAGTTTGTCCCGATACTCACTGATTCCAGTTTTCTTCCACCTTTATAAACTGTTATCTTCTGTGTTGAATTCTGAGACATGGGCAATGAATGTTTTGCATCTATTTTCACTACAGAGGAACAGAACAGATAATGTTGTGAAGAGGAACTGTAAAATATTGGATGAAATATTGTTTCATTTCTGGTTGCCATACTATCGGAAGGATGTGGAGTCCTTGGAGAGAGTGCAGAGGAGGTTTACCAGGATGCTGCCTGGTATGGAAGGACTGTCTTATGAGGAACGATTAAATAGACTGGGGTTGTTTTCCCTTGAAAGACGTCGGCTTAGAGGGGATCTCATAGAGGTGTATAAGATTATAAGGGGTATAGATAGAGTAAATGGAGGTAAACTTTTTCCACTTTCAGAAATGGATAGGACGAGGGGTCATGGCCTTAGGGTGAGGGGGGCTAAGTATAAGACGAATATTAGAGGGCAGTTTTTCACACAAAGGGTAGTGGGGGTGTGGAATGCACTGCCGAGTAAGGTGGTGGGAGCAGGCACGCTAGGTCTGTTTAAGGGTCTCTTGGACAGCCACATGAGCGGTATGCAGATAGAGGGATATTGTAGGACTGTTTAACTACGGCTTTTTTTCCACAGGTAATTCGGTCCATACTTGACCAACAATGAGCATGCATTCGGCAGGTGGTGCGAGGACAGCTCTTGGATGTTGATTCATGGGTTGCCTGGTACTTCATGTTGTAAATGAGTGCTTTATGTGGACCATCTGAAGGGCACCATGACAGCTCAGAGACTATCGATGTGGCTGTGCAGACACTTGGAATTGGGCCGGTGTCTGCGGGAGTTTGCGCGTTCTCCCCGTGGTTGCGTGGGTTTTCTCCGGGCGCTCCGGTTTCCTCCCACACCCCAAAAATTCGCTCTTAGGCTGATTGGGAAACAAATTGTCCCTATAGTGAGAGTCTTCCATATTAGGAATAACCTATTTTTATATTATGATAATGGAATTGCTACTATATAGTTATGACGGCGGCGCGGGCTCGTTGGGCCGAAGGGCCTGTTTCCCATGCTGTGTTGCTCTATAAAAAAAGAAATAAACTGTAGAAGTAAAAGTTTAGCTTCTTTTACTTCTTGACTCGCAGGTGGAGGAAGTGTCAAGAAGGCGTATGGTGTACTGGCCTTCATTAATCGAGGAATAGAGTTTAGGAGTCAGGAGGTAATGATGCAGCTCTATAAGACTCTTGTCAGACCCCAGTTGGAGTATTGTGCGCAGTTCTGGTCGCCTCATTATAGGAAGGATGTAGAGGCTATTGAGAGAGTTCAGAGGAGATTTACAAGGATGCTGCCTGGATTGGGAGGCAGGCCTTATGAAGATAGGTTGAGGGAGCTGGGACTCTTCTCACTGGAGAGACGTAGGTTGAGAGGCGACCTGATAGAGGTTTATAAAATGTTGAGAGGAATAGATAGGGTGGACTCTCAGAGACTATTTCCCCGAGCTGAAATGGTCACTACGAGAGGACACAGATTTAAGGTGCAGGGAAGCAAATACAAAGGAGATGTCAGGAGTAGGTTTTTCACTCAGAGGGTGGTGAGTGAATGGAACCGACTGCCGTCGGAGATTGTTGAAGCAAACTCACTGGGGTCTTTTAGGAGACTTCTGGATGAGTATATAGAAAAGAATAGGATAGGAGGTTATAGATAGGTCTGTGGATTGGTAGATGTGATCGGTGCAACTCGTGGGCTGAAGGGCCTGTTTGTGCTGTATTGTTCTATGTTGTTTGGAAGTGGATAAACCCCCAGGCTCAGATGAAATTATTCCAGGCAGCTAAGCGAAACAAGCAAAGAAATAGCAGAGGCTCTGACCAACATTTTCCAACCCTTTCTAAATATAGGTTTGATAATAAATGACTGGACGACAGAAAACATTGTGCTATAATTTAGAAAGGAAAAGGATGGACCGAGCAATTATAGGTCAGTCAACGTAATCTCAGTGGTGGAAACATTATTCCAAAACAAGGCATAAATGATCATTTAGAGATGCACGGATAGATCAAGGACAGTCAGTATGGATTTGTTAAGGAAAGGTCATGACTGACTAACTAACTTCATTGAAATGTTTGAGGAAATAATGAGGGTTTTTTAGGGTAACATGTTTGGTGTAGTCTACATGAATTTTAACAAGACTGTTGATAAGATCACACATGTAAATTAAAATCTTGTGGATCTAAGGAATAATGGCACATTAGATCCAAAAGTGGTTCAGTGATAGATAGAATGAATAAATTTATGAAGTGTTTTCATGATCAACAGCTGTCTCAAAGACTTTTGAGCTATTAAGTACTTTTAAATTGTAATCATGGTAACACAGGGAACAGGGCAGCTGATTTTGTGCAACGTAATGTAAACCTGATCCCCCAGTTTGAACTGCCTCTCTTTGGGATGGTAATCACGTCTATTGTTTTGCTTCTCGTCTCCTGCTCACTTTCACTCTGAAATCTTTGGATGAAACAGATCCAGATGGGACTTCAGCCTTCTACCCAACAATAATTCTGCTGGAGAGGCCAATTGTGGATTGTGGCGTGATATACTGGAATGAAAATCTGGAGAGCTTTGTACTCACATTATCAGCTGCCATTCTCTTCAATCACTCCTTCAAAGTTTGAATAGCTCACCCCGCCAAACCAGTCAAAGCTGGATGAAATGGCGCAGTATGTTCAGCGTATAACATCCCTTTGCATGAACTCTTGGAAAAAAAACTCACTTAGTGCTGCTATCTGAGACAAGCGAATTTGGTAGACCATAAGTTGCAAAAACTGTGACGTAGCTTCTCAGTTGTTACAAGAGCTAAGCTGTCGCAGGAGCTGGAATATCATTCACGATGTGTGTTTTCAAATATTTCAAATGGGGATCTACGACAACATTTCACGAAAGGACCCACAAAGTTCACATGTAGTCAGGGCCATGGTTAATCAGACCACTCCTAAGGATGAAATGATGCTGGTGGCATGATGTTCTGGTTTATCTGACAAGTGGAACAGGATTTCATCTTGTTCTCCAAGATCCACATTAGGCCACCATACTTAGGACCTGGATAGATTTTTCATTCTAGATCCATGATTTGTGAATGACCAGGGGGTCATTTTTGACTCTCCCTGAATGCATTCATCCTTCACACTTAACTCATCTCTACATTTCACATGAAATTTCAACATATCTTCTATGGTATTTGGCCATCCTTACCTCAGGAATTTAACTTGTGGCAGAACAGGTTTCTGTCCATCCACTACTTAATCTGCACTATAATTGAGGGAGAGCAGGTTTTAGTAAAGTAAGACATGATCTGGTCATGGTAGATTGGGAATGTCTACTAATGGGAAAATCTACAGAAGAGTGGGGGGCATTCAATGTGCCAATTTTCCCAGTAAGAAAATGGTCTCAGGAGGACACCATACTGTGGACAGCAAATCCGGTAGAGAGATAATTCAATATGTCCATATTTGCAATGTCTTTCCCTGCTCTGTACACAATATTGTGCTGATAAGTTGACAATGTAAGTGCCTAGTCTTGCATATTAGGAGGATGGTGAAAAAGGCATATGGGACACTCACCTTTATTAATTGAGGCACAGATTACAAAAGCAGAATTGCCATGTTGGAATTGTATCGAACTTTGGTGAGGCCACAGCTGGAGTACTGTGTGCAGTTCTGGTCACCACATTATAGGAAGGATGTGATTGCACTGGAGGGGGTGCAGAGGAGATTCACCAGGATGCTGCCTGGAATGGAATATTTCAGTTATGAAGAGAGGTTGGATAGGCTTGGGTTGTTATCATTGGAGCTGAGAAGACTGATGGGTGACCTGATTGAAGTGTTCAAGATTATAAGACATGGACAGAGTGTATAGGGAGCAGCTGTTCCCTTTAATTGAAGCATCAGTAATGAGAGGACAGAGGTTCAAGGTGAGGGGCAGGAGGTTTGGGGGGAATGTGAAGACGGTAATAGTCTGGAATGTGTTGGTAGGGAGGCTGGTAGAGAGAGGTTGCTTCACATATTTTAAAAAGTACCTGGATCAATATTTGGCACATCAGAAAATATTTGGCACATCAGGGCTTTGGGCCCAGTGCTGGCAGATGGGATTAGGTGGGAGATTAGATGTTTCTAATGTGTTGGTGTGGACTCAATGGGCCAAAGGGCCTCGTCTATCCTGTATGATTCTATGGTTTTCATGCAAAAATATTTGTGAATATTCTTTAGCAGCGTCCTAGATGAAAAACCGATGGGTTTTTTCTTCTCGTCCTCCATTACATCAGAAAATACTGCCCCCATACTGTAGGGCAAGATATTGCGAGGGTAAGTTTCCTGTCTGGAATAAAATGTATTCGTAGGTTAGCTGACTGAAGCAGCATCTTAGAAAGCTTCTGCACAAGCTCCCACTTCCATTTGGTTTCTTTGAGCAGAATTAAATTCAGTAGAGCCAATACTCTTGACAAGTTTGACAAGCCTGGTTAGGTGCATTGACCCGAACAGCGTGATTAAGGGAATTTTACAGTAACTTCAATGCAGTCAGAGTTCATGTAAGCCTTACTTGTGACTTAGAAATAGAAACTTAAACACAAAAACTTCCCATAATAGTTCACTAAACCCAAAAATAACTTGACTCTGACACATTCCTGAACACCAGCCTTTCCTTAATCACTCCAGCATTCCCGTCCACAGGAGATAAGCCTTGTGCAGTAACTGTGCGGCTTTGATATGCTGCACACTGTGCCTAGAAAATGCACTTGCTCTTTTTCAGACGCAGTCCCACCTCTGAAAACCTTTTTTCAAACTCAATCTAGATTGCTGAAGTGCTGCTCCTCAGTTTCCCCTATCAGTAAGATGTCATCCAAGTTGACTGCAATCCAAGGAATGTCTTGAAACAGGTTGTCCATCATCCTTTGAAAGGTCGCCAGACTGGAGGACACACCAAAAAAAAATTGTACTTTAACAATCCTTCATGCTTATTGATGGTCATATACTGCTTTAAATCTTGTTGTTGATGGGCCTGGCTCATGCCCAGTTTTGAAAACATCTTGTCTACCACAAGAGTTGAAAATAAGTCTTTCACAATCTTTCGTAAAGGATAAGCATCTAACTTGGAAACTTGGTTCATGATGTGCTTGTAGTCTCCACTTACAAGCTCCGCACCATTATTTTTAAGGACACGACCATTTGGAGTTGCCCAATGAGAAAACTGATAAGGCTCAATGATTGGCATACTTTGCAGCCAATTGAACCCCTCTTCCACTTTCTTTCTCATGGCATAGGGCACTATCCTGGTCAAGGAGTAGTTGAACGATCTATGTACAAACTTTACAATGGTATCATGCAATGTACCCAGTTCACCCTTGAATGCATCTGGATACTTCTGGACAACATCCTTGGCCACATGCTTGGTCTTACCCCAGTTCAATGGAACATCGTTCCTCAGATAAGGAGACCAAAACTGCTCGCAATATTCCAGGTGTGACCTCACCAAGGCCCTGTATGATTGCAGCAAAATATCCCTGCTCCTGTACTCGAATCCCCTTGCTACGAAGGCCAAACATACCATTTGCTGTTTTTACTACTGCTGCGACTGCATACTTACCTTCAGCAACTGGTGTATGAGGATACTTGTGATCTTGCTGCATAGATCTCTTTCTCTCTCTCTTAATTTATGGCCATTCAGATAATAATCTGCTTTCAGTTTTTGCTACCGAAATGGATAATCTTACATTTATCCACAGTATACTGGATCTGCCATACATTTGCCCAATCACTTAGCTTGTCCAAATCAACTGAAACATCTCTACATCCACCTCACAACTCAACCCCCAATCAGCTTTGTGTCATCTGCAAATCTGGAAATATTACATTTACTTCCTTCATCTAAATGTTAATAATATATTGTAAATAGCTGGGGTTCCAGCACCGATCCCTGAAGTACCCCACTAGCATGGTGACACAGTAGCTAGCACTGCTGCCTCACAGCTCCAGGAATCTGGGCTCAATTCCAGCCTTGGTCACTGTCTGCATGGAGTTTTCACATTCTCCCCATGTCTGTGTGGGTTTCCTCTGGTGCTCTAGTTTTCTCCCACAGTCCAAAGATATATGGGCTAGGTGGATTGGCTATGCTAAATTGTCCCTCAATATTCAAAGATGTTTAGGTTACATGGAATTAGCTTTGGTAAACATGTGGGGCTACAGGGATAGGGTAAAGGAGAGGGCCTGGTTAAATTACTCTGTCAGAGAGTCAGTGCAGACTTGATGAGCCAAATGGCCTCTTCAGCACCAAAGGGATTCTATGATTTTTTTTATGAGTCACTGACTGCCATTTGAGAAAAGATTCTTTGTTTCCTATCTAGAACATAGAACACTACAGCACAAACAGGCCCTTCGGCCCACAAGTTGTGCCGATCATATCAGCACCTACCAGGCCATAGAACTATATGTAACTCCCAATCCCATTAAATCCCATGTACTCATTCAGAAGTCTTTCAAAATACCCCAGCGAGTTCACCTCTAACACCACGGATGGCAGCCAATTCCAATCACTCACTACCCTCTGAGTGAAAAACTTACCACTAACATCTCCTCTGTACTTGCTCCCCAGCACCTTAAACCTGTGTCCTCTTGTGGCGACCATTTCAGTCCGGGGAAATAGCCTCCGAGAATCCACCCTATCTATTCCTCTCAACATCTTATCTCTATCAGGTTGCCTCTCAACCTTCGTCTCTCCAGAACAGACCTAGCTCTCTCAACCTATCTTCATAAGGCATGCCCCCCAATCCAGGCAACATCCTTGTAAATCTCCTCTGCACCCTCTCAATAGCTTCCACATCCTATCTGTCAACTAGTTTTCTATCCGTCTCAATACACTACCCTCAATCTCATGCACTTTAATTCTACACACTAATCTCTTATGTGGCATCTTGTCCACAAGTTTCAATGAAATCACCTCTCTATCTTTGGAACTCTAGCAAATACAGGTCCAGTTTCCACAATCTCTCTTCATAAGACAGTCTCTCCATCCTAGTGATTAATCTGGTGAACCTCCTTCTTGTGGTAAGTATATCATTTCTTAGGTAAGGAGATCAAAACTATATACCATACTCCAGGTGTGTGATCATCAAGGCTCTACATGCTGCAAATTTGGGATTTGCAAATGCAGCAAAACATCTTCATTCAAATCCCCTAGCAATGAAGGGTATATCATTTTACTTTCTAAATTGCTTGCTGCACCTGCACGTTAACATTTAGTGACTCATGAACAAGAAGATCATTAACATATCTATCAAAGACAGCTGTGCGATGTTGGTCTGAGGAATCGGATAACCCCCTATGGATCTGCTAAGAGTCAATAGACTGGTCAGTATTTAAGCACTCTGTCATGAGTCTGAACGAGTACACTATTACATTAACTGATTTCATTAATTTGTTGTAGAAAACTGTGCCAAAGAAGCAAATCCATGTGTTCCCCAACCAGAAACGGTGGATGAACAGCAATATCCACTGCTTGCTGAAGTCCAAGTCTGAGGCGTTCAAGTCAGGCAACACTGACCTATACAAGAAATCCAGATATGATTGAAGAGATCCATCAAAGATGCCAAAAGCCCAAGTTAGAGTGCCAGGCTAGCCACATGGACTCCCTCCAACTATGGCAAGGTCTGCAAGACATAACAAGCTACAAGCTGAAGGCATGTAAAATCACTGGCTCCAATGCACTCCTCCCTGATGAACTCAGTGCATTATGCCTGTTTTGAGCAAGAGATCAGCAAAAATACTCCCTCCATCCCAGGAGTCTTGGATGAATCTGTATCTGAGGTCACCATTGGCAACGTCAGAGCAGCTTTCTCAAAAGTCAACCCTCGGAAAGTGATTGACCCGGATGGGGTATCCAGATCAACACTCAGATCCTGCATGGATCAGCTGGTGGGGTATTCGTATACATTGTCAACCCCTCTTTATTTCAATCTGAGGTCCCTACTTGCTTCAAAAAGATGACCATCATCCCATTACCAAAGAAAAGCCAGGCGTCATGCTTTAATGATAATGGTTTGGTGGCTTTGACATACATCGTTATGAAGTGCTACGAAAGATTAGTCATGGCACAACTCGGTTCCAGCCTCCTGGACTGTCTGGATCCAATACAGTTTGCCTACCACCTCAACAGGTCCACAGTAGACGTCATCTCTTTGGCCCTGCACTCATCCCTGGAATGGCTAGATAACAAAGACACTTATGTCAGAGTCCTATTCCCATTTTGTTTCCCAAGGTCGCACCGGAGCAAGGTGTCTTCTTGCAAGCTGTTCCCGACATACCTTCTAATTCTATCTTTTACCCTCCTTCTCTATGAATGGTATGCTTTGTCTGTGTGCAATAAACAATACTTTTCACTCTATGTTAATACATGTGACGATAATAAATCAAATCATATATTCATAGACTACAGCTGTGCCTTAAACACCATTATTCCTACAAAACTCATCTCCAACGTGCTGGTCTGGGGCTCCACTCCTCCCTCTGCAATTGGATCCAAGACTTCCTATCCCACAGATCACAATCAGTAAGGATAGGTAACAATACCTTCTCCACAATCATCCTCAACATTGGCGCTCTGCAAGACTTTGTTCTCAGTCTCCTACCATACTTCTTATACACTTCTGACTGTGGCCAAATTCCCCTCCAACTCAATTTTCATAGGTGGTGATAGCACCACCTATGTGGGTTGAATTTCAACCAATGATGGGACAGAGTACAGGAAAGCGATAAGAAAATTTGGTGAACTGATGTGATGTCAATAATCTCTCCCTCATTGTCAACAAAATGAAGCGTAGTGGAGGGTATACCCCTGTCTATATCAATGGGGATGAAGTAGAAATTGTAAAGAGCTTTAAATTTTTAGATGTCCAAAAGTAGATGTCTAGTTAAAAAAGCCAACAAGGCCTCTACTTTCTCGGAAGACTTAACAAATGTGGCACATCCATGACAATTCTCACCAACTTCTACAATGCACCATAGAACCATTCTGGTTGTATCACAGCTTGGTATGGCTCCTGCTCTGCCCAAGACCACAATAAGCTACAAAGAGTCATGAACAAGGTTTAATCCATCACTCATAAGAACATAAGAAATAGGAGCAGGAGTAGGCTATCTAGCCCTTCGAGCCTGCCCTGTCATTTAATAAGATCGTGGCTGATCTGAAGTGAATCGGTTCCACTTTCCCGCTTTCTCTCCACAACCCTTAATTCCTTTGTCTATCAGAAATCTATCCACCCGTGACTTAAACGTATTCAATGAGGTAGCCTCCACCACTTCAATGGGCAGAGAATTCCAGAGATTCACCACCCTTTAAGTGAAGAAATTCCTCCTCAACTCTGTTCTAAACTGCCCTCCCCTTTTTAAAGGCTGTACTCTCTAGTTCTGCTATCCTTTCTAAGTGGGAAGAATCTCTCTACCTCTATCTAGCCCCTTCACTATGTTGTACGTCTCTATAAGATCCCCCCTCAGCCTTCTAAACTCTAATGAGTATCAATTCAATCTATTCAATTTCTCTTCATAAGCTAACCCCTCATAAAGAACAAAGAAGAAAACAGCACGGGAAACAGGCCCTTTGGCCCAACGAGCCCGCGTCGCCACCCCAATGTTCCCACCTCTACCCGTGATCCCTGTCTATGTTTATAGATCTATGGATTAAAAACCAAATTTGAGACAATTTAGGGAGAATTTGTTTTGCCAATTAGCCTAAGAGCACATCTTTGGGATGTGGGAGGAAACCGGAGCTCCCGGAGAAAACCCATGCAAGCACGGGGAGAATGCACAAACTACCACAGACACAGGCCCAAATCCATATATCTGCACAGCACAGCGATAGTCACTGAGCTGTCGTGTTGCCCATCAAATGGTCCAGGTCAAGCGTACACTAACAATGAGAAGCACTAGAATACTTCTGAAAAAATTCAAGAGCAGCCCTCTTACAACCCATTGCGGGTATGCCCCTTGTTAGACAACAAGGTGGTCCAAAGCACCTGTAGGATAAAAACAAGTACATCAATATCATCATCTATTCACACACTTCCCAGGGACTCCCAAGGCTCATGATCCCTATTTTAAATCAGTTTTCTATACCCCTCCATTCCCATTCTGTTCATGTGCCCATCTAAGTATTTCTTAAATAATTCCAGAGTGCCTGCCTCTACTTGGCAGCGCATTCCATACCCCCACCACCCTCTGTGTGAAAAAATTCCCTCTAGCATCCAAATTATACCTTGCCCTCCTCATCCTAAGCCTGTAACCCCTGGTGCTTTTCGAGTCATAGAACATAGAACATAGAACATTACAGCACAGAACAGGCCCTTCGGCCTTCGATGTTGCGCCGACCAATATAAAAAGCAATGCCCCTCCAAACTAAACCATTCCCTTCTCTTCCATATACTTATCAACTAACCTCTTAAACGCCACCAAACTTGGCGCATCTACAACTGCTGCAGGCAGGGCATTCCACTCCCGAACCACCCTTTGGGTAAAGAACCTACCTCTGATATCCGTCCTATAACTATCACCCCTTAATTTAAAGCTGTGTCCCCTCGTGCTAGCTTTTTCCATCCTAGGAAAAAGGCTATCACTGTCCACCCTATCTAAACCTCTAATCATCTTATATGTTTCGATCAGGTCCCCTCTTAGCCTCCTCCTTTCTAACGAAAACAACCTCAAATCCCTCAGCCTCTCCTCATAAGACCTGCCCTCCATACCAGGCAACATCCTGGTAAACCTCCTCTGTACCCTCTCCAATGCCTCCACATCTTTCTTATAATGTGGGGACCAGAACTGCACACAATACTCCAAGTGCGGCAGCACTAGAGTTTTGTACAGTTGCAACATGACGTTGCGGCTCCGAAATTCAATCCCTCTACCAATAAAAGCCAAGACTCCATATGCCTTCCTAACAACCTTCTCGACCTGACTGCCTACTTTCAGGGATCTATGCACATACACACCAAGATCCCTCTGTTCATCTAGACTACTAAGAATCCTACCATTTGCCCTATACTCTACACATTTATTATTTCTGCCATAGTGCATTACCTCACACTTTTCCACATTAAACTCCATTTGCCACCTCTCGGCCCAGCTCTGCAACTTGTCCAAGTCCCTCTGCAAACTATAACACCCCTCTTCACTATCTACCACTCCACCGACTTTAGTGTCATCTGCAAATTTACTAATCCATCCTTCAATACCCTCATCCAGATCATTTATAAAAATTACAAACAGCAGGGGCCCCAAAACAGACCCCTGAGGTACACCACTTGTCACCGAACTCCAAGATGAATATCTCCCATCAACCACCACCCTCTGTCTTCTATCTGCTAGCCAATTCCTAACCCAATTAGCTAAATCACCCTCTATCCCATACATCTGCATTTTCTGCAGAAGTCTTCCATGGGCCACCTTATCAAACGCCTTACTAAAGTCCATATATACCACATCAACCGCCTTACCCCCATCCACCTCCTTAGTCACTTTTTCAAAAAACTCAATGAGGTTAGTAAGGCACGACCTACCCTTCACAAAACCATGCTGACTATCTCCAATCAATTCATTACTCTCTAAATAACTATAAATCCTATCCCTAATTATTCTCTCCAATACTTTGCCCACCACAGAAGTAAGACTCACTGGCCTATAATTCCCTGGAAGGTCTCTCTTCCCCTTCTTGAACAACGGGACCACATTCGCTATCCTCCATCCTAGGAAAAATGATGGAGTCATTTCCTAGGAGTCCATCCTAGGAAAAAGCTTAACCCTATTTACTCTATCTATACCCTTCATAATCTTGTACACCTCTATTAGATCTCCTCCAAGTCTACGTCTTTCTAAGGAAAACAGTCCCAATTTGCCTAACTCTCCTCGTAACTCAGACCTTCCATACCAGGCAGCATCCTGGTAAACCTCCTCTGCACTCTCTCCAGAGTCTCCACGTCCTTCCGGTAGTAAGGCGACCAGAACTGGACGCAGTATTCCAAATGAGGTCTAACCAGCATTTTATACAACTGCAACATTAAACGCCAGCTCTTGTATTCTATACCCCTTCCTATAAAGACAAGCATACTATATGCTTTCTTCACAACCTTCTCCACTTGCTCTGCCACCTTCAGAGACTTGTGCACCTGCACCCCCAGTCTCTTTGCGTTTCTATACTCTTAATAGGTCTACCCTTTATCATATACCTCCTCGCTACATTCTTTCTCCCGAAATGCATCACCTCGCATTTATCAGGATTGAATTCCATCTGCCATCTATCTGTCCAAGCTACCAGCCTACGTCCTGCTGCAGCGCCTGACTATCCGCAAGTCCAGCTATCTTTGTATCGTCTGCAAACTTGCTGATCACTCCACTTACTCCCTCTTCCAAGTCATTTATATATATTACAAATAAAAGAGGTCCCAGTACTGAGCCCTGCGGCACACCACTAGTGACCGACCTCCAGCTAGAAAAACACCCTTCCACTATTAATCTCTGTCTCCTATTACCAAGCCAGTTACTTATCCATCTAGCTACCTGTTCTTGTATCCCATGAGCCTTGAACTTTTCAACTAACCTCCCAAGAGGGATTTTGTCAAATGCCTTACTGAATCCATACAGACAACATCAACAGCTCGCCCTTTGTCAACCGTTTTTGTCACCTCCTCAAAAAATTCTACCAGATTCGTAAGGCATGATCTCCCCTTAACAAAGCCATGCTGCGTATCCCTAATCAGATCACAATGCTTTAAGTGCCTATACATCCTATCTCTAAGAATCCCCTCCAACATCAAACTCACCGGCCTATAATTTCCAGGGTTATCCCTACGACCCTTTTTAAACAACGGTACAACATTAACTATTCTCCAGTCCTCTGGGACCTCACCTGTGTCCAAAGAAGAAACAAAGATTTGTGTTAGAGGCCCAGCAATTTCACATCGCACCTCCCTAATCAGCCTGGGATAAATGCCATCAGGCCCTGGACATTTATCAGTTTTAATGCTACATAAAAGCTCTAACACTTCCTCCCTCTGCATGGATATTTCCCTCAACTGGTCCACAGCTCCCCCAGAGACAGGAGCGGTCAACAAGCCCCTCTCCTTCGTGAATACTGACGCAAAGTATTCATTCAGGATTTCTGCCATTCCCTCAGGCTCTAAGCACAGTTCCTCTCCTCTGTCCCGAAGAGGTCCGATTTTTCCTCTAACCATCCTTTTATTCCGAACATAACAGTAAAAAGCCTTTGGATTTTCCTTAATCCTATCCGCCAAAACAATTTCATGACCCCTTTTTGCCCTTCTAACTCCCCATTTGAGCTCCCTCCACTCTCTCTGTATTCCTCCAATGATGTCTCCGTTCCCAGCTGCTTCGACCTATCATACGCCTCTCTTTTCTTCCTAACCAAATCCTCAATATCCCTAGTAATCCACCGCTCTCTAATCCTACCTTTCCTCTTAGCTGGCACATGTATTTCTTGCAACACTTTCAGTATTCCCTTGAAAGAGTCCCACATGCCTAACGTGGACTTACCCTCGAACAACTGTTCCCAATCAGTTTCCATAAGTTCGTGCCTAATCCGACCATAGTTAGCTTTCCCCCAATTCAGCACCCTCCCCCTAGGGCAACAAGCATCCTTTTCCATCTGTATCCTAAAGTAGACAGAATTGTGGTCACTGTTAGCCACATGTTCCCCTTCTACAACATCAACCACCTGCCCTGGCTCATTACTCAGAACTAAATCCAATATAGCCCCTTCTCTAGTTGGGCTAGCCACATACTGCTCCAAGGCCAATATATCCTTTCGCAAATACGGGGACCAAAACTGCACACAGTACTCCAGCTGCGACCTCACCAATGCCCTATACTGTTGCAGCAAGATCTCCTTGCTTTTATATTCTATCCCTTTCGCGATAAAGGCCAACATTCCATTCACCTTCTTGATCGTGACACTGAAACCAGCCTCCCATCCATTGACTCTCTCCACACTTTCCACTGCCTTGGCAAAGCAGCCAGCATAATTAAGGACTCCATGCATCCCAGACATTTTCTCTTCATCTTCTTCCATTGGGAAAAAGATGAAAAGTCAGGGGACATATACCAACTGACTCAAAAACAGCTTTTTCCCTGCTGCCATCAGAATTTTGAATAGACCTACCTTGCATCAAGTTGATCTTTCTCTACATCCCAGCTCCCACATATCACTCAACTGACGAAGGCACAATGGTCCAAAAGCTCATACTCACCTTCCGTGCCTACTAGGCACTATAGGGGCTGGGGTGCATTATCGATCCTAATAATCACATTATAATTTGATGTTTCAAGTTTCCTTTGTTCTTTGATTTTGCTCAGGCTGTTTCCCCTCCTTTTGGGAAGCTGCCCCTTTTACTTTATCCTGATTAAACTTGATTTTGTTTATTTTGACCTAAAAGAGGCCAAAAGCTCATGCTCCCAAATAAATCTGTTGGACTTTAACCTGTTATGCGATCTCTTACTTTGCCTACCCCAATCCAACACCAACATCTCCACATCATCCTAGCTATGATTGTAACACTACATTCTGCACTCTCTCCTTTTCTTCCATACGTACTGTTTGCTTTGTCTGTTTAGCATATAAGAGACAATACTTTTCACTATATACTAATACAAGTGGTAATAACAAAGGGCAGTATACTGGTAATACTGTTGCCGCACAGCTCTAGACATCTGGTTTGATTCCCAGTTTGGGTCAGTATTTGTGTGGAGTTTGCATGTTTTCCCCATGTCTGCATGGGTTTCCTTCAGATGCTCCAGTTTCCAAACACATTCTACGATATGCGGGATTGGCCATGCTAAGTTGCCCCTTAGTGTCCTGGGATATATAGATTAGTGGCATTAACAGGGTAAATATGTGGGCTTTTGGGAATAGGATCTTTGTAGGATGGTTGTCGGTGCAGAGTCAATGGGCCGAATGGTCTCCTTCTTGCACTGTAGGATTTCTATAAATCAAGTCAACATTTGAGTGGTAGTTCTGATAAGGGCAGACTTGATGGGCTGAAGGGCTTTCTCTGCCCTGTATGACACTCTCACATCTCTGTCCCCATTGCAGGAATACTTGGCCTTGTTGTTTCTACTCCACAAGTGGACACCATTCCCCTCAGATCCCATTAGCTGGGGGGAGAGGATGGGCTGGAAGGGGGAAGACACGGTAGAGGGGGGGCACTGGGAGAGGGGAGATAGGGTTGGGGGGTGGGGGAGGGAGGGAGAGCAGGATGCGGGGGGGAAACCAGTCACCTCCCACTCTTACCGTTCACCCCAAGTGCGCTGCCAGCCCCTCCCCCGCTCCCTTACCCCGGCCTCGGCCGTTAGAGCACGTGACCGTTACCCTGGCGACACCGCGCTGCCCGCTGGGAGCTGTAGTTCACAGGGTGGGGGTGTGCGGTGACGTCATAGGTCGCGCGCATGAAAGGCGCCGGGTGACGTCAGCGTCTCGCTGTCCACCGCAGCTCCCAGAGTGCAGTTGGACTAGATCTGGATCAGCTCCTCCTGTCACTCATCTCAAGGCGGGTTTGATAATATTCATTTATTTCGTAGAATCACCGGTCACAATTAGCTTGCTGTTCTAAATATAGAATAATCTGTATTTGATCAGGAAATGTATAAAAGTTATTTAGCCTTTAAAGGTAGTATGCCAGTGGATTATGGGAATTGCAGTTCGCCAGTGTTTTGCTATTGGCGCTGACATTGAAGAATGAACTACAAATCCCAGCATGTTAGAAAGAGTAGTGTGATGCGGGACGCCGCGGTCACATGGGGAGGGCGGGGTCAGGTGGCGAAACGCTTGGCGCTCTGGGAGTTGTAGTCATATCTCCGCACTTCACCCAGCTAATGGCTGGCGGAAGTCGCGCCACAGAACTACAATTCCCAGAGTGCGGTGCGCGGTGTACTGGCAGTGGGAAGGCAGAAGCCGGTCAGGCACGCGGCTTTTCCAGTTGCTTCTGTGAGAGCGGCACCGGCACCAACGGAAATTCGGCTTTTTCAGGTGAGGGGCCGTTAGGCCTTTTGTCTCTGGCCTTGGTGGTTAATTAAACACGATGCTGAAATTTTCCTCAGGATGGAGGCTGGCCCAGACCAGCGGCTGGCGAAGTCCAGAGTCCGGCTAGGCCTCAGCAAGCCGGGGCCTCCCAGTAAAGGGGAAATAGCAGCCTGACTCACTGTCGTCGTGTCCAGAAATAGAGAGCGTAAGGCCGAGTGTCTGGTCTTTGTTATCTCTGGGAGGTGGATGGAGTTAAAATACAGTTTATCCGTGTTAGATCAGGCTGGAGGGGCTGAATGGCCTTTTCATGTGACACGAACAATACATTTACTGGGGAGTTGTTTGCTTTTTATTTATTCCCTATTTAGGTGTTACATTTCCTGCTCATCCCGAATTGCCCTTGAGAAGTTGGTTGTCTTATTGAATCGCTGCAGTCCCTTAGGTGTAGATACACCCACAGTGCTGTAAAGGAGCACCAGGAGTTTGACCCACTGACAACAAAGAAATGACAATATATTTTCACGTCAGAATGGTGAGCGATTTAGATGGGAGCTTGCAAGTGGTAGTGATCCCAGTTATCTGCTGCCTTTGTCTTTCTGGTTGATAGTGGTTAGGGGTTTGGAAGGTGCTGTCTAAGCAAGCTTGCTGAGTTGCAGCAGTGCATCTCACAGATGTTGTACATGGCTGCCACTGTGTTCGTGATTGAGGGAGTGAATATTTCTGGATGGGATATCAATTAAGCCAGCTACATTGCCCAGGATGATGATGTGGTGTTGAAGTTCTGTAAACGTGGACAGGGATCGTGGGTGGAGGTAGGAACATCGGGGTGGCAGCGCGGGCTCGTTGGGCCCGAAGAGCCTGTTTCCCGTGCTGTTTTGTTCTTCGTTCTTTGTTGCACTCATCCGGCAAGTGGGAAGTATCCCATCACACTCAACTTGCAGAATTCCTGACCTCTGAGCTGCTCTTGTTGCCAAAGTATTCATTTGGTTAGCTTCTCTTCAATCCGTCCCCAGTGAATATTGAGGAGCTCAACAACTAAATGTCGAGCAATGGCTATGTTCCATCTTCTATTGGAGATGGTCGTGGCCTGGTATTTGTGTACTGCAAATTGTACTTGTCACTTATCAACCCAAACATAGGTGTTGACCAGATTTTGCTGCATTTGGACATGTCGCGAATGATGCTGAATATTGTGCAATCATCAGCAAACATTCTCACTTCTGACCTGATGATAGAAGAAAGGTTATAGGTGAAGCTGATTGGGCCTAGATCTCTTGCAGTGATGTACTGAACTGAGATGATTGACATCCAACAGCCACAGCTGGCTTGCTTTGTGCTTGGTACAACTCCAACTAGTGACTAGTTTTTCTCTCTTCCCATCACCTTCAGTTTTGCTTGTGCTCCTTGATGCTGCATTCACTGAAATGCTGTGCTGATGTCAAGCACCATCACTTTACTGTCTGGAATTCAGCTCTGTGCCCATGTTTGAACCAAGGCTGTAATGAGTTCAGGAGTTGAGTGACTGTTAAGATTGATGCTAATGATAATTAAGATGTGTGATTGTAAATCAGAGCCATTTTTAGTCATCCTCAGTCCTTATTGTTAGTGCATTCACTAAGCAAAGAACATAAGAAAGACAATTATAATGAACCTTTCTAAATCACTGGTTTGGCATCAATAGAAGAATTTTGTCTTTCTAGGGCTAAACAGTAGGCCTTGGCAATGGTCCAGAGAAAGTTTGAGAATGGTATCAAGAATGCAAGACTTAAGAGTCATAGAGGTTTACAGCATGGAAACAGGCACTTTGGCCCAACTTGTCCATGTTGCTCTCTTGACCATCTTGTCCACTTGAGTTGTCATCTTCAGGGGACTGTGGATCTGCACTCCTCGATCTCTCTGTATGCTAATATTTCTAAGAGGTCTACTGTTTACTGTATACTTTTGTAGTAGACTTTCCAAATAGCATCACCTAACATTTATCTAGATTAAGTTCCATCTGCCATCTTTTGGCTCTGCAGTACCCTCTGACAATCCTCCTCACTATCCAATACTCCCCTAGTTTTTGTATAATCTGCAAATTCACTAATCAGATCATCTACATTTCCTGACAAAACATTGAGGTCCCAGGGGTGATACTTGTGGAACACCACTTGTCACAAACCTCCAGTTAGAAAAGTACCCTTCCACAGCTAATCTCTGCTTTCTATACTCAAGTCAGTTTTGTATCCATCTCGCTAACTCACCTCAGATCCCATATGACTTCACTTTCTGTATCAGCCTGCCATGAGGAATCTTTGGTTAGTCATTTTATTTATTATCTTTTTGTTTCATCATAAAGGAGCTATGCAGTGTTATAAAATCTGTATATTAAAATAACAGTCAAATGGGTTGGTTGGTCTGGAGAGCACCAGAATGTCAATCCATCAGACTCAGAAATAGCAGTTCTCAAAATGACGGACACGAGACATGGAATCCATCGATGTGATAAATAAGCTGCAACTGTACTGCTGTGAAAGAGTTGATTGTCTGCCTGTGCCCTCTTCCACCAACCAATGAGATTGCATTCAACTGCTGGACTGCAGTTTTCAGTAATCTGGATTAAGATGAGTTATTGGTGCTGGCTCTCAGTTTGTTTTATTCTGATGTGGAGAGAAAATTCAAAACTAAACACAAAATTTAAACTGCAAAATATGTAGATGAAATCTGTGTGTGCAATAACGTAAAAGATAGAATCCGTGTGCGTGAAGACCTATCATAGCCCTGGTCATTCCAATACCACTGAAATTTTAGATATTTAAAAACTATGTATTTACCTTGTGATTCTGAACTCTTGATTGTTTACAGTCTCGTATCTCAATGAGCGCAGAAAGAATTTACCCATTGCTTTAAGGAATGGCAGTCACTGGAACAAATGGACTCGAGGCACAATATCCATCATTTGTAGGAAATAAATAAGATTGAGCATAGGCCTGTCATGCAGAACACTACAGCCTGTGTGTGACCTCAACTACAAATGACCCTGCATCCTCATTATCTTCTAGCTACACTGGCTTTTTAAAGCATACAGAGATGTCAGTGCCATTAGGAGGACTTATTCTTAATGCATTTATTCCTAATTTTGTTAAATATTCTTTCATAGGATGTGGGCATCACTGGCTAGGTCAGTATATTTATCACTCAAATACAAACACATTGGGTTTGTATTTCTGCTTCATTTTGATACATGCCGTTTACAAATGGAGTAAACTCGAACTATGTCATTGTGCAACGTTAAGCTTTGTAACAAGGAGGCAGTGACAATGTTCAAGAACTCTACAAACTAACTTTTACTCTCTGAAACTCTTCCCCATTTCATTGTTGTTGTCGTGAATCTTCATTGTGTCCTTTCCATCACTCAGCCTTTGATTGCCCAGAACTTCAAACTAGATATCTTAATCCACGCCACTGTTTGTACAAGTTCACCACACTCCCCTTATATTCAATATCCCCATGTATATATTCCACAATAGATTTTTTTGCAATTATCTATTGTTTTGAGTGCTATCACCATTTATAAAGACCAATGTGTCCTTATCCCTCCTGCTCTTTGCTAGTAGACTTTTAAATCTTGCTTTGCGTATTTTATACTCCAAGATATTTTACTGCATTGAATTGGCTGCCTTTTGTCAACCTGCCTATAGCTGCTCCTATTTTGGGCACTGATGAATGGCAAATTTTATATATTGATGGTATAATGCAATACTACTTTGAATTACAACGTGCTTTCTGTATTGTAACACATGTAACCACATTGTGGGATATCGTACTGAGTTACTCAGAAAGATGCAGGGTCAACTTTCTGGGTCACTCAGTGTGATATCCCACAAGGTGGGTCTTCTCATTTGGGACCCTAGGATTAGCCTATCAGAGGGTGGGAACGAGTCCTGTCAGTTTCCTCTCCTTGTCCTGTTTAGTGGATAGAGAAGCTGGGGTAAGCTGTAACTATATTTCGTTATCAAATAGTGGTGAGAACAAATCACTAGGTTGAGAATCCATTGAACAGTATCACCCCACAGAAACAAAACATAACATAAGAATATAAGAAATAGGAACAGGCATTGGCCATCTAGCCCTTCGAGCCTGCTCTGCCATTCAACAAGATCATGGCTGATCTGAAGTGGATTAGTTCCACTTTTCCGCTTTCTCCCCAAGGCACAGTGCCTATTTACCAAGCATAAGGAATGTTACCTCCCTGTTGTTGATAGTGTGTGCCTTTGTGGAATCGGGCCATTGCAGATTGCTGACCCAGTTGGAAGTGTATTGGTTGTTGCAGATGATGAATCATCACATCTGTTGCTTGGTGCTCTTTACAATGTCATTCAGTAATGAATCGTTGTTATTAAAGGATGGATGTGACAAACGACATTCACAGTAATTGAGATCTTAGTTACAAGGCAAACTGTGTATTCAAGCAAGGAACTGACAGCTTGGACAGTTGAGGTGCTGGCCCTTTGGGAAAACTTGCTGATATGATGATTTTGGATGTTGTTTGTAACGAAGGGCAGCAGCAAAGCCATTCCATTGACCTGATTTCAGTATGAGCTGTGAAAATGCCAAGTTTCTTACAAATTGCAGTGAATCAAGCTTGGGTCTGTCATAGTCATCATGCTGGGATTTGCAGATATGACCTGTGATTTGGCCTTCTCAAGTTGCTGCAGAATGGACCCAAAACACTCCAGTGAACTACTGAGGGAGTGCTGCAAAGTTGACAGTGCCATCTGTCAGATGAGATGTTAAACCAAGGCCCTGTCTATCATCTCAAGTACTTAGCAGGAGACTTCTCCTGGTTTTCTGGCCAACATTTCTCCCTCTAGCAACATCACAACAAACAGGTAATCTGTTCATTGCTGTTTGAGGGATCTTGCTATTTGTAAATTGTCTTCCACATTCCCTATATACAGCACTGATTACACTTCAACAGGATTTAATTAGTCTTAATCACTTTGGGATTGGTCTTGTACTTATGAAACATTTTTACACAATCCAAAGTCTATCTTTCCTGAACTAAACTTGCCCTCTTCCACTCCACCCGTACATTCACTGTTAGTGACTAATGCCAGTCTGACTCAACCACAGTATTTCTCAACTCCAACCTTTTCCGCAGTTTCCTGGATTGACTCAGAGCTTACCAGGATGAGGAGGTACGTCAGTCTGGAAGAAGCCATAATTCCTTATTCTTTATCTTGATATAGGCCTGTTGAAACATTTATTGTCAATGTGGTTTATCCAAAAGTAAAATGCATTGACCCTTGCTATGTCAGTCTTTTGTCATTCACTATTTGAGTCTTGCCCTCCTACCATGGTTTGATTTCCCTCTTTGCAGGCCTGTCTGTGTAAAGCTCAAGCTTGTCCTTTCTTTCCTGTTTCTAATCCTCCAACTCTGTTCATGAGCCTTCTGGCCTGCATACCCGTTCCAGGACTTGACTTTCTCTTTAGTCTCGGGCCATTCTGCCTGCAGTTTCACCAAAATACTCTATGACTTGGTTTAATTCTATTTGTTCCTGTTTCCAAGATTCAAGGGGAAGGTCGGGGGAGGAACTTATCAATTACTGAGACCAGCTGTCATTTTTGATGCTGTCACAGGGAGGCAGTATTGTATCACTATTACCATTGCAAGCTGCTTTCATTGTTTATTAAAACCTGAGTACTGAGCTCTCTGTTTCCTTGTGCTGAGCTTTGTAATTTCTCCTATTTTATGACTTCATGAATTTGTCACAAGTTGCCCTTGAGAAGATGATGAGTAGCTCGGTTGGGGACTGGATACACTCACACTTCTCACTCAGCGTGTGTGTGTGTGTGTGTCCTGTGAGCTTGGGACCCTGACATGCCTTCGTGTTCTTGTTATGGGGTGTAAGGGCCTGTGATTGGAGGTGAAGCTCCTTATAGGTTCTTCGCAAACACTTATCTGTTATACTGATATTTTTTGCACTGTGGCTTTGAAGACGCATAGAATGAATATGTGGGTCATGGGTTGGATTAGCCTGATGCAGAATGTATTGTTGGAGCCGCACTCATGCAGACAAATGGAGAGTATTCCATCACACTCCTGACTTGAGCGTTGTAGATAGTGGGCAGGTTTTGGAGAGTCAGGAGGTACGTTACTGTATTGGGAAGTGAAGCTGGTTTCAATCCATACTTGCAAAGATACAAATTGGGAACTGTCCAATTTTTCTCAGAAGACAATCTGTACATTCCTGCTATTAGTCTAGTAAACCTTCTCTGAGCTATTCCTACTGTATTTACATCTTGCCTTAAATAAGGAGATCAATACTGCACATAGTATTTGGTTTGATTTATTATTGTCACGTATTAACATACAGTGAACAGTATTGTTTCTTGCATTCTATACAAAGCGTACTATTCATTGAGAAGGTAAAGACAGGGTGCAGACTGTAGTGTTAGTCATAGCTAGGATGTAGAGAAAGATCAACTTAATACAATCAAAAGTCTGACAGCAGCAGGGAAAAAAAGTGGGAAAGAGAATGTCTGGAGTACCTGGGGTCCTTAATTATGCTGGCCGATTTGCTGAGGCAGCAGGAAGTGTAGACAGAGTCATGGGTGGGAGACTGGTTTGTGTAATGGATTGGGCTTCATTCATGACCTTTTGTAGTTCCTTGTGATCTTGGGCAAGGCAGCAACCACACCAAGCTGTTATATAACCAGAAAGAATTCTTTCCTTGTTGCATCTGTAAAAGTTGGTGAAACTTGGAACTGGTATGTCAAATTTCCTTAGACTTCTGAGAAAGTAGAGGCGTTGATGGACTTTATTAACTATAGTGTTGGCATGAAGGGGAACCAGGGCAGGCTGTAGGTGATCTGGATATCAAAAAACTTGAAATTCTTGGCCCTTTCTACTTTGTCCCCAATGATATAGACAAAAGATGTTCTCCTTTACGCTTCCTGAGGTCGATGACAATCTCCTTGTTGACTTTGAGGTTGCTACACCAGTTCACCAGACTCTCAACCTCATTCCTGTATTCTGTCTCATCATTGTTTGAAATCCAACACACTATGGTGGTGGTGTCAGCAAACTTAAAAAATCGAATTGGAGGAGAATTTGGCCGCACAGTTCTAGGTGTATGAGGAGTATAATAGGGGGCTGAGAACACAGCCTTGTGGGGCACTGATATTGAGGATGATTGTGATCACAATCAATGATTGTGATTGTGGTGTTGTTGCCTATCATTATTGATTGTGGTCTGTAGATTAGGAAGTTCAGGATCCAGTTGCAGAGGGAGGTGCCGAGGCCCAGGCCACTGAGTTTGGAGATGAGATGTGTGAGAATATTAGTGTTGAAGGCTGAACTGTAGTCAGTAAATAGGAGTCTGACATAGGTGTCCTTGTTATCTAAGTGTTCCAGAGTTGAGCAGGAGCAGGGAAATGGTATCTGCTGTGGACCTGTTACGGTGGTAGGCAAACTGTAGTGGGTCCAGCTAGTCTGGGCGATTTAAGTTGATTTGTGACATGACTAAACTTTCAAAACACTTCATGATGATGGATGTCAGATCCACCATCCGTCCAAGCATGCTGCTTAGTTTTTCTTAAGTACCAGGAGATGGTCGTCGTCTTGAAGCAGATAGGGACCTCAGACTGTTGTAAAGAGAGGTTGAAGATGTCTGTGAATGTCCCCACCAGCTGATCTGTGCAGGATCTGTGTGTGTGTCCAGGTACCCCATCCAGGCAAGTCATTTTCCTTGGGTTGACCTTTGAGAAAGCTGCTCTGACGTCTGCAGTGGTGATCCCAGTTACAGGTTCATCCAGGGCTTCCAGGGTAAGAGGCATGCTCTTGCTCAAAACAGGCGTAGAGCGCATTGAGCTCATCAGGGAGGCGTGCGTTGGAGCTGGCGACTTTATGTGCCTTCATCTTGTAGCTTGTTACGTCTTGCAGATCCTGCCATAGTTGGTGGGGTTCGGTGTGGCTTGCCTGGGACTCTAGTTTGGTCTGGTACTTTTGGCATCTTTGAATCTCCTTAGATTGTTCCTGGTTTTCTTGTTTAGGTCAATGTCGCCTAATTTGAATGTCTCAGACCTGGACTTCAGCAAGCAGTGGATAACCCTGTTCATTCATGGTTTCTGGTTGGAGGACACACAGCTTTGCTTCTTTGTCACAGTATTCTACACAGTTACTAATGACGTTAGTTACTGCAGTGGCATACACAGTTTTTAAATACTGACCAGTCCACTGACTCCAAGCAGTCTCCAAGCATAGGAGATCATCCGATTCCTGATTTGGCCTCACTAGTGTCCTGTACAACTGAAACATTATCTTCCTACTTTTATATTCAATTTCCCTTGCAATAAACAATAATATTCTTCTTGATTTTTCTAATTACCTGCAGAGTTGATGATATTTATCTAAATTAATTCTCTTTCTGCGCTTCCTCTCAAAATGGACAATTTCACATTTTCTCCACATTAAAACTCTATTTCCAGATCTTTGCCCATTGTGCTGGGGTGGCATGGTGACACGTTGGTTAGCACTACTGCCTTACAATGCCAGGGATCCAGGTTCGATTCTTGGCTTGGGTCACTGGGTGGAGTCTGCATGTTCTCCCTGTGTCTGCCTGGGTTTCCTCCCACAGTCCAAAGGTGTACAGGTTAGGTGAATTGGTTGTGCTAAATCGAGCCTCTGTACCTGAACAGGCGCCGGAATGTGGCAACTTGGGGATTCTCACAGTAACTTCTTTGCAGTTACTGCTATATTACTTGTGCTATAGTATTTATAGTAATAAATTAGTTTATTATTACTACATATTTATTAGTCACAGGTAAGTCTATGTGATTAATAAATAAACTTTAAGACTCACTTACATTCTCTTGTAGCCTCATTATGTTGTCTTTGTGATTTTATAGAACAGTACAGCACAGGAACAGGCCCTTCGGCCCACAATGTGGTCATAGAATCCCTACAGTGGAGGAGGTGGCCATTTGACTCCTTGAGCCTGTACTGGTCACAATCCCATCCAGGCCCTATCCCCATAACTCCCTGCATTTACCCTGCTAATTCCCCTCTGACACAGGGGAAGTTTAGCATGGTCAAGCAACCTAACCTGCACATTTTGGACTGAGAGTAAACCAGAGCATCCAGAGAAAACCCATGCAGACAGAGTGTGCGAACTCCACACAGACAAGGACCCGAGGCTGGAATTGAATCTGGATTCCTGACACTGAGGTAGCAGTACCAACCAGTATGCTGGTGCCAAACATAACTAATCCCTTTTGTCTGCCCTTGGTCCATATCCCTTTAATCCTTGCATATTCATGTGCTTATCTGAAAGCCCCTTAAATGTTCCAATCATAACAAAGGTTTCATGGCTAGCATTTAATTCCATGTTTTAAATTAATTGAATTTAAATTCCTCCAGCTACCACAGTGGGATTTGAACTTATGACTGCAACCTGGGCCTAAGGATCAATAGTCCTGTGATGTACCCTGGTCTGTCTTTGTGTCATTAGTAAATTTAGCAACCATCCCCTCAGTCCCTTCATCCAAATCGTTTACTTCAATTGTAAAATCAAATCATATACTTCAATTTTAAACAGTTGAGTTTCCAGCACTAATTACTCTGGCACAATTCTGTGAATGTTGCTGTCTCCATGTGCTTGTAGATTTAGATGGGGGACTGAGTAGTTTTGTGGTATAAGATTAGGGCAGTGCATGGAGATTGGCTCCCCTGAAACATTGGCCCCATGTTGTTGTGTAAAAGTCAGATTAGAAATCTAACCACTTCCCTTAATACATTACTTTTTCTTTTACACAGGTTGTACTTCCACTAACACAAACTAACCAACAGCAATGCCTTCTGACTTGGCCAAGAAAAAGGCAGCAAAGAAGAAGGAGGCCGCTAAAGCTCGTCAGCGTAAATCTAAGAACACAGATGGGCCTGAGGAGAATGGTGATGTTGGTGCAGAAGTGGTGAATGGTGAAAGGCCACAGATGAATGGCTCTTCTGTTCATGATGCAGGTTTGGGTTTTGTCAAGCAATGTTCAGCATCCCTCTCTATGAAGGCTCTCTGTTCATTCCCTTACACCTGTGCAGACATTGTCCATTCTGTAGTTTGAATGCAGTCTGATTCTGGATATCTAATGGGAGGTTCCGGAAAGGCTACATAATGATTAAATCAGTGGTTCCAATCTTTTTGTATGTCACAGCACATTTTTATCCTTTAAAAACTATTGATGCTCACTTATTTTTCCAACTGAGCTGCCTGTGAACTAAAACCCCATTTCTCTGAAAGCTAAAAGCACTTTGATTTGATTTATTGTCATATGTATTAGCATATAGTGAAAAGTATTGTTTCTTATGCACTATACAGACAAAACATACAATTCATAGAGAAGGAGAGGTGAGAGTGCAGAATGTAGTGTTACAGTCATAGCTAGGGTGTAGAGAAAGATCAACTTAATGTGAGGGAGGTCGGTTCATTGAAAAGTTTTGGTGGCAGCATGTTTCTTTTGGTGTTGGGCAGCAGCCATTCCAAGCTGTGACACAACCAGAAAGAATGCTTTCTGTGGTGCATGTATAAATGTAATTGTAGTGGACATATCAAATTTCCTTAGTCCCCTGAGAAAGAAGAGGCATTGGTGGGCTTTCTTAACTACAATGTCGGCATGTGGGGATCTGGACACCTAAAAACTTGAAGCTTGCAACAATTTCTGCTTTGTCCCCACTGATGTAGACAAGGACATGTCAGTGGCAATCTTCTTCATTTTGTTGACATTGAGGCAGAGATTATTGTTGTTGTACCAGTTCATCAGATTTTCAATCTCTTTCCTGTACTCTGTCTCGTCGTTGTTTGAGATCCGACCCACTATGGTGGTGTCATCAGCAAACTTTAAAATTGAGTTCATGTTTTAATAGAATTTTCATTAGTTGAAGCAATTTACAATGAAAGCCTTATAGAACATAGAACATTACAGCGCAGAACAGGCCCTTCGGCCTTCGATGTTGCGCCGACCAATTATGAAAAAAAGCAATGACCCTCCAAACTAAACCATTCCCTTCTCTTCCATAAACTTATCAACTAACCTCTTAAACGCCACCAAACTTGGCGCATCTACAACTGCCGCAGGCAGGGCATTCCACTCCCTAACCACCCTTTGGGTAAAGAACCTACCTCTGATATCCGTCCTATAACTATCACCCCTTAATTTAAAGCTGTGTCCCCTCGTGCTAGCTTTCTCCATCCTAGGAAAAAGGCTATCACTGTCCACCCTATCTAAACCTCTAATCATCTTATATGTTTCGATAAGGTCTCCTCTTAGCCGCCTTCTTTCTAACGAAAACAACC
Organism: Sphyrna mokarran; assembly: GCA_024679065.1. NCBI lineage: Eukaryota > Metazoa > Chordata > Chondrichthyes > Carcharhiniformes > Carcharhinidae > Sphyrna > Sphyrna mokarran. The sequence continues at coordinate 3,173,366 of JAGIQG010000007.1, forward strand.
TCAAATCCCTCAGCCTCTCTTCATAAGACCTGCCCTCCATACCAGGCAACATCCTGGTAAACCTCCTCTGTACCCTCTCCAATGCCTCCACATCTTTCTTATAATGTGGGGACCAGAACTGTACACAATACTCCAAGTGCGGCCGCACTAGAGTTTTGTACAGTTGCAACATGACGTTGCGGCTCCGAAATTCAATCCCCCTACCATCGAACATCGAAGGCCGAAGGGCCTGTTCTGCGCTGTAATGTTCTATGTTCTATAAGGCTTTCATTGTAAATTGCTTCAACTAATGAAAATTCTATTAAAACATGAACTCAATTTTAAAGTTTGCTGATGACACCACCATAGTGGGTCGGATCTCAAACAACGACAGTGATAGCCTTTTTTCATAGCCTTTTTCTTAGCCTTTTTCCTAGGATGGAGAAAGCTAGCACGAGGGGACACAACTTTAAATTAAGGGGTATGAGTTATAGGACGGATATCAGAGGTAGGTTCTTTACTCAAAGAGGGATTAGGGAGTGGAATGACCTGCCTGCAGCTGTTGTAGATGCGCCAAGTTTGGTGGCGTTTAAGAGGTTAGTTGATAAGTATATGGATGAGAAGGGAATGGTTTAGTTAGGAGGGGCATTGCTTTTTATTTTGGTCGGCACAACATCGAAGGCCGAAGGGCCTGTTCTGTGCTGTATTGTTCTATGTCTATGTTACCAATAAAAGCTAAGACTCCATATGCCTTCTTAACAACCTTATCGACTTGACTGCCTACTTTCAGGGATCTAAGCACAAATACACCAAGATCCCTCTGTTCATCAACACTATTAAGAATCCTACCATTAGTCCTATAAAGTCAGTTTGAAGTGAAATACAATATTTATTAAAAATATGCACAATTTAAAAGTGTTTCCCATTAAAGATTTCAATGGTTTTCAGGTTTTTTTTTTGTAAGCCTACATTTCTGAATTGAAAGTTCACAAACAGAAGAAATATTGTGGGCATTTTAACCGCAATGTTAGTGTGACACCCGGACCTGCCTCTCCTGATTCAGGGCTCACTGGTAACAGAGCAACTTACAGGCCTTGCTCACCTGACAGGCACTCCCTTTTTATTGAAAAAACCAACTCTTGCAGGTTGTGAGGAGTGTAAGGGTATTGTGAAAACACAATCTGAAATAGATGAGATTCTAGTCTCGTAAACAACCAAAATGCCAGGGGCATCTGCAAACTTTAGATTTAGTGTGTGATCCATCCTGAGCTCTATAAGTCTCTCCTTTTAGTGACAATCTTTTGAATTAAAAACAAAGTAAATGAAGTGGATCACATACTCAGTCAAAGTCTTTCATACATGTGGAAGGGGAGTGGCATTTAACTTTCTCTCTTGTGTTTTAAGGTATGTGGTTTTGAGGTCAAATATGGTTTTTCCAGCAGAACTTGATACAGCTTAAACATCAGAATCCACACACACTTGCTTATTCCTGCCAAAGAGTCAGTTCTAATCTGAAGTCTTGAAATTTATCTGTAGCCGCCAGAATGTTTTTTATATAGAATCCCTATGGTGTAGGAGGAGACCAGGGGATTTTCACAGAAACTTCATTGCATGTTAATGTAAGTCTATTTGAGATACAAATAAATACATTTAGTCCATTGAGTCCCTGCTAATCCCCCTGATACCTGGAGGAAGCCCACACAGACACAGGAGAACGTGCAAGCTCCACACACACAGTGACCCAAGCTGGGAATTGAATCTGGATCCCTGGCATTGTGAGGTAGCAGTGTTAACCACTGTGTCACCCCTTCGTTTTAACATTCAGCTCATTCAGGTGGCTGAATATAACAAAGATACAAGCTGAGTATTCCAAGAATGATCATATATTAATGTGTGGGACAGTTGATACAGAGGCGAAAACTCAATGCATTACGGAGCTCATAAACAGAAGAAAGGACGTTTACCTGCATGAGTAAACTCTGGTACTTGGCTCCCAACTCTTCACACACTATAGTAAACAAATGCACTTTCAAAGGGTGTAATTTTTATACAATTTATGATTTTCATTGCTTGGTCTGATACCAGCTAACTCAGGTGGCATGGTTTTGACAGCACAGTTTCATGGTGCTGGATAATGTGGCTGACTTGGATGTCAGGATCCTGTTCATTGTTCTTCCTCATAAATCCTTTGCTTTCTGTTACGGGAGTTGCTCCATCAGTGCAGATGCTGTTGCAATTGATTCGGTCACAGTTGTTTTTAAGCAGGTTTGATTCAAAAGGTTTCATCTTTGTTTGGAGGGGCGTTGCTTTTTATATTGGTCGGCGCAACATCGAAGGCCGAAGGGCCTGTTCTGTGCTGTAATGTTCTATGTTCTATCTCTGGTCGCATGACTGGGCAATTCTTTGCAAAAGAAGAAATCCTCTTTGATAGGATCCTTATCAACATGTCTGACATGAATTGGCAGCCCACCCTAATATCTATGGAATCATCAATTTGCAGGGCAGATTTTCCACTCATCTCTAACTTCCCTTGATGCATCTGTTCAATATCAGTACCTAGAACTTTGATGTTGTGGCCATTTCAGAGACATGGATAGAGTGGGGACAGGAATGGTGGCTGCAGGTTCCGGGGTTCAAATGTTTCGGTTAGAGTAGAGAAGGAGGTAGAAGGGGGGAGGCGTGGCATTATTAGTCAAAGTCTGTATCCCAGTGACAGAAAGTAAATTTGATGAGGACTTGTCTGTTGAGGTAGTAAGGGCTGAGATTAGAAACAGGAGAGGAGAGGTCACCCTGTTGGGAGACCTCCTAAAAGTTCTAGAGAGGTAGAGGAAAGGATTGCAAAGACGGCCCTGGACAGGAGTGAAAGTAAGAGGGTAATTATTATGGGAGACTTTAACTTTACTAATATTGATTGGAATAGCTATAGCTCTAGCTCATTAGAGGGGTCAGTTTTTATACAAAGTGTGTAGGAAGGTTTTTTGACTCAGTATGTAGATAGGCCAACTAGAGGTGAGGCTACATTGGATTTGGTGCTAGGCAATGAGCCAGACCAGGCATTAGACTTGGAAGTAGGTGAACATTTTGGTGATAGTGACCACAATTCGGTTACGTTCACCTTAGTGATGGAAAGGGATATGCATGAACCTGGGGGCAGTAGTTATAGCTGGGGGAATGGTAATTATGAGGCTATTAGAGAGAATTAGGGTGCATAGGTTGGACTAGGAAACTACAGGGGATGGGAACATCTGAAATGTGGAGCTTATTCAAGGAACAGCTGCTGCAAGTCCTTGATAATATGTCCCTGTCAGGCAAGGAAGAAAAGGTCGAGTAAGGGAACCGTGGTGTACTAAAAAAGTTAATTCGCTGGTGAAAAGGCAAAAGGAGGCTTATGTCAGGATGAGGCATGAAGGCTCAGTTAGTGCACTGGAAAGTTATAGATTAACCAGGAGGGAGCTAAAGAGTGAGTTAAGAAGAGCTAAAAGAGGACACGAGAAGACTTTGGCTGATAGGATCAAAGAGAATCCTAAAGCTTTCTTTACATATGTTAAGAATAGAAGATTGGTTAGAGAAAGATTAGGGCCAGTCAGAGACAGCAGTGAGAAGTTATGCGTGGAGCCTGAAGAGATTGGAGAGGCCCCAGGGGACTTATCTATTTTCAAACCCTCAAGAATATCTAAGAGCTCCTCCTTATCTACTTCAATACTATCCAGTTTACAACCCTGTATGCCAGTGTTCTCCACAACTACATTTACGTCTCCCTGCATGAATACCGAACAGAAATATTTCTGTTCGGTATTCATGCAGGGAGACGTAAATGTAGTTGTGGAGAACACTGGCATACAGGGTTGTAAACTGGATAGTATTGAAGTAGATAAGGAGGAGCTCTTAGATATTCTTGAGGGTTTGAAAATAGATAAATCCCCTGGGCCGGATGGGATTTACCCTAGGATTCTCTGGGAGGCAAGAGAGGCGATTGCAGAGCCTCTGGCTCTGATCTTCAGGTCGTCGTTCGTTACAGGTATAGTGCCGGATGACTGGAGGATAGGGAATGTTGTCCCATTGTTCAAGAAGGGGAATAGAGACTTTCCTGGGAATTATAGACTGGTGAGTCTTACTTCTATTGTGGGCAAAGTATTGGAAAGAATTATTAGGGATAGGATTTATAGTTATTTAGAGAGAAATGAATTGATTGGGGATAGTCAGCATGGTTTTGTGAAGGGTAAGTCGTGCCTTACTAACCTTATTGAGTTGTTTGAAAAGCTAACTAAAGAGGTGGATAAGGGTAAGGCAGTTGACGTGGTATATATGGACTTTAGTAAGGCATTCGATAAGGTTCCCCGTGGAAGGCTTCTGCAGAAAATGCAGATGTATGGGATTGAGGGTGATTTAGCTAATTGGCTAGCTGATAGAAGACAGAGGGTGGTGGTTAATGGAAATTATTCATCATGGAGTTCGGTTACAAGTGGTGTACCTTAGAGATCTGTTTTGGGGCCTCTGCTGTTTGTAATTTTTGTAAATGATCTGGATGAGGGTATTGAAGGATGGATTACTAAATTTGCAGATGACACCAAAGTTGGAGGAGTGGTAGATAGTGAAGTGTTATAGTTTGCAGAGAGACTTGGACAAGTTGCAGAGCTGAGCCGAGAGGTGGCAAATGGAGGTTAATGTGGAAAAGTGTGAGGTAATTCACTTTGGCAGGAATAACAAGTGTGTAGAGTATAGGGCTAATGGTAGGACTCTTAATAGTGTTGATGAACAGAGGGATCTAGGTATATATGTGCATTAGATCCCTGAAAGTTGGCAATCAAGTCGATAAGGTTGTCAAAAAGGCATACGGAGTCTTGGCTTTTATTGGTAGGGGGGATTGAATTTTGGAGCCGCAACGTCATGTTGCAACTGTACAAAACTCTAGTGCGGCCGCACGTGGAGTATTGTGTGCAGTTCTGGTCCCCACATTATAAGAAAGATGTGGAGGCATTGGAGAGGGTACAGAGGAGGTTACCAGGATGTTGCCTGGTATGGAGGGCAGGTCTTATGAGGAGAGGCTGAGGGATTTGAGGTTGTTTTCGTTAGAAAGAAGGCGGCTAAGAGGAGACCTTATTGAAACATATAAGATGATAAGAGGTTTAGATAGGGTGGACAGTGATAGCCTTTTTCCTCGGATGGAGAAAACTAGCGTGAGGATGTTGCCTGGTATGGTGGGAAGGCCTTATGAGGAAAGGCTGAGGGACCTGAGGTTATTTTCATTAGAGAGAAGAAGGTTACGCAGTGACCTAATTGAGGCGTATAAGATGATCAAAGGACTGGATAGGGTGGATAGTGTGAGCCTTTTTCCTCGGATGGTGATGACCAACATGAGGGACATAACTTTAAATTAAGAGGTGGTAGTTATAGGACGGATGTCAGAGGCAGGTTCTTTACACAGAGGGTGGTGAGGTCGTGGAATGCCCTGCCTGCAGCAGTTGTGGACTCGCCTACTTTGGGGGCATTCAAATGGTCGGTGGATAGGCACATGGATGATATTGGAATAGTTTAGGTTAGAGGGTCCACTGGCCGGCGCAACATCGAGGGCTGAAGGGCCTGTACTGCGCTGTTATGTTCTATGTTCTAAGGTAGTGGTGATGAGAAAAGTATCAGCCATGATTGAATGGGTGGAGCAGATTCGGTGGATCAAGTGGCCTAATTCTGCTCCTATATCTTACGATCTTATCTCCCTGCCCTCTTTAGGGATTTGTGGGTATACATTCCAAGATACCTCTGATCTTCAGTACCTAGGGTTCTACTATTTGTAGTGTAATCCTTTGCCTTGTTAGCCCTCCCCAAGTGCAATAATTCCTACTTTTCCCGGTTGAATTCCATTTGCTACTGCTCTGCACATCTGACCAGTCCACTGATTCCTTTCATGCAGCTTATGACTATCCTCCTCGCCATTTACCACCCAATTTTTGTATTATCTATGGACCTCGATCATACCCCCTATATTCAAGTTCAGATCACTAATGTACATCACAAATAACAAGGGTCCCAGCCCTGAGCTCTTGACCATCGTCCCCTGCTCTCTGCTTCTCAGCCAAATTTGGATCAAATCACTTTGCCTTAGGTTAAGAAAGTAAGGGCCCATGAGATCCATCTGATATGAGGCACCTTATTAAAGGTCTTACTAAAGTCCGTATAGACCACATTAAATATATTACGTTCATCAATACTCCTGGTTAGCGCTTCAAAAAAAATTGATTAGGCTTGCCAAGCACAATCTTCCCTGAACAAATCCATGCTGACTGTCCCTTATTGGCCCATGCTGACTGTCCCACTGTTAATACATTCTGTCTTTTGGGATTCTCTCTAGTCATCTTTTGCCAATTGCTCACTAGTGAGTGCGATTGTCAGCTGAGAAACTCTGTTACTGATCATGGATTCTGTGGGTCCTTATGTGGATGATGAGCCTGATCCTAGAGCCACATCTTTGACCGCACACTTGGCAGGCGTTTACAGGAGGGTGGGTTTGATCCTTGGACTTGGAATCACTGGGATTCCTTTTCTTTTTACTGTATCCTCAAAGAATTGTATCTCTTCAGTCAGGAGGTTCTTCCAAGTAGGTCTCTTTTGAGCAAGAGTCTTCCAGGCATTGCTGTCCATGTTGTTTTTCTTGAGCTAAGCCTTCAGGGAGCCTTTGAATCTTCCTTGAACTGGGTGAAGGAGATTTGCTTTGGCAGTTAGGACTCTGATATCTTAAGCACATGGCTTGCCCAGCGGAGTTGGTTTTGGATGATCATTGTCTCAAATCTGGTGCTCTTGCATCCTTCAAGGATGCTGATGTTAGTACGCCTGTCCTCCCAGATGATGCAGGGAACCCATCTCAGATAGCTTTGGGTGAGTCTTCAGGGCCATGAGATGGTGTCTGGACATAATTAAGTTCCTTAGTTGTGTGCAAGAATTGGGAAGACAACTGCCGTGTAAATAAGGATCTTGGTGTCAACATGAATGTCACGTTCGTCGAAGACTTTAGGCCAACAAGGACCAATGTTTTGACTTTGTTTAATCATTCATGAGGATAGATGTCAAGAATGTGAATCATAGCTATGGGAAAAGCTGCATCATGCTAGGATGAGTGAGGACTACTCACTGGAAATAGTGTTTGTTTCTCATCTCTATAATATTGCAAAAGAGATGTCAAGCCATTTACAAAGATAGTTATTTGTTAGTTCTATTTAGCAGAACGATGGAATTGGCTATGGCTATCAACTCTGGAAAAGTCTTCTATTAAGATGTTTACAATTATCAAATGGTTTGATAGCTTTGTGAAGAGAAAGTGTTTGTACTTGTGGGGAAGGCCAATAGGTAGGGGTGAGGGGAAAATAGAGGGATTTACTGATAGGATGAGATGACAAGGATTGGAGAAGGTGGGACATGAACACTGGCATTGACCAGCTGGGCTGAATGGCCTGCTCCTGTGCTCACTCAGTGCTGTCATTTTTGAAAAAGAAGAGACTGTCCAATGGCATCAGGTGTTCACTAAGTATTGAACATCTACTCTGACCGTTTAGGCTGAATAACATCCTCTGTACTAGCTCTTGTGTTGTGTATCCTGTCCTGCATGCTGCCTCTGAATTGTGACATGATTTCTCCTCCCACAGGAATAACACACATTACCAATGAGCTGGATGATTTTGAACTGAAGAAGGCAGCGGCACGAGCAGTCACAGGTGTACTGACCTCGCACCCCAACAGTACAGATGTTCACATCATTAATTTATCACTCACGTTCCATGGTCAGGAACTACTGAGTGACACTAAGCTGGAGCTGAACACTGGCCGTCGTTACGGGTTGATTGGTCTCAATGGCATTGGTAAGATTACAGGCTTGGTGAGCAAAGGTAGTTGTGGCTTGTAACTCTGAAGTGTTCGGGGGGTTGACAGCTACTGGTCACAGTTTTAATAGCTGCTTTTCTTCTTGGGTGTGGAGTAAATTTTGTGAAGTATTTTCAAAAGCTGAAGGAAATGGCCGTATCAGGAAGCCTTAACAGCAATATGTCATCACCCTTTGGGGTGACACAGACTGGCACTGTGTGATCAGGGCACATGGGTGTGTGGCATTCCACCAATGAGTTTGGGATTCAGAGGCATTTCTTCAGAGCATTGAGTTGGGGCCCTTGACTATCTTGGTAATAAGTTGGGTTTTTTGAATAGTGTAAGGTTCTCAGGGCCAGTGCTGTTTTCACAGGTTATTTCATCTCTTATCACTTGTAACAAAATGGAGCCTGCAGATGCTGAGATAGAAATGTAGAAACTGGTTCTTGACTCTTATTTCTCCAGGTAAATCCATGCTGCTGTCTGCTCTGGGTCACCGGGAGTTGCCAATACCAGAACACATTGACATTTACCACCTCACACGGGAGATGCCGCCCAGTGATAAAACCCCACTCGACTGTGTGATTGAAGTTGACAAGGAACGTATGGAATTGGAAAAGGAGGCAGAGCGTCTCGCCCATGAAGACTGTAACTATCCATTTGCACTTTGTTTTCCTGTTTGTATTGGTTACAGTTTGTGTTCTGACAATGGGTTAAAGTTGATCTGTGCTATCACATGTAATATGAGAGAGCTGGTTTGAATCTTCCTCTCAGTAATTTAGTGAATTTCTATTAATCTGGTTTGCACTCATTGAAACTCTGCATTGTTGCAAGATTCTGTGTGTTGTAAATTTCCCCATATTATGATGCAGCTGGGGTTTATTGCTCTGAGGCTATTACCAAGGCCAGACTGTACAAACAGAAATGGGCTCTGTCCATTACTGACCACTAACACAGATCACTAAATTATTACATACCAGAAACCTGGAAGAAGTGGTTTATGAACGGTTGCAAATTGAAGTGCTGATTGTGATTTATCTTTGCAAGTACAGATGCAGCTTTAAAGGCTGGCTCTGAGGAAATTATTTTGCAGTGAGTTACATTTACCTGAGTTTTGGCTGAAAGCTGCAGGGTAGCCCAACTCTTTTAGTCAGCATCGGAGTTAGTGCTTATAACTTCCTAAGCGTGCATTTACAAGGAGCTGCTTCTGTTTTGTTGTTTGTGTCACACCTTAACATCCCTATTCTGCCAACATATGAATGTGGCATTGATAGATAAATATACTTTTTTCTGGTTGATTGTGGGATAGATATTGACTAGTACAGCAAGGATAACTATCCTGCTTGACTTTAAAATAATGACATGGATATTTTACCTGAATGTTTAATGCTTCATCATAAAGATGACATTGCTCATCCAGCTTTGTACTCTAGTGTTAACCCTGATTTTTTTAAATTATGTTTTGGAGTGGGGCTGTGGTGTGCAGAATAATTGTCCTGAGTTCTCACTGCATTTCATTAATGTTGGGCTGCTTTCTTTGTGCTTTTGGTGCAGCCCTTGCATTTACAGAGTTCTGTTGGAGATCTGAATGTGGTGACGTGTGAAAGATATGGTCTTTTACTCTGCTGTATCCAAACCCTGAGTACTGCCACTCCAACTGTGGATAGTCAGTGTCTGTGCATTGTGACCAGTAAAAATTCTTTATACCAAACTGAATTTTACCTTCTGACCTTTGATCTTTCTCCGCAGCTGAGTGCGAGAAGCTTTTACAAATCTATGAGCGTTTGGAGGAATTGGATGCAGACAAGGCTGAAGTGCGAGCATCACGGATTCTCCACGGCCTTGGATTCTCGCCAGCCATGCAGCGGAAGATGATGAAGGATTTTAGTGGAGGCTGGAGGATGAGAGTGGCCCTTGCCAGGTAACTGAGCATGAGATAGCAATCCTGCATTGTGGGGAAGGGCTTAACGTATGATTTTAAAATAAAATGGATTGCACTTTACCTCTTTTGCTCTTTGCTTCCTCCTTCTCTCCATTCCCAATTTAATTGTTGCAGGCAGAGGTTTCTGGACTCACAATCTGATGCTTCATTCACTTTCCAGTCTCTTGCCCCTATAGAACTTGTCAGTCCTGAACCTCAACACAACCTTAATGTTTGAGGTGGTCAGATTCTGTGGAATATAGCCTGTGTAATAGCTTTCTCCTGATGCATTCTGTTTTGCTGATTTCTGGCAGTCCTTATTGGAATTAGTAGATATAAAATTAGAGTTCATCCAGTATTAAACTGGATGCCAGTATCTTGGTTTGGCCAATGTTGAGGTTATGTATTAGTATTCCTCCCTCAACATCACCTGGCTGTAAGGACGAGTACTGAAGTTACCAGAATTAAGTAGAATATAGAACACTATAGCACAGTACAGGCTCTTCCGCCCTCAATGTTGTGCCGAGCTTTGTACATACCCAAGATAAAGCTATTCTGCTCCCTATCGTTCTGGTGTGCTCCATGTGGCAATCCAGTAACCTCTTGAAAGTTTCTAAAGTGCCTGACTCCCTTATCACAGCAGACAGTGCATTCCACACCATAAGAACCCCAATTGCTCTGAGTAAAGAATCTACCTTGGACACCCCTCCTACATTTCCCACCATGAACCTTATAGTTATGCCTCCTAGTTAACAGCTTCAACCACCTGAGGAAGCAGTCTCTGTACATCCACTCTATCTATCCTCCCTGTTGTCTTATAAACCTCTAAGTTGCCTCTCATCCTCCTCTGCTCCAAAGAGAAAAGCCCCAGTTCCCTCAACCTTTCCTCATAAAACCTCCCCTCCAAAACAACAGCATCTTATCCAATTGGCCACATTTCCTTCTATCCCACACCTCCTTACTTTCTTGATGAGCCTACCATGGGGAACCTTATCAAACACCTTACTAATATCCATGTATAAGACATCAACTACTCTACCTTCGTCTACACACTTGGTTACCTCCTCAAAGAGGACTTACCCCTCACAAAAACGGGGTGACTATCCTGGATTAAGCTGCATTTTTTTCAAATGGTCATAAATCCTATCTCTCATGACTCTTTCCATTAACTTACCGACTACCAAAGTAAGACCAATTGTCTTATAATAATCAGGGTCATTCTTATTTCCTTTCTTGCCACTCTCCAATCCCTGTGGACAGTGAGGACCCAAAAGATCAAAGCTAAAGGTCCTCAATCTCATCCTTTACCTTCCAAAGTATCTTAGGATATACCCAATCTGGCCCAGGGGACTTATCGACCCGACCCTCAGATGTTTCAAAATTGCTAATACATCTTCCCTCAGAATATCTACCTCCTGTAGCCTATCAACCTGTATCTCACACTCATCCTCAAAAACATAGAACATAGAACATTACAGCACAGAACAGGCCCTTCACCCTTCGATGTTGCGCCGAGCAATATAAAAAGCAATGCCCCTCCAAACTAAACCATTCCCTTCTCTTCCATATACTTATCTACTAACCTCTTAAACGCCACCAAACTTGGCGCATCTACAACAGCTGCAGGCAGGGCATTCCACTCCCGAACCACCCTTTGGGTAAAGAACCTACCTCTGATATCCGTCCTATAACTATCACCCCTTAATTTAAAGCTGTGTCCCCTCGTGCTAGCTTTCTCCATCCTAGGAAAAAGGCTATCACTGTCCACCCTATCTAAACCTCTAATCATCTTATATGTTTCGATCGGGTCCCCTCTTAGCCTCCTCCTTTCTAACGAAAACAACCTCAAATCCCTCAGCCTCTCCTCATAAGACCTGCCCTCCATACCAGGCAACATCCTGGTAAACCTCCTCTGTACCCTCTCCAATGCCTCCACATCTTTCTTATAATGTGGGGACCAGAACTGCACACAATACTCCAAGTGCGGCCGCACTAGAGTTTTGTACAGTTGCAACATGACGTTGCGGCTCCGAAATTCAATCCCTCTACCAATAAAAGCCAAGACTCCATATGCCTTCTTAACAACCTTCTCGACCTGACTGCCTACTTTCAGGGATCTATGCACATACACACCAAGATCCCTCTGTTCATCTAGACTACTAAGAATCCTACCATTTGCCCTATACTCTACACATTTATTATTTCTGCCATAGTGCATTACCTCACACTTTTCCACATTAAACTCCATTTGCCACCTCTCGGCCCAGCTCTGCAACTTGTCCAAGTCCCTCTGCAAACTATAACACCCCTCTTCACTATCTACCACTCCACCGACTTTAGTGTCATCTGCAAATTTACTAATCCATCCTCAATACCCTCATCCAGATCATTTATAAAAATTACAAACAGCAGGGGCCCCAAAACAGACCCCTGAGGTACACCACTTGTCACCGAACTCCAAGATGAATATCCCCATCAACCACCACCCTCTGTCTTCTATCTGCTAGCCAATTCCTAACCCAATTAGCTAAATCACCCTCTATCCCATACATCTGCATTTTCTGCAGAAGTCTTCCATGGGCCACCTTATCAAACGCCTTACTAAAGTCCATATATACCACATCAACCGCCTTACCCCCATCCACCTCCTTAGTCACTTTTTCAAAAAACTCAATGAGGTTAGTAAGGCACGACCTACCCTTCACAAAACATGGTCCCTTTCAGTGAAAACTGAAGAAAAGTATTCATTCAACACCTGTCCTATCTCTTTGGCTCCATGCACAAGTACCCACTACTATCCTTGACTGGCCCCAACCTTACCCTGGTCGTTCTCTTATTTCTCACATAAGAGTAAAAAGCCTTGGGGTTTTCCTTTATCTGACCTGCCAAGGATTTCTTATGCCCCCTCCTGGCTCTCCCAAGACCTTTTCTTTAACTCATTCCTAGTTATCTTGTAACCCTCAAGTGACACAACTGAACTTTGTTTTTTCATTCTTACATTCCTTTCTTCCTCTTGAAAGACATTCAACTTCCTTTGTGAACCATGGTTCCCTCACTCGGCCATTTTCTCCCTGCCTGATAGGGACATAACCTATCGAGCACATGCAGTATTTGTTTCTTGAGCAAATACTTCCCAGTTTACACTTGGGCCAATTTATTACAACTGTATTTTAGTTCCTGGCTGTTTTTGATAGTTGTGATTGGTGTTCTTTATTTTTCAGAGCACTATTTATCAAACCCTTCATGTTGCTGTTAGATGAACCCACGAATCACCTGGATCTGGATGCCTGTGTCTGGCTGGAAGAGGAGCTGAAATCGTAAGTGTCTTGTGACTTTGTTTCTGTGATGCTGTTGTCACGGATTCATTGCTAGATTGTGAAGTGTGACGATGAGGCAATGCTGCCGTGAGGGATTCTGGTTTGGGTTGTGTTGGCAAGAATATTTGGTGTAATTAAAGTCATACTGCATAGAATGGGTCCTTCAGCCACCATGGCTATGCTGACTGTCAAATACTAATACTAATCCCATTGACCAGCGCTTGGCCCATAGCCTACTCTGCCTTGGAGATTTCCGTGCTCATCCAGATGCTGCCTCCACCACCCTCAGACAGCACCTTTCCATATTTCTTCATCTTCTGGGTGACGAGTAATTTCCTCAGATCCACTCTAAACCACTTCCTCCTTACCCTAACCCTATGCCCTCTGCCATGGGAAAAAGGTTTTATGATCTACCCTATCTCTGCTCCTCGTAATTTTGTATCCCTCTATCAAATCCCCCTTGTCCTTCTCTGCTCCAGGGAAATCAATCCTAACCTATTCCGTCTGTCCTCATAACTAGGGTAATTCTAGGGCAAGTGTGTGTCTACCTTAGGTGCTGTGCACTCGTGTTGCAGTGAATGTGTTTCAGGTGGATGTGTTTATCTGAATCATAGAATAGTTGCAGAGCAGAAGGAGGCTATTGGGCCCATCAGGTTGTACTGCAACTGTTACCTGATAGCCCCGTGGAATTAAAGCACTTGTGGTTAAACGCTGATGCCTTCCAAACAATGGCACAAGCCTTAAAATGAGAGGCAGACTACTCAGGGCTGACCAGGTTTACTGAAAATCTGCAACTCAATTACCCAAGAGGGATTTGAGTGCTCAGGACCTCTAGAATTTTCATTCTAGCTAATTATGTGTGCTGAGGAAAATGGAGCAAAGGCAGACAGAGCAATTTAGCTCAGGCATGTGGGAGTTGGAATATTTTGCTGACTCAGAAGGTTTGGCAGTTTGAGTTTTCTGGATGTGGGCAAGTGTTAAAGAGCTGTTCTATTTCTGCTCTTGCCTCGAGTTGCTGACTTTTGCTGCAGTCATCCTAGAAAGATGAATAGACAATCTGTATGCAGGGAGTATTCTGCTGCTGTGGGAAATCCATCATCCAGTCTGAAAGGGGAGATAGATTCACTGCCTGACCCTGGTAGTGCATGCCCCACAACCAGCTACTGCTGGACCTCGTGACTTACTGAAATTTTTCCTCCTTTCAACCAAAGTAGCAGTAGGTTTTTTGTACTTAATTGTTTTTGTTTTGGATGTTGTAGTTATTCACCAAATCATAGGATACTGCCGCACAGAAGAGACCCTTCAGCCCATTGAGTCAGCACTGACGCATGAAATGCCCTGACCTGTCTACCTAATCCCACTTGTCCCATAGCCCTGAAGGTTGTGATGTGTCAATGCTCATTCAGGTATTTTATTTTAAAGGATGTGAGGCATCCCGCCTCCACCACTCTGCCAGGCAGTGCATTCCAGACCATCACCACCCTCCTGAGTAAAAACATTTTTCCTCAAATCCCCCCTAAACCTCCCACCCCTCACTTTTAACTTGTGCCCCTCGTAACTGACTCTTCAACTAAGAGGAACAGCTGCTTCCTATCCACCTTGTCCATGCTCCTTGTAATCTTGTACACCTCCCAATCAGGTCACCCCTTTAGTCTTCTCTGCTCCAAGGAAAACAACCCAAGCCTATCTCTTCATAATTTAAATATTCCATACCAGGCAGCATCCTGGTGAATCTCCTCTGCACCCTTTCCAGTGCAATCACATCCTTCCTACACTGTGACAACCAGAACTGCACACAGTATTCCAGCTGTGACCTCACCAAAGTTCTATATACAATTCCAATGTGACCTTTCTGCTTTTCTAATCTATAACCTAATTGATAAAGGCAAATGTGCCATATGCTTTTTTCACCATGCTATTAACCCGCCTTTCTGTGGGTTTAAACACACCAAGGTCCCTTTTGTTCTTTGGAACTTTCCAGTGTCAGATCTTTCATTGAATACTTCCTTGTCGAATATCTCCTTCCAAAGTGCATCGCCTCATTCTTAGGGATGTTATTAGATGGTAGCTCTGTTGCTGAAAGCTTTAGGGGGCCAGAGTGATGTCAGGACAGCTAGTTGCTGCTTCTCTTGTTGCAATTTATTTTCATTCATTTCTGCCATGCAGTTCATTTCTGAGATGTTGGGATGGCTTTGCATGGCAGGTTGCTGATTAATGTATTTTTTTTTATATATTATATACGTGTTGTGAGCACTGGAAAAGTGTTGCATTAGAAGTACTTAACTTTTTCCTTCCTTCCCAGGTTCTCCAGGATCCTTGTGCTGATATCTCATTCCCAGGACTTCCTGAATGGAGTTTGCAACAATATCATTCACATGCAGAACCGCAAGCTCAAGTATTACACAGTGAGTACTCAGCTGTGAAACAGAAGTGGCCAACTCTATTCCAGACCGACATTGACTAACCCTAATCTGACACTCAGTCAGCCGGATGTGGAGGAAATTCCAAAAGAGCAGATGTGGTCAATAAGGTCGCATTGGGTGTATCGGTGATGCTGTTCTGAAGTTTGGCTTTAGTTAGGTTTCTGAATCAGTTTTAACATAGAACACTACAGCACAAACAGCCCTTTGGCCCACAAGTTGCACCGATCATATCCATACCGGGCTTATCTATAACTCTCAATCCCATTAAATCCCATGTACTCATCCAGAAGTCTCTTACAAGATCCCAACAAGTTCGTCTCTACCGCCACTGACGGCAGCTGATTCCACTCACTCACCACCCTCTGAGTGTAAAACTTTTGAGGGAACTTTACTCTAACCCCGTGCTGTACCTGTCCTGGGAGTGTTTGATGGGGGGACAGTGTAGAGGGAGCTTTACTCTGTATCTAACCCCGTGCTGTACCTGTCCTGGGAGTGTTTGATGGGGGACGTGTAGAGGGAGCTTTACTCTGTATCTAACCCCGTGCTGTACCTGTCCTGGGAGTGTTTGATGGGGGACAGTGTAGAGGGAGCTTTACTCTGCATCTAACCTCATGCTGACACTGATGCCTGAAATGAAAAGTGTTCCTTTTGCTGACATTATGATTGTTCACCTTGAGCATAAGACTCCTAATTGCTGGGAATTCATGTCCTTCTGCTGAAGTGGCTTTAACAGTAACTGCTAATACTGATTGAAGATTTTAGGGACACCTCATGATCGACTTAAAATCAGAGACTGTTTTCAATGTCGTATAAAACATCCAGCTTGGTGACAGCAAAGCAGAATTGGCCTTTCGGATAGGAACAGAAAATGTTGTAAACACTCAGCAAGTCAGGCAGAATCTGTGGAGTGTAAGTTAATGTTTCAGTCAGACGATGTTTCATTAGACTTGTATGAATCTCTTTCCAGTCTTCAGCTTGGCCTGGAATCGCTGAAATAGCTGTTAGTCTGGATGATGCTTTCAGCAGCTTCTGAAGCCATTGGCCAGCTGACTATAAGGCAAGAATAGCACCTAATGAACCACAACTGTTAGAGAGCAGGGAACCTGAAGATAATTGGAGTTTCTTACTGCTACTGGGGAATGTGATGATGAACTGCTGCAGTTTGGTGCTATGTTGCTGCATCAGACAGATATACATCCTGAGAAGGAATTTTAAAAACCAAAATTCAACATAGAGTCATAGAGGTTTACAGCACGGAAACAGGCCCTTCGACCCAATTTGTCTGTGCTGCCCTTTTTTTTTCAAACCTCTAAACTAATCCCAATTACCTGCATTTGGCCCATATCCCTCTATACCCATCTTTCCCATGTAACTATTTAAATGCTTTCTAAAAGATGAGATTGTACCCGCTTCTACTACTACCTCTGGCAGCTTGTTCCAGACACTCACCACGCTCTGTGGAAAAAAATTGCCCCTCTGGACCCTTTTGTATCTCTCTCCTCTCACCTTAAATTTATGCCTTCTAGTTTTAGACTCCCCTACCTTTGGGAAAAAATATTGACTATCCAGCTGATCTGTGCCCTCATTATTTTATTTCCACTCTATAAAGTCACCTCTCAGCCTCCTACGCTCCAGAGGAAAAAATTCTAGTCTATTCTAGCATGAAAGTAAGGAGGTGTGGGATAGAGGAAACTTAGCCAATTGGATAAGTAAGTGGCTGTCTCTTTAAAGGCAAAGGGTGGTGGTGGAGGGAAATTTTTCAGATTAGAGGCCAGTTACCAGCGATGTGCCACAGTTGTCAGTGCTGGGTCCTCACCTATTTGTGATTTTTGTCAATGATGTGGAGAGGGGGCTGAAGAATGGGTTAGTAAATTTGCTGATGACACCAAGATTGGTGGAGTAGTGGAAGAGGTGGAGGGCTCTTGCAGGATGCAAAGAGACATTGATAGGATGCAGAGCTGGGTAGAAAAGTGACAGATGAAGTTTAACCCTGTTAAGTGAGAGGTGATTCATTTTGGTAGAACAAACTAGAATGCGGAATACAGGGTCAACGGCAGGGTTCTGAGGAATGTGGAGGAACAGAGGGATCTTGGAGTTCAATTTCCACAGATCGCTAAAGGTTGTCACTCACGTGGATAGAGTCGTGAAGAAGGCTCAGTGTATTAGTGTTTATTAACAGGGGGTTGGAGTTTAAGAGCCATGAGGTTACTATACTGGGCATTGGTGAGACCACATTTGGAACATTGTGTGCAGTTCTGGTCACCTCATGAGAAGGATGTGGAAGCATTGGAGAGAGTGCAGAGGAGACTTACACAATGCTGCCTGGTTTGGAGGATAGGTCTTATGAGGAAAGGTTGAGGGAGCTGGGTTTTCTCTTCAGAGCTGAGGAGGATGAGAGGTGACTTAATAGAGGTTTATAAGATGATGAAGGAGATAGTCTCTGCACATCCACTCTATTTTCTCGGGTGGATGTAGCTGTTACTAGGGAGCATAAGTATAAGGTTCATGGTAGGAAATATAGGAGGGATGTCCAAGGTACATTTTTCACTGAGTGGTTGGGGTATGAAATAGATTGCCTCCTATGAAAGTGGAGTCAGACACTTTAGGAACTTTCAAGCGTTTATTGGATAGGCACATGGAGCACACCAGAATGATAGGGAGTGGGAAAAGCTTGATTTTGGGTATGTATGTAGCTCAGCAGAACATCAAGGGCCGAAGGGCATGTACTGTGCTGTATTGTTCTACATAGAACATAGAACATTACAGCACAGAACAGGCCCTTCGGCCTTCGATGTTGTGCCGACCAAAATAAAAAGCAATGCCCCTCCAAACTACACCATTCCCTTCTCTTCCATATACTTATCAATTACCCTCTTAAACGCCACCAAACTTGGCGCATCTACAACAGCTGCAGGCAGGGCATTCCACTCCCTAATCACTCTTTGAGTAAAGAACCTACCTCTGATATCCGTCCTATAACTCATTACCCTTAATTTAAAGCTGTGTCCCCTCGTGCTAGCTTTCTCCATCCTAGGAAAAAGGCTATCACTGTCCACCCTATCTAAACCTCTAATCATCTTATATGTTTCAATAAGGTCTCCTCTTAGCCGCCTTCCTTCTAACGAAAACAACCTCAAATCCCTCAGCTTCTCTTCATAAGACCTGCCCTCCATACCAGGCAACATCCTGGTAAACCTCCTCTGTACCCTCTCCAATGCCTCCACATCTTTCTTATAATGTGGTGACCAGAACTGCACACAATACTCCAAGTGCGGCCGCACTAGAGTTTTGTACAGTTGCAACATGATGCTGTGGCTCCTAAATTCCAATCCCCCTGCCAATAAAAGCTAAGACTCCATATGCCTTCTTAACAACTTTATCCACTTGACTGCCTACTTTCAGGGATCTATTGACACATACACCAAGATCCTTCTGTTCCTCAACACTATTAAGAGCCCTACCATTAGACCTATACTCTACACATTTATTGTTCCTGCCAAAGTGCATTACCTCACACTTTTCCACATTAACTCCATTTGCCACCTCTCGGCCCAGCTCTGCAACTTGTCCAAGTCACTCTGTAAACTATAACACCCCTCTTCACTATCTACCACTCCACCAACTTTAGTGTCATCTGCAATGTTCTATGTTCTATTTAGTCTGTCCTTACAGCTCAATCCATCAAGTCCTAGCAGCATCTTAATAAATCTTTTCTGCACCCTTTCTAATGTCCCGTACAACTTTAACAAGATGTTCAACTCCTGAATTCAATGTGATAGACGTGGAAAACATAAAGTTGAAATTCTGTTCCTCTTTGACGTTGGTTATTGCTGATGTTAAGTGAAAATACTATTTAAATTAAAGGCACTAAGAAATGGATTTGGAGTTACAGGATGTGGTTTGCCTTTCAGGGTAATTATGATCAATATGTGAAGACCAGGCTGGAACTGGAGGAGAACCAGATGAAACGGTTCAACTGGGAACAAGATCAGATTACACACATGAAGGTGAGCTCATGGTGGAATGTATGGATCCTTCAGTATTTGGAAGCAAAATGGAGTTACTTTCAGGAAGAATTCCTTTCACCTGAGCAGGTTAAGCTATTTGCTTTCTATCAAACTAACCATCTTTATTTATCCAATCACCTCTTTTCAAATCTCCTTATCCTTTCATTTCTTCTCAATATGATTGTGCTAAGTCAGGTTTGTCATTCTCGGATTTAACACGGAGCAGCGGTGTGGGTTTGTGCTGATGATGCCTGTTATATTCTCAATGTGTTTTGTATCTGCTGGCACAGCCCTGAGCCTAACTTTGGTTTTTCTTTCCCTCCTCGGCCTCTTTTTTTTTTCCTAGAACTACATTGCGCGTTTTGGTCATGGCAGCGCCAAGCTAGCTCGACAAGCTCAGAGCAAAGAGAAGACCCTGCAGAAGATGATGGCCTCTGGGCTGACAGAGAAAGTCGTCAGTGACAAGGTTTGTGCAGTGTTTGAAGTGATTATTCTGTGCCAGAGGAGCAATGTAGTCTCTAACTGCAGCAGTTCCACGGCTGGAGATTTTCCATTTTTTTTTTTTGCTGCATCTTATTCTCTCGCCATCCCCCTTACAATTTTTACCTTTTAAATCTCAACCTTAACAGCTCACATCATAAGTTCCCAGCTTTTCCTCATCTGTTGACTTGCTGGAAGGGTGTCTGACAAAATGAGTTTGGTTTCTCTCCGCTATGATGACAAACTCAACACAAGCCTTGCTGTACAGTGCAGCGTTTAAACGTCTGTACCAAGAAACTTGAGGGACATTGCATTGCATCATTGGCATTTTTCAGGGGTAGTTGGTAAAGGGATTTGCTCTGAAAATAGGGAATCATTTGTGTTGCCTTGGTGCATTCCCTCCCATGATGGCAGTGACTATTTCTCATTTGGGACTTGTATTTCAGGAGAGCACAAATGGCTTTTTTTCCCACTTTATTTTTGTCTGTTTTTAGATTTGTAGCTTTTCAATACTATTCTACATGTTCTGGTTCCCATATCCCATGGGAGAAATAAATCTCTACCTCATCTCCCCAGCAGTTGTGTGGTGCTTCCACATGAATATGTGAAGCTCATGAATATCCTCGTGAATGTTTATTCCTTGGAATATGCGGGAGGTGAAGGGAGAAACATGAGCCCCAACACCAGTTTCATGTCTATTCTAATTTTCCCACGATTGCCATTTTTCACATCTAATCCCCAATCTGTCTTCTCCTTGTAGACGTTATCATTCTGTTTTCCCTCCTGTGGGAAGATTCCTCCTCCTGTTATCATGGTACAGAACGTGAGCTTCAAGTATACAAATGATGGGGTAAGTAAATGTGTGTCTGTTTGTTCATCCATATCTTGTGCACTTAATTTGTGAAATCTCAATACCAGGCTCTGACAATTTATTGAAAAAAAACTCCTGTGGCTAGGTGGCTGGACAGGTCTGTCTGTATTACTGGGGAAGGAGGTTTGACTCTGCGGAGCATTGGTAAAAACTTTGATACCTGGCTCTGGTTGTAATATGCGGTGAGTTCTCGACCAGCCCTTGTATTTAATTCTTCATCCGATATCTAATAATCACGCAGATCCGATCTCATTTACTGTCTATACTGAAGCGGATTTGCTGACTACTCACTGTCCTGTCGACAGTCTGGCTGTCATGGGCAAAGGGCGATGAAAATTGGGCTGTTTTTTGATTGAGGATGGGATATAATCTTGGCTCCAGCAGCATAGGTTGGAGGAATTGAGAGGGATGTAATTAGAATTTTGACAGAACTGTGAATAATGATTTCACAATTTCTTTTCAGCCATTGATTTACAAAAACCTGGAGTTTGGTATTGATTTAGACACCAGAGTAGCCCTGGTTGGGCCCAATGGAGCTGGAAAATCTACATTACTCAAACTTCTAGCAGGGGATGTAAGTATTGTTCGGAAACAAATGCGAGCAATTGGAGAGGTGATGTATTCTGGGTGGATGGTGTTCAGGAGGAACGGGTGTTATATGCTTAAATGGTTGCACGATTGCTTTCAGAGTTGATGGCAATGATTTGATGGTGATGTCATTAGGGTATTTCAGAGGCTGTTGCTTTTAATTTCCGTTTGAATTCTGAGCAGGAATATCTTTGAATCTACATGTGCAAATCATAAAACCACAACCTCCAATAGTTTTGAAAATACAATAGGTGACTCTGGATCCAGTCTTTCTCAAATCTCTCCCCAACTGGTGGGGGCATTCCTCACCACTTGTCTGCACCTGCTAGACTCATTGATAGAGATTAACCACTGAGGTCACTGATTGTGACTGTAAGGATGGAAAGCACTGTCACATGTTAGTGAATTAGCATTGGTCTTTTTCATCCAGTCATTCCGAAATACTTTGGATGTAGGATAGAGCCCTGAATTCACCTGCTTCCCCTACACACCCCCATTCCAACTAAAAATTGATGAGGATCTGGGAGATATTTTTTCACTATCCCAGAGCTAATCAGCTTGCCTCTTCATTATAGATTGCCTTGGCTGTGACTCAGGTTCTCTCTCTTCCTCTGCCCCTCTCTCCCAGTTGATCATCTTCTATCTCATCTCTACTTTTGTGCTGTATCCACGTTTAGTACCCCAAAATCCAGCTGCACCTTGGATTATAGTGTTTGGGATTGGGGCAGAATGATGGCACAGTGGTTTGTACTGCTGTCTCACAATGCCTGGGAACCAGCTTGGGTCACTGTCTGTGCGGAATTTCATGTTCTTCCTGTGTCTATGTGGGTTTTCTCCCACAATCCCAAAGATTTGCGAGTTGGGTGGATTGGTCCTGTTAAGTTGCCCATTGTTGTCAGGGAGATTAGCAGGGTAAATATGTGAGGTGGTGTGATTAGGACCTGGGTGCAATTGTGGTTGGTACAGACTAGATGGGCCAAACGACCTCCTGCACTGTTGGGATTCTCTGATTGTGATTGGAATTCTGTACCCGTGCAGTGATCAGGGAGGGTGGGGGGTTGCAGAGAGAGCTGAAACATATGCAACCTCCTTGAGTAATTTCTCCTCCTCCTGCTTTCTCCTCGGGAAACTGCCTCTAAACATCAATGCTGTCAGGCTCTTTCAACGTATTATTTTCTCTATTCCTACCTGGCACAAGGATGTGGCGGTAAGGTTAGCATTTGTTTTCCATCTCTAATAGCCCGTGTTTCAGTTAGATCATCTCAAAACTGAGTAACGTAGGCTTGGTCTATTTGTGGTTTCTTCTCCTTTCCCATCTTTAGAACCTATATTAAAACACTTTTTTAAGCAGAGGTATTCTCTCCTGTCCTGGCCAGCAGCCCCATTTCCATTAAAACCAGCAAAAGCCACATTAAGGGGTAGTTTTGTTAATTGCTGTTTGTGAGATTTCTGTATAAATTGGCTGTCGCATTTCCTGATATTACAATGGTGACTGTATTTATAAACTAACTTGATTGGCAGTGAAGACCTTTGGGGCTTTTTGAGGAATAAGAAGGATGTTAGAGATACCCTGTGAATACTGAGATCAGTCGTGTGTTGCTGAACTGCAAATTAAAGCTCTGTCATAGTAAAGATTGTTTTAGGGACAGGCCTGTTGTTTTAAACATTGGGTGTTGGTGTCTTTGGTAAAAGCAGCATTTATTACCCATCCCAATCACTCTTGAGTAAGTGGTTTCCTCGGCTATACCAGAGAGCGTTTGAGAGTCAGCCACATTGCTGTGGGTCTGGAGTCACTTGTAAGCTCCCTAATGAGCATTGCTGAGCTGATTAGGTTTTACAGCAATCTTGTAGTTTCGTAGTTCTGGAAAGTATTGAAGTAGATAGGGAGGATGTGCTAGATATTCTCGAGGGTTTGAAGTTGGATAAGTCCCCTGGGCCGGACGGGATTTACCCTAGGATTCTCTGGGAGGCAAGAGAGGCAATTGAAGAGCCTCTGGCTCTGATCTTCAGGTCGTTGTTGGTTACGGGTGTGGTTCCGGAGGACTGGAGGATAGCGAATGTGGTCCCATTGTTCAAGAAGGGGAAGAGAGACCTTCCAGGAAATTATAGGCCAGTAAGTCTTACTTCTGTTGTGGGCAAAGTATTGGAGAGAATTATTAGGGATAGGATTTATAGTTATTTAGAGAGAAATGAATTGATTGGGGATAGTCAGCATGGTTTGTGAAGGGTAGGTCGTGCCTTACTAACCTTATTGAGTTTTTTGAAAAAGTGACCAAAGAGGTGGATGGGGGTAAGGAGGTTGATGTGGTATATATGGACTTTAGTAAGGCGTTTGATAAGGTGGCCCATGGAAGACTTCTGCAGAAAATGCAGATGTATGGGATAGAGGGTGATTTAGCTAATTGGATTAGGAATTGACTAGCAGATAGAAGACAGAGGGTGGTGGTTGATGGGAGATATTCATCGTGGAGTTCGGTGACAAGTGGTGTACCTCAGGGGTCTGGTTTGGGGCCCCTGCTGTTTGTAATTTTTATAAATGATCTGGATGAGGGTATTGACGGATGGATTAGTAAATTTGCAGATGACACTAAAGTCGGTGGAGTGGTAGATAGTGAAGAGGGGTGTTATAGTTTGCAGAGAGACTTGGACAAATTGCAGAGCTGGGCCGAGAGGTGGCAAATGGAGTTTAGTGTGGAAAAGTGTGAGGTAATGCACTATGGCAGGAATAATAAATGTGTAGAGTATAGGGCTAATGGTAGGATTCTTAATAGTGTTGATGAACAGCGGGATCTTGGTGTATATGTGCATAGATCCCTGAAAGTAGGCAGTCAAGTCGATAAGGTTGTTAAGAAGGCATATGGAGTCTTAGATTTTATTGGTAGGGGGATTGAATTTCGGAGCCGCAACGTCATGTTGCAACTGTACAAAAACTCTAGTGCGGCCGCACTTGGAGTATTGTGTGCAGTTCTGGTCCCCACATTATAAGAAAGATGTGGAGGCATTGGAGAGGGTACAGAGGAGGTTTACCAGGATGTGCCTGGTATGGAGGGCAGGTCCTATGAAGAGAGGTTGAAGGATTTGAGGTTGTTTTCGTTAGAAAGGAGGCGGCTAAGAGGGGATCTTATTGAAGCATATAAGATGATTAGAGGTTTAGATAGGGTGGACAGTGTTAGCCTTTTTCCTAGGATGGAGAAAGCTAGCACGAGGGGACACAGCTTGAAATTAAGGGGTGATAGTTATAGGACGGATATCAGAGGTAGGTTCTTTACCCAAAGGGTGGTTTGGGAGTGGAATGCCCTGCCTGCAGCAGTTGTAGATGCGCCACGTTTGGTGGCGTTTAAGAGGTTAGTTGATAAGTATGTGGAAGAGAAGGGAATGGTTTAGTTTGGAGGGTCATTGCTTTTTATATTGGTCGGCGCAACATCAAAGGGTGAAGGGCCTGTTCTGTGCTGTTATGTTCTATGTTTTATGTTTTAACGACCCAGCATTTTGTTGTAGTTTATTCATTTAATTTTTCAGTTCCCATATGTAGCCACAGTGGGATTTGAATGTGTCTCTACAGTATTGATCCAGATCTCTACTAGTCCAGTAGCACGTCCCTATGCTATTGTATGTGTGTAACTCCCAACCCTTCCGTCACTTTACTGATAGGGCTGCCATTGGTTGAGTTGGATTTGTTCTCCTTTTTTAGATAGGACATACCTGGGCAGTTGACCCCGTTGCTAGTGTTGTAATCACACTGGAACAGTTTATCTGGAGTCATATTGATGGAATATTTCATAGACTTTGCAATATCCAGGGCCTTTGGCTGTTTCTTAATCAAGTGGAATAAATCAAATTGGCTGAAGGCTTAGGAGACTGAGCAAAAGTAGGCCATTTGGTCCATCAAGACTGCTCTGCTATTCAATGAGATCATAATTCTTAACTCTACATTTCCCCATAAACCTCAATCCCCTTGTTGATTAAAAATCTATCTCAGCCTTGAACATACTTAATGACCCAACCTCTACAGTCCTCTGCAGTAAAGATTTTCACAGATTCACTACTCTCAGAAGGAATTCCTCATCTCTTGTCTTAAATGGATGACTCCTTACTCTGAGATGATGCCCTCTGATCTCAGACTCTCTGACGAATCAAAGCAATGTCTCAGCATCTACCCTGTCAAGTCCCCTGAAAATCTGGTATATATTAAAGATCACCTCACAATCTTGCATTTGCGATGCTGAAAACCTCTAGAGGAGGCAGAGATTATTGATCATGCACTCAGCACTTCTGGCTGACAATTACTGCGAATGCTTCAGTCTTTTGCATTGATGAACTGGGTTGCTCCATCATTGAGGATGGGAATATTTGTGGAATTTCCTCCTCCAGTGAGTTGTTCAATTGTCCACCATCATTCACAGCTGGATGTGGCAGGACTGCAGAGTTTGGATCTAATCATTTAGTTGTAGAATTGTTTAGCTCTATCTATCACTTGCAGCTTATGCTGTTTGTTCTAGCTTCGTAAGAAGTCTCACAACACCGGCTTAAAGTCCAACAGGTTTATTTGGTAGCAAAAGCCACTAGCTTTTGTAGTGCTGTCCCTTTATCAGGTAAGTGGGAGTTCTATTCATAAACAGAGCATATAAAAACACAAACTCAATTTACAAAATAATGGTTGGAATATGAGTCTTTACAGATAATCAAGTCTTAAAGATACAGACAATGTGAGTAGAGAGAGTGTTAAGCACAGGTTAAAGAGATGTGTGTTGTCTCCAAATAGGACAGTTATGTGATTTTGTAAGCCCAGGCAAGTTGTTATGGGGGTTACAAATAGTGTGATATGAACCCAAGATCCTGATCGAGGCCCTCCTTATGTTGGAACTTGGCTATCAGTCTCTGCTCAGTGATTCTGCCCTATTGTGTGTTGTGAAGGCTGCCTTGGAGAATGTTTACTCTAAGGTCAGAGATCAAATGCCCATGATCGTTAAAATCTTCCCCAACAGGAAGAGAACAGACTTGCTTGTGATTGCCAAGTGGTGTTCATTCAAATATTGTATCGTCACATGATAATATAGCTTCATCGGGTTGACACCTCATTTCTGGGTAGGTCTGGTGTTGTTCTCGGCTTGCCCTCCTGCACTCTCCATTGAGCCAGGGTTGATCCCCTGGTTTGATGGTAATGGTTGAGTGGGGGATATGCCAGGCATGAAGTTGCAGATTGTGCTGGAGTACAGTTCTGCTGCTGTTGAGTTGCTAGATCTGTTAAAATCTGTCCCATTTTGCATGGTGATAGTGCCACTCAGCATGATGGAGGTTGTTCCCAATGTGAAGGCAGGACTTCATCTCCATAAGGACTGTGTGGTGGTCACTCTTACTGGTACTGTCATGGACAGATGTATCTGCAGCTGGCAGATTGGTGAGGACGAGGTTGAGTTTCCTTCTTGTTGGTTCCCTCATTTGTTGCAGTGCCAGTGTAGCAGTGATGTCCTTTTAGGACCCAGCTCTGTTTGTGGTGGTACCACCGAGCCACCCTTGTGAAATCCTGTACCCAGAATACATTGAGTCCTTGTCACCCTTGGTGTTTCCTCCAAGTGGTGTTCAACATTGAATCAGTTCCCCTGATTGAATCAGTTCTCCTCCATGTGGTAGGGGAGGGGGAAAGAAAGTGTTAGTAATTGTAATCAGTGGCAGGTTCCATCCTTCATTTCTGATCTGATGTCATGAGACTTCATGGGTCCAGATTTAATGTTGAGCTGTTTGAGGACTGCCTCCTGATTGTATACAACTGCCACCACCTCGGAGGGTCCATCTTGATGGCTATGTGGTTGATAGAACAAAGAACAACACAGCACAGGAAACGGGCCCTTCGGCCGTACGTTTGTTCTTTGGTAGTGAAGGAGATGGCTGTCAGCTCCAGAATAGATTGGTTGAGTGGGCAAAGAAGTGGAAATGGAACTTAATCTGGGAAAGTGAGTTAATGTATTGGGGAGGGCAAATAAAACAAGGAGTTAGAACATAGAACACAACAGCACAAACAGGCCCTTCGGCCCGCAAGTTGCGCCAATCGTATCCATACCTACCAGGCCATAGAACTATCTGTAACTCCCAATCCCATTTAATCCCATGTACTCATCCAGAAGTCTTTTAAAAGACCCCAGCGAGTTCGCCTCTACCACCACTGATGGCAGCCGATTCCATTCACTCACCACCCTCTGAGTGAAAAAACTTATCCCTGACATCTCCTGTGGACCTGCTCCCCAGCACCTTAAACCTATGTCCCCTCATAGCGACCATTTCAGTCCTGGGAAATAGCCTTTGAGAATCCACCCTATCTATTTCTGTCAACATTTTATAAACTCTATTCGGTCGCCTCTCAACCTTCGTCTCTCCAAAAAGAGACCTACCTCCCTCAACCTATTTTCATAAGGCATAACTCCCAATCCAGATTCTCTGTCTCATTTCTGTACTGTCATTGTTTGATGCAAAGTTTTGGCATAAGCTCCCAGAGGTTTGCAAGGAGTTTGTACAATCGAAGAATTAGGTTTGCCATTTATTTCTAGTGCCTAGATAGATGCTGGATTGTCTGTCTGGTTTTATTTTTTATTGGCTTCATGGCAGTTTGATACAAGTGAGTGGCTTGCTTGGCCATTTCAGAGAGCAGTTCAACCATATTGCTGTGGCTCTGGAATCACATATAGATCAGACCAGGTAAAGATAGCCAATATCCCTCTTTAAAGGACCTTAACGATTCAGTTTGGTTTTTATGACAATTGAGAATGGTTTCATGATCGTCATTAGACTGAATTCCAGACTTTTATTGAAGTCAAATTTCACCATCTGCTGCATGTAACATTTTAAATTTGCAGAGATCCTGGTCTCTCAGTCTTGATTCTGTACTCACCATTTTTGTTTGCCTTATTCCTTGTCATTTTGTGTAGCTCTTGCCTTGTGATGGAATGATACGCAAACATTCTCATGTCAAGATTGGACGATACCATCAGGTAACCTTAATTTTTCTCCTCTTTTTCCCTCTGCCTCTTGTTCCCTCTGTCTGACAGTAGAGCTGGTCAGGCTGGTGGGGGAGAGACAGCACCCTCGGCATGACATGCTGCCATCACCCTCCTATCGTAAGGACTGATGTAATGGGCTTGATTTCATGGGGAGGCTGAAGGGAATTGGAGTTCTGCACCATGTGTGTCCCTTCTCAGCTGAGCAATGATCTTGGGATTGAGGGGTTGGCTACTGTTCCCAATGACTGCCTCCAATATTTATCTCATCCTTGTGAAAGTCAAGTTTTTAAGAGTTTAGCCAAAAGATAGGAAAGAATTTTGGAAAATCACTACCAATGGATCTACTATTTCCAGGGCTGCCACTTTTAGTATTCTGGGATGAAGATTATCAGGAGCTGAAGATTTATCCATCTTCAATCCCATCAATTTCCCCAAAATCATTTCTCTACTAATGCCGATTTCCTTTAGTTCCTCACCAAAACTTGTTTCATTCTGAACTTCTGGTGTATTATTCATATCTTCCTTTGTGACAAAATATAAATTTAATTCCTTGATCATTTCTTTACTTTCCATTATGAATTCTTCCATTTCTGAGTGTAAGGGGCCACAGCGATTACTTAGAACATAGAACATTACAGCATAGAACAGGCCCTTCACCCTTCGATGTTGCGCCGACCAATATAAAAAGCAATGCCCCTCCAAACTAAACCATTCCCTTCTCTTCCATATACTTATCAACTAACCTCTTAAACGCCACCAAACTTGGCGCATCTACAACCGCTGCAGGCAGGGCATTCCACTCCCGAACCACCCTTTGGGTAAAGAACCTACCTCTGATATCCGTCCTATAACTATCACCCCTTAATTTAAAGCTGTGTCCCCTCGTGCTAGCTTTCTCCATCCTAGGAAAAAGGCTATCACTGTCCACCCTATCTAAACCTCTAATCATCTTATATGTTTCAATAAGGTCTCCTCTTAGCCGCCTCCTTTCTAACGAAAACAACCTCAAATCCCTCAGCCTCTCCTCATAAGACCTGCCCTCCATACCAGGCAACATCCTGGTAAACCTCCTCTGTACCCTCTCCAATGCCTCCACATCTTTCTTATAATGTGGGGACCAGAACTGCACACAATACTCCAAGTGCGGCCGCACTAGAGTTTTGTACAGTTGCAACATGACGTTGCGGCTCCGAAATTCAATCCCTCTACCAATAAAAGCCAAGACTCCATATGCCTTCCTAACAACCTTCTCGACCTGACTGCCTACTTTCAGGGATCTATGCACATGCACACCAAGATCCCTCTGTTCATCTAGACTACTAAGAATCCTACCATTTGCCCTATACTCTACACATTTATTATTTCTGCCATTGGTTTGGGTCACTGCTCTCCCCATGTCTGTGTGGGTTTCCTCAGGGTTCTCCAGTTTCCTCCAACAGTCCAAAAGACATGTTGGTTAGGTGCATTGGCCATGCTAAATTCTCTCTCACTGTACCCAAACAGGCACCAGAGTGTGGCAACTGGGGGATTTTCATAGTAACTTTGTTGTTAATGTAAGCTTTTTCTTGCATTAATAAAAATAAATTTTAATTAATTTTTGTCAATGTTTTTCTCTTTACATTGTCATTGAGATTTACGCATGGAAACAGAGCCTTCAGCCCAACTTGTCCATGCCACCCTTTTTTTAACCACTAAGTTAATCCCAATTGCCCGTGTTTTGCCCATATTCCTCTATACACATCTTATCCACATACCTATCTATGGAAACCTTTAGTCAGTTTTTAATGTTCATTGCAAGTTTGTTTTCGGACTCTATTTTCCTTTTTTTAAACCCTCCTTTGCTGAATTTTAAACTGCTCCCAATCCTCAGGACTTGCTTTTTTTTTTGCCAGTTTGTATGTTTTTCCTTGAATCTGACATTATCTCTAATTTCCCTTGTAAACTGTGGCTTGGCCACAATTCCCTTACAATTTCTGGAGTTCACCTGTTTGTTCTTTAAATGCCTGCCAAGGCCTATCCACAGTCACTAATATTTCCCAGTCTATCATGGCCAATTCATGCTTCATATCATCACAGTTCTCTTTGAGATTCAGGACTCTGGTCTCAGAATCAACTACATCATTATCCAGCCTGACAGAAGAATTTTACCATATTATAGTGACTCATCCCCAAGGGTTCTCTTACATCTAGATTACCGACTAACATAAAACACTACAGCACAAACAGGCCCTTCGGCCCATGAGTTGCGCCGATCACATCTATATCTACCAATCCACAAACCTATCTATAACCCCCAATCCCATTGGATCCCATATACTCATCCAGAAGTCTTTTAAAAGACCCCAGCGAATTCGCCTCGACCACCACCCACGGCAGCCGATTCCATTCACTCACCACCCTCTGAGTGAAAAACTTACCCCTAACATCCCCTTTGTGTTTGCTTCCCTGCACCTTAAATCTGTGTCCTTTCATAGTGACCATTTCAGCTCGGGGAAGTAGCCTCTGAGAGGCTAACGTTGAAATGTGATAGCTGATCCAGCTAGCCCTCAGGAATCTGGAGTGAGGAAGTGACCCCAGAGATCCCCTTTTCAGTAACTTTTATTTTCTGAAATGTTGTAATGCACTCTGTTTCCCCCTCTTCCTATCTCAGCATTTGCAAGATCAGTTAGACCTGGACCTGTCCCCGCTGGAGTATATGATGAAATGTTATCCAGAAATCAAGGAGAAGGAGGAAATGCGGAAGATTATTGGGCGCTATGGGCTTTCGGGGAAACAGCAGGTAGGTGCCTGAGTGCCACTGTTTTACTGGAGTAGTGCTAGGATCCCAACAGGTGCTAAGGTCAACACTTGGAGAAGGTCATTGGGGTGATGTGAGAGTGTGATTGAGATCCTGGATAATCAGTTCTGGATCTGACCAACATCTCTTCAGTCAGCACGTCTACCTTCAGGCAGACACGAGGTTCCCAATTACCATGTCGTGGATTTTCCCCAAACCCACCAGTGTTCAGACTCTGAACTTCACACACTGACTTGTCTTTGGGTAGTGTGCTGACCCTGGCGATTCCGGAATTATCTGTTTACTGGGATATATTCTCCTCTTTGTGGGAAACACTAGCTTCCAGTTAATCAGGACCTAGCTCTTTAACATTAATGAATTCAAGAGATGGCTGGAAACAGCACTTGAGGTGAACAGGATCAAAGGTTATGGGGAGAAAGCCGGATTAGGCTATTGAATTGGATGATCAGCCATGATTGTGATGAATGGCGGAGCAGACTCAAAGGGCTGAACGGCCTCCTGTTATCTTCTGTGTCCCTGTTATTGTCCTGTAACACCCACTTTAACCTGAAGGTGCTGTTTTCTGCTGTGGATTTTATTGGGTTGTGTGCAAATTGGGGGAGGAGAGTGAACAGAAAAGAATAAAATTCTAATCAGTTCGGGCTGAATCCCATTTTCCAAAATGACAGGCTGATGTCTTATTAAACCAGCAACTCCCTGCTGGCCGAAATGATAAGTTATGTGATTGGAATACCTGTGTTCTGGTGTAGAATTAGTTTGTAAATCTTTGCTGGGAAGCTGAGACCGATGAGTATCCCACCAGAGAGAATATCCGAATTCCCGTCGTTTTATTCTGGGAGAGCCCTGATTGTTTGTCTGTGTTCCAGGTGAGCCCGATCCGAAATCTCTCTGACGGGCAGAAGTGCCGCGTGTGCTTTGCCTGGTTGGCTTGGCAAACCCCTCACATGCTGTTCCTTGATGAACCTACAAACCATCTGGATATTGAGACCATTGATGCCTTGGCTGATGCCATCAATGAGTTTGAGGGTGGGATGATGCTCGTCAGCCATGACTTCAGGCTCATCCAGCAGGTGAGTGTTTCAATAAAAAAAACTTGTTAAAGCTTTTTGTCACAGAGGCTGGCGGGAATGGGGAGACACGGGGAAGGGGAGACACGGGGGAGGGGAGCTGGCGGGAATGGGGAGACACGGGGGGGGGAAGCTGGCGGGAATGGGAAGAACCGGGGGGGGGGGGGGCGGGGGGGGGAGGAGCTGGCGGGAATGGGAGATGATGGGGGTGTTGGAAATGGGGTTGGATGAGCTTCCAGGATTGTAGAACTTCATCGACCTGCTTACAAAATAGTGATTTCTCTCTCAGGTTGCTCAGGAGATCTGGGTGTGTGAGAAGCAGACCATCTCCAAGTGGCAAGGAGGGATCCTGTCATACAAGGAACACTTGAAGAACAAAATGCTTGGTGATAACCCTCAGAACAGCAAGAAGCCTCCCAGTGTCTGAAGTATTCTCCGCAATTTGGCATCAATGTTAGGCAAATCTCTAAAAACATTACCAATCATCCTTTTTAGAACCCAGGAGGCTTGGCACAGCAGTGTGGATGTGGCTGACTTAAGCATGCTAGATAATTAAAATCAAATGCTAATAAATTGCTGTTTGTATTAGCTTACTGACTGAACACAGAGGCTGTGGTTTTTGTTGGTTGGGAAAAGCAGGCAGGATGTTTTAAAACTAAAACACAGCCCAATGCTTGTTCTGACTCCTCCTTCTAAAGACTGGGGAGTTTGTCTGCTAGCCTGACAAGGTAGCTGCTGTGTATCTCACCCCTTTGCCCTGCAGTAGTAACACTGCCTTTTCAAAAATCCTCTGTGCACAATCTGGCTTGCCTCAATGTTTTGGACCACTGTCTTGCATGAACCCTTGTCCTCCAACACTGATGATTACTTAGGGTTTTCTGCACAGCCATAACCAAGTACAGCCCTAGATCTGCTCCCTTCTCGTTGCCTTGTGAGCCAGCTTATCCCTTTTAATTGAAGATTACACGGGAGCCGATGTGAGCTGGGGCATTGTGAACTCTGGGCAGTTTAATGTTTCTCTCCATAATCTTGTGATCTACTGTAGTGTTCAGTAAGCAGGCAGGATTGCAGTAGTTTGCTAAGGAACATAACACTCATTTCTCTGTGTTGGGTCCCATTGCCCTCTATGAGAAGCTGTGTTTACTGTCCTGCCCCCTCCCGGCTGTTGGCTTTGGGTGTAGGACATTGTAAATGGAATGCAGAAGATGGCTGCTCCATCATGTGGATAAAGTTTAAACATATTCCCGTCCAACTCTTATTTTCTTCCCCTCCACCCAAAAAAAGCAACTAGTTATAAATTTTACCATCTGCAGACTGTGATTTTTGATTAATTCTGATTAAAACCAAGATTAATTTGTTTTGAATAGTGTGTTCATCTTCGCATTGATGCTTTAACTTGCTGCATTGTTGGAATAATTTCTGTAGCAGCCTAACTGCTGGGCTCCTGAGAGAAACTCAGAACCTTGAACTCTATTTATTTAGTATATTGTGCACTGGGACCCTCAACTGTATTTAACCCTAGCCCAGATGGGCGATACTGAGTGATGTGCAGTTGTCATGTAACTGTAGGTGGGGAATCTGTACATCCTTACTCCAAACATCCCCTTAGGGAATGTGACAGATTTCTCCACGTCTTCATTTTGCACCATGTGAACAATAAGCCTATCAAAAATTTGCAGGATTCTTAAAGAACACTGAATACAATATGGATTTAAGAGATTTTTAAAATGATCGGATTCCTTCCGTTCCCAGAAGGGGATGGGAGAAATTGCCTACAAAATTGAGATGTTATCTGCTGAAGAACCCCAATTTACTCTGACCAGTGGCCATTGGCTCTGCACAGTACTGTTGTTCAGTGTAGGTTTCCGGATCCTATGCATGCTGCCCTCATGCCATATATCTGGGAGCCCCCACCCATTTATTACTGAAAGTGATCTGCCAGCCTAGTGCTTGATGCTTGTTTATGTTTCAGACCCCACCTGAAATGTTTCTGAACCTGTTCCTGGCTGTGAAAGAGTAAGCTTGGTAAATCTGTCCAGTTTTATATATTCCATGTGGCCTCTGATTCTTGATAGCAGACAGACATAGCTGTAGAGCCTTTTATTCGGTATTCTGGGGTATTTTGAGCAGTGCTCAATTTACACAAACCCTCCTGCTTCTTAGATGTTGCATGTACTCTTCCCACCCATCCCTCCAAAAAGGATCTCAGTGCAACTCTCCTGCTCTGACTCCTCTCACATGAGGGGGTCTGAAGGTCTCTCCAGCTTTCTCACTCTGACCCCCTTTCTGATTAGTTCCTTTTTCCTCTCTCCTCTCCTGCTTGGGTTCTAACTCTCCTGTTAGAGGGAGTCAGGTTCAGTACATCTCAATTTGCCTGCACGTTTTCACACCAGTACTGTGCTTTGGTGTTCGTGACAGATCTGTACACTTGTAATACACTTTAATGTTACACAGTGATTGACATGTTTGGAAGGAGAGAATTAGTTTTGGTACAAGTAGACATAGCATATCAGATTTCCTTTTACTGAAACCCTTTGATTTGTTTGCAGTGTAACAGTTCTGTTGAGTCTCATTTTGAAAAAAGCATTGCACCATCTAAATCCCTGAAGGTAAAACAAATCTGATGGTCTGGAGATTGAGTGACTGCAGATTGTCTGGTTTTAATGTTATATTTTAGGGAGAAATAAAGTTTACTGGAGAGTGTTTCTAATTGGATTTTTTTTGGTGTTTTTTTTTAATGTTTTCTGGAATTGGGGTACTGGGTATTATTACATCTGTCTTGTTGTAAATCTATCTCATGGGAGTTGTCTCCCAGCCTTCCTGAAATTAGTTTTATTTTTTGTTTTTTTTGCCTCCTGCATTAATATCTCCATCTTTGCATTAAAATGGCCACTTTCGAAGCTACAGCACAGCCACTTGGTGAGTTAGAGTCAGAGTTTTACAGCACGGAAACAGGCTCTTCAGCCCAAATTGTCCATGCTGCCCTTTGTATATAAAAAAAACTCAAAGGCTAATCCTGATTGCTCACATTTAACCCATATCCCTTTACACCCATCGTACCTATGTAACTAAATGCTTTTTAAAAATCAAAATTGTACCCGTCTCTACTACTACCTTGGGCAGCTTGTTCCAGACACTCTCCACCACCTGTGAAAAAATTACCCCTCTGGACACTTTTGTTTCTCTCCCCCCTCTCACCATAAACCTATGCCCTCGAGTTTCAGACTACTCTAGCTTTGGGAAAAGATATTGACTATCTCGCTGATCTATGCCCCTCATTATTTTATAGGCCTCTATAAGATCACCCTCAGCCTCCTACGCTCCAGAGAAATAAATCCCAGTCTATCCAGTCTCTTATAACTCAATCCATCAAGTCTTGTGTAACTTGAACAAGACATTTCAACTGCTTATTCCAACTGAAACCAAGCCTTCACCACTCTGTCCATCTGTGACTCCACTTTCAAGGAGTCACTGGCCTGTACCCCTAGATCTCTTTGTTCTGTAACTTTCCCCAATGCCCTACCATTAACTAAGTCCTGCCCTGATTCAATCTATCAAATGCATCACTTCACATTTGTCTAATCTATGAACTATATGTGCCATTTGACAGTCCACTGGCCCAATTGATCAAGATCCCATTGCAATTGGAGATAACTTTCTTCACTGTCCACTATGCCAACAATCTTCGTGTCATCTGCAAACTTACTAATGTCCCCTTTATTCTCATCCAAATCATTAATATAAATGACAACAGTGGACCTAGCACTGATCCCTGAGGTACACCGCTGGTCACAGGCCTCCAGTTTGAAAAATAACTCTCTACAACACTCTCTGGCTTCTGTCAAGAACAGTAAGAAGTTTCACAACACCAGGTTAAAGTCAAACAGGTTTATTTGGTAACAAAAGCCACTAGCTTTTGGAGCGCTGATCCTTCATCAGGTGAGTGGGAGTTCTGTTCACAAACAGGACATATAAAGACACAAACTCAATTTAAAAAAATAGAACATTACAGCGCAGAACAGGCCCTTCGGTCTTCGATGTTGCTCCGACCAATTAGGAACAAGCAGTGAACCTCTAACCTAGACCATTCCCTTTTCATCCATAAACTTATCTACTAACCTCTTAAACGCCACCAAACTTGGCGCATCTACAACTGACACAGGCAGGGCATTCTATACCCTTACCACCCTCTGGGTAAAGAAAAAATGGTTGGAATGCGAGTCTTTACAGGTAATCAAGTCTTAAAAGTAGACAATGAGTGGAGAGAGGGTTAAGCACAGGTTAAAGAGATGTGTATTGTCTCCAAACAGGACAGTTAGGGAGATTTTGCAAGTCCAGGCAAGTCATGGGGGTTACACATAGTGTGACATGAAATCAAGATCCTGGTTGAGGCTGTCCTCACGCATGTGGAACTTGGCTATCAGTTTCTGTTCAGCGACGTTGTGTTGTGAAGGCTTTGGAAAATGCTTACCCGAAGATCAGAGGTTGAATGCCTGTGACGCTAAAGTGTTCTCCAACACTTTGCCTAGTGATCATCGAGCGGTGTTCATTTGTCCGTTGTCACTCTAATGTACCAGGCTTCAGGACATCCTTTCCTGCAGCGTATCAGGTAGACAATGTTGGCCAAACTGCAAGAGTATGGACTATGTATCTAGCGAATGGCGTTCTGATTTGAGATGATGGCACCCATGTCGATGATCCGGCATGTCTTGCATAGGTTGCTGTGACAGGGTTGTGTGGTGTTGTGGTCACTGTTCTCCTGAAGGCTGGGTAGTTTGCTGCAGACAATGGCCTGTTTGAGGTTGTGTGGTGTTTGAAGGTAAGAAGGTCGGGGCATGGGGATGGCCCTGTTGAAATGTTTATCTTCGATGACGTTGAAGGCTCTGGAAAAGATGTCGTTGTTTCTCTGTTCTGGGCAAGTACTGGATGGCAAAGGGTACTCTTA
Organism: Sphyrna mokarran; assembly: GCA_024679065.1. Lineage (NCBI taxonomy): Eukaryota > Metazoa > Chordata > Chondrichthyes > Carcharhiniformes > Carcharhinidae > Sphyrna > Sphyrna mokarran. The sequence continues at coordinate 3,210,601 of JAGIQG010000007.1, forward strand.
TCCCCATATCCCGTGAGGAGGTCAGTGCGGTTTCTCACTGTGGTGTGTCGGAACTGTCGATTGATGAATTGACTGTCAAGAAGCCAATTTTGTATATAAAATATATCTTACCTCACCATGAATCCTGTGAGATTTAACCTTATGCCACAACCTACCTTGCTAAAGTCCATGTAGACAACATCAACTGCCCTGCTCTCATCTACCTTCTTAGTTACCCTTCGAAAAAATCAAATTTGAGAAATGTGATTTTTTCCATTTAAAGCCATGCTGCCTGTCCCTAATCGGTTCTTGTGTCTCTAAATGCCTGTAGATCCTGTCTCTCAAAATACCTCCCAACAATTTACCCACCACAGATGTGAGGCTCACTGGCCTGTATTTCCCAGGCTTTTCCCTGCAGCCCTTTTTAAACAAAGGCACAACATTCACCACCCTTCAATCTTCAGGCACCTCACCCTGTTGATGATTCAAATATCTTGGTTAGGAGACCCACAATTTCCTTCCTGGCCTCCCACAGCATCCTGGGATACACTTCATCAGGTCCCAGGGATTTATCTACCTTGATGCACTTTAAGAATTCCAGCACCACCACCTCTGTAATATGTACACTCCTCAAGACATCACTATTAATTTCCCCAAGCTCCCTTTGTTGCCTGATTACAGTTCTACAACCAACAACATGAGATAGGAGCAGCAAGATGATGCCTGTCAATGCAATCAAGGCTGCTCATAATTTCCAACCTTCCTTTCCTGCCTAATGCCCATATCCCTCAATTTCCTGAGTGTGCTGTGGAATATTGAGAGAAGTGTATACTGTGGAGTGAGCTGAAATTGTGTTTGTAAATTGATGCATGTCATTTATTGCATCATACGTGTTTGACCAGTTTGCAATGTTAATTTTTGAACTGATTATGGCTGAAAGAACACAACGTCGAGAGAAAAAGAGAGACTCACACAGGAATACGCTCTCAAACACTGCAATGGAACCAAATAAGTTGAAGAGCCACCTCAGTTGAAAACATTCTCCAGCAAGGACACTGAGCACTTCAAGCACCTCTACAAACAGAAGCAAAATTCTGGAGTCTCTGCAGATTTCAGAGAATCCCCAGGACACAAGTTACTTGGTCATTGAACTCAGAATTGCCACAATCCCAATTCAATGCTTGCAGGACAAAAATCTCCATGCATTTCAGATTGTGCTTTTGCAATATCCTCACTATTCCTCACAACCTATATGTAAGTTGACATTCCCAACTTGAGGGCATTTCAGTTGGACAAAATGGGTGTGCTTCAATGTTTTACAGTACAGAGATGGGCTGTGAACCACTTGTGTCATCCACACCCTGGGGAGTCAGCACTGTTCAATATCGGCAGGTGGGGATAGAGAAATCTCTTAGTGAGAGTCAGCCTCAATGTTCATTCTCTAAATTTATTCATTGAGGTATCAGACTGGGATTAATTGGCTGTTGAGAAGCTAAACATCTGTCAGTGTAGTTACTGATGAAAATGTATTCATGACCTTAATGGAAAAATTACCTTTTCATATCAGTTCACCAGCGGTTGCTGGTAAAGTCCTAGAGTGCAGGTCAGTGGGAGTAGGCAAAAAATGGTTTGACGCAGACAAGATGGGCCAAAAGGCCTGTTTCTGAGCTGTAATTTACTGTGGTTTTAACTGTTAGTCATATAGCAAAGAGACAGACCCTTCAGCCCACCATGTCCATGCTGGCCACCAGATACCAATTTATACTAATCCTGTTTACCAGCCCATAGTCAATAGCCTGCTGTGCTGTAGTAATTTAAATGCTCTTGCAGATGCTGCTTAAATGTTGAGAGTATCGGCCTCCACCACCTTCTCATCCGTTCCATGTTTTCACCACTCTCTGGGTGAAAAAACATTTTCTCAGATCCCCTCTAAATCACTTCTCATCTGCCTTTGTTCTCTGGTCTTAGTCATGTCTGTTATGGGAAAAGATTCTTAGAATCTTAAAATTCATAGAATTTTGCATACCACCTTTGCTTCGGGGAAAAAGCTTATTTATTAGTCATAAGTAAGCTTATGTTCACACTGCAATTAAGTTATTGTGAAAATCCCCGAGTTGCCACACTCCAATGTCTGTTTGGGTACGTTGACCATATTACACTGTCTATCAATACACCTGACCTGTGCATCTTTGGACTATGGGAGGAAACCCATGCAGACAGAGGGAGAATGTACCAGCTCCACACAGTAAAACAAGCTGGGAATTGAACGCTGGTGCTGTGAGGGAGCAGTGCTAACCACTGTGCCACCCCAGCCTATCCAGTCTCTCCTTATAGCTGAAGCTTTCCATCCCAGGCAAACATCCTGGTGAATCTCCTCTGTGCTCTCTCCAAAGCTTCCACATCCTTCCGATAATGTGGTAATCAGACTGCATATTATATTCCATCTGTGGCTTAACCAATGTTTTATCAAGAGCTTCAGGCTTCAATATGCCGCAGATAGTGAGCATTCCGCTTGCATTCTGCATCACACTATCTGACTGAGCTGCCAATTTTGAGGATGTTTGGACTCGTACATCAAAGTCCCTTTGTTCCTTAATACTCCCTCGGGATCAATTGTTCATTGTGTACAAACTACTCATATTGGACCTCCCAAAATGCAAAACTGCACACTTATCAGTATTAAATTCCATCTGCCATTGCTCTGCCTAACTCAAGAGTTGATCAATATCAGACTGCAGCCTCAGACTATTCTCCAGAACCTGATGAAGTGTATCCCAGGACATTGTGGGGGGCTAGGAAGGAAATTGCAGGTCCTCTAGCCGAGATATTTGAATCATCAATAGTGATGGGGGAGGTGCCTGAAGATTGGAGAGTGGCAAATGTGCCTTTGTTTAAAAAGGGCTGCAGGGAAAAGCCTGGGAAATACAGACCAGTGAGCCTCACATCTGTGGTGGGTAAATTGCTGGAAGGTATTTTGAGAGACAGGATTGACACGTATTTAGAGACAGAAGGATTAGGGACAGTCAACATGGCTTTGTGAGTGGAAAATCATATCTCTCAAATTTGATTAAATTTTTTGAAGGGGTAATCAAGAAGATAGATGAGGGCAGTGCAGTTGATGTTGTCAACGTGGACTTTAGCAAGGTCTTTGACAAGGTACCGCACGGTAGGTTGATATTGGAATAGTGTAGGTTAGATGGACTTTAGATTGATTTCACAGGTCGGTGCAACATCAAGAGCTGTACTATACTGCAATGTACTGTTCGACAGGTTGTTGCATAAGGTTAAATCTCACGGGATCCAGGGTGAGGTATAAATGAATACAAAAGGTAGAGGGTTGTTTTTCAAACTGGAGGCCTGTAACCAGCGGTGTGCCTCAGGGATCAGTGCTGGGTCCACTGTTATTTATCATTTATATTAATGGTTTGGATGAGAATATAGGGGGCATGGTTAGTAAGTTTGCAGATGACACCAAGATTGATGGCATAGTGAACAGTGAAAAACGTTATCTCCAATTGCAACAGGATCTTGATCAATTGGGCCAGTGGGCTGACGAATGGCAGATGGAATTTAATTTAGACAAATGCAAGATGATACATTTTGGTGGATTGAGCCAGGGCAGGACTTACTCAGTTGATGGTAGGGCTTTGGGGAGAGTTAGAGGACAAAAAGGTCCAAGGGTACATGTTCATAACTCCTTGAAAGTGGAGTCACAGGTGGACAGAATGGTGAAGAAGGCATTCGACATGCTTGGTTTCATTGGTCAGAACATTGACTACAGGAGTTGGGACGTCTTGTTGAAGTTGTACAAGACATTGGTAAAGCCACACTTGGAATATTGTGTGCAATTCTAGTCACATTTTATACAAAGGATATTATTAAACTAGAAAGAATGCAGAAAAGATTAGGATGCTACCAGGGCTTGATGGATTGAGCTATAAGGAGAGGCTGGATAGACTGGGACTTTTGTCTCTTAAGTGTAGGAGGGTGAGGGGTGATCTTATAGAGGTCTATAAAATAATGAGGGGCACAGATCAGTTAGATAATCAATATCTTTTCTCAAAGGTAGGGGAGTCTAAGACTGGAAGGCATAGGTTTAAGGTGAAAGGCGAGAAATACAAAATTGTCCAGAGGGACAATTTTTTTTACACAGAGAGTGGTGAGTGTCTGGAACAAGCTACCAGAGGTAGTAGTAGAGACGGGTACAATTTTGCCATTTAAAAAGGATTTAGATAGTTACACGGGTACAATGGGTATAGAGGGATATGGGCCAAATGCGGACAATTGGGATTAGCTTAGGGGTTTAAAAGAAAGGGCAGCATGGAGAAGTTGGGCTGAAGGGCCTGTTTCCGTGACTCTATGAGATGTTAAACTAATTGACCAATAGTTTTCTACATGTTGCCTCCCTCCCTTTTTGAATAAAGATGTTATATTACCAGTTTTCCAATCCACTGGAAGCATTCCTACATTCAGGGGATTTTGGAATATTGTAACCAATGGATCTGCTATCTCCAACACCATTTCCTTTAAGACCTTAGCAAGTAGACCAGAAGGTCCTCAGGACTTGCCTACGTTCAATCCCAATAGTTTGTTGCGTACTTTTTCCCTAATGATGATGATTGTTCTTAGTTCCTCTCATTCTGTAACCTCTGAATTTTCTGTTCCTATTGGGATAATACTTGTGTCCTCTGCTGTGAAAGCTGAGGTAAACTACAGATTTAGCATCTCCATTATTTCTATATTCCCCACATTTAACTCCCCAGCTTCATTTTCCAAGGGGCCAACATTCATTTTAGCTGTTCTCTTCCTCTTTATAAACTTTCAAAGCTTTTGCTATCCTGCTTTTATATTTTGTGTTAGTTTTCTTTATCTTTGCTTTTTATTACTTTGTTTTACTGACTGTTTGTTGATGTGTAAAAGTTTCCCAATCTTCAGTGTACCACTGGTCTCTGCAATATGGTATGCTAAAGTTTATTTATCTTATCTTTACCTTCCTTGCTTCGCTATGGAAGTCTTTCCTCTTACCACCTTTTTTCCTCCTTGGAATATATTTTAGTTGGGAAGGCTTGAATATCGCCTTAAATATCTGTCACTTTTCATCAGCTGTCTTATAATTGAGAATTCTGATTAATTCTAAATACCCAACACAAACATAATTAACAGCTAATGTTTTAATATGTGAGTTGGAATAATACAAAATGTTCAAGTAACATATTAATAATGTCTCTAAAAAATGAATGTGTAACACGCCAATAAAATAAATGACGTACTCACAATTGATACCAGCAGAAATTATGTAACAAATTATATATATCCAGTCTGGGGGATAATGCCAAAAGATAAAAGTGCCTTCATTTGGTACTGGAGCTGGTTTAAACTGTTAGAGAAATGCTGAATCATTGAGAGAGAGCTTCTGTAAAGTAGGCAGATAAATGACAGATTTATATTTGAAGGTGTCAAACTATAATCGATTGAAGGGCATGTCATTGTTAGATTGATAGAACAGTGACTGAATGGAATGAAGTGCTGGGCTGATTAATCTGATAACAAAAAATATAACCATTCTGCTTTTTGGCTGTGAAACCTGAGAATTTTTGAGAATATTTCAAAGCACATTTTCTGTGGGTGAAATCAGAGATCTTCCTTGTTGCAGGTTGTTGCAGGTTCCGGGGTTCAAATGTTTCAGTCGGAGTAGAGAAGGAGGTAGAAGGGGGGGAGGAGTGGCATTATTAGTCAAAGACTGTATCACGTTGACAGAAAGGAAGTTTGATGAGGACTTGTCTGTTGAGGTAGTATGGGCTGAGATTAGAAACAGGAGAGGAGAGGTCACCCTGTTGGGAGTCTTTTATAGACCTCCTAAAAGTTCTAGAGAGGTAGAGGAAAGGATTGCAAAGTCGATTCTGGACAGGAGTGAAAGTAATAGGGTAATTGTTATGGGGGACTTTAACTTTACTAATATTGATTGGAATAGCTATAGCTCTAGCTCGTTAGAGGGGTCAGTTTTTATACAAAGTGTGCAGGAAGGTTTTTTGACTCAGTATGTAGATAGGCCAACTAGAGGTGAGGCTACATTGGATTTGGTGCTGGGCAATGAGCCAGACCAGGTGTTAGGCTTGGAAGTTGGTGAACATTTTGGTGATAGTGACCACAATTCGGTTACGTTCACCTTAGTGATGGATAGGGATAGGCACAAACCTGGGGGCAGCAGTTATAGCTGGGGGAAGGGTAATTATGAGGCCATTAGGAGGGAATTAGGGTGCATAGGTTGGACTAGGAAACTACAGGGACTGGGAACATCTGAAATGTGGAGCTTATTCAAGGAGCAGCTACTGCGAGTCCTTGATAAGTATGTCCCTGTCAGGCAAGGAGGAAATGGTCGAGTAAGGGAGCCATGGTGTACGAAAAAAGTTAATTCGCTGGTTAAAAGGAAAAAGGAGGCTTATGTCAGGATGAGGCTTGAAGGCTCAGTTAGTGCACTGGATAGCTATAGATTAGCCAGGAGGGAGCTAAAGAGTGAGTTGAGGAGAGCTAAAAGAGGACACGAGAAGACTTTGGCTGATAGGATCAAGGAGAATCCTAAAGCTTTCTTTAGATATGTTAAGAATAGAAGATTGGTTAGGGCAAGATTAGGGCCAGTCATAGACAGCAGTGGGAAGTTGTGCGTGGAGCCTGAAGAGATTGGAGAGGCACTGAACAAATATTTCTCTTCGGTATTCACGCAGGGAGATGTAAATGTAGTTGTGGAGAACACTGGGATACAGGGTTGCAAACTGGAAAGTATTGAAGTAGATAAGGAGGATGTGCTAGATATTCTTGAGGGTTTGAAGTTAGATAAGTCCCCTGGGCCGGACGGGATTTACCCTAGGATTCTCTGGGAGGCGAGAGAGGAGATTGCAGAGCCTCTGGCTCTGATCTTCAGGTCGTCGTTGGTTACGGGTATAGTGCCGGAAGACTGGAGGATAGCGAATGTGGTCCCATTGTTCAAGAAGGGGAATAGAGACTTTCCTGGGAATTATAGACCGGTGAGTCTTACTTCTGTTGTGGGCAAAGTATTGGAAAGAATTATTAGGGATAGGATTTATAGTTATTTAGAGAGAAATGAATTGATTGGGAATAGTCAGCATGGTTTCGTGAAGAATATAGAACATAGAACATTACAGCGCAGAACAGGCCCTTCGGCCTTCGATGTTGCGCCGACCGATTAGGAAAAAGCAATGACCCTCTAACCTAAACCATCCCCTTTTCGTCCATAAACTTATCTACTAACCTCTTAAACGCCGCCAAACTTGGCGCATCTATAACAGCAGCAGGCAGGGCATTCCATACCCTTACCACCCTCTGGGTAAAGAACCTACCTCTGACATCCGTCATATAACCACCACCCCTTAATTTAAAGCTATGTCCCCTCATGCTAGCTTTCTCCATCCTAGGAAAAAGGCTATCACTGTCCACCCTATCTAAACCTCTAATCATCTTATATGTTTCAATAAGGTCTCCTCTTAGCCGCCTCCTTTCTAACGAAAACAACCTCAAATCCCTCAGCCTCTCTTCATAAGACCTGCCCTCCATACCAGGCAACATCCTGGTAAACCTCCTCTGTACCCTCTCCAATGCCTCCACATCTTTCTTATAATGCGGGGACCAGAACTGCACACAATACTCCAAGTGCGGCCGCACTAGAGTTTTGTACAGTTGCAACATGACGTTGCGGCTCCGAAATTCAATCCCCCTACCAATTAAAGCTAAGACTCCATATGCCTTCTTAACAACCTTATCGACTTGACTGCCTACTTTCAGGGATCTATGCACATATACACAAGATCCCTCTGTTCATCAACACTATTAAGAATCCTACCATTAGCCCTATACTCTACACATTTATTATTCCTGCCAAAGTGCATTACCTCACACTTTTCCACATTAAACTCCATTTGCCACCTCTCGGCCCAGCTCTGCAACTTGTCCAAGTCTCTCTGCAAACTATAACACCCCTCTTCACTATCTACCACTCCTCTGACTTTGGTGTCATCCGCAAATTTACTAATCCATCCTTCAATACCCTCATCCAGATCATTTATAAAAATTACAAACAGCAGGGGCCCCAAAAATTACAAACAGCAGGGGCCCTGAGGTATACCACTTGTAACCGAACTCCACGATGAATATCTTCCATCAACCACCACCCTCTGTCTTCTATCTACCTACCTGTGAAGTGTAGGTCGTGCCTTACTAACCTTATTGAGTTTTTTGAAAAAGTGACCAAAGAGGTGGATGGGGGTAAGGCAGTTGATGTGGTATATATGGACTTTAGTAAGGCGTTCGATAAGGTGGCCCATGGAAGGCTTCTGCAGAAAATGCAGATGTATGGGATTGAGGGTGATTTAGCTAATTGGATTAGGAATTGGCTAGCAGATAGAAGACAGAGGGTGGTGGTTGATGGAAATTATTCATCATGGAGTTCAGTTACAAGTGGTGTACCTCAGGGATCTGTTTTGGGGCCCCTGCTGTTTGTAATTTTTATAAATGATCTGGATGAGGGTATTGAAGGATGGATTAGTAAATTTGCAGATGACACCAAAGTCGGAGGAGTGGTAGATAGTGAAGAGGGGTGTTCTAGTTTGCAGAGAGACTTGGACAAGTTGCAGAGCTGGGCCGAGAGGTGGCAAATGGAGTTTAATGAGGAAAAGTGTGAGGTAATTCACTTTGGCAGGAATAACAAATGTGTAGAGTATAGGGCTAATGGTAGGACTCTTAATAGTGTTGATGAACAGAGGGATCTTGGTGTATATGTGCATAGATCCTGAAAGTTGGCAATCAAGTCGATAAGGTTGTTAAGAAGGCATACGGAGTCTTAGCTTTTATTGGTAGGGGGATTGAATTTCGGAGCCGCAACATCATGTTGCAACTGTACAAAACTCTAGTGCGGCCGCACTTGGAGTATTGTGTGCAGTTCTGGTCCCCACATTATAAGAAAGATGTGGAGGCATTGGAGAGGGTACAGAGGAGGTTTACCAGGATGTTGCCTGGTATGGAGGGCAGGTCTTATGAAGATAGGCTGAGGGATTTGAGGTTGTTTTCGTTAGAAAGAAGGCAACTAAGAGGAGACCTTATTGAAACATATAAGATGATTAGAGGTTTAGATAGGGTGGACAGTGATAGCCTTTTTCCTAGGATGGAGAAAGCTAGCACGAGGGGACATAGCTTTAAATTAAGGGGTGGTAGTTATAGGACGGATGTCAGAGGTAGGTTCTTTACCCAGAGGGTGGTAAGGGTATGGAATGCCCTGCCTGCGGCAGTTGTAGATGCGCCAAGTTTGGTGGCGTTTAAGAGATTAGTAGATAAGTTTATGGACGAAAAGGGAATGGTTTAGTTTGGAGGGTCATTGCTTTTTCTTAATTGGTCGGCGCAACATCGAAGGCCGAAGGGCCTGTTCTGTGCTGTAATGTTCTATGTTCCTTTTGGCTGAAAGAAATTTGTCTTAATTGTATATTTGTCTGAATACTTTCAATTTGTAATGTTTTTATTTCTAACATTTCAATGTTTTAATAAAAGGTAGTTTAATTTAAGAATTTCATTGAATATAAGAACATAAGAAATAGAAGCAGGAGTCGGCCATCCAGCCCCTCGAGCCTGCCCCGCCATTCAATAAAATCGTGGCTGATCTGACGTGGATCAGTTCCACTTTCCCGCTTTCTCCCCATAACCCTTAATTCCCTTGTCTATCAGAAATCTATCTATCTGGGACTTAAATATATTCATTGAGGTAGCCTTCACCACTTCAATGGGCAAAGAATTCCAGCGATTCACCGCCCTTTGAGTGAAGAAGTTCCTCCTCAATTCCGATCTAAACTGCCCTCCTCCACCTCCCCCCCGCCTTATTTTGAGGCTGTGTCCTGTAGTTCTGGTTTCCTTTCTAAGCGGGAAGAATCTCTCTGCCTCTACTCTATTTAGCCCCTTCATTATCTTATATGTCTCTATAAGATTCCCTCCTCAGCTCTCTAAACTCCAAAGAGTACAGGCTCAGTCTACTCAATCTCTCCTCATAAGCTAACCCCCTCATCTCCGGTATCAGCCTGGTGAAGTTTCTCTGTGTTCCCTCCAAGGCCAATATCTCCTTCCGCAAATGCGGCGACCAAAACTGCACACAGTACTCCAGCTGTTGCCTCACCAGTACCCTTTACAGCTGCAACAGAACCTCCCTACTTTTATATTCCATCCCCCTCGCTATAAAGGCCAACATTGCATTCACTTTCTTAATCACCTGCTGCACCCGCAGACTGGGTTTTTGCGATTCGTGCACAAGGATCCCCAGGTCCCTTTGCACTGTCGCATGCTGCAGCTTTTCACCATTTAAATAATAATCCCTCCTACTATTATTTCTACCAAAGTGGATAACCTCACACTTGCTAACGTTATACTCCATCTGCCAGGTCCTCGCCCACTCACTCAACCTATCCAGATCCCTCTGCAGGCTCTCCACACCTTCCACGCAATTTGCTTTTCCACTCATCTTCGTGTCATCAGCAAATTTTGTTACCCTACACTCAGCCCCTTCCTCCAGATCATCTATGTAAATGGTAAACAGTTGAGGCCCCAGCACTGATCCCTGGGGCACTCCACTAGTCACCAACTGCCAATCAGAAAAGCACTCATTGATTCCAACTCTCTGCTTCCTATTAGACAACCAATCCTCAATCCACGTTAACACCCTACCCCCAACTCCGTGCACCTAACCTTCAGCAGCAACCTTTTGTGAGGCACCTTATCAAACGCCTTCTGGAAATTTAAAAACACCACATCCACTAGTTCCCCTCTATCTACCGCCCTAGTCACATCCTCATAGAAATTCAATAAATTTGTCAAGCATGACTTCCCCTTCATGAATCTGTGTTGCGTCTGCTTGATCAAACCATTCTTTTCTAGGTGTCTCGCTATTTCTTCGTTGACGACAGATTCTAGCATTTTTCCGACTACAGACATTAAACTAACTGGCCTATAATTCTCTGCCTTTTGTCTGCTACCTTTTTTAAACAGTGGCATAACATTAGCCGTTTTCCAATCTTCCAGCACTTCCCCGGAGTCCAGTGAATTTTGATAAATAGTTACTAAGGCATCCGCTATCACTTTTGCCATTTCTTTCAGAATCCTGGGATGCATTCCATCCGGTCTCGGGGACGTATCTACCTTCGGTCCTGTTAGTCTATCAATAGCTCTCTAATGATTGTAATCGCATTAGGGACCTCATCTTCTACCATCCTTCTATCTTTAATATCCGGCAAACTATTTGTGTCCTCCTCCATGAAGACTGATACAAAAAACTTGTTTGAAGCCTCAGCCATTTCCTCATCGCCCACCACTAAAACTCTCCTCTCGTCCTCCAAGGCTCAAACGTTCACTCTAGCCAGTCTCCTCTTCTTTGTGTATTTGTAAAAACTTTTACCGTCATTTTTTATATGTATATTGAACTGAATATTTTTTTTTTGCTTTTGTGAACTTAAATGTTAAATGAAAAGATTTATTCTTTAAATTAGTCAGGCTGCCAAGATATTTTCCCATGACATGTCCAACCTTGTAATCTACCTGCCGAATCCACTGGGGTCAAAATTTGCCCTTCTGCCTATGTAATTTCTTTTGTTTAGACCTAGAATGTTAGTGTGGATCTCTAGTTTCTCACCCTCAGACTGAATTTGAAATTGTAGCATGTTATGATCACTCTTCCCAAGAGGATCTTTTACTGTGACATCACTTATTTGCCCTTCCTCATTATTTAATATCGAATCTGGAATAGTCAGCTCCCTGACTGATTCCACAAAATATTGCTCCAAAACAACTATCTCTTATTCATTCAATGAACTCACTTTTGAGAATACCCTTGCAAATTTGATTATTCCAGTCAATTTGCATGTTAAAATCATCCATGGTTATTGCTGTATCTTTCTTATAAGCTCTCAGTATTTCTTGGCTTATACTGTGACCCACCAAGGAACTATATTTGGAGACCTAAAGGTTACATCATCAGGGAGTCTTTTGTCTGTTAAGTGTAATTTTTGATCTCACTGAATGGTAGGGCAGACTTGATGGGCCGAATTGTCTACTTTTGTTCCTGCATGCTACGTTCTTATTCTCTTGATCTGTTTTGTTACCTTTCGTTTTATTTCAATAATGACAACATGATTTTTACTCTCCTTGTTCTTTTTTATATCTTTCCTCGCATCCTAATATTGAAATAAAGAGTTAAAAACTAGCATTCCAAGTTTACCTTCTGGGATTTGGGAAAATAGGGAATAGCAGCAGGAGGAGGCCATTTGGCCCTATGAGCCTGCTACCCCATTCAATATGATCATGGCTGACCATGCACTGTCAGTCTCCCACATTTAACATCAACAGGGTTCTTAACGCTCTTTAGAACAAAATTTTGTTCTATCACCCTTATTAATTATTTCTCTTGCACCTACTCCTCATTGTGTCCAGTGTCCATAAAATGGTTTCCCTAGTTCTAGAGATGCCCAAGAATCTGAAATATTACTTTCTCTATTTTATCTGATATTTTTTATTTTATTTTGTTTATCTGTGAGGCCAAAAATCCATCCCACGCAATGTCCTCGGCCCTGTATCACCCTGTGTAATGATGTCTGAACGTTCTGAAGCCGGCTTCCCTGCCGAGCTCAAGCTCCTTCCCCACCCACACTGTTACCTGATGGCAAAGCCTTGACCAGCTAGCCACTCAATCAGCACCTTTTTTATCATGTAGTTTAAATTATTGTTCACTTTGCAATTTGGTATTTTTGCATCTGTCCTAATGAGTCAGGTCTCTATTTTCAGAAATACCTTATCAATTACTCAGAAGAGTATTTACCTTTAACAAAGAATCTTTCAGTGCTATAAAGGTAAGGTAGATAAAATGGACTTGATTTCTTTGGAAGAGGATGCAAATAACTGAAGGTTTGAATTTGAGCAAAAGTTTAGGGAAGTTAATTGTGAAGAATGACTAGGTCGTTTTACTGGAAACAAAAATCATCCGAGAAAGATTTCAAATAAAAAGTTGCATTGGTATTTAGTGTAACACCCAAGATCACATTGCACGGCCCTTCCCATTGACAGCTTGCTACATAAACAGCTGCTTCCTTTTAAGATACTCACAATTAAAGCGTTTTTCTATCCTGCGCCCACCCTCCTATAAGATCTTTTAGTTATTGTTATCTGGAGTACTCAAGAGTTTTAAAGAGTTTTTTTAAATAAATCTCAACAAATTGGCATGAGTCTGCAAAGTAACCAAGGCAGCATTACTAGCAGTAACAGTGGAAGCAGTTTGGGGGTACAATGTGTGATACACAGCGAAAACCTGATCCTTTACTGCAATGAATGTGTGGACTGTGTGTGTCCTCGCTGCTTGGTGGGGAGCAAACACAAGACCCACACTTTCTCACCTTTTGAGGAAGCTTGCAAGGAACACAGAGTAAGTACCTGAACCTTCTCATACTCTTTATAATTGTGACGGATTTACAAGAGCCAGCTGTGAGAAACAGATTGGGTATAGCGAGAAGGGATTGAACTGTAGAGAGTATAGACTGGGGATGTGATAATTTTTATGTGGGACAGTCTATTGCTAAATCTTTCTTCACTCACCAGGATCATTAACAGGTACTAGCAGGAATCACTAAACCTCTGATATTTTCAATTGTTATTTTTAAGTCCATATTGTCCATAAGATGATTAGAGGTTTAGATAGGGTGGACAGTGATAGCCTTTTTCCTAGGATGGAGAAAGCTAGCACGAGGGACACAGCTTTAAATTAAGGGGTATGAGTTATAGGACAGATATCAGAGGTAGGTTCTTTACTCAAAGAGTGATTAGGGAGTGGAATGCCCTGCCTGCAGCTGTTGTAGATGCGCCAAGTTTGGTGGCATTTAAGCGGTTAGTTGATAAGTATATGGAAGAGAAGGGAATGGTTTAGTTTGGGGGGGCATTGCTTTTTATATTGGTCGGCACAACATCGAAGGCCGAAGGGCCTGTTCTGTGCTGTAATGTTCTATGTTCTATGTTCAATTGTCTGGGTTTTTTTTACTAATTTAAGATGGGATAAAAATCAGAATAGTTTGTTCCTGATTTCTCCACCAGCCCAAAGTTTTAATTTAGTGTGCCAATAGGATTAAAGCATCAGGGAAAGGGGAAATGCAGACCTGGATAATTAGATTATAGTTGATGTGATAAACTGCTTGTGACAGTTTAGTTGGTAAGGATGTCCAAAGATGTGGGGGTTAGGTTGATTGGCCAGGATAAATCGACCCCAGTGTCAGGGGGATTAGGGGGATAAATATATGGCGCTGTGGGAATAGAGCCTGGGTGGGATTGGTGCAGACTCGATGGGCTGAATGGCCTCCTCCTACACTGTAGGGATTCTATGAAAAGGCGGCCCATAAACTGAGATTCAAGTTTCCAGTAAAGGGATGAAATGGGAATTCTAAATTAGAGTAACGGTGTTGGAACATTATATCCATATCACAGGTAAGGAGAAGGAAATTCAACTACATATTCTTCTTTTAGTTTAAAAACTTGAGTAATTAATAAAATAGTTTTCTAATCAACAGGTGAAAACTGCCCATTCAGCCATTCTGTTCAATTCTACACTTGGGATTAATGGGTAGACTGTTCATCAAACCCTTTTCCCGTTCTGTTTGGAGCTGTTTCTAATTCCAAAGGGTGGAATAAAGCCTGTAGCTTTTTGAAAATATATTTCTGAAATATTTTCTTTGTATTTCTGAGTATTGATAATTCACCAAGTTAGAAACTTTACAGCAAGGCTGTTCCACCTTTTTGCTTCAGTAGAGTATAGATAGAGTGAACGCAAGCAGGGTTTTTCCACTGAGGCTCGGGGAGAAAAAAAACAGAGAGCATGGGTTAAGGGTGAAGGGGGAAAGTTTAAAGGGAATATTGGGGGGGCTTCTTCACACAGAGAGTGGTGGGAGTGTGGAATGAGCTGCCGGATAAAGTAGGAAATGCGATGTCACTTTTAACATTTAAGAAAATCTTGGACAGGTTCATGGATGAGAGGGGTGTGGGGGTATATGGTTCAAGTGCAGGTCTTTGGGACTAGGCAAAAAAATGGTTCGGCGCAGACAAGAAGGGCCAAAAGATCTGTTTCTGTGCTGTAATGGTTCTATGGTTCCATTCTATGGTTCTATGGTTAAGTCCCTCTCCCACATAATAAAATTTCACAGACCCATGTAACACAACACAAATATTTTTCGCTGTATAAAATGATTTATTAAAAATACTCCTTAAAACTCTTGCGTACTCCAGATAACAATAACTAAAAGATCTTATAGGAGGGTGGGCGCAGGATAGAAAAACGCTTTAATTGTGAGTATCTTAAAAGGAAGCAGCTGTTTATGTAGCAAGCTGTCAATGGGAAGGGCCGTGCAATGTGATCTTGGGTGTTACACTAAATACCAATGCAACTTTTTATTTGAAATCTTTCTCGGATGATTTTTGTTTCCAGTAAAACGACCTAGTCATTCTTCACAATTAACTTCCCTAAACTTTTGCTCAAATTCAAACCTTCAGTTATTTGCATCCTCTTCCAAAGAAATCAAGTCCATTTTATCTACCTTACCTTTATAGCACTGAAAGATTCTTTGTTAAAGGTAAATACTCTTCTGAGTAATTGATAAGGTATTTCTGAAAATAGAGACCTGACTCATTAGGACAGATGCAAAAATACCAAATTGCAAAGTGAACAATAATTTAAACTACATGATAAAAAAGGTGCTGATTGAGTGGCTAGCTGGTCAAGGCTTTGCCATCAGGTAACAGTGTGGGTGGGGAGGGAGCTTGAGCTCGGCAGGGAAGCCGGCTTCAGAACGTTCAGACATCATTACACAGGGTGATACAGGGCCGAGGACATTGCGTGGGATGGATTTTTGGCCTCACAGATAAACAAAATAAAATTTTGTTTATTCTTTACTCAAAGAGTGATTAGGGAGTGGAATGCCCTGCCTGCAGCTGTTGTGGATGCGCCAAGTTTGGTGGCGTTTAAGAGGTTAGTTGATAAGTATATGGATGAGAAGGGAAGGGTTTAGTTAGGAGGGGCATTGCTTTTTATTTTGGTCGGCACAACATCGAGGGCCGAAGGGCCTGTTCTGTGCTGTATTGTTCTATGTTCTATGTTCTATGTTCTATGTTCTAAAATAAAAAATATCAGATAAAATAGAGAAAGTAACATTTCAGATTCTTGGGCTTCTGTCTGTGTGAATCCGGAAGAAATGGCAGAGGTGCTTAACGAGTACTTTGCCTCGGTATTCACGATGGAAAGTGAACTGGGAGATTGCACTGCAGGTTTGCGGCATACGGAAAAGATTGAGTATGTGGATGTTAGGAAAGAGGATGTGTTAGCCTGTTAAATTTTATTAAGATAGACAAGTCGCCGGGACCGGATGGGATGTACCCCAGGTTATTGTGGGAGGTGAGGGAAGTGGTTGCAGAGCCCCTGGCGATGATCTTTGCGTCGTCCATGGAAACGGGAGAGGTTCCGGAGGATTGGAGGATTGCGGATGTGGTTCCTATCTTTAAGAAAGGAAAGGATAGTCCAGGAAATTACCGACCGGTGAGTTTGACTTCAGTGGTTGGTAAGCTGATGGAGAGGCTTCTGAGGGATAAGATATATGAACATTTGGAGAAGTTTGGACTGATTAGAAATAGTCAGCATGGTTTTGTCAAGGGCAGGTCATGCCTTACCAGCCTAGTTGAGTTCTTCGAAAATGTGACTGAACACATTGACGAAGGAAGGGCGGTGGACGTAGTGTACATGGACTTTAGTAAGGCGTTTGATAAGGTCCCCCATGCAAGGCTTCTGGAGAAGGTGAGAGGGCATGGGATCCAAGGGGCTTTGGCCTCGTGGATCCAGAACTGGCTTGCCGGCAGAAGGCAGAGAGTGGTTGTGGATGGGTCTTGTTCTGCATGGAGGTCGGTAACCAGTGGAGTGCCCCAGGGATCTGTTCTGGGACCCCTGCTGTTTGTCATTTTCATAAATGACCTGGATGAGGAAGTGGAGGGATGGGTTAGCAAATTCGCCGACAATACAAAGATCGGTGGTGTTGTGGATGGTCTGGAGGGATGCCAAAAGTTGCAGCGGGACATAGACAGGATGCAAGACTGGGCGGAGAAGTGGCAGATGGACTTCAACGCAGATAAATGTGTAGTGGTCCATTTTGGCAGAAATAATGGGATGAAGGAGTACAATATAAGGGGTAGGAGTCTTAGCTGTATTGTAGAGCAGAAAGATCTCAGGGTCTGGGTCCATAGGACTCTTAAATCGGCCTCGCAGGCGGAGGAAGTGGTCAAGAAGGCGTATAGTGTACTGGCCTTCGTTAATCGAGGAATTGAGTTTAGGAGTCAGGAGGTAATGATGCAGCTCTATAAGACCCTTGTCAGATCTCACTTGGAGTATTGTGCGCAATTCTGGTCGCCTCATTATAGGAAGGATGTAGAGGCTATTGAGAGGGTTCAGAGGAGATTTACAAGGATGCTGCCTGGATTGGGAGGCAGGCCTTATGAAGATAGGTTGAGGGAGCTGGGACTCTTCTCACTGGAGAGACGTAGGTTGAGAGGCGACCTGATAGAGGTTTATAAAATGTTGAGAGGAATAGATAGGGTGGACTCTCAGAGACTATTTCCCCGAGCTGAAATGGTCACTATGAGAGAACACAGATTTAAGGTGCAGGGAAGCAAATACAAAGGAGATGTCAGGGGTAGGTTTTTCACTCAGAGGGTGGTGAGTGAATGGAACCGACTGCCATCGGAGGTTGTTGAGGCAAACTCACTGGGGTCTTTTAAAAGATTTCTGGATGAGTATATGGAAAAGAATAGGATAGGGGGTTATAGATAGGTCTGTGGATTCGTAGATGTGATCGGCGCAACTCGTGGGCCGAAGGGCCTGTTTGTGCTGTATTGTTCTATGTTCTCTAGAACTGGCACACTAAAAGGGAGAAACCACTTTATAGCTTTGGACACAATGAGGAGTAGGTGCAAGAGAAATAATTAATAAGGGTGGGAGAACAAAATTTTGTTCTAAAGAGTGTTAAGAACCTTGTTGATATTAAATGTGGGAGACTGACAGTGCATGGTCAGCCATGATCATATTGAATGGGGTAGCAGGCTCGTAGGGCCAAATGGCCTCCTCCTGCTGCTATTCCCTATTTTCCCAAATCCCAGAAGGTAAACTTGGAATGCTAGTTTTTAACTCTTTATTATGTATGTTATTATTCTTAGTTGACTTACTTAATGTGAAATTGTCGCTGATTCTATGTTCACTTGAGCCTTGGATGTAGGAAGTAGATTGAATCTGAGGTAACAAGTTTAAAGTAAAGTTTATTTATTATTCACAAGTAAGGCTTACATTAACACTGCCCCCAACCAGCATGTCTTTCAAAATGTGGGAGAAAACCAGGGCACCTGGAGGAAACCCATGCAGACATGGGGAGAACATGCAAGCTCCACATAGACAGCGACTGGAGCCAGGAATCGAACCCAGGTCCCTGACGCTGTGAAGCAGATTCACTGTGCTATCGTGATGCACTAAGGCAGACTTTCCTCTGTTTCCATAGCGAGTAATTCCTGGAACAGATTTCTGATCTGTCACCAGGGGCTTATAGCTTCAGAGGCACCACTCCACATCAGGCTGCCCTGCTCGAACCACCAGCCATTCTGAGGTGTGTATTATCTCCAGCCAGGACGGTTAGTGAGATTTTGCAGGCAACTTACCAATCTCCGCAGAAGACAAACACGGGACACAGCGGACAGAATACCCTTCATCGTCCAGTACTTCCCCAGAGCGCAGAAGTTGTGACATCTTTTCCAGAGCCTTAGAACATAGAACATAGAACAATACAGCACAGAACAGGCCCTTCGGCCTTCGATGTTGTGCCGACCAAAATAAAAAGCAATGCCCCTCCTAACTAAACCATTCCCTTCTCATCCATATACTTATCAACTAACCTCTTAAACGCCACCAAACTTGGCGCATCTACAACAGCTGCAGGCAGGGCATTCACTCCCTAATCACTCTTTGAGTAAAGAACCTACCTCTGATATCCGTCCTATAACTCATACCCCTTAATTTAAAGTTGTGTCCCCTCGTGCTAGCTTTTTCCATCCTAGGAAAAAGGCTATCACGTCCACCCTATCCAAACCTCTAATTATCTTATATGTTTCAATAAGATCCCCCCTTAGCCGCCTCCTTTCTAACGAAAACAACCTCAAATCCTTCAACCTCTCTTCATAGGACCTGCCCTCCATACCAGGCAACATCCTGTAAACCTCCTCTGTACCTCTCCAATGCCTCCACATCTTTCTTATAATGTGGCGACCAGAACTGCACACAATACTCCAAGTGCGCCGCACTAGAGTTTTGTACAGTTGCAACATGATGCTGCGGCTCCTAAATTCAATCCCCCTACCAATAAAAGCTAAGACTCCATAAGCCTTCTTACAACTTTATCCACTTGACTGCCTACTTTCAGGGATCTATTGACACATACACCAAGATCCTTCTGTTCCTCAACACTATTAAGAGCCCTACCATTAGCCCTATACTCTACACATTATTGTTCCTGCCAAAGTGCATTACCTCACACTTTTCCACATTAAACTCCATTTGCCACCTCTCGGCCCAGCTCTGCAACTTGTCCAAGTCACTCTGTAAACTATAACACCCCTCTTCACTATCTACCACTCCACCGACTTTAGTGTCATCTGCAAATTTACTGATCCATCCTCAATACCCTCATCCAGATCATTTATAAAAATTACAAACAGCAGGGGCCCCAAAACAGACCCCTGAGGCACACCACTCGTCACCGAACTCCACGATGAATTCTCCCATCAACCACCACCCTCTGTCTTCTATCTGCCAGCCAATTCCTAATCCAATTAGCTAAATCACCCTCTATTCCACACATCTGCATTTTCTGTAAAGTCTTCCATGGGCCACCTTATCAAAAGCCTTACTAAAGTCCATATATACTACATCAACCGCCTTACCCCCATCCACCTCTCTGGTCACTTTCTCAAAAAACTCAATGAGGTTAGTAAGGCATGACCTACCCTTCACGAAACCATGCTGACTATCCCAATCAATTCATTTCTCTCTAAATAACTATAAATCCTATCCCTAATAATTCTCTCCAATACTTGCCCACAACAGAAGTAAGACTCACTGGCCTATAATTCCCTGGAAGGTCTCTCTTCCCCTTCTTAAACAATGGGACCACATTCGCTATCCTCCAGCCTCCGGAACCACACCCGTAACCAACGAGGACCTGAAGATCAGAGCCAGAGGCTCTGCAATCTCCTCTCTTGCCTCCCAGAGAATCCTAGGGTAAATCCCGTCCGGCCCAGGGGACTTATCCAACTTCAAACCCTCGAGAATTTCTAACACATCCTCCCTATCTCTACAATACTCCCCAATTTGCAACCCTGTACCTCAGTGCTCTCCACAGCTACATTTCCAGCACTCTGCGTGAATACCGAAGAGAAATATTTATTCAGTGCTCGCCAATCTCTTCAGGCTCCACGCACAACTTCCCACTGCTATCTATGACTGGCCCTAATCTTGCCCTAACCAATCTTCTATTCTTAACATATCGAAAGAAAGCTTTAGGATTCTCCTTAATCCTATCAGCCAACATCTTCTCGTGTCCCCTCTTAGCTCTCCTCAATTCACTTTTTACCTCCTTCCTAGCTAATCTATAGCTATCCATTGCACTACCTGAGCCTTCAAGCCTCATCCTGACATAAGCCTCCTTCAATGTGTTATTGATGAAGATGAACATTTCACCAAGGCTATCTATACACCCCCACTGCTTGCACAACCGCACAACCTCAAACAGACCATTGTCTGCTGCAAACTACCCAGCCTTCAGGAGAACAGTGACCACGACACCACACAACCCTGCCACAGCAACTCCTGCAAGACATGCAGGATCATAGACATGGATGCCATCATCTCAAGTGAGAACATCATCCACCAGGTACACGGGACATACACTTGCAACTCGGCCAATGTTGTCTACTTGATACACTGCAGGAAAGGATGTCCTGAGGTATGGTACATTGGGGAGAACATGCAGACACGACAACGGATGAATGAACCAGCAAGACTGTTCTCTTCCTGTTGGAGAACACTTCAGTGGTCAAGGCCATTTGGCCTCTGATATTCGGGTAAGCATTCTCCAAGCATTCTCCTTTTTCCTAGGATGGAAGAAAGCTAGCACGAGGGGACACAGCTTTAAATTAAGGGGTATGAGTTATAGGACGGATATCAGAGGTAGGTTCTTTACTCAAAGAGTGATTAGGGAGTGGAATGCCCTGCCTGCAGCTGTTGTAGATGCGCCAAGTTTGGTGGCGTTTAAGAGGTTAGTTGATAAGTATATGGAAGAGAAGGGAGTGGTTTAGTTTGGAGGAGCATTGCTTTTTATTTTGGTCGGCACAACATCGAAGGCTGAAGGGCCTGTTCTGTGCTGTAATGTTCTATGTTCTATGTTCTAAGGTAGCCTTCACAACACATGACAGCGCAGAGTCACTGAGCAGAGACTGATAGCCAAGTTCCACACATATGAGGACGGTCTTAACAGGGATCTTGGGTTCATGTCACACTATCTGTAACCCCCATGATTTGCAAAATCTTACTAACTGCCCTGGCTGGAGACAATACACATCTCCTGAACCTCTGCTTAACCCTCTCTCCACTCACTGTTTGTACCTTTAAGACTTGATTACTTGTAAAGACTCACATTCCAATCAATATCTTGTAAATTGAGTTTGTATTTATATCTGCCCTATTTATGAATAGGGCTCCCACTCACCTGAAGAAGCAGCGAGACTCCAAAAGCTCGTACTATCAAATAAACCTGTTGGACTTTAATCTGGTGTTGTGAGACTTCTTACTGTGCTTACCCCAATGCTGGTATCTCTACATCACGGTTCCCTCCAGTGCCAGTTGTCTTTTCTCAAGTAAAGAGATCAAAACTGTACTCCAAGTGTGGTCGCACCAGCAACTTAAACATAACCTTGTTGTTTTTAAACTCCATCCCTCTAGCAATGAGGGACAAAATTCCATTTGCCTTCCATCACAAGTATCACAGCTTAGTATGGCTCCTGCTCTGCCCAAGACCATAAGAAACTAGAAAAGGTTGTACATGTACCCAATCCATCATGCAAACCAGTCTCCCAGCCATTGACTCTGTCTACACTTCCCGCTGCCTCGGCAAAACAGCCAGCATAATTAAGGATCCCATGCACTCCAGACATTCTCTCTTCCACCTTCTTCTGTTGGGAAAAAGATACAAAAGTCTGAGGTTACATATCAACTGATTCAAGAACAGTTTCTTCTCTTCAGGCAAACTCACTGAGGTCTTTTAAGAGACTTCTGGATGAGTATATGGAAACGAATAGGATAGGGGGTTATAGATAGGTATAGATGTGATTGGCACAACTCGTGGGCCGAAGGGCCTGTTTGTGCTCTATTGTTCTATGTTCTGTTGCTGTCAGACTTTTGAATGGACCTCCCTCACATTAAGTTGATCTTTCTCTACACCCTCGCTATGGCTGTAACACTACATTCTGCACTCTCTCATTTCCTTCTCTATGCTTTGTCTACACAATGTGCAAGAAATAATACTTTTCATTGTTACATACATAGAATAGAACATGGAAACCCTACAGCATAGGAAGAGGCCATTCAGCCCATTGAGTCTGCACCAATCACAATTCCACCCAGGTCCTACTCCCATATCCCTATATATTTAACCAGAAATCTCTCTAACCTATGCATTTCAGAACACTAAGGGAAAATTTTTTAGCATGGCCAATCAACCTAACCTGCACATCTTTGAACTGTGGGAGGAAACCGGAGCACCCAGAGGAAACCCACGCAGACACGAGGAGAATGTGTAAACTCCACACAGACAGTGACACAAACTGTGAATTAAACTCAGGTCCCTGGAGCTGTGAAGCAGCACTGCTAACCACTGTGCTATCTTGTTGCTAAACGTTAATACATGTGACAATAATAAATCAAATCAAATCAAATTAAAAATTTATTAGTTCAAAATAAATTAGAATTTTGAGCCATTGCCATCGGCTATTTTCTTTCAAACAGAAGCAAGAAAACAGGTTGCTTTCACCCTACGGATTTAATAATCACACTGAAAATTGCAGCAAGTATAAATTTCCTTGTGTAATGAGGGTGTTGCCTGGGCCCACTGTACTTTCTTTGAACTCCATCTTGTCATTGGTCATTAACCATCAGGTTCATGAGTTCAGATCAGTATTGTGCCACTCCAATCCTCAATTTTTCTTTAATGTTACTTTATTTTCTTCAAGTGCTGCAGATAAATTTAAAACATGTTGGTTTAATGGTTATTGAACTAATCCCTACTTTAACATGCCCCCCAACCTGTTTACAATGTAACAGGAGGTGGGAGAAAGATGATGGACAGAGTCTTGAATGGTATTCCCACTCTCAGTTCAACTGAGGCCCTTAATTGGCCTCCTAAATTCCGTGTTTCAATAACTCAACGGAAGATATTTTGGAAATTAAGAATCTACTAATGATTGTAAAACTATTGCTTATTGTCAGAAAAACCCATCTGGTTCACTAATGTCCTTTAGGGAAGGAAATCTGCCATCCTTACCTGGTCTGGCCTATATGTTACTCCAGAGCCACAACAATGTGGTTGACTCAACTGCCCTCCAAGAGCAATTAGGGATGGGCAATAAATGCTGGCTAGCCAACAATGCCAAGGGTGTTCAAATGGTCAGTGGATAGGCACATGGATAACATTGGAATAGTTTAGGTTAGAGGGTCATTAGATTGGTTCCACTGCTCAGTGCAACATCGAGGGCCGAAGGACCTGTACTGCGCTGTAATGTTCTATGTCCCAGGAATGAATTTAAAAAAACAGGCTAGCAGGAGGGATTGAGAGATGGGGGAATGAAAAGCTGGCAGGTCATCTTGATTGGGCTTCAGGTGGGAAAGGCAGTGGACAGCTCCGTCACCGGTCACTATTCTAGAGCGCCCACACCCCCCTCTCCCTCTTACCCCCCTCCCACTCCCAAAAGGTTGACTCTCCGGAATGCCGACCATTACCTGGCCTTCCTATCATTTACATCAGCTATTTACAATTTATATCAATGACTTGGATTAAAAGACCAATAATATAGTTGTTAAACTTGCTGATGAGGGTAAGGGGGCTGGTGTAGCTCTGATATTTAAGGATGACATCAGGGCGATAGTGACAGATGATATAGCTTCCACGGAAAAAAATCCATTTGGGTGGAAATTAGAAATAGTCAGGAGAAAAAGTCACTGATAGACAGAGTCTACAGGCCACCAAATAATGATATCACGGTGGAGAAATAAACAAAGAGATAACTGATGTGTGTAAAACTGGCACAGCAATTATCAAAGGGGGATTTTCATCCAGATATGAAATGATTAAACCAAATCGGTCATGGCAGCCTTGAGGAGAAGTTCATAGAATGAATCCACAAACAGTATGTAATGCAACTGACAAGGAAGCAAGCTATCCGAGATCTGATCCTGTGTAATGAGATGGGAATAATTAATGATGTAGCAGTTAAGGATCCTCTTGGAAGAAGCGATTACAGTAAGGGTTAAATTTAAAATACAAATGGCTTGTGAGAAGGTAAAATCCAATATCAGAGTCTTGTGCTTAAACAAAGAAACTATAAAGGGATGAGGGAGGAGTTGGTTAAGATAAGCAAAAACTTTATGGTGGGACAACTGAGGACTTTCAAAGTGATCTTTCACATTGTTCAGCAGAAATATATACCAGTGATAAGGAAGGACTGCAGGAAAAGAGATAATCGGCCATGGATATCAAGGAAATAAAGGAGGGGATCAAGTTGAAAGAAAATGTATACAAAGTGGCAAAGATTAGTCGGAACCGAGAGGATAGGGAAAATGGACTATTATTCAAATGGTAAAAAATTGCAGCATGCAGCTGTGCAGAGGGACCTGGGTGTCTTTGTGCAGGAATCTCAAGGTGTTGGTTTGTAGGTGCAGCAGGTAATTAAGAAAGCAAGTGGAATTTTATCCTTCATTGCTAGAAGGATGGAGTTTAAAAACAGTGAAGTTATGTTGCAGCTGTATAAAACGCTGGTTAGACCTCATTTGGAATACTGCGTCCAGTTCTTGTCACCTTACTACCGGAAGAACATGGAGACTCTGGAGAGAGTGCAGAGGAGGTTTACCAGGATGCTGCCTGATATGGAAGATCTGAGTTACGAGGAGAGATTAGACAAATTGGGATTGTTTTCCTTAGAAAGATGTAGACTTAGAGGAGATCTGATAGAGGTATACAAGATTATGAGGGGTATAGATAGAACATAGAACATAGAACATAGAACATTACAGCACAGAACAGGCCCTTCGGCCTTCGATGTTGTGCCGACCAAAATAAAAAGCAATGCCCCTCCAAACTAAACCATTCCCTTCTCTTCCATATACTTATCAATTAACCTCTTAAACGCCACCAAACTTGGCGCATCTACAACAGCTGCAGGCAGGGCATTCCACTCCCTAATCACTCTTTGAGTAAAGAACCTACCTCTGATATCCGTCCTATAACTCATACCCCTTAATTTAAAGCTGTGTCCCAAAAAACAGGTTTCCTTAAACAGGTTTAAGGAACCTTAAACTGTTAAACTTAAAAGGAAACTACACAGTTTCCTTAAACTGTGTCCTTAAACAGGTTTAAGCTTTTTCCTAGGATGGACTCGAATAGCACAAGGGGTCACGGGCTTAGGGTGAGGGGGGTAAGGTATAACTTGGATGCTGGAGGGAGTTTTTTCACACAGAGGGTGGTGGGGGTATGGAATGCGCTGCCAAGTAAAGTGGTGGAGGCAGGTACTCTGGAGTTATTTAAGAAATACTTAGATGGGCACATGAACAGAATGGGAATGGAGGGGTATAGAAAACTGATTTAAAATAGGGATCATGAGCCTTGGGAGTCCCTGGGAAGTGAGTAAATAGATGATGATATTGATGTATTTGTTTTTATCCTACAGGTACTTCAGTCTGCCTTGTCTAACAAGGAGCATACACGCAATGGGTCGTGAGAGGGCTGCTCTTGGATTTTTCGAGAGTATCCTAGTGCTTCACGTCGTTAGTGTACGCTTGACATGGACCATTTGATGGGCAACACGACAGCTCAGTGACTATCGCTGTGCTGATACTTGGATTTGGGCCTGTGTCTGTGGGAGTTTGCACATTCTCCCCGTGCTTGCGTGGGTTTTGTCCGGGTGCTCCGGTTTCATCCCACATCCCAAAGATGTGCTCTTAAGCTGATTGGCAGAAAAATTCTCCCTAAATTGTCTCAGCTTTCGTACTAATGCATAGATCTATAAACATAGACAGGGATGACAGGGATCATAGGTAGAACAAAGAACAAAACAGCACGGGAAACAGGCCCTTCGGCCCAACAAGCCCGCGCCGCCACCCCGATGTTCCCACCGCTAACAGTGATTCCTGTCTATGTTTATAGATGTATGGATTAAAAACCAAATGGGGATAGTCAGCATGGTTTTGTGAAGGGTAGGTTGTGCCTTACTAACCTTATTGAGTTTTTTGAAAAAGTGACCAAACAGGTGGATGGAGGTAAGGCAGTTGATGTGGTATATACGGACTTTAGTAAGGCGTTCAATAAGGTGCCCCCATGGAAGGCTTCTGCAGAAAATGCAGATGTATGGGATGGAGGGTGATTTAGCTAATTGGATCAGGAATTGGCTAGCAGATAGAAGACAGAGGGTGGTGGTTGATGGAAATTATTCATCATGGAGTTCGGTTACAAGTGGTGTACCTCAGGGATCTGTTTTGGGGACTCTGCTGTTTGTAATTTTTATAAATGATCTGGATAAGGATATTGAAGGATGGATTAGTAAATTTGCGGATGACACCAAAGTCGGAGGAGTGGTAGATAGTGAAGAGGGGTGTTATAGTTTGCAGAGAGACTTGGACAAGTTGCAGAGCTGGGCCGAGAGGTGGCAAATGGAGTTTAATGCGGAAAAGTGTGAGGTAATTCACTTTGGCAGGAATAACAAATGTGTAGAGTATAGGGCTAATGGTAGGACTCTTAATAGTGTTGAAGAACAGAGGGATCTTGGTGTATATGTGCATAGATCCCTGAAAGTTGGCAATCAAGTCGATAAGGTTGTTAAGAAGGCATACAGAGTCTTAGCTTTTATTGGTAGGGGGATTGAATTTCGGAGCCGCAACGTCATGTTGCAACTGTACAAAACTCTAGTGCGGCCGCACTTGGAGTATTGTGTGCAGTTCTGGTCCCCACATTATAAGAAAGATGTGGAGGCATTGGAGAGGGTACAGAGGAGGTTTACCAGGATGTTGCCTGGTATGGAGGGCAGGTCTTATGAAGAGAGGCTGAGGGATTTGAGGTTGTTTTCGTTAGAAAGAAGGCGGCTAAGAGGAGACCTTATTGAAACATATAAGATGATTAGAGGTTTAGATAGGGTGGACAGTGATAGCCTTTTTCCAAGGATGGAGAAAGCTAGCACGAGGGGACATAGCTTTAAATTAAGGGGTGGTAGTTATAGGACGGATGTCAGAGGTAGGTTCTTTACCCAGAGGGTGGTAAGGGTATGGAATGCCCTGCCTGCTGCAGTTCTAGATGCGCCAAGTTTGGTGGCGTTTAAGAGGTTAGTAGATAAGTTTATGGATGAAAAGGGAATGGTTTAGGTTAGAGGCTCATTGCTTTTTCTTAATTGGTCGGCGCAACATCGAAGGCCAAAGGGCCTGTTCTGTGCTGTAATGTCTATGTTCTATGTTCTATGTAATGTTCTATGTTCTAAATTTGAGTGGGAACATCAAATGGTGGCGCGGGCTCGTTGGGCCGAAAGGCTTGTTTCCTGTCCTGTTTTGTTCTTCATTCTTTGTTTTGTATAAGGTGCTGATAAGGCCACACCTGGAGTTACTGTGTACAGTTTAGGTCTCCTTACTTGAGAAAGGATTTACTGGCACTGGAGGGGGTGCAGAGGAGATTCACTAGGTTGATTCCGGAGTTGAGAGGATTGACCTGTGAGGAGAGACTGAGTAGACTGTGATTATACTCATTGGAATTCAGAAGAATGAGGAGAAATCTTATAGAAACATATAAGATTATAAAGGGAATCGATAAGATAGAAGCAGGGAGGTTGTTTCCACTGGTGGGTGAAACTAGAACTAGAGGGCATAGCCTCAAAATTAGGGGAAGCAGATTTAAGACTGAGTTGAGGAGGAACTTCTTCGCAGAAAGAGTTGTGAATCCGTGGAATTCCCTGTCCAGTTGAGGCTCCCTCATTAAATAGAACACGACAGCATAAACAGGCCCTTCGGCTCACGAGTTGCGCCGATCACATCTATACCTACCAAGCAATAGACCTATCTAATAGAACATAGAACACTACAGCACATATTTTTAAGGCAATGATAGCTAAATTTTTGAACAGTAAGGAATTAAGGGTTATGGTGAATGGGTGGGTAAGTGGAGCTAAGTCCATAAAAAGATCAGCCAGGATCCTATTGAATGCAGAGCAGGCTCGAGGGCCCAGATGGCCGACTCCTGCTCCTAGTTCTTATGTTCTTACGACACAAAGGAAAGTTGTGATGAGAACTTAAGGAATCTGCAAAGCGAGTTAGATAGGTTAATAAACAGGAAAAGCACTAGCAGATGGAGCATCATGTGGAAAAATGTGAATTTGTCCACTTCGGCAAGGAGAATAGAAAAGCAGAATATTATTTAAATGGAGAGAGATTGCAGAATTCTGATACAGAGACATCTGGGTATTCTGGTACATTAATCACAAAAAGTTAGTTTGAAGGTTAGAGCAAGTGATTATAAAGGTAAATGGAACATTGGCATTTTTTTGCAAGAGGAATGGGATTCGGAAGTGGGGATGTTTTGCTGTGCAGCTAGAGTACTGAGTATAGTTCTGGTCTCCTTATTTAAGAAAGGATATATAAGTGTTAGAAACATTCACAGCAAAGTTCACCTGACTGATTCCTGAGAGGGAATGGGGAGATTATCTTATGAGGAAAGGTTTGATAGGCTGGGCCAATACCAATGGGAATTGAGAAAATCTTACTGAATCACTAGAGAAAGTGAGGTGCTTGACAGGGTGGATGCTAAGGTGATGTTTCCCCTTGTGGGAGAGACTAGAAACAGTTTAAAGATAACAGGTCTTCCATGTCAAATGTAGAGGAGGAAAAATATGGTCTGATAAGGTCATGTCTGTGGAGCTCTCTTCCCGAGAAAGCAGGAAAGACAGAGTCGCTGAATA
Source organism: Sphyrna mokarran (assembly GCA_024679065.1). Lineage (NCBI taxonomy): Eukaryota > Metazoa > Chordata > Chondrichthyes > Carcharhiniformes > Carcharhinidae > Sphyrna > Sphyrna mokarran. Next base: position 3,239,932 of record JAGIQG010000007.1, read on the forward strand.
TTTTTGAGGCAGAGGTTGATGGATCTTTGATTAACAAGTGAGTCCAAGGTTATCGGAGAGGTTGTTAGTCATGAGTGTGAAGTTGAGGCTACATTCAGAGCAGCCATAATCTTCCCAAATGGTGTGGCGTGCTCAATGGGACTGACTATTGCTGTTCCTAATTCATAGATTTATATATATGTTCTTATGTGCCTTACTGAATATTTTTTGAAATTAGTTCATGAGATATGGATGCCACTGGCTAGACTAGCATTTGTTACACATCCTTAATTGCCCTTGAGAAGGTGATGATGAATCACTTTCTTGAACTATTGCAATTTACGGTGTAAATACACTTACATTGCCAGGATTTTAACTCAACAATAGTGAAGGGATGGTGATATCGTTCCCAGTCAGGATGGTGTGCAGCTTGGAGGGGAACTTGCAGCTGATCTTATTCCTATGTAATTACTGTCCTTGTCCTTCTAGATGGTAGAGGTCACAGATTTGGAAGTGCTGTTGAAGAAGGTTTGGCAAATTGATGCTGTACATCAGTGGGTGAAAGGAATAAAATGTTTAAGTTGATGGTTGAGGTGAGACTGCCTTGTCCAGGATGCTGTCAAACCTGTTCATTGGAGGCTGAGGGGAGACCTGCTAGAGGTCTACAAAATGATAGCAGGTATAGACAGGGTGGAGAGTCAGAAGCTTTCCCCAGGGGTGGAAGTGTCAATTACAAGTGGGCACGGGTTCAAGGCGAGAGGGGGAAAGTTTAAGGGGGGTGTGTGGGGGAATGTTTTTCATACAGAGAGTGGGAGGTGCCTGGAACGTGTTGCCAGAGGAAGTGGTGGAAACAGACACAGTAGCAACATTTAGGAGGTATCTGGATGGAAACATGTATAGGGAGGGAATAGAGGGATACGGACTGAGGAAGGGTTTTTTTTTTAGTGTAGTTCAGGCATACTGATAGGCAGAGGCCTGGAGGGCTGAAGGGCCCATTCCTGAACTGTACTGTTCTTTGTTCTTGAGTGTCGTTGGAGCTGCACTCATCCAAGAATATGGGGAGAATCCCTGACTTGTGCCTTTTGGATGATGGACAGAACATAGAACAGTAGAGCATAGTACAAACCCTTTGGTCCTTGATGTTGTTCCAAGCTTTGTCCGAAATCAAGATCAAGCTATCCCACTCCCTATCATTCTGGTGTGCTCCATGTGCCTATCCAATAACTGCTTGAAAGTTCCTAAAGTGTCCGACTCCACTATCACAGCAGGCAGTTCATTCCACCTCCCCCCCCCCACCACTCTCTAAGTGAAGGATCTACCTCAGACATCCCTCCTATATCTCCCACCATGACCCTTATAGTTATGCCCCCTAGTAACAGCTACATCCACCTGAGGAAATAGTCTCTGAATGTCCATTCTATCAATCCCTCTCATCATTTTATAAACCTCTATTAAGTCGCCTCTCATCCTCCTCTGCTCCAAAGAGAAAAACCCCAGCTCCCCCAATCTTTCCTCACAAGGCCTACCCTCCGAACCAGGCAGCAGCCTGGTAAATCTCCTCTGCACTCTCTCCAATGCTTCCACATCCTTCTTGTACAACTGTGACCAGTTGTACAAGACATTGGTAAGGCCACAGTTAGAATACTGTGTATAGTTCTGATCACACTATTATAGAAAAGATATTATTAAACTACGAAAAATGCTGAAAAGATTTACTACAATGCTATTGGGATTGATAGTTTGAGTTATAAGGAGAGGCTGGATAGACTGGGATATTTTTTCTCTGGACCATCGAAGACTGAGGGCAATTTTATAGAGGTCTATAATGAGGGGTATAGATCAGCTAGATTGTCAATATCTTTTCCCATAGGTAGAGGAGTTTAAAACTTGAGGGCATAGGTTTAAGATGGGAGATAAAAAAGTGTCCAGAGGGGCAACGTTTTCACACAGAGGGTGGTGAGTGTCTGGAACAAGCTGCCAGAGGCAATAGTAGAGGCGGGTACAATTTTGTCTTTTAAAAAGCACTTAGACAGTTACATGGGTAAGATGGATATAGAGGAATATGGGCCAAATGTGGGCAATTGGGATTAGCTTAGGGGTTTAAAAAAAAGGGCGGCATGGACAAGTTGGGTCGAAGGGCCTGTTTCCATGCGGTAAAGCTCTATGAGTCTAGCTCTATGACTTTAGGAATTCCCAGCCTCAGACATTCTTTTGGAGCCACAACATTCAAATAGTTAGTCTAGTTCATTTCCAAAACATGTACAATAACTCTTCACTTCATAAAGTGCTGGAATCGCACAGTAAATCAGGCCATATGTTGGGAGAGAAATGTAATTTTCAAAGTTGTTAAGCTGTATTTATAGCTTCTTCCTCACACTTACAATGCTGCTGGAGCTATTGACAGTGTATGAGCACATTTTTGTTCTCATTTATTTTGCTTATTGTTCACCCAATCTTAGTTACAGATTACAAGGAAAGTGAAGGATTTGAAGAAGGATCATGAACGAATGAAAAAGGAGATGGGCAGGATTCCCCTCACGTTACAGGACATTGAAGTAAGCACATTCTGATAAACTTTCTCAGTTATTCAGGTGGTACCTGTGGAGAGGAACATGAGTGAATGGGTGGGATTTTCCAGTGCTGACAGGCATTGTGGTGGACAGGATGGGAAAACCTGGGGAACCATCAAAAGTCAACGGCTCTCCAAATTTTCCTGTTCTGCTACACACAATATCCATTGATGCTGAACTGGAAAATCCCACCCGTCTATCCTTTCCTTGTGAGTTATATCACATGATGCTAAGAAAGTAAACTGAAGTGAATTTCCCCTCACCCAACTACCAGACTTCACATAATGGCCACATTAATAAGCAGTTAATAACACAAAGAGAACAGAAAGATCAAGATAATACACGATAGTTAAATGGTATTACTTGTCTGGCCAATGCCCTATATTCAAACCTGTTGTAACCAGCGAGTTGCTACTGTCCTTCTAGTGTTCGGACCTCCCCATTTTAACGCAAATCCAACAAATTCTAACACGTTCTCAATAATTAATCACCTACCCAACCGGAGTCACCAATTCCTTCACACTCTCAGAACCCCTCCTCCTTTGGGTTAAATGCTCTGAATTGCTTTTTGGACAGATTATCATCTCAAAAACAAAAGAGTCCGTTGAAGAGAAATACAACATAATTAAGGAGCTCCTGGAGAATGATATGAAAACAACAATGAATCTGATTGAAGCAGAAAGCTTGGCAATGGAAGCCATTATTACAGGACAACAAGTGGATAAGGAGGCTTACAGTGATGCCATCACTTCCATAATGGAGAGAGTCGATGAGATGAATGCAGATCGAGATTCTGAGAGTATACAGACATTACAGGTGAATATTTAATTAGGTCACCACATAATTCTTAACTTCACGTGCAAATCAAGAACCACAGATCTCTCTCAGACCGACTAACCAGTTCCATCATTTTACATTCAACAGTCATCATTGTTAATTTTTTGTGAACATGGAGTGAGGCATGTTACTGCTGGAAATGGATCACTTTCCACTGCAGGCACACTCTCAACAAACGTCACCAACTAGAGACAGCACGGGGTTAGATACAGAGTAAAGCTCCCTCTACACTGTTCCCCCATCAAACACTCCCAGGACAGGTACAGCACAGGGTTACAGATATTTAGTTTTAGAACATAGAACATAGAACGTTACAGCACAGAACAGGCCCTTCGGCCTTCGATGTTGCGCCGACCAATATAAAAAGCAATGCCCCTCCAAACTAAACCATTCCCTTCTCTTCCATATACTTATCAACTAACCTCTTAAACGCCACCAAACTTGGCGCATCTACAACCGCTGCAGGCAGGGCATTCCACTCCCGAACCACCCTTTGGGTAAAGAACCTACCTCTGATATCCGTCCTATAACTATCACCCCTTAATTTAAAGCTGTGTCCCCTCGTGCTAGCTTTTTCCATCCTAGGAAAAAGGCTATCACTGTCTATTACAGCGCAGTACAGGCCCTTCGGCTCTCGATGTTGCGCCGGCCAGTGGACCCTCTAACCTAAACTATTCCAATATCATCCATATGCCTATCCACCGAACATTTGAATGCCCCCAAAGTAGGCGAGTCCACAACTGCTGCAGGCAGGGCATTCCACGCTCTCACCACCCTCTGTGTAAAGAACCTGCCTCTGACATCCGTCCTATAACTACCACCTCTTAATTTAAAGTTATGTCCCCTCGTGTTGGTCATCACCATCCGAGGAAAAAGGCTCTCACTATCCACCCTATCCAGTCCTTTGATCATCTTATACGCCTCAATTAGGTCACCGCGTAACCTTCTTCTCTCTAATGAAAATAACCTCAGGTCCCTCAGCCTTTCCTCATAAGGCCTTCCCACCATACCAGGCAACATCCTGGTAAACCTCCTCTGCACCCTTTCCAATGCTTCCACATCTTTCTTATAATGCGGCGACCAGAACTGTACGCAATACTCCAAGTGCGGCCGCACCAGAGTTTTGTACAGTTGTAACATAACCTCACGGCTCCTAAATTCAATCCCTCTACCAATAAAAGCTAACACACCGTACGCCTTCTTAACAACTTTATCAACCTGGGTGCCAACTTTCAAAGAGCTATGTACTTGTACCCCAAGATCCCTCTGCTCGACAACACTATTAAGGGTCCTTCCATTAGCCCTATATTTCATATGCCTGTTATTCCTACCAAAGTGAATCACCTCACACTTATCCGTATTGAATTCCATTTGCCACCTCACGGCCCAGCTCTGCAACCTATCTATGTCCCTCTGCAAACTGTAACATCCATCCTCGCTATCTACAACTCCCCCCACTTTGGTATCGTCAGCAAATTTACTAATCCAACCCTCTACACCCTCATCTAGGTCATTTATAAAAATGACAAACAGCAGTGGCCCTAAAACAGATCCTTGAGGTACACCACTTGTAACTGCACTCCAGGTTGAATATTTCCCATCAACCACCACCCTCTGTCTTCTATCAGCTAGCCAATTCCTAATCCAAACTGCTAAATCACCTTCAATCCCATGCATCTGCACTTTCTGCAGTAGCCTACCATGGGGAACCTTATCAAACGCTTTGCTAAAATCCATATACACTACATCAACTGCCTTACCCTTATCTACCTCTTTGGTCACCTCCTCAAAAAACTCAATAAGGTTTGTGAGGCACGACCTACCCTTCACAAAACTGTGCTGACTATCCCTAATCAATTTATTTCTCTCTAGATGCTTATAAATCCTATCCCTTATAATTCTTTCCAAGACCTTGCCCACAACAGAAGTCAGGCTCACCGGTCTATAATTTCCAGGATGGTCCCTACTCCCCTTTTTGAACAAAGGGACAACATTTGCCATCCTCCAGTCTTCCGGCACTATACCTGTAGCCAACGACGACATGAAGATCAAAGCCAAAGGCTCTGCAATCTCCTCTCTAGCCTCCCAGAGAATCCTGGGGTAAATCCCATCTGGCCCAGGGGACTTATCAATTTTCATACCCTCAAGGTTCGCTAACACCTCCTCCTTATGAACCTCAATCCTGCCCAGTCTACAACCTAGTATCGCAGTATTCTCCCCGACAACACTGTCTTTCTCCTCGTGAATACTGACGAAAAATACTCATTCAGTGTCTTTCCTATCTCCTCAGGCTCCACGCACAACTTCCCACTGCTATCTCTGACTGGCCCTAATCTTGCCCTAACAATCTTTTATTATTTATATACCTGTAAAAAGCTTTAGGATTCTCCTTAATCCTATCCACTAAAGTCTTCTTGTGTCCTCTTCTAGTTCTTCTCAACTCCCTCTTTAGCTCCTTCCTGGCTGATTTATAGCTCTCTATTGCCCTAACTGAGCCTTCACGTCTCATCATTATATAAGCCTCCTTCTTCCTCTTCACCAGAGATTCAACTTCCCTAGTACACCATGGTTCCCTCACTCGACCACTTCCTCCCTGCCTGGCAGGTACATATTCATTAAGGACATGCAGAAGCTGTTCCTTAAATATGCTCCACATTTCAGATGTCCCCAGCCCCTGCAATTTCCTGCTCCACCCTATGCATCCTAAATCTCTCCTAATAGCCTCATAATTACCTTTCCCCCAGCTATAACTACTGTTATTCGGTACGTGCCCATCCCTTTCCATCACTAAGGTAAACGTAACCGAATTGTGGTCACTATCACCAAAGTGCTCACCCACCTCCAAGTCTAACACCTGGTCTGGTTCATTACCCAGTACCAAATCCAATATAGCCTCACCTCTTGTTGGCCTATCTACATACTGAGTCATGAAACCTTCCTGCACACATTGAACAAAAACTGACCCCTCTAACGTACTTGAACTATAGCTTTTCCAATCGATATTAGAAAAGTTAAAGTCCCCCATTACAACTACCCTGTTACTTTCACACCTATCCAGGATCAACTTTGCAATCCCTTCCTCTACTTCTCTGGAACTTTTGGAGGCCTATAAAAAACTCCCAACAGTGTGACCTCTCCTTTCTTGTTTCTAATCTCAGCCCACACTACCTCAGCAGACAAGTCCACATCAAACGTCTTTTCTGCCACCGTAATGCTGTCCTTAACTAACAATGCCACTCCTCCCCCTCTTCTACCACCACCTCTGCTCTGACTGAAACATCTGAACCCCGGAACCTGCAACAACCATTCCTGCCCCTGCTCTATCCACGTCTCTGAAATGGCCACAACATCGAAGTCCCAAGCACCAATCCAGGCTGCAAGTTCATCCAACTTATTGTGTATGCACACTTCAAACCACCCTCCCATTTGCCACTATACTGCTGCGACCTAGAAACCTTATCCATGACCTCCCTATTCACATCCTCCTGTATACTGGCACAACAATTCAGGTTCCCATCCCCTCCCGAATCAGTTTAAAGCCCCCCGAATAGCACTGGCAAATTTACCCCCCAAGATATTGGTACCTCTCCGGTTCAGGTGCAGACCATCCCTCTTGTAGAGGTCCCACCTACCCCAGAATGAGCCCCAATTGTCCAAATACCTGAACCCTTCCCTCCTGCGCCATCCCTTTAGCCATGAGTTCAAATGTCCTCTCTCCCTATTCTTTTCTATGCTATCCCGCGGCACAGGTAACAAACCAGAGATTTTGGTTTTGATTGATAAATGTAATTAATTTATCCATTTCTTTGTACTACAGGAAGTCATAAGTTGGAAGACACGGTAAGGATCACTATATTTTTGATGATCTCCTGAGTGATTTGAGGGAATGTTTCCAGGACAGATAGCAGTTTCAATTTGCTGCCAGTATAAAACGGGTGTTGCTGATTGGCTGCCCACTTCATATTGATTTTAATTGATAACAGAAGGAGATGTTTTCTACAGCAGATAGTTGCTTCTGTAATGTCAGAATTATACAGGCAAGGCAAAATCCTGACCTGGACATTTCTAGAGAAAAACTAAAAACAGAAGGAATTCATCTAGATTGGGGCCTTTCATGAGAACATAGAAAATAAATGGATATCTGATAAAGGTGTGACAATTCTGAGAAGTTCTGATGAAGCTAATTGAGAAAAGTTATCAGTCATTCGGTATCTCGATGCTATGAATTTATAAAGAATAGAAATATCTGGAAATTTTACTTTATTTCAGAGGATTGGTACAACATGGAATGTCCCTTCAGTGGGAGAAGTACAATCCATCATGTTTTTTAAAGTTGTGTTCATATTTGAAAATTAAAATGGGGAAAGTGTTGGAGAGAGAGGATACCTCACATTTATATTGAATATACAGCCATCTGGCAAAAACTAGTCCGTGCTAACATTCTGTCCAAACCTCCACTCATCCTTTCTCATAACAGCACAGCCCTCTCTTTTCTCTCTGATATGCATCAACAACTCACTCTCTGCAGTGCCTCCATCTCTTTTTCAGAATATAACAAACAGATCTGTACACAGTACTCCAAGTGTGATCTAACCAAAGTTTTACACAAAATTTAGCATAGCTAGATGTGTAAGGTGGATTAGCCATGGTAAATGCATGGGGTTATGGAGGTAGGGCAGGGAGATAGACCTGGGTAAGATGCTCTTTCAGATAGTCACTGGGGACTCGATGATCCAAATGGCCTCCTTCTGATGGTAATGATTCTACTGTTCTATACCATTTGCCTATCTGTTCTGTTACCTTAAGGGGTTAGTGTACACGCACACCAAAATCCCTCTGATCCTCGGGGCTTCCCAAGATCCTGGCGTTTGTCATGTATTCCCTGTCTTGTTTATCCTGCCCAAGTGCATCATTTCACACTGATCCAGATTGAATTCCATTTGCCACTGATTAGCCCATCTAACCAGCCTGTCTATATCCTCCTGTAATCTAAGACTACCCTCCTCACTATTTACCACCCTGCCAATTTTCATATCATCACAAACTTATTGATTAACCCTCCTACATTCAAACCTAAATCATCTATAAAAACTACAAACAGTAACACTGGGGAGACCCACTGGACAGTTTACAGTCCAACAAAACACCCTCAACCTCCGGGCACTCAGCCAATTCTGGATCCAATTAGACAAATTTCCTTGGATCTCACAGTCTCTTACCTTTGCTATCAGTTTCCCATGTGAGACCTTGTCAAAAGTTTTTCTGAAGTCTAAGTAGACGACATCAAATACATTGACCTTATCTACACAGTGGCTCAGTGGTTAGCACTGCTGCCTCACAGCGCCAGGGACCTAAATATGATTCCCAGCTTGGGTCACTGTCTGTATGGAGTTTGCACATTCTCCCTGTGTCTGCGTGAGTATCCTCCGGGTGAACAAAGAACAACACAGCATGCGAAACAGGCCCTTCGGCCCAACGAGCTTGCACCACCAAAGGACTGGTTAGCTCCCACAGTCTGAAAGACGTGCTTGTTAGGTGCATTGGCTGTGCTAAATTCTCCCTCAGTGTACCCGAATAGGACCGGAGTATGATGACTCAGGAATTTTCACAGTACTTTCATTGCAGTGTTAATGTAAGCCTACTTGTGACACTAATAAATAAACTTTAAATTTTATACACCTGGTCACCTCTTTCAAAAATGTAATCAAGTTAGTCAGATGTAACCTTCACTGAACAAATCCATGCTGACTGCTCTTCATTAATCTCACCAAATGCAGATTAATTGTGTTTCTCAGAATTGCTTTCCTCACCACTGAAGTTAGACTGACTGACCTGTAGTTTTCTTTCTTGAATAATGTGGAGATGCCGCTGTTGGACTGCAGTGGGCACAGTAAGAAGTCTCACAACACCAGGTTAAAGTCCAACATGTTTATTTGGTTTCAATGAAATAATTGTCCCACACCGACTGTCCTCCAATCCTCTGGTACCTCTTCTGTGCCCTGACAGGAATTGAAAATTATTGCCAGTGCTCCTGCTATTTCCTCACTGCTTCACTCAACAGCCTGGGATACATTTCATCCAGCCCTGGAGAGTTATCTACCTTTAATCCTGCCAGATTCACAATCTTCTGTCTGTGTTAATTTCTTCAATAGTATAAGATCCTTTCACCTGATTTCTAGACCCACAGTATCTCTTTCACTAGTGAACTTTGAGATAAAGTATTCATTTAGAACACTACTGATGTTCTCCGGTTCCACACACAATTACTGCTGTGGTCCTTAATGGGCCCCACTCTTTCCTAGTTAAAACCCTGCAGTTAACTGTACATTCTCAATGAACCTTGAGTCCAGTTTTAAAATATAAAGCTCAGGAAGAGGGATTTTAACCTTAAGCAGGAGGCCCCTGTGATTGACTAAAGGCAACCCCCTAACAGTGACCTTCCCTTCCTTCCTGCCCTTTGAACATTTGAGTGAAAAAAATCAGGCTGCCAGCTCCTGCACCGTTCCCACACCAAAATTTACAATGTGGACAACATATTATCAGAGTTAGTTGCCCTGACAATAAGCCAAATTGACCCTTGATTATTTATGTATGTTTAGGTATTCATAGAATCCCTATAGTGCAGAAGGAGGCCATTAGGCCCATTGGGTCTGCACCGACTCTCTGACAGTGTGTCTTATTCAGACTCACTCCAAGTCCTATCCCCATGACCCCACGCATTTACCATAGCTAAACTCACTGATCTACACGTTTTAGGTCATTAAAGGGCAATTCAGCATGGCCAATCCACCTAACCTGCTTATGTTTGGACTGTGGGGCACCAAGAAGAAGCCCACACAGACACAGGGGGCAAGTGCAAACTCCACACACTGACCAAGCTGGAATCAAACCCAGGTTCCTGGCACCGTGAAGCAGCAGTGTCAATCACTGTGCTAACCGATTTGGAGATGTAAAGGAGGTTTACATAGGCTTAAAAGTAGAAAATCCCCAGGTCTGGCTGAATTATGTCCTAGGCTGCTGTGGGAGACAAGAGAGAAGATTGCAGGGTTCTGATCTCACGGACAGGAGAACAGATAATGTGGTTCAATTATTTAATGGAGATAAACCAGGGAACTACAGATCAGTGAATCTCACGTCAGTGGTAGGGAAACTATTGGAGAAAATTCTTAAGGAGAGCATTGACCTCCACTTGTTAAGGCTTGATCAGAATAGAAAGCATAGCTTCGTCAAAGGGTGATCATGTCTAACAAATGTTTGAATTTTTTGATGGGGTGACCAGGTGCATAGATGAGAGTAGTGCAGTTATAAAGTCATTTACAGAATGGAAACAGGCCCTTCAGCCCAACTTGTCCATGCCGCCCTTTTTTTAAAAAACCCTAAGCTATTCCCAATTGCCTGCATTTGGCCCATATCCTTCCATACCCATATAACTATCTATAACTGCTTTTTAAAAGACAGAATTATACCTGCCTCTACTACTGCCTTGTTCCTGACACTCATCACCCTCTGTGTGAAAAAAATTACCCCTCTGAACACTTTTGTATCTCTCCCCTCTCACCTTAAACCTATGCCCTCTAGTTTTAGATTCCCCTTCTTTAGGAAAAGATATTGACTATCTAGCTGATCTCTGCCCCTCATTATTTTATAAACGTTTATAAGATCACCCCTTAGTCTCCTATGTTCCAGAGAGAAAAGTCCCAGTCTATCCAGCCTCTCCTTATAACTCAATCCGTCAAGTCCCAGTAGCATCCTAGTAAATCTTTTCTGCACTCTTTCTAGTTTAATAATATCCTTTCTACAATAGAGTGACCAGAATTGCACACAGTATTCCAAGTGTGGCCTTACCAATGCCTTGTAGAACTTCATCAAGACGTCCCAACTCCTGTATTCAATGATGTAGTTTATATGGATTTCAGCAAATCTTTGACAAGGTCCCACATGGGAGACTTATAAAGAAAATAAGTGCACTTGGGATATAGAACACAGAACATACTACAGCACAAACAGGCCCTTCGGCCCACGAGTTGCGCCGATCACATCTATATCTACCAATCCATAGACCTATCTATAACCCCCTATCTCATTCGTTCCCATATACTCATCCAGAAGTTTTTTAAAAGACCCCAGCGAGTTTGCCTCTACCACCTCCGATGGCAGCCGATTCCATTCACTCACCACCCTCTGAGCGAAAAACTTACCCCTAACATCCCCTCTGTATTTGCTTCCCTGCACCTTAAATCTGTGTCCTCTTGTAGTGACCATTTCAGCTCGGGGAAATAGCCTCTGAGAATCCACCCTATCCATTCCTCTCAACATTTTATAAACCTCTATCAGGTCGCCTCTCAACCTATGTCTCTCCAGTGAGAAGAGTCCCAGCTCTCTCAACCTATCTTCATAAGGCCTGCCTCCCAATCCAGACAGCATCCTTGTAAATCTCCTCTGCACTCTCTCAATAGCCTCTACATCCTTCCTATAATGAGGCGACCAGAACTGCGCACAATACTCCAAATGGGGTACATAGGGTAATTTGATGAAGTGGATTCAAAATTGGCTCAGTTATAGGAGATAGAGGGTGATGATAAAGGCTGATAAGTGACAGTAAGCCAGTGTCCATTGATGTACCACAGGAATAGGCCTCCTATTATTTATTCTTTATTATTTATATAAATGACTATGTAGGGAAAAGGATTAGTAAGTTTGTGGATGACACAAAGATTGGTTAACAGTGACATTGAGTGTCTTGGGTTACAATAAGATATAGATGGAATGGTCAAATAAGTCTGATTGAAAAGTATAGGTGATATACTTTGGAAAGAATAATTTGACAAGAACATATTCAATGAACAGCATGAAACTAGGAAGTTCTGAGGAACATAGAACATAGAACATAGAACAATACAGCACAGAACAGGCCCTTCGGCCTTCGATGTTGTGCCGACCAAAATAAAAAGCAATGCCCCTCCTAACTAAACCATTCCCTTCTCATCCATATACTTATCAACTAACCTCTTAAACGCCACCAAACTTGGCGCATCTACAACAAAGGGGCTTTGGTGTGTTCAAAGATCTCTAAAGACAGAAGGGCAGGTTAATAGGGTGGTGAAAAAAGATTATAGCATATTGGCACTTAGCCTTTATCAATTGAGGTATAAATTGCAGAAGCAGGGAAATCATGTTGAAGTTGTATAGATCTTCGGTGAGACCATAGCTGGAGTATTGTGTGCAGTTCTGGTCACCACATTGTAATGGTGGAGGCGGATTTGATGAGGTCTTTTAAGAGACTTTTGGATAAGTACATGGAACTTAGTAAGATAGAGGATTATAGATAAGCCTAGTAGAAAGGGACATGTTTGGTGCAACTTGTGGGCCGAAGGGCCTGTTTGCGCTGTAGTTTTTCTATGTTTCTGTGTAGAAAAGATATGATTGCACTGAAGGGGGTACAAAGGAGATTCACCAGGATGCTGCCTGGAATGGAATATTTAAGTTATGAAGAGAGGTTGGATAGGCTTAGGTTGTTTTCTCTGGAGCAGAGAAGACTGACGGGTGACCTGATCAAGGTGCAGAAGATTATGAAAGATACGGACAGAGTGGATAGGAAGCAGCTGTTCCCCTTAGTTGAAGGATCAGTCACGAGGAGACAGAGGTTCAAGGCAAGGGGCAGGAGGTTTAGGGGGGATGTGAGGAAAAACCTTTTTATCCAGAGGATGGTGAGCTCAGGGGTGGATAGGAAAGTGTGGTTTATAAACCCACCCTATTTTATGTGCCTGTCCTGTGGGAAATAAACCCACTGGGGCATGTAAAATTCGTTCCATAATAATTAATTTATACAGAGCAAGGTCTCACAAACAGTACTGTGACAGATAATCTATTTTTGGTTGAAGGAGGTTTTTGACCTGGAGAACTCCCTGCTCTGCTTTAAATAAAGCAATGAAATGTTCCTATTGATTTGGGTAGACAGACAACATCACAATTTAACATCTCATCCAAAAACTAACAAGATTGATAGACAGGTTGGAATTGTACCACCTCGCCTGCCCTCGAACCAGGGTGGGTAAGGCTCACAGAACGGAATTCTCCATTGGCTTCAGGTGGGATCTTACAAACCTCTAAAGTAGAGCATGGGTCTTAAAATGCTTATAGTGATACATTTTAATTAAGTTATCACAAACATGTAAAGTTGTAACAGTGCATTCATTATCTTTATTTTTTGCACTGTTCAGTCTTGAAGCTTTTGAAGATTTGCAAAGATCAATTGGTAAAGAAGTGCCAGTGGAGAATGGGAGACTGAAATCACTTACACGTTCTGTACAGGAGCTATTCCAGGCTGTGAAGAAATTGCTTCCACGAATGTGGGAATGTGAGTGTGGAAAGACACCGTGGATTAATAACACTGAGTTTATTAATCAGATTGTTCTTTGTTTAAATAGACTGAATTTGCCTCAACCACAACACCTTGCACTAATGAAGAGAAATTAAAGAAGTTAAAGACAGTGTCAGTAATCTTAGCAGCTGAAAATGCTGCAAAGTTATCTTTATTCTTTGGTAAACATAGGGAATCGAGTCACTGATGCAGTATATGGAGGTTTTTTTAAAGCAACAAGACAGGGTTAACCGATCCGTTTAGATCAATTTCACCTGATTTTCCATCAACTCCCTCCCTCTCCAGAAACAGATCTAATTGCCTCTTGACTCCATTAACCAAGCTGATTTGGATGCTCTTTCCAATTTAACTAACTTTGTAATTTTGCAGCATTTTCAGTCTGCTGACAAATTGTACTTTTGAAAGTACAAAGTCAACACACAAATCAAAACCAGATTTATTGAATCATAGAAGGTTTTACAGCATGGAAACAGGGCCTTCAGATCAACTTGTCCATGCCACCCTTTTTTTTAAACCACTAAGCTAGTCCCAACTGCCCACATTTGGCCCATTCCCTCTATATTCATCGTACTCATGTAACTGTCTAAATGTTTTTAAAAGACAAAATTATACCCGTCTCTACTACTACCTCTGTAGCTTGTTCCAGACATTTGCCCCCCTCCTGGTGAAAAAATTGCCCGTCTGGGCACTTTTACTCTCTCCCTCCCACCTATGCCCTCTAGTTTTAGACTCCCCTACCTTTGGGAAAAGGTATTGACTATCTACGTGATCTGTGCCCCTCATTATTTTATAGGCCTCTATAAGGTCACCCCTCAGCCTTCTACACTCCAGAGAAAAAAGTCTCAGTCTATCCAGCCTCTCCTTATAATTCAAGCCATCAAGTCCCAGTAGCATCATAGTAAATCTCTTCTGCACTCTTTCTAGTTTAATAATATCCTTTCTATAATAGGGTGACCAGAACTGTACACAGTATTCTAAGTGTCACCTTACCAATGTCTTATACAACTTCAATACAACTCCTGTATTCAATGTTCTAACCAATGAAACCATGTGTGCTGAATGTCTTCTTCACCACTCTGCCTACCTGTAACTCCAGTTTCAAGGAGTTATGAACATGTACCCCTAGATTTTTTTGTTCTCTAACTCTCCCCAACGTTGTACCATTAACTGAGTAAGTCCTGTCCTGGTTCAATCTACCAAAATGCATCATCTCGCATTTGTCTAAACTAAACTCCATCTGCCATTTGCCAGCCCACTGGCCCAATTGATCAAGATTTTATTGCAATTGGAGATAACTTTCTTCAGGGTCCACTATGCCACCAATCTTTGTGTCATCTGTAAATTTATTAACCATGTCCCCTATATTCTCATCCAAATCATTCATATAAATGACAAATAATAATGGACCCAGCACTGGTCCCTGAGGGACACTGTTGGTCAAAGGCCTCCAGTTTGAAAAACAACTCTTTACAACCACCCTATGGCTTCTGTCATCAAGTGAATTTTGTATCCATTTGGCTACCTTGCCCTGAATCCTGTGAGATTTAATCTTGTGCAACAACCTACCATGCGGTACCTTGTCAAAGGCCTTGCTAAAATCCATGTAGACAACATTGACTGCACTGCCCTCATCTATCTTCTTGGTTACCCCTTCAAAAATCTCAGTCAAATTTCTAAGACATAGTTTTCAACTTGCAAAGCCATGCTGACTGTCCCTAATCAGTTCTTGTGTCTCTAAATGCCTGTAGATCCTGTCTCTCAAAATATCTTCCAACAATTTACCCACCACAGATGTGAGGCTCACTGGCCTGTATTTCCCAGGCTTTTCCCTGCAGCCCTTTTTAAACAAAGGCACAACATTCACCACCCTTCAATCTTCAGGCACCTCACCCATGATTATCGATGATTCAAATATCTCTGCTAGGGGACCCCCAATTTCCTTGCTAGCCTCCCACAATGTCCTGGGATATGCTTTATCAGGTCCCTGGGATTTATCTACCTTGATGCACTTTAAGACTTCCAGCACCTCCTTCTCTGTAATATGTTCACTCCTCAAGACATCACTATTTATTTCCCCAAGATCCCTAACTTGACCAACAATGAGCATGCATTCGGCAGGTGGTGCGAGTACAGCTCTTGGATGTTGATTCATGGGTTGCCTGGTACTTCATGTCGTAAATGAGTGCTTTATGTGGACCATCTGAAGGGCACCATGACAGCTCAGAGACTATCGATGTGGCTGTGCAGACACTTGGAATTGGGCCTGTGTCTGCGGGAGTTTGCGCGTTCTCCCCGTGGTTGCGTGGGTTTTCTCCGGGCGCTCCGGTTTCCTCCCACAACCCAAAAATTCGCTCTTAGGCTGATTGGGAAACAAATGGTCCCTATAGTGAGAGTCTTCCATATTAGGAATAACCTAAATCTATAATAGGATAATGGAATTGCTACTATATAGTTATGACGGCGGCACGGGCTCGTTGGGCCGAAGGGCCTGTTTCCCGTGCTGTGTTGCTCTTAACATCCATGCTTTTCTCAACAGTAAATATTGATGAGAAATATTCATTTAGGATCTCACCCATCTCTTGTGGATCCTCACATAAATGACCTTGTTGATCCTTAAGATGCCCTTCTCTCCCTTATTACTCTTTTGCCCTTTATGTATTTATTCTTTTATATGTTTATAAAAAGCCTTGCAATTTTCCTTAATCCAATGATTTTTCTTTTAGCCCTCTTACTCCTTGCTAAAGTTTTTTTCTACCTTCCTTATATACCACACTTGTTCCCAGCCTTGACAAATGCTTCCTTTTTCTCTTTGACTAGGCCCACAAAATCTCTCGTTATCCAAGATTCCCAAAATTTGCCATACTTATCCTTCATCCTTACAGGAATGTGCTGGTCCTGAATCGCTATCAACCTACACTTGAAGCCCTCTCACATTGCAGAAGTTGATTTGCCCTCAAACATCTGCCTCCAATCTACATTCCTGCCTAATATTTTTGCAGTTAGTCTTCCCCCAATTTAGCACCTTCACTTGAAGACAACACTTACCTTTATCTATCAGTACCTTAAAGCTTTCTGAATTGTGGTCATTGTTCCCGAACTGCTCCCCTACTGAAACACTGATCACCTAGCCGGGTTCATTCCCAAATACTAGCTCCAACTTGTCCCTTTTTCTAGTTGGACTATCTACATACTGTATCAAAATGCCCTGTTGGATGCTCTATACAAACTCTGCCCCATCCACACCTCCAGTACTAAATCAGTCCCAGTCAATATAGGGGAAGTATAAGAGAAATAATTAAAATTGGGCTTATGCAAGAAGTCAAAATTGGAGGAGCGCAGAGAAATTAAAGACTGGTGTTGGTAAAGGTTACTAATAATGGCTTGGTTATTAGTCTAGTATCATATCACAGCCAGGACCAGGAGAACGTTCTTGAAATCATGTCTTACCTCATGGTATTGTATAAATTTAAAGTTTTAGATGTTGAGAGTGTTAATGGTAATAATTTTCAAATTTTAGTAACAGCATTTTATTAATACATTATAGATTCGAGAAATATTACTTTCGATGAGAACACAGCACACAAGAATCTGACTTTGTCAGCTGATCTGCGTACTGCGCAATACAGTCCCTTACCCTCCGGTGTCCAAAACAATCCAATGCGGTTTGAAGGTTCTTCCAATGTTCTAGCAAATGAGAGTTTCTCATCGGGCAAACACTACTGGGAGGTGAAAGTGAAGAACAAAGATGGGTGGAACATCGGTGTCACCTATGCCTTAATCGCCAGGAAAGGGAAAGGTAAAGAAACAGTTCTGGGAAAGAACAAATATTCCTGGTCCCTTAGGATGGTTGACAAGGAATTTTATGCACTCCATGCTGATGAGTCCATCTTGCTTGATATAAACAACAGAGATCACAACTGTGAGCAATTGGGAGTATTTTTAGATTATGAAGAGGGGCGCTTGTCTTTCTACAATGTTTATCGAGGCACACACATTCACTCTTTTAAAACAAAGTTCCGCAAACCGGTATTTCCTGCATTCAATCCTTTGGCAACCACACATTCCAAAAATTATGAACCAATTGTGTTGTGCCACTTAGTCCCCACAATGGAAGAGACTGTTGAAGGTGACAGTAAAAATATACCAGGCGAAGAATCCTAAAGGCTCCTTCATGTTAACGTGCAAGAACTAAGTGGAAAATGAATTATATTGCATTTACAATGATTTTGATAAATACATTACTGGAATTGCATTTTTTATTTATATTCAGCTAACTGCTTCTTAGGCTGTTGCTGGGTGGTGTGTTTTGGCAAAAGCAGTACATTGTTTTCAGCACAAACATTATGTTCACTGTTTATCAACATGGATGTATTAAACACCACATCCTCATATCTGTCTTTTCTTAGATGGGGTATAATTATAGGTACTAAAATGTGGCTTGCAAATCTTTAATTACATTAAGTAAGCCTGTAATGAATTCTATTGTGAAGAAGTATGCATTGTATAAATACAAAGTGATTGTGCGTCACATTTTCCATGCCTGTCATATTCACGTCTGTCACCAAGGTGTCGCGTGTAATAAAGAATATTTTACAATTTGGATTGGTTCCATGCATTCAATCATGGGGTGGTGTAAGGGAGTGCAGGGGCTTAGACAATGAAATTCAACCTTCACAGTAGTAATTTGTCTTGGGGCAGTGTAGCAAAATAGACAATTTTGACCACGCAGCACCAGATATTCAGTCCATTATTATCGATGCACTGGATGTCAGATGCTCCAGGAATAAACATTATGCATCACTGACTGAGAGGAATCACTAATATGGAAAAACGATCCAAAGCACTTCACAGGGTTTCAAATAAAAATGTTAAAGTTTATTTATTAGTGTCACAAGTAGGCTTACATTAACACTGCAATGAAGTTACTGTGAAAATCCCCTAGTCGCCACACTCCAGCTCCTGTTTGGGGACACTGAGAGAGAATTTAGCATGGCCAGTGCACCCTAACCAGCACGCCTTTCAGACTGTGGGAGGAAGCCAGAGCACCCAAAGGTAATCCATGCAGACACAGGGAGAACGCGCAAACTCCTCACAGACAGTGACCCAAGGCTGGAATTGAGCCGGGTTCCTGGCACTGTGAGGCAGCAGCGCTAAACACTGTGCCACCGTGCCACCATGGCGGAGGCTGAACCATTAGGAAAAAAGAATGTGTGACTGAAAGCATGTCACCAACTCTCACCAACTTTTACAGGTGCACTGTGCACCATGGAAAGCATTTTTTCTGGCTGTATCACAGCTTGGTATGGGCTCGTGCTCTGCCCTACGTCGCAAGGAACTACAAAAGGGTGTGAATGTAGCCCAATCCATCATGCAATCCAGCCTCCATCCACTGACTCTGTCTACACTTCCCATTGCCCCAGCAAAACAGCCACCACAATCAAGGACCCCACACATCTGGACATTCTCTCTTCCACCAAGAAAAAGTTAAAAAATTTTGAGGTCACGTACCAACCAATACAAAACCAGCTTCTTCCCTGCTGCCATCAGACTTTTGAATGGGCTTACGTTGCACTAAGTTGATCTTTATCTGCACCCTAGCGATGACTGTAACACTACATTCTGCACTCTTTCTTTCTCTATGAATGGTATGCTTTGTCTGTATAACATAGAACATAGAACATTACAGCGCAGAACAGGCCCTTCGGCCTTCGATGTTGCGCCGACCAATTATGAAAAAAGCAATGACGCTCCAAACTAAACCATTCCCTTCTCTTCCATAAACTTATCAACTAACCTCTTAAACGCCACCAAACTTGGCGCATCTACAACTGCCGCAGGCAGGGCATTCCACTCCCTAACCATCCTTTGGGTAAAGAACCTACCTCTGATATCCGTCCTATAACTATCACCCCTTAATTTAAAGCTGTGTCCCCTCGTGCTAGCTTTCTCCATCCTAGGAAAAATGCTATCACTGTCCACCCTATCTAAACCTCTAATCATCTTATATGTTTCAATAAGGTCTCCTCTTAGCCGCCTCCTTTCTAACGAAAACAACCTCAATCCCTCAGCCTCTCTTCATAAGACCTGCCCTCCATACCAGGCAACATCCTGGTAAACCTCCTCTGTACCCTCTCCAATGTCTCCACATCTTTCTTATAATGCGGGGACCAGAACTGCACACAATACTCCAAGTGCAGCTGCACTAGAGTTTTGTACAGTTGCAACATGACATTGAGGCTCCGAAATTCAATCCCCCTACCAATAAAAGCTAAGACTCCATATGCCTTCTTAACAACCTTCTCAACTTGACTGCCTACTTTCAGGGATCTATGCACATACACACCAAGATCCCTCTGTTCATCTAGACTACTAAGAATCCTACCATTTGCCCTATACTCTACACATTTATTATTTCTGCCATAGTGCATTCCCTCACACTTTTCCACATTAAACTCCATTTGCCACCTCTCGGCCCAGCTCTGCAACTTGTCAAGTCTCTCTGCAAACTATAACACCCCTCTTCACTATCTACCACTCCACCGACTTTAGTGTCATCTGCAAATTTACTAATCATCCTTCAATACCCTCATCCAGATCATTTATAAAAATTACAAACAGCAGGGGCCCCAAAACAGACCCCTGAGGTACACCACTTGTCACCGAACTCCACGATGAATATCTCCATCAACCACCACCCTCTGTCTTCTATCTGCTAGCCAATTCCTAATCCAATTAGCTAAATCACCCTCAATCCCATACATCTGCATTTTCTGCAGAAGCATTCCATGGGCCACCTTATCGAACGCCTTACTAAAGTCCATATATACCACATCAACCGCCTTACCCCCATCCACCTCTTTGGTCACTTTTTCAAAAAACTCAATAAGGTTAGTAAGGCACGACCTACCCTAATGTGCAAGAAACAATACTTTTAACTGTATACTAATACATGTGACAATAGTAAATTAAATCAAAAGTTCAAACAGGTCTGTTTGAGTAGGAAATGAAGGTGGGGGTACAAACTGTTTTAGATTTAGGGGGGATTGGGGTTTACTTGGATCAGTTTTCTGTTCTGACGATAGGTGTTATGCTAGTTGCTGACATGCAATGTGCTGTGTCTAATAGGATTTGCTGAGATTTGAAAATGCTTATTTATGTTTCTGTTTACATTATCAGCAATAATTGCATCTTATTTTTAACAAGGGAATAATGCACAATTAAACATCTTGTTTTTCATTGTATACATTTTCAAAGGCGATTGTAAGAGTTTAACTCAGGGTTAAAAGGATATAATGGATTTAATACCTAGTGTCACACGGAAATTGCAGGCGGTGACACAGCAGTTAGCACTGCTACCTCACGGCACCATGGACTGGGTTCGATTTCCAGCTTGGGTCACTGTTTATGTGGAGTTTTCACATTGTCCCTGAGTCTGCGTGGGTTTCCTCCAGGGATCCAGGGGTTGGTGCTGGGTCCCTTGCTGTTTGTAGAATAGAACATAGAACATAGAACAATACAGCACAGAACAGGCCCTTCGGCCTTCGATGTTGTGCCGACCAAAATAAAAAGCAATGCCCCTCCTAACTAAACCATTCCCTTCTCTTCCATATACTTATCAACTAACCTCTTAAACGCCACCAAACTTGGCGCATCTACAACAGCGGCAGGCAGGGCATTCCACTCCCTAATCACTCTTTGAGTAAAGAACCTACCTCTGATATCCGTCCTATAACTCATACCCCTTAATTTAAAGTTGTGTCCCCTCGTGCTAGCTTTCTCCATCCTAGGAAAAGGCTATCACTGTCCACCCTATCCAAACCTCTAATTATCTTATATGCTTCAATAAGATCCCCCCTTAGCCGCCTCCTTTCTAACGAAAACAACCTCAAATCCTTCACCTCTCTTCATAGGACCTGCCCTCCATACCAGGCAACATCCTAGTAAACCTCCTCTGTACCCTCTCCAATGCCTCCACATCTTTCTTATAATGTGGCGACCAGAACTGCACACAATACTCCAAGTGCGGGCGCACTAGAGTTTTGTACAGTTGCAACATGATGCTGCGGCTCCTAAATTCAATCCCCCTACCAATAAAAGCTAAGACTCCATATGCCTTCTTAACAACTTTATCCACTTGACTGCCTACTTTCAGGATCTATTGACACATACACCAAGATCCTTCTGTTCCTCAACACTATTAAGAGCCCTACCATTAGCCCTATACTCTACACATTTATTGTTCCTGCCAAAGTGCATTACCTCACACTTTTCCACATTAAACTCCCTTTGCCACCTCTCGGCCCAGCTCTGCAACTTGTCCAAGTCACTCTGTAAACTAAAACACCCTCTTCACTATCTACCACTCCACCAACTTTAGTATCATCTGCAAATTTACTGATCCATCCCTCAATACCCTCATCCAGATCATTTATAAAAATTACAAACAGCAGGGCCCCCAAAACAGACCCCTGAGGCACACCACTTGTCACCGAACTCCACGATGAATATCTCCCATCAACCACCACCCTCTGTCTTCTATCTGCCAGCCAATTCCTAATCCAATTAGCTAAAGCACCCTCTATTCCACACATCTGCATTTTCTGTAGAAGTCTTCCATGGGCCATCTTATCAAACGCCTTACTAAAGTCCATATATACTACATCAACCGCCTTACCCCCATCCACCTCTCTGGTCACTTTCTCAAAAAACGCAATGAGGTTAGTAAGGCATGACCTACCCTTCACGAAACCATGCTGACTATCCCCAATCAATTCATTTCTCTCTAAATAACTATAAATCCTATCCTAATAATTCTCTCCAATACTTTGCCCACAACAGAAGTAAGACTCACTGGCCTATAATTCCCTGGAAGGTCTCTCTTCCCCTTCTTAAACAATGGGACCACATTCGCTATCCTCCAGTCCTCCGGAACCACACCCGTAACCAACGAGGACCTGAAGCTCAGAGCCAGAGGCTCTGCAATCTCCTCTCTTGCCTCCCAGAGAATCCTAGGGTAAATCCCGTCCGGCCCAGGGGACTTATCCAACTTCAAACCCTCGAGAATTTCTAACACATCCTCCCTATCTACTACAATACTCCCCAATTTGCAACCCTGTACCTCAGTGCTCTCCACAGCTACATTTCCAGCTCTCTGCGTGAATACCGAAGAGAAATATTTATTCAGTGCCTCACCAATCTCTTCAGGCTCCACGCACAACTTCCCACTGCTGTCTATGACTGGCCCTAATCTTGCCCTAACCAATCTTCTATTCTTAACATATCGAATAGATCATTAATCCATTAATGATCTAGACATTAAAGGAAAGATATAATCAGCAAGTTTGCAAATGACATGAAAATTGGTGGTGTGGTAAATAGTGAGTAGGAAAGCTTTGGATTACAGGATGATATAAATAGACTGGTCAGATGGGCAGAAAAAGTGTAGGTGATGTATTTTTGGGGTATTAACAATGCAAGTGAATAAACAATGAACAGCAGGATACTAGGAAGTACAGAGGACCACAGGGACCTTGAAGTGCATGTTCATAAATCCCTGTAGGTAGCAGACAAGTAGATAAAATGGTTACAAAGGCACTACAATCACACCACACAAATGCTAGGCAATGACCATCTCCAACAAGAAAGAATCTAACCATCACCCCTTGACATATAGTGATGTTACCACTCTGAATCCTTCACTATCAACATCAAAGAACAAAGGAAATTACAGCACAGGAACAGGCACTTTGGCCCTCCAAGCCTGCACTGACCATGCTAAAACCTCCTATGCTTCCAGTGACCATATCTCTCTATTCCTATCTTATTCATAGAACATAGAACATAGAACAATACAGCACAAACAGGCCCTTCAGCCCACAAGTTGCGCCGATCACATCTACCAATCCACAGATCTATCTATAACCCCCTATCCTATTCTTTTCCATATACTCATCCAGAAGTCTCTTAAAAGACCCCAGTGAGTTTGCCTCAACAACCTCCGACGGCAATCGGTTCCATTCACTCACCACCCTCTGAGTGAAAAACCTACCCCTGACATCTCCTTTG
This sequence comes from Sphyrna mokarran, assembly GCA_024679065.1. NCBI lineage: Eukaryota > Metazoa > Chordata > Chondrichthyes > Carcharhiniformes > Carcharhinidae > Sphyrna > Sphyrna mokarran. The sequence continues at coordinate 3,263,764 of JAGIQG010000007.1, forward strand.
TATTTGCTTCCCTGCACCTTAAATCTGTGTCCTCTCGTAGTGACCATTTCAGCTCGGGGAAATAGTCTCTGAGAGTCCATCCTATCTATTCCTCTCAACATTTTATAAACCTCTATCAGGTCACCTCTCAACCGTCTCTCCAGTGAGAAGAGTCCCAGTTCCCTCAACCTATCTTCATAAGGCCTGCCTCCCAATCCAGGCAGCATCCATGTAAATCTCCTTTGAACCCTCTCAATAGCCTCTACATCCTTTCTATAAAGAGGCGACCAGAATTGCGCACAATACTCCAACTGGGGTCTGACAAGAGTCTTATAGAGCTGCATCATTACCTCCTGACTCCTAAACTCTATTCCTCGATTAATGAAGGCCAGTACACCGTACGCCTTCTTGACCACTTCCTCCACCTGCAAGGCTGATTTAAGAATCCTATGGACCCGGACCCTGAGATCCTTCTGCTCTACAACACAGCTAAGACTCCTACTCCTTATATTGTATTCCTTCATCCCATTATTCCTGCCAAAATGGACCACTACACATTTATCCGCGTTGAAGTGCATCTGCTACTTCTCCGCCCAGTCTTGCATCCTGTCTATGTCCTGCTGCGACTTTTGGCATTCCTCCAGACCATCCACAACACCACCGATCTTTGTATCGTCGGCAAACTTGCTAACCCATCCCTCCACTTCCTCATCCAGGTCATTTATAAAAATGACAAACAGCAGGGATCCCAGAACAGATCCCTGGGGCACTCCACTGGTTACCGACCTCCATGTAGAACAAGACCCATCCGCAACCACTCTCTGCCTTCTGCCGGCAAGCCAGTTCTGGATCCACGAGGCCAAAGCCCCTTGGATCCCACGCCCTCTCACCTTCTCCAGAAGCCTTTCATAGGGGACCTTATCAAACGCCTTACTAAAGTCCATGTACGCTACGTCCATCGCCCTTCCTTCATCAATGTGTTCAGTCACATTTTCGAAGAACTCAACTAGGCTTGTAAGACATGACCTGCCCTTGACAAAACCATGCTGACTATTTCTAATCAGTCCAAACTTCTCCAAATGTTCATATATCTTATCCTTCAGAAGCCTCTCCATCAGCTTACCAACCACTGAAGTCAAACTCACTGGTCGGTAATTTCCTGGACTATCCCTGTTCCCTTTCTTAAAGATAGGAACCATATCCGCAATCCTCCGGAACCTCTCCATGGACAACGCAAAGATCATTGCCAGGGGCTCTGCAACCACTTCCCTCACCTCCCATAATAATCTCCCACAAGTATTCCTGTGCTTGTCAAGACACCCTTTAAAAGTCACTACCGTATCCACTTCCACTACCTCCCTTGGCAACGAGTTCCAGATACCCACTATTCTCTGTGTACAAAATCTGCCTCGTACATCTCCTTTAAACCTTGTCCCTCACACCTTAAACCTGTGCCCCCTAATAATTGATTCTTCCACGCTGGGAAAAAGTTTCTGACTATCTACTCTGTCCATGCCTCTCATAATCTTGTAGACTTCTATCAGGTCACCCCTCAGCTTCCGTCGCTCCAGTGAGAACAAACCAAGTTTCTTTAACCTCTCCTCATAGCTAACGCCTTCCATACCAGGCAATATCTCGATAAATCTTTTCTGTACCCTCTCCAAAGCCTCCACATCCTTCTGGTGAGAATTGAACACTGTATTCCAAGTGCGACCTAACTAACTTTCTATAAAACATGATTTGCCAATTTTTAAACTCAATACCCTGGCCGATGAAGGCAAGCAGGCCGTATGCCTTCTTGACCACCTTCTCCACGTACATTGCCACTTTCAGTGACCTGTGTGTCTATACACCCAGAATCCTTTCCCTATCAATATTCTTAAAGGTTCTGCCATTTACTGTATATTTCCTGTCTGTATTAGACCTTACAAAATGCATTATCTCACACTTGTCCAGATTAAATTCCATCTGCCGTCTCTCCACTCAAGTCTCCAACTGATCTTTATCCTGCTGTACCCTCTGATGGTCCTCATCGCAATCCACAAATCCAACAACCTTTGTGTCGTTCGCAAACTTACTAATCAATCCAATTACATTTTTCTCCAAATCATTTACATATATTACAAACCATCCTGGAGGAGGATGGGGGAAAGGGGGAGGGGGCTTAACCGTTGACTAGAAACTGAACTGGACTAGCATTTAAATAGTATGACTACCAGAACAGATTAAAATCTAGGAATCCAATGGTGAATAATTCACCTCCTGACTTCCTGTTCACCATTTACAAGACACAAGTCAAGAGCATAATGGAATATCAGAATGATAGAACATTTACTGCTCAGAAACAGGCCCTTTTGGCCCTTCTTGTCTGTGCTGAACCATATTTCTGCCTAGTCCCACTGACCTGCACATGGACCAAATCTCTCCACACTCCTCTCATCCATGAAGCTGTCCAAATTTTTCTTAAAAGTGACCTGGCTTTCACCACTTTATCTGGCAGCTCATTCCACACTCCCACCACTCTCTTGTGTGAAGACCCCCCCCTAATATTCCCTTGAAATTTTTCCCTCTTCACCCTTAACCCATGTCCTCTAGTTTTTTTCTCCCCGAGGCTCAGTGGAAAAAGCCTGTTTGCATTCACTCTATCTATACCCATCATAATTTTAGACACCTCTATCCAATTGTACGTGGAGCCTGAAGAGATTGGAGAGGCACTGAACAAATATTTCTCTTCTGTATTCATGCAGGGAGATGTAAGTGTAGTTGTGGAGAACGCTGGGATACAGGGTTGTAAACTGGATAGTATTGAAGTAGATAAGGAGGATGTGCCAAATATTCTTGAGGGTTTGAAGTTAGATAAGTCCCCTGGGCCGGACGGGATTTACCTTAGGATTCTCTGGGAGGCGAGAGAGGTGATTGCAGAGCCTCTGGCTCTGATCTTCAGGTCGTCGTTGGTTACGGGTATAGTGCCGGAAGACTGGAGGATAGCGAATGTGGTCCCATTGTTCAAGAAGGGGAAGAGAGACTTTTCTGGGAATTATAGACCGGTGAGTCTTACTTCTGTTGTGGGCAAAGTATTGGAGAGAATTATTAGGGATAGGATTTATAGTTATTTAGAGAGAAATGAATTGATTGGGGATAGTCAGCATGGTTTTGTGAAGGGTAGGTCGTGCCTTATTAACCTTATTGAGTTTTTTGAAAAAGTGACCAAAGAGGTGGATGGGGGTAAGGCAGTTGATGTGGTATATATGGACTTTAGTAAGGCTTCGATAAGGTGCCCCATGGAAGGCTTCTGCAGAAAATGCAGATGTATGGGATAGAGGGTGATTTAGCTAATTGGATTAGGAATTGGCTAGCAGATAGAAGACAGAGGGTGGTGGTTGATGGGAGATATTCATCGTGGAGTTCGGTGACAAGTGGTGTACCTCAGGGGTCTGTTTTGGGGCCCCTGCTGTTTGTAATTTTTATAAATGATCTGGATGAGGGTATTGAAGGATGGATTAGTAAATTTGCGGATGACACCAAAGTTGGAGTGGTAGATAGTGAAGAGGGGTGTTATAGTTTGCAGAGAGACTTGGACAAGTTGCAGAGCTGGGCCGAGAGGTGGCAAATGGAGTTTAATGTGGAAAAGTGTGAGGTAATTCACTTTGGCAGGAATAACAAATGTGTAGAGTATAGGGCTAATGGTAGGACTCTTAATAGTGTTGATGAACAGAGGGATCTAGGTGTATATGTGCATAGATCCCTGAAAGTTGGCAATCAAGTCGATAAGGTTGTTAAGAAGGCATACGGAGTCTTAGCTTTTATTGGTAGGGGGATTGAATTTCGGAGCCGCAACGTCATGTTGCAACTGTACAAAACTCTAGTGCGGCCGCACTTGGAGTATTGTGTGCAGTTCTGGTCCCCGCATTATAAGAAAGATGTGGAGGCATTGGAGAGGGTACAGAGGAGGTTTACCAGGATGTTGCCTGGTATGGAGGGCAGGTCTTATGAAGAGAGGCTGAGGGATTTGAGGTTGTTTTCGTTAGAAAGGAGGCGGCTAAGAGGAGACCTTATTGAAACATATAAGATGAGTAGAGGTTTAGATAGGGTGGACAGTGATAGCCTTTTTCCTAGGATGGAGAAAGCTAGCACGAGGGGACACAGCTTTAAATTAAAGGGTGATAGTTATAGGACGGATATCAGAGGTAGGTTCTTTACCCAGAGGGTGGTTAGGGAGTGGAATGCCCTGCCTGCGGTAGTTGTAGATGCGCCAAGTTTGGTGGCGTTTAAGAGGTTAGTTGATAAGTTTATGGAAGAGAAGGGAATGGTTTAGTTTGGAGGGTCATTGTTTTTTTCATAATTGGTCGGCGCAACATCGAAGGCCGAAGGGCTGTTCTGCGCTGTAATGTTCTATGTTTTATGTCTAATTGACCCCGCATTCTTCTCCAGGGAATAAAGTCCGAACCTATTCAATCTCTCTCTGTAACTCAGTTTCTCAAGTCCTGGCAACATCCTTGTAAACCTTCTCTGTACTCTTTCAACCTTATTAATATCATTCCTGTAACCAGGTGACCAAAACTGCACACAATATTCTAAATTTGGCCTCACTAATGTCTTATACAACCTCACCTTAACATTCCACCTCTTATACTCGATACTTTGATTTATAAAGGTCAATGTACCAAAAGGACTCTTTATGACCCTATTTACCACTTTCTCAGACAGTGCAGTTCCAACTGAACTCAAGAAATTCAACACCATCCAGGGCAAAGCAGGCTACTTAATTGCTTTTCCTTCCACAGACATTCAGTTCTTCCACACTGCTGTATAGTGGCTTCCATTTGTACCATCTACAAGAAGCATTGCAGGAATTCATCAGGGTTCCTAGGCAGCATCTTCCAAATCCACGATTGCTACCATTTAGAAGGACAAGGGCAGCAGACACATGGGAACACCACCACCTCGAGGGTCCCCTCTAAGTCACTCACCAACCTGACTTGGAAATATGTTACTGTTCCTTCACTGTTGCTGTGCCCAAATCCTGGAATTTTCTCTCTAGCAGCATTGTGGGTATACCTTCCCTTCAGGGACTATAACTCACCGTTACCTTCTCATAGGCAACTAGGGATGGGCAATAAATGCTGGTCCAGCCAATGATGCCCACATCCTGTAAAATCAATTTTTAAAAAATAGGATATTTGTCTTAATAACAGCAAGGAGGTTATGATGAATACATTGCTTGTTAGACCACAGTTAAAATATTATGTGTCACACAATAGGAAGTGTTGTAGGTAAAATAATACCTCTGAGACAGTGAGTCAAAATACAGTAGTTTTTATTTCAAAGCTCACACATTCATTCAACAGCTTTGGCAGAAGCTCTATCAGACTTCTCACAGAACACAAAGACAAAATGGATATTTATACATTATGAGCTCCAGCAAGAATCACAATTCTAATTCCTGCCAGGCCTCCAGTTCTTCCTTCCTGGGTCGTGATGCAGCCCCAGAGTTAATCAGGAATTACAGTTCTGCAGTCAGGACACAGGAAACCCTTTCTGCAACAGGACTGGCATCCCTGTCTTTGAAGTTACTTGTGCGATCGTGGCTGTTCCAACAGGACTTTTCCTGTTAAAAGCCGGTATCGCAATCTGCCATCAGCAGCTGTCAAAAGCCGGTATCATAAACTACCATCTGTGTAACAATGTCCCAGAGTCAGATTAAACTCTGTCTTTATACAAATGAAAGTTAAAGCATGTAAGACATGAACAAATAACTTATACTAATGCCAGAAACAGTATAACCTGAAGAAGATCAGTCATGATGAAGGGTTATGTTTGTGATATATTCTAGGTATAAAATCCATTAGCTCTTTTTCTTCAGGTACAAAATTTTCCCTATTTTAGAAGGAAGTGATTACAGGAGAGAAGCTGAGAAGAGTTTCATCAGCATGTTGCCCAGGCTGAAGCATTTCATCTATGAACAGAGGCTGGGTAGGCTGGGGTTGCTTTCCTTAGAGCAGAGAAGGCTGAGGACGGAGGGGAACCTTGATCAAGGTATACAAAATTATGATAGACACAGATAGAATAGGGTGGGAGAAATGTTTCCCCTTGGTAGAGGGGTCAATAATCAGGAGGCACAGATTTACAGTAAGGAGCAGGAGATTTAGAAAGGATTTGAGGAAAAATATTTTCACCCAAAGGTTGACGGGAATCTGGAACTCATTGCCTGGAAGGGGAAAAAGGTGGGAATCCTTACAACATTTAAGAAGCATTTAGATGAGTACGTGAAATGCTATAGCACACAAGATAATGGACCAAGTGCTGGAAAATGGAGTTAGAACAGATAGATGGATGGTGCAAGCACGATGGATCAAAGGGTATCTTTGTATGCCGAAAATCTCTATGGCGGGGGAGAGCTTTCCCATCCTGCCTGCCACAGGAATTGCAGCAGGGGGATGGACCGTGTAAAGGTCCATTGACTTTGGGCAGGATTTTCTGGTTTTGGGGCGACCACGGTCAGAAAATCCTATCGTATAACTCTATTCCAGATCCTTCGAGCACTTGAAATAATCTGTTTCCATCTACTTTGTCCCATTCTTTCAAATTTTCAACACTCCTTGATCTCCCTGATCTATACCAGTTTAACAATGGCAGCTTGGGGACTTTCCCAGGGGGTACATCTGCTTGATGTAGGGTGCATGGCGGAAGTCTTTTTTTCCTCCAAATACTATGGTCAAAGTCGCAATTCTATATAAACAAGATGAAAAATATTATGATAAGAGCACGTTGAGTGTCTGATATTAATAGTTCAAATGTTCCAAACACAGGTTTACTTAAACCTGCAAAACAATATAAAGAAACTTTATACCAGATACTGGGTGTGTTTGTTCCCCAAAGGCATAAACATCCAGGGTTGCAAACATGTTTGAAACATTCTCACAATAATATTTAAGCAATTGGATTCAAACTACTTACACACGCAGGACACTACTGCAGGACTTCCTAGGGGACTAACATCTGTTCTGGGCTGGAGAGGAATAGGCAGTGGAAGGAGAAGGACCTAGTGGCCGTGATCCCTGTATACAGCAATAACATCAGCAGGATGAGGAAGCAGATTCTGCATAATCACTTTGAAGATCTTGCTATTAAAATAAGAGGCAGGATCTCAAAGGTGATAAGTTCTAGATCACATGCAATTTGGCATTGTACAAATAAGATTAGAGAAACGAATGCAAGGCTCAAAGACTAGTGTGGGCAAAGTGGGTCCTGGTTTAGGGCACTGACGCCAGTATTGGGAAAAGTTGCAATGGTCTACACCTGAATATCATAAACAATCATAGTATCTCTACAGTACAGAAAGAGCCATTCAGTCCATTGCTCCTGCACCAACAACAATCCCACTGTATCCTGTAACTGCACCTGTTATATGCTGGGGCTGATGTTCTCGGGAGCTGTTTAACCAGGAACACAGAGGGAGATTGAAACTCAATAGGTGGGGCAAGAGATCAAATTGGAAAGATGTGGTATACCAATGCATACAGAAAAGGTAACAAAGAAAAGCACTGAAATGGGAAATGACAAACACACCGTGACAGGAAAGGACAGAGAATACTTCAATCTTTAATCCTGTTGTTGCTTGTCCCCAGCCTTCTAATACTCAAACTGTGAGGACTCATCATGATTTTCTTTCCTCTACTTTTCTCAATTAAACAAAATCCTATTCTTATTGTCAATTTTCTTTCTTAAATGTCCTAACTATGTTAAGGTTGTGAGTATTAACAGAAAGGGAGAAAAATAGCTTGCACACATGGATTCAAAGTAACAGATTTACTGAAGAGCTGTTCTCTGCGATGCACAGAATACAAAGCTGAAAGTAAAACAGCAGCCTCTGCAAACACCCCAATAACATCATCATCAAATCATGAGAGCAGCTCTTAATGCAACCTTTTCAAATAAAAATGAGTAATAATCATGGGTGATTTTAATTTACACATAGATTGGAAAAATCAGATGGATAAAGGCAGCATAGAAGAATCAGACACAGAATGTTTTTGAGATACTTTTTTGGAACAGCATGTCTTGAAGCCAACCTGAGGGCAGGTTATTATGGACCTGCATTGTGCAGTGAGATGGGATTGATTGATAACCTCACACTAACACTATAGTTAAGAAAGCCCACCAATACTTCTACTTTCTCAGAGACTGAGGAAATGTGGCATGTCACAATTGTCACCAGCTTTTACAGATGCACCATGAAAAACATTCTTTCTGGTTGTATCACAGCTTAGCATGGGCTCCTGCTCTGTCCAAGACTGCAAGAAATTGCAAAAGGTTGTGAATGTAGCCCAATACATCACACAAACCTCCCCCATCCATTGATACTGTCTACACTTCCCGCTGCCCTGGAAAAGCAGCCAACATAATTAAGGATCCCACACACTCTGGACATTCTCTCTTCCACCCTCTTCCTTCCAGAAAAAGATATAAAAGTCTAAGGTCACATACCAACTAACTCAAGAACAGCTTCTTCCCTGCTGCTGTCAGACTTTTGAATGGACTTACCTTGCATTAAGTTGATCTTTCTGTACACCCTAACTATTAATGTAACACTATATTCTGCACCCTCTCCTTTCCTTCTCTATGAACAGTATGCTTTGTCTGTATTGTGCGCAAGAAACAATATTTTTCACTGTATGTTAATCCAGGTGACAATAATGAATCAAATCAGTCAGGATACATGACCCCCTTGATCACCCACTGCCACGGCTGCTAATGGAGTTACTCTGGGTGGTTCTACTTAAATTACAGAGGAAGACCAGGAGAATCCTGCAGAAACTCACAGCCAAAAGTCTCCAAGGTTTTAAAATGCTGGATTTAGGTAGACTTGATTTCTTGATGTGAAGAACTATTTGTAGTAAGTGTCGTGGTATTAGAACTTACAATCCTGATAATGTTACAGTCGAGGCCTGGGAAGACTGCCAGATAACACGATAGATAAAGTTACAGGTGAAACAAGGGGCTTTGTTGATGGATAAGTGAGAAAAAAGAAGACTTGTGTAAACTGCATTGTGCTTACAATTCCTGGAGATTTGTGCTGTATGGCTGGCAGAATAAAGTATTTGATCTATTTCTGATTTATTAAATTTTAAACAACGCCTGACAGAGGTGGTTAATTGCATTCCTGAGCTTCTTACGATCAAGAATTAACAGTTTCTGTTGTGATTTGGTAATTTTACATTGTGTCAGCTGAAGCACTTAAATCTGAACAACCTTAAATCATTATATTTCAACACATTCATTATCAAAGCTTACCTACAAAGAATCTCTATTTGCTTGAGATGCCAAAATATTTTGTGCCTGGAACTATACCCTAACAAAATTCAGTATATGCATTATAAAGGAGAGGTTGATTCCCTCCCCTCCCCGCTGAGAATTAACACGGAAACACCCAAAGAGGAGTAGCTCACCCCATAATCTGTAAGAAGTGTGTGTGAAGTTCAGCAACTTCTCTTCAGCAACTCCTAGTGGTTAAATACAAAATAACTCCCTGATACTCCCAATAAAATCAACACATTAACAATATATTTATCTAACACTGAGCAAATTAACTAAACTATTAACAAACTGAATAAATCCCTTCTATTAACTATTCCTGAATACACAAGATTCGAATGGAACGTATTCCAATAAATACAATTCCCACTCATTAACAAAAATAGAATTTAGTCACGCTTTAAATTATAACCAGTTTTTGTGTTATCTGGAATATTCTGGGCCTTCTCTGTTGATCTTTCTGTCTGGAACTTCTTTCTTTGGTACCTTTGTTACCTAGATGGTGCTTTCTCTGTTATTGTAGGAATAACAGGCATATGAAATATAGAGTTAATGGAAGGACCCTTAATAGTGTTGTCGAGCAGAGGGATCTTGGGGTACAAGTACATAGCTCTTTGAAAGTTGGCACCCAGGTTGATAAAGTTGTTAAGAAGGCGTACGGTGTGTTAGCTTTTATTGGTGGAGGGATTGAATTTAGGAGCCGTGAGGTTATGTTACAACTGTACAAAACTCTGGTGCGGCCGCACTTGGAGTATTGCGTACAGTTCTGGTCGCCGCATTATAAGAAAGATGTGGAAGCATTGGAAAGGGTGCAGAGGAGGTTTACCAGGATGTTGCCTGGTATGGTGGGAAGGCCTTATGAGGAAAGGCTGAGGGACCTGAGGTTATTTTCATTAGAGAGAAGAAGGTTACGCGGTGACCTAATTGAGGCGTATAAGATGATCAAGGGATTGGATAGGGTGGATAGTGAGAGCCTTTTTCCTCGGATGGTGATGACCAACACGAGGGGACATAACTTTAAATTAAGAGGTGGTAGTTATAGGACGGATGTCAGAGGCAGGTTCTTCACACAGAGGGTGGTGAGGGCGTGGAATGCCCTGCCTGCAGCAGTTGTGGACTCGCCTACTTTGGGGGCATTCAAATGTTCGGTGGATAGGCATATGGATAATATTGGAATAGTTTAGGTTAGAGGATCCACTGGCCGGCGCAACATCGGGGGCCGAAGGGCCTGTACTGTGCTGTAATGTTCTATGTTCTCTGAGACATAGATGAAGTTATAAGGGCCAACGATTACCGAGAGAGAAAGCTTTCCTCCATTGCATTTGTTCCGATGATGCCACTTTCCAAAATGGTGCTTCTATTATGCACTCCTTTTTTCCTCAACCATGGATTCCCAACGTATAATTCCCAACAAATGCAGTCCATCTCCTGTGCCACAATCCTCACCCCTCCCTCCCTCCCAGAACAAGAGTAGAGTCCCCCTTTTCTCACATTTCACCCCACCAGCTTCTGCATGCAAAGCATAATCCTTCATCATTTTCACCAACTCCATCCAGGGTGATGCCACCACCAACATCTTCCCATCACTCCCTGTCAGCATTCCACAGAGACTGTTCCATCAGGGAGAATCTAGTCCATTCCTTCACTATATCCAACACCTTTCCTGTCACTCATAGCACCTTCCCAAGCAATCGCAGAAGGTGTAACACCTTTCCCTTTGCCTCTTCTATGCTTACCATCAAAGATCCAAAACATCCATTCCAGGTTAAGCAGAGTTTCACTTGCACCTTTCAACTTGGTGAATTGCATTCACTGCTCCCAAACGTGGTCTTTCCTGTATCGGAGAGACCGAGTGTAGACTGGGTGATCATTTTACTGAGCACTTCGGTCTGTGCGCAATCAGGATCCTGACCTTCCTGGTTGCTTGCCATTTTATTCAGTTTGTTAATAGTTTAGTTAATTTGCTCAGTGTTAGATAAATATATTGTTAATGTGTTGATTTTATTGGGAGTATCAGGGAGTTATTTTGTATTTAACCACTAGGAGTTGCTGAAGAGAAGTTGCTGAACTTCACACACACTTCTTACAGATTATGGGGTGAGCTACTCCTCTTTGGGTGTTTCCGTGTTAATTCTCAGCGGGGAGGGGAGGGAATCAACCTCTCCTTTATAATGCATATACTGAATTTTGTTAGGGTATAGTTCCAGGCACAAAATATTTTGGCATCTCAAGCAAATAGAGATTCTTTGTAGGTAAGCTTTGATAATGAATGTGTTGAAATATAATGATTTAAGGCAGCATGGACAAGTGGGCTGAAGGGCCTGCTTCCATGCTGTAAACCTCTATGACTGTATAAGATGGTTAAGAAGACGCGTGGGAAGATTCCTGATTTGTGCCTCATAGATGGTGGCGGACAGGTTTTTCTTGGAGATGGGGATGGCAGGCATCAGAAGCTGGGTTAGGTGCCACAAGATGCCTAACAAGAATTTGTTCTTTCCCTTTGTCATTTAAATTTATTGGAATCCTGGATCTTCAATGCCTATTCAGTCTTTTGATACAACCTGTGGATGATATGTCTGTGATAGTCTTCCTTGGAATTGAAGATCATCCTTCTCCTGAAGATCTTTCCCTGAGAGCTTCGAGGGAGTCTCGAGTTCCTTGGAATGTTCTAAGCTCTTTTCTTCTAGTCCCAGTAGTTGATGTTCTTCAGTCTTCTCTCTTGGATCTGTCTTTTGTTGAAATGTTGTTTTCTCTGCAATCCAGTCATATAAATCATAAAAATCCTACAGTGCAGAAGAAGGCCATTTGGTCCACCAAGTCTGCACTCAGCACAATGCCACCCAGATCCTACCCCCCATAACCCTATGTATTTACTCCCTAATCCCTCTAACCTACTCATCTCAGGACTCTAAGGGGCAATTTTTTCTTAGCATGGCCAATCAACTAAACCCGCACATCTTTGGACTGAAACCAACATCCTGAAACCTACACTTTGCTTCTCGGCAATGATGCTAAATATTCTGCAGATGATTTGATTTCATTCATTGTCACATGTATTGGTATGCAGTAAAAAGTTTTGATTCTTGCATGCTATGCAAAACATACCGTTCAAGGTGAGGTGCAGGTACAGAATATAGTGTTGCAGTTACAGATAGAGTGTAGAGCAAGAAGAGATTTAAAGAAAATATTGTCAGACCTTCTAATACTGGCCCTGACTTTCAGTTTTTCCTGATTTTTCTCAGTTAAATCCAAATATAGTTACTGCTTTAAAAAAATAACTTGCTTTTTAAAATTACAGCAATTCAAATGGCACAAACAGCAGTTTCTTACCAATGGATTGATGGTTTTGCTGAGCTGTGCTTCTCTTCATTGCGGTTGGTTATTTCACTGTTTCCAGGGAGGTGCCTGCCTCAATACTGTGTCTGCTGCTCAAGATGTGTAAATGCCAGCATTGGACTGGGGTGGGCACTACAAGGAGTCTCACAACACCAGATTAAAGTCCAGCAGGTTTATTTGGAATCACAAGCTTTTGGAGTGCTGCTCCTTCATCAAATGAATGGCACAAAGTAGAGAGGATCTCCAAGAAGATCACGCATATTGACACCCACTCACCTGAGGAAGGAGCAGCGCACCGAAAGCTCGTGATTCCAAATAAATCTGTTGGACATTAACCTGATGTTGTGATACTTCTTACTCTGATGCTCAAAGTCACCCGTAAATCTATTCCCAGAAGATCCGGCTGGTCTCTTGTTCTCTCTTCTTCTCTGAGGATATCTCAGCTACCACCATTTTGTTGCTTTTTCCCGCGCTTTTTCCTCAGCAGGTGACCGCATGACAGTTCTCGTGTACGCGCATCTCTCCTCCTCACCTGCCCTTGCAGCGCAAATATCCCAAAGATGTGCAGGTAGACTGGCCATGCTAAATTGTGTAGCCCCCAATTGTGTATACCCTATGACTTGCTTCACTAACTGTCCTATCTGGAGACAATACACATTACTTTAACCTGTGCTTAATCCCCTCTCCACTCACATTATCTGTATCTTTAAGACTTGATTACCTATAAAGACTCGCATTCCAACCATTATTCTGTAAATTGAGTTTCTGTTTTTATATGCCCTGTTTGTGAACACAACTGGAATGCCCTGCCTGCAGCTGTTGTAGATGCGCCAAGTTTGGTGGCGTTTAAGAGGTTAATTGATAAGTATATGGAAGAGAAGGGAATGGTTTAGTTTGGAGGGGCATTGCTTTTTATTTTGGTCGGCGCAACATCGAAGGCCGAAGGGCCTGTTCTGTGCTGTAATGTTCTATGTTCTACAACTGATGAGGAACAGCGCTCCAAAAGCTTACGGCTTTTGCTACCAAATAAACCCGTTGGACTTTAACCTGGTGTTTACAGACTTCTTATTTTTATCCTACAGGTGCTTTGGTCCACCTTGTTGTCTAACGAGGGGCACACACACGATGGGTCGTGAGAGAGCAGCTCTTGGATCTTTTTCGAGAGTATCCTGGTGCTTCACATCGTTAGTGTATGCTTGACCTGGACCAGTTGATGGGCAACACGACAGCTCAGTGACTATCGCTGTGCTGTGCAGGTATATGGATTTGGGCCTGTGTCTGTGAGAGTTTGCGCATTCTCCCCGTGCTTGCGTGGGTTTTCTCCAGGCGCTCCGGTTTCCTCCCACATCCCAAAGATGTGCTCTTAGGCTAACTGGCAAAACAAATTCTCCCTAAATTTTGTCTCAAATTTGGTTTTTAATCCATAGATCTATAAACATGGACAGGGAACATCGGGGTGGCGGTGCGGGCTCGTTGGGTCGAAGGGCCTGTTTCCTGTGCTGTTTTGTTCTTATTCTATTTACCCCAGTCCAATGCAGGCATCTCCACATCATGACTGCCAAAGACACCACAAACTGCTGGCTCCAAGTGGAGAGGATCTCCAAGAAGATGGCACATATCGACGTAGACATCAAGTTTCTACAAAGATGCAAGAAAGCAGGTGAGATACTGAAAGGACTACAGATCATGATCCCCCTCAGGTCAACCTATACCACAAACTACACTGAGAGATTTTGCCATTGTACCTCTCTCAAACTCCTTAACCACCTCATATACCAGCTCTAAAGCAAACACTGCATCCTGGAAACCAACACAGAGATCATATTCTCAAGACCAGCTGCGAAACTCTGCCAAGCAGATGAGACAAAGGAACTACACCACCTACACGCACACCAAGAACAGGAAACTTGAGAAACTCGACATCACCACCAGCAACCAAGCCTCCCCCGGCACCACAGTACAAAACAGTACCACTGCAGGGAAGTCCATTGTCAACTTGTCGGACTACACGCTTCAACCAGATGAAATCGAAGTGCTCAGCCGAGGGCTCAATTTTTGCCCTAACACCAAAACAGACCACATCATCTCACAGCAGACACAGAGGAATTCATCAAGCGAATGAGGCTGCAGGAGTTCTTCCACAAATGCCAAAAGGCTAACAGCGAACGTAATAAGACAGCCAATGAACCGGAACAGCCGATAGAGAGATCCACAGTGCAGCAACCAAAAAGGAAAGAGTTGAATTGGACTCCTCTGGAAGGCCGCTACCCTCGACTTGACACGTATGCCCAAGCCATCAAGAGGTGCGTCAACACCAGATTCATCAGCTGCACTCACAAGATAGTCCTGAACATCATCCAAGCACAACACAACGCCATCCATGCTCTCAAGACCAACCACAACATTGTCATCAAACCAGCAAACAAAGGAGGCGCCATCGTCATACTGAACAGAACACATTCAGAAATGTACCAACAACTGAACAACGAGAAACAGTTCAGATTCAACCAAAGAACTCACCCGTCAACTCAACAGACTGATCAAGACCTTTAATCCGGAGCATCAGAGCACCCTCCATGCTCTCATCCCATGTACTCCCCATGTTGGAGATCTCTACTGCCTCCCAAGGATACACAAGGCAAACAACCCAGCTGTTCCATCGTATCGGGCAATGGGACCCTGTGCGAGAACCTCTCCAGCTACACTGAGGGCATTCTGAAACACACTGTACAAAGAACACCACCCCCAAGCTTTAGTCGAGATACTACGACCTTGCTACAGAAACTCAACACACATGGAGCAGTTGCACCAGGAGCACTGCTCATCACAATGGATGTCTCGGCATTCTACACCAGCGTCCCCCACGACAATGGCATTGCTGCAACTGCCCCAGTATCAATGCTGACAACTGCCAATCTTCAAATGCAATTTTACAACTCATCCACTTCATCCTGAATCACAATGTGTTCACCTTCAACAATCAGTTCTTCATCCAGACACACAGAATGGCCAGTAGGACCAAATTTGCACTCAATATGCCAACATCTTCATGCACAGGTTCGAACAAGACCTCTTCATCGCACAGGACCTTCAACTAATGCTATATATTAGATATATCGATGACATTTTCTTCCTTTAGACTCATGGTGAACAATCACTGAAACAACTATATGATGACATCAACAAATTCTATCGCACCATCAGACTCACCATGGACGACTCTCCGGAATCAGTTGCATTCTTGGACACATGCATCTCCATCAAGGATGGTCACCTCAGCACCTCACTGTAGCGCAAACCCATGGATAACCTCATGATGCTCCACTTCTCCAGCTTCCACCCTAAACACGTTAAAGAGGCCATCCCCTATGGACAAACCTTCCGTGTACACAGGATCTGCTCAGATGAAGAGGATTGCAACAGACACCTCCAGACGTTGAAAAATGCCCTCATAAAAACAGGATATGGCATTCGACTCATCGATCGATAGTTTCAATGCACCACCGTGAAAAACTGCACTGATCTCCCAAGAAGACAAACACAGGAGATGGTGGACAGAGTACCCTTCATTGTCCAGTACTTCCCTGGAACGGGGAAGCTATGATATCTTCTATGGAACCTTCAGCATGTCATTGATGAAGACGAACATCTCACCAAAGCCATCCTGACTTCTTGCCTTCAAACAATTGCACAACCTCAAACAGACTACTGTCTGCAGCAAACTACCCAGCTTTCAGGAGAACAGTGACCATGACATCACGCAACCCTGTCACAGTAACCTCTGCAAGACATGCTGGATCATTGACATGGATGTCATCATCTCATGTGAGAACACTATCCGCCAGGTACAAGGGACATACTCTTGCAACTCGGTCAACGTTGTCTACCTGATACGCTGCAGGAAAGGATGTCCCAAGGCATAGTACATTGTGGAGACCATGCAGCTGCTACAACAACAGATGAATGAACACTGTTCGACAATCACCAGGCAAAACAATTCCCTTACTGTTAGCGAACATTTCAGCAGTCACAGGCACTCGGCCTCTGATCTTCGAGTAAACATTCTCCAAGGCAGCTTTCACAACACATGACAGCTCAGAGTTTTGAGCAGAGGCTGATAATCAAGTTCCGCATACGTGAGAATGGCCTCAACCGGGATCTTGGGTTCATGTCACACTATCTGTAATCCCCATGATTTGCCTGGGTTTGCAACTTCTCACCTATTGTCCTGTCTGGAGACTATACACATCTCTTTAATCTGTGCTTAACCCTCTCCCCACTCACATTGTCTCTACCTTTAAGCCTTTATTACCTGTAAAGATTCACATTCCAATCATTATTTTGTAAATTGAGTTGATGTCTTTATCTGCCCGGTTTGTGAACTGAACTCCCACTCGCCTGTTGAAGGAGCAGCGCTCTGAAAGCTCGTGGCTTTTGCTGCCAAATAAACCTGTTGGACTTTAACCTGGTGTTGTGAGACTTCTTACTGTGTTTACCCAAGTCCATCTCCCCATCATGCTAAGTTGACTGTAGTATCAGGGGGATTAGCAGGGTAAGTACATGGTGTTAAGGGGATAGGGCCCTGAGTAGGACTATACTCGGTGCACACTCGATGGGCTGAATGGCCTCGTTTCCCGCTGCTGCTTTCACACCCGCTGCACGGTCCGCACCTGCGCAGTTCTGATCCCGGCACCGTCCGCACCTGCGCAGTTGCGCCCGCCGCTGCGGACCAGGCACATGCGCAGTCCTGCCGCTCCAGTCTCGATTTGCATATGCGCAGTTATGCAGTCGTTGCGCACGCGCACCCTCCGCTGCCGCAGGCCCGCGCACGCGCAGATGCGCGGACGCCCGAAACCAGGCGGCGGAGGTTCAGCGCATGCGCACCTAACGGTACCTGGGCTGGCGGAGGGCCCGGCAGGAGAGGCCGAGGCAGAGGAACCCCGGCCGGCCTGGAAACATATTCAACACCGAGGCCTCAACCCAGGGAGCAGGAGCTCTCTACAGCAAACAGGGGCAGAGTATTATCCGGACGGAGACACCCCCCCCCCTCAGAGTGAGGAGATTCCCCCCCCCCCCAGAGTGAGCCCCCCCCCAGAGTGAGGAGATTCCCCCCCCCCCAGAGTGAGGAGATTCCCCCCCCCCAGAGTGAGGAGATTCCCCCCCCCCCCAGAGTGAGGAGATTCCCCCCCCCCCCTCAGAGTGAGGAGATTTCCCCCCCCCCTCAGAGTGAGAGATTCCCCCCCCCCAGAGTGAGGAGATTCCCCCCCCCCCCCCCCAGAGTGAGGAGATCCCCCCCCAGAGTGAGGAGATTCCCCCCCCCCCAAGTGAGGAGATTCCCCCCCCCCCAGAGTGAGGAGATTCCCCCCCCCAGAGTGAGGAGATTTCCCCCCCCCCCAGAGTGAGGAGATTCCCCCCCCCCCCCAGAGTGAGGAGATTCCCCCCCCCCCAGAGTGAGGAGATTCCCCCCCCCCCCAGAGTGAGGAGATTCCCCCCCCCCACCCCCCCCCCCACCCTCCCCCCCCCCCCCCCCCCCCCCAGAGTGAGGAGTGTGTGTCCTGGAGTCTGTCTGGGGTTCAATGCCAGCTCTCTGTGATGACACTCCACCTGGTGTGTCTGAAAGAAGATTTAAGCTGATTCTACCTGAAGGTGCTTTGTGAGATTCTGCTCCTCAGTGTGATAAATTCCTCGCCAGCATCCAGAAGCATTTACCAGAGGATTTGTTTTTGTGCTAAGGGAATACGGATTGAAGGTGGAGCGAATCCTGTCTGTCAGTTTCCCCCATCGCCCTGACAGCAATTTATTCATCAATGCACCCATTGAAGCTTGAAAGGCGGAATCTGACTGGAGCAAGGATTGGATCTCAGCAGGGACACCGTGCAGTGTTTGTTGGACACCCTGTTTAATCTTTCTTATACGTGGACCGTACCCATACTGAAATATCCCCCACACAAGGAAACGGAACTTCAGATGGTGTGGGGGAAAACGTGTCTCTGTGGTGTTAACCCCCTCCAAAATATGCGGAAAATGAACTTGGGAGACAGAGAGTAAATGTCACCGCAGAAGGAATTTAACAAGTTTATGGTAACTGTGACACATTCTAGCACCAGGCTATATAGGATTGAAAATATTTTTGGTCTGAGGATGATTATGCAGTACCGTTAGTATTTCTTCCACATTCTACTCCAGTTTACAAGGTTGTGCCTGCTTCAGTCGCTGCTGAAAGTGCGGATGGTTTGAGTTGAGTTTGCTCTTGATTGTTACTGAGTTTTATTGATCCTGTTTGGATTTTGCATCGGGATTTAAGCTTCATGCGAGGCTGATTTGATGTCGTTTTGGTGTCGCTATCATATGTCTTGTGACTGGGGACAGCTAGCTTCAAACAGTACAGGAGCTGAGAATCACCACTCCAAATCTGTCTGTTTCATACCTATCTGCGTTTGAGACAAAACAGTTTTAAATCAGAGTGATTTCCATGACAGTATCTGCATCAGATCTTTATATTGTTTGTGTGTCCTCTTCGCACTCTATCTCTGCTCCCCAGTCATTACCATGCGTTTGACTTCCCTGATACTGCTCTTCCGCCCTGCTCTGCCCCTCATCCTGGGACTATCCTTGGGCTGCAGCCTGAGTTTGCTGCGTGTCTCCTGGACTCAGGGAGATGGGGACGAATCGTGTATGGATGCAGGGGACAGCAGGGGCCTGCCCCATGACAGCAGGCACCTGGAACCAGGATCAGATACCAGAGACTTCAGTGACAACAAGGAGTATGAGCCCAGGATTGTACCTTATTACAAGGATCCCGACAAACCACACAAGAAGGTGCTGAGGTAAGGATTTAACGTAGAAATATATATTGGGGATCTTTAATAGCAAGTGTATTTGATGTATTGTTAAGAAGGCGTACGGTGTGTTAGTTTTTATTGGTAGAGGGATTGAATTTCGGAGCTGTGAGGTCATGTTGCAACTGTACAAAACTCTGGTGCGGCCGCACTTGGAGTATTGCGTACCGTTCTGGTCTCCACATTCTAAGATGTGGAAGCATTGGAAAGGGTGCAGAGGAGGTTTACCAGGACGTTGCCTGGAATGGTGAGAAGGTCTTATGAGGAAAGGCTGAGGGACTTGAAGTTATTTTCATTAGAGAGAAGGTTAAGAGGTGACCTGATAGAGGCACATAAGATGATCAGAGGATTAGATAGGGTGGATATTCCTCAGATGGAGATGGCTAGCATGAGGGGATATAGCTTTAAATTAAGGGGTGGTAGATATATGTCAGATGTCAGAGGTAGGTTCTTTACTCAGAGAGTAGTAAGAGTATGCAATGTCCTGCCTGCAACAGTAGTGGATTTGCCAACATTAAGGACATTTAAATGGTTATTGGATAAACATATGGATCATATTGAAATAGTGTAGATTAGATGGGCTTTAGATTGGTTTCACACGTCGGCACAACATCGAGGATCGAAGAGCCTGTACTGCGCTGGAATGTTCTATGTTCTATTTAATTTATTCTCCAAAGAGAGTCTTTCTTAATTTAGTTATTCCCCCCACGCCTGTCACTCTTATTAGACAGAATGTGGAGCTGCCTGCATTAGACTGAGGTGGGTACAGTAAGAAATCTCACAACACCAGGTTAAAATAAACGGGTTATTTGGAAGCCTTGATTACCTGTAAAGACTCAAATTCTAAATATTCTTCATATTTCAATCTGTAATTACCTGTAATTGCGTCTTTGCGTGTATGTGCCATATTTCTGAACCCAAATCTCCACTCTGATGAAGGAGCAGTGCCCCGAAAGCTTATGATTCCAAATCAACCCATTGGATTTTAACCTGATGCTGTGAAATTTCTTAGTCTCATTGGGAGAATGGGCCCATTGTGTACTTGTTACTCTGCAGGATCTAGCTCAAGCATCCATTTTTCATATGTAAATTCTGATAGAGAATGGAAACAAATTATTCAACTGCAGAAGGCACAGGCAATCTTGCTGATTTGTCTGACATTCAAACAGGTATGTCCCTGTGCAGGTACACCCCTGATTGCGATCAAATGGCACGGTGGCACCATGGTTAGCACTGCTGCTTCACAGCTCCAGGGCCCTGGGTTTGATTCCCAGTTTGGGTCACTGTCAGTGTGAAATTTTCACATTCTTCTCATGTCTGCGTGGGTTTCCTCCGGGTGCTCCAGTTTCCTCCCACAGTCCAAAATGTGCGGGCTAGGTTGATTGGCTATGCTAAAAGATTGCCCTTAGTGTCCTGAGATGCTTAGGTTAGAGGCATTAGTGGGTAAATATGTAGGGATATGGGAGTAGGGCCTAGGTGGGATTGTGGTCAGTGCAGATTTGTTGGAAAGTCTTTCTGTACCAAAGAGTTTCTGTGATCTCTATAAAGAATAGGAGCGTTGGTTAATTACTCAGAGTCATTGAGGGAAACTCAATTTCACTGATATATACCCGTATAATCTTCTTCCAACTGGTGTGACTGAAGTGATTTGCACATACAGTAAGGGCCAGTTAAGTATGTGCTGATTGCTCAGAACATTGACTGTAAGAGCCGTGTGCTCCTTATGTGTCCAGTGTCAATATTCCTTCAGTTTTTACTGTTTGAAGTTGGTGATAGTTCTAGTAATATATAAATAATGAAGCACTTTGTATAACTCGTTATGAATTATTCAGCATGTATTAAATATATTTAGTTTTATTCATGGGGTCATAGTGAGTGAAAAGCCTGCTTTCAATCTTGCACAGTAAGAAGTCTGCAACAGCAGTTTTAAATCCAACTGATTTATTTGATAGTAAACTTGCAAGCTTTTGGCTTTATAGCCTTTGTCAGGCGAATGAGGTGTTCTGGTCTCCAAAAGCACACATATCAGCACAGACAGTTTACAGATTACTGATTAGAATGCGAATCTTTACACCTAACCTGCTATTCAAGTCTTAAAGTGGCTAACAATGTAAGTGGAAGGAGCACTGAGCACAGGTTAGAGAGATGTGTATTGTCTCCAGACAGCACAGTAAGTGAGGTTTTTTGCTAACCCAGGCAAGTCGTGGGGGTTACAGATAAAGCCGAAAGCTTGCGAGTTTACTATCAAGTAAATCGGTTGGATTTAAAACTGGTGTTGTTAGACTTCTGACTGTGTTTACCCCAGTCCAATGTCGGCATCTCTACATCATGACTTCAATCTTGCAGCCCACTGAGATGGCGGGCTGTTCATTTGACCTACTCATTAGTTCAGTGATGGGAAACTTCAGCTAATGTCAGTCATGGGTTAGTGAGTGATATACTGCCTCTGACTTAGCAGGACATGGGGTTTGTCCAGTACTGCTGCTGGCTGTGATATTAAACCCAGCCTCTAGCCTGCCCCTGCAATGGGGGCAAATGGTCTCAAGGCTGTTAGAAAGAGGAATTCTCCCGGATCTCTTGACCAATATTTATTCTCCAACCAACAACATAAAACGGGTCTAAAGGAACAGAATCAGAGAGTGATTGCAGCACAGAAAAAGACCATTAGGCCCATGGTGGCTGAAAAAGAGGGAATAATCGGTTAACCACTCATTTTAATCCCACTTTGCATCACCGGCTCTATACCCCTGCAGTTACAGCTCTTAAGCTCAGATCTGGGGAGCTTTTCAATCAGTTAAGCATTTCAGCTTCAAACACCAACTTAGACAGCGAATTCCAGACACCCAGTGTTATTTGGGGCAAAAGCTTTTCCTCTAATCTTTCTACCAATCTCTTTTAATCTGTGCCCTCGGTAACTGATTCCTGAGCTTGATTAAACAAGTCTACCCCGTCTAGGCCCCTCGTGATTTTATACACTTCAGTTAGTCACCTCTTGGCCTTCTCCATTGTAAGGAAAATAACCCTAGCCTATCCAATCTCTCCTTGTAGCTGTAGTTTTCAAGTCCTGGCAACATTCTTGTAAATCTCCTTTGTTCTCTCTCCAAAGCAAATATGTTCTCCTGTAATGTGACACAACTGTACACAAAGCTCCAACTGTGGCCTAATCTGCATTTTATACAGTCCTATGATTATGTTCCTGCTTTTGTATTCAGTACCTCATTCGATAAAGGAAAACATTCCACATGCTTTCTTGACTACCTTGTCCACCTGTCTTGCTACCTTTAGGGACCTGTGGCCATTAACTCCAAGGTCTCTCACTTCCTCAATCTCTTTCCATTTTTTGTGTGTTGCCTTGCTTTGTTTGTGCTCTCCAAATGCATTACCTCACACTTTTCCAGATAGAATTCCATTTGCTACTTCTCTGCCCACTCACCAAACCATTGATACTTTTCTGAGTTGACAGCTTTTGAATTCACTGTCAACTGCATGGTCAATTTCTATGTCATCTACAAATTCCCAATCACATTTAAGTCTAAATCATTAATATATGCAACAAACAGCAAGGACCCCAATACTGCATACATGCTTAGTCAGCTTCAGGCAAGTTAAGGACTGGGACCTTAACCAGATTAGTGAAGTGATGAAGCCTGCAGGGACCTGGGCTTACTGTAAAATGCCAAAGTGCTCATGTCACTTCTAATTCTCCAGGGCCTTTTTCAGCCACAGGATCACAGAGTGATACAGCCCAAAAGCGGCCATTCAGCAGCCACCAGGACTTGATGGTTTGAGTTATAAGGAGAGGCTGGATAAACTGGGACTTTTTACTCTGGAGCACAGGAGGCTGAGGGGTAAAAGAGTTCTATAAAATAATGAGGGACATAGATCAGCTAGGTAGTCAATATCTTTTCCCAAAGGTAGGGGAGTCTAAAATTAGAGGGCATAGGTTTGAGCTGAGAGGGGAGAGATGCAAAAGTGTCCAGAGGGGCAATATTTTCACACAGAGTGGTGAATGTCTGGAATAAGCTGTCAGAAGTAGTAGTAGAGGTGGGTGTAATTTTGTCTTTTAAGAAGCATTTAGACAGTTACATAGGTAAGATGGACATAGAGAGATGTTGCCCAAATGTGGGTAATTGGGACTAGCTTAGTGGTTTAAAAGAAAGGGCAGCATGGACAAGTTGGGTTGAAGGGCCTGTTTCCATGCTGTAAGTCTTTATGACTCTATGTCTGTGTTCTTTGACTATTATCCAAGTAATACCACTCCTCAGTGCTTTATGAATATTTTCCATTTGACTAGTTACAGAACTTTTTCTTGAAAGTTAGAATTGGAACTGCTTCAGGTCTTTACAAACTGTGATTTCAAATTCACTACAACTGGCAGGATAAGGAGGAAAAGTTTCCTCATTACTACTGGCTCGTTTGTCAATTCCCTTATCTCTTTATGAGCGTTACTAACCCTCCTCTCTCCAGCCTGTTCTCTTCAAAGCGCTGTAATTTTGATAGCTCTGAAATCTTCCCTTAATTTTCTCTGCTCCAAGGAGAGCAGAGCAGGCCCAGCCACTGTTTTATTCTATCAGGAGACTATGGACATTGTTGACAAGGCCAGTATATGTTGCCCATCTCTAATTCTCCATCTGTACTCTTTCTGTGTAACAGAAGTGCCGCATCCCCATTACCATTCTAATACATCTGCTGCACCCCGTCCAAATCCTTGACATTCTTTCTAAAGTGTGATTCCCAGAACAAAGAAAATTACGGCACAGAAAGAGACCCTTCAGCCTTCCAAGCCTGCACCAACCATAATGCCCAACTTAACTAAAATCCCATATCCCTCTATTCCCATCCTATTCATGTACTTGTCGAGACGCCCCTTAAAAGTCACTACCGTATCTGTTTCCACTACTTCCCCCTGGCAACAAGTTCCAGGCACCCACTACTCTCTGTGTAAAAATTCTGCCCATATAGCTCCTCACATATTAAACCTATGCTCCCTAGTAATTGACTCTTCCACCCTGGGAGAAAGCTTCTGACTATCCATTCTGTCCATGCCTCTCATAATCTTGTAGACTTCTTTCAGGTCTCCTCTCAATCTCTGTCGCTCCAGTGAGAACAAACCAAGTTTCTCCAACCTCTCCTTATAGCTAATGCTCTCCATACCAGGCAACATCCTAGTAAATCTTTTCTGTATTCTCTCTAAAGCCTCCACATCCTTCTGGTAGTATGGCGACCAGAATTGGACACTATATCTCAAGTAAGGTTCTATAAAGCTGCGACATGATTTGCCAATTTTTAAACTGAATATCCTGGCTGATGAAGGTAAGCATGCCGTATGCCTTCTTGACCATCTTCTCCACCTGCATTGCCACTTTCGGTGACCTATGTACTGGTACACCCAGATCACTTTGCCTATTAATATTCTTTAAATATTCTGCCATTTACTGTTTATTTCTTATCTGTATTAGATGTTCCAAAACGCATTACCTCACATTTGTCTGGATTAAACTCCATCTGCCATCTCTCCACCCAAGTCTCCAGTTGACCTACATCCTGCTATATCTTTTGATAGTCCTCATCGCTATACTCATCCACCAACCTTTGTGTTGTCTGCAATCCAGTTACATTTTCCTCCATATATATATAGCAAAGGTCCCAGCACTGAACCTTGAGGAACATCACTTGTTACAGCCTTCCATTCAGAAATGCACCCTTCCACTGCAACCTCTGTCTTCTTTGACCAAGTAAAAAGTCTCACAACACCAGGTTAAAGTCCAACAGGTTTATTTGGTAGCAAAATCCACTAGCTTTCGGAGCGTTGCTCCTTCATCAGATAAGGTGGGGTTCTGTTCACAAACAGGACATATAAAGACATCAACTCAATTTACAAAATAATGGTTGGAATGCATGCAAATCTTCACGGGTAATCACATCCTTGTGAACAGAACTCCTACTTACCTGACGAAGGAGCAGCATTCCGAAAGCTAGTGGATTTTGCTACCAAATAAACCTGTTGAACTTTAACCTGGCGTTGTGAAATTTTTTACTGTGTTTACCCCAGTCCAACACCGGCATCTCCACATCATGACTTCTTTAACTGAGTCAGTTTTATGTCCATCTTGCCAGTTCACCTCTGATCCCATGCGACGTCATCTTTTGTACCAGTCTGCCATGAGAGACCTTGTTAAAGGCCTTACTGAAGTCCATGTAGACAACATCCACTGCCCTACCCTCATCAATCATCTTCGTCACTTCCTCGAAAAGTTCGATCAAGTTCATGAGACATGACCTCCCCTTCGCAAAACCATGTTGCCTCTCACTAATACGTCCACTTATTTCCAAGTAGGAATAAATCCTGTCTCGAAGAATCCTCTCCGATAATTTCCTTACCATTGATGTAAGGCTCACTGGCTTGTAATTACCTGGATTATTCTTGCTACCTTCTGAAAGAAAGGAACAACATTGGCTTTTCTGCGATACTCTAAGACCTCCCCTGTAACCAGTGAAGATACAAAGATTTCTCTCAAGGCTCCAGCAATTTCCTCTCTTACCTCTCTCAGTATTCTGGGGTATATCCCATTAGGCCCTGGAGACTTGTCTATCTTAGTGTTTCTTAAGAACCCCAATACCACCATCTTTTTGATCTCAACATGACTCAAACTATCTACACATCTTCTCCCAGATGCCTCATCCACCATGATGAATGCTAAAGTATTCATTTAATACCTCGCCCACTTCCTCTGGCTCCACACATAGATTCCCTCTCTTGTCCTTGAGTGAACCAACCTTCTCCTTGGCTACTCGCTTGCTCTTTATATATAGAACATAGAACATTACAGCGCATAACAGGCCCTTCGGCCTTCGATGTTGCACCGACCATTATAAAAAGCAATGACCCTCCAAACTAAACCATTCCCTTCTCTTCCATAAACTTATCAACTAACCTCTTAAACGCCACCAAACTTGGCGCATCTACAACTGCCGCAGGCAGGGCATTCCACTCCCTAACCACCCTCTGGGTAAAGAACCTACCTCTGATATCCGTCCTATAACTATCACCCCTTAATTTAAAGCTGTGTCCCCTCGTGCTAGCTTTCTCCATCCTAGGAAAAAGGCTATCACTGTCCACCCTATCTAAACCTCTAATCATCTTATATGCTTCGATAAGGTCCCCTCTTAGCCGCCTCCTTTCTAACGAAAACAACCTCAAATCCCTCAGCCTCTCCTCATAAGACCTGCCCTCCATACCAGGCAACATCCTGGTAAACCTCCTCTGTACCCTCTCCAATGCCTCCACATCTTTCTTATAATGTGGGGACCAGAACTGCACACAATACTCCAAGTGTGGCCGCACTAGAGTTTTGTACAGTTGCAACATGACGTTGCGGTTCCGAAATTCAATCCCCCTACCAATAAAAGCTAAGACTCCATATGCCTTCTTACAACCTTATCGACCTGACTGCCTACTTTCAGGGATCTATGCACAAATACACCAAGATCCCTCTGTTCATCAACACTATTAAGAATCCTACCATTAGCCCTATACTCTACACATTTATTATTCCTGCCAAAGTGCATTACCTCACACTTTTCCACATTAAACTCCATTTGCCACCTCTCGGCCCAGCTCTGCAACTTGTCCAAGTCTCTCTGCAAACTATAACACCCCTCTTCACTATCTACCACTCCACCGACTTTAGTGTCATCTGCAAATTTACTAATCCATCCTTCAATACCCTCATCCAGATCATTTATAAAAATTACAAACAGCAGGGGCCCCAAAACAGACCCCTGAGGTACACCACTTGTCACCGAACTCCACGATGAATATCTCCCATCAACCACCACCCTCTGTCTTCTATCTGCTAGCCAATTCCTAATCCAATTAGCTAAATCACCCTCTATCCCATACATCTGCATTTTCTGCAGAAGTCTTCCATGGGCCACCTTATCAAACGCCTTACTAAAGTCCATATATACATCAACCGCCTTACCCCCATCCACCTCTTTGGTCACTTTTTCAAAAAACTCAATGAGGTTAGTAAGGCACGACCTACCCTTCATAAAACCATGCTGACTATCCCCAATCAATTCATTTCTCTCTAAATAACTATAAATCCTATCCCTAATAATTCTCTCCAATACTTTGCCCACAACAGCAGTAAGACTTACTGGCCTATAATTCCCTGGAAGATCTCTCTTCCCCTTCTTGAACAATCTCCAGCAGATACCTCTCTAGTGTTATTTCAGGTTTAGTGTCACCTCTTTGTGTTTATACACTCAGCTTCTGAAACCAAGATTATGTTTTTATTCAATAACATTCTCAGTGTTTCTCACATCAGTGAAGTACTTATGAAGTGTAGTCACTGTATAACACAGCAGCCAATTTGTGCACAGTAAGATCCTACAAACAGAAATGAGACAATGACAGTTTGGCCTCAAAAATAGCATATGTTGCAACAACTTGTTAGCAATGTGATGGTTTATTAGACTAAAGTCACAAGTGAAGCAGTTATGGGAGCAGGTTGATCCTTTGTTGCATTGGCCACTATCTAGTAAAAAGCAAAAGTAAGATTTGTGTTTCTATAGCACCTTTTGCAACCTGAGGATATCCCAAAGCTGATGTAGCACTTTTGTAATGTTGGGTATCAGGCAACTAGTTTGTACACAGCAAGATCCCACATATAACAGTGTGTTCAGATATGTTTTCTGGGGTGATATTGATTGTGAGATAAACGTTGGCCAGTACATCAAGGTGAACCCCGTTCTCACTCTTGTACCACACTGCTTTTGTAAGAAAAAAGTGCTGTAAGATCTTTGACTGTCACTGTCAGGTACTGATATGTTCAGAAGAGGAGGGCAGATGTTACTGAGGGAGGGAAAAGAAATTCAAATACAAGTGCTGATGCCTGAGGCTGTCTGTTTTTCCTCTGCCAGGACACGTTACATTCACACGGAGCTGGGAATTCGCGATCAACTATTTGTTGGTATCCTGACGTCTAAGGCTACTCTGAACTCATTGGCTGTTTCTGTTAATCGGACGGTGGCCCACCATTTCAGCAGGCTGACTTACTTCACTGGATTTCGCAATACCAAGTTCCCCCATGGGATGCAGATAGTCTCTCACGGAGATGATCGGCCAGTGTGGCTGATGTACCGGACCATCCAGTACATCTACGAACATTTTGGCAACGAGTATGACTGGTTCTACCTGGCGCAGGACAACACTTACACAGAGGCTGAACGCATCAAATCTCTGGTTTCTCACCTTAGCATTGATGAGGACCTGTACCTGGGCCGGGCGGAAGAGTTCATCGGTGGTGACCCAGACTCCCGCTACTGCCACGGTGGCTACGGCTACGTGATGTCACGGAGCGTCCTTGTCAAGCTTCAGCGGTATCTGGACAACTGTCGCAATGATATCCTGAGTGTCCGAGCGGACGAGTGGCTGGGCCGCTGCATCATCGATTATATTGGCATCAGCTGTGTCGACAAACACAAGGTCAGTGACCAGTCAGTATAGATAACTGCTTCTTTATCCAGAATGTGGTGAGAATATACAACTAGTTATCACAGAGAATGGTCAGGTGCAGATAGATTTAGGGAAAAGCTACATGAGGACATGATGGGGAGGCACTTGACACACACGACAAATGAGGAACTCTTCCAAGGCCCGCAGATTCTTACGCGATTGTCACCTCTGCTGTTGTGTTTTAGTCTGTTTTGTAAACACTATATCTCAGAAATTAATGGATGAATTTGAACAAAACTTAGTGCAAAGAAAAGGTGTGGCTCAAGGGCAGCACTTGGCATTGTGGTTCGCACTGCTGCCTCACAGTGCCAGGATTCCCGGCTTTGGTCACTAGCTGTGTGGAGTTTGTACATTCTACCGTTGTCTGTGTGGATTTCTTCCAAGTATTCTGGTTTCCTCCCACAGTCCAAAAATGTGTGGGTTAGGTGGATTGGCCAGACTAAATTGCCCCTTAGTGTCAGGGGGACTGGCAGGGCAGAATGCATGGTGTTATAGTGATAGGATCTGGGTGGGTTTGTGGTTGGTTCAGACTCAATGGGCTGAATGGCCTCCTGTACTCTAGGATTCTATGGCTGAAAATGCAGGTGTCGATCTGGATCCTGGAATTCTTTTAAGGATCTGTTAAAATTGGGAGGTAGGACAAATTTTTAAGCAATATCTCAGCTGCTGCGGTGCACTATGTCGCAGCTGTCAGCAAGTGAGCAGAATTTTCACTGCAGGTTGTTGGATATAGGTAGACCTGAAACTTCTTCAGAAGTTTGGTCTTGGAAAGAATTATAAGGGATAGGATTTATAAGCATCTAGAGAGAAATACATTGATTAGGGATAGTCAGCACGGTTTTGTGAAGGGTAGGTCGTGCCTCACAAACCTTATTGAGTTTTTTGAGGAGGTGACCAAAGAGGTAGATAAGGGTAAGGCAGTTGATGTATGGTATATGGATTTTAACAAAGCGTTTGATAAGGTTTCCCATGGTAGGCTACTGCAGAAAATGCAGATGCATGGGATTGAAGGTGATTTAGCAGTTTGGATTAGGAATTGGCTAGCTGATAGAAGACAGAGGGTGGTGGTTGATGGGAAATATTCAACCTGGAGTGCAGGTGAAACTTCTTCAGAAGTGAGGTAAGAATGCTTCATCAAAAGATTTCTTTTATCTGCTTTGTAGTTGTAGAGCCGGGCAGG
The DNA here is from genome assembly GCA_024679065.1 of Sphyrna mokarran. NCBI lineage: Eukaryota > Metazoa > Chordata > Chondrichthyes > Carcharhiniformes > Carcharhinidae > Sphyrna > Sphyrna mokarran. The sequence goes on from JAGIQG010000007.1 coordinate 3,293,936, forward strand.
GAAAGGCCTCAAGGACGAGCTTTGTAATGTTAATATTGAGTTAGAACATAGAACATTACAGCGCGGTACAGGCCCTTCGGCCCTCGATGTTGCGCCGGCCAGTGGACCCTCTAACCTAAACTATTCCAATATCATCCATATGCCTATCCCCCGAACATTGGAATGCCCCCAAAGTAGGCGAGTCCACAACTGCTGCAGGCAGGGCATTCCACGCCCTCACCACCCTCTGTGTAAAGAACCTGCCTCTGACATCCGTCCTATAACTACCACCTCTTAATTTAAAGTTATGTCCCCTCGTGTTGGTCATCACCATCCGAGGAAAAAGGCTCTCACTATCCACCCTATCCAATCCCTTGATCATCTTATACGCCTCAGTTAGGTCACCGCGTAACCTTCTTCTCTCTAATGAAAATAACCTCAGGTCCCTCAGCCTTTCCTCATAAGGCCTTCCCACCATACCAGGCAACATCCTGGTAAACCTCCTCTGCCCCCTTTCCAATGCTTCCACATCTTTCTTATAATGCGGCGACCAGAACTGTACGCAATACTCCAAGTGCGGCCGCACCAGAGTTTTGTACTGTTGTAACATAACCTCACGGCTCCTAAATTCAATCCCTCTACCAATAAAAGCTAACACACCGTACGCCTTCTTAACAACTTTATCAACCTGGGTGCCAACTTTCAAAGAGCTATGTACTTGTACCCCAAGATCCCTCTGCTCGACAACACTATTAAGGGTCCTTCCATTAGCCCTATATTTCATATGCCTGTTATTCCTACCAAAGTGAATCACCTCACACTTATCCGTATTGAATTCCATTTGCCACCTCACGGCCCAGCTCTGCAACCTATCTATGTCCATCTGCAAACTGTAACATCCATCCTCGCTGTCTACAACTCCCCCCACTTTGGTATCGTCAGCAAATTTACTAATCCAACCCTCTACACCCTCATCTAGGTCATTTATAAAAATGACAAACAGCAGTGGCCCCAAAACAGATCCTTGAGGTACACCACTTGTAACTGCACTCCAGGTTGAATATTTCCCATCAACCACCACCCTCTGTCTTCTATCAGCTAGCCAATTCCTAATCCAAACTGCTAAATCACCTTCAATCCCATGCATCTGCACTTTCTGCAGTAGCCTACCATGGGGAACCTTATCAAACGCTTTGCTAAAATCCATATACACTACATCAACTGCCTTACCCTTATCTACCTCTTTGGTCACCTCCTCAAAAAACTCAATAAGGTTTGTGAGGCACGACCTACCCTTCACAAAACCGTGCTGACTATCCCTAATCAATTTATTTCTCTCTAGATGCTTATAAATCCTATCCCTTATAATTCTTTCCAAGACCTTGCCCACAACAGAAGTCAGGCTCACCGGTCTATAATTTCCAGGATGGTCCCTACTCCCCTTTTTGAACAAAGGGACAACATTTGCCATCCTCCAGTCTTCCGGCACTATACCTGTAGCTAACGACGACATGAAGATCAAAGCCAAAGGCTCTGCAATCTCCTCTCTAGCCTCCCAGAGAATCCTGGGGTAAATCCCATCTGGCCCAGGGGACTTATCAATTTTCATACCCTCAAGGTTCGCTAACACCTCCTCCTTATGAACCTCAATCCTGCCCAGTCTACAACCTAGTATCGCAGTATTCTCCCCGACAACATTGTCTTTCTCCTGCTTGAATACTGACGAAAAATACTCATTCAGTGTCTCTCCTATCTCCTCAGGCTCCACGCACAACTTCCCACTGCTATCTCTGACTGGCCCTAATCTTGCCCTAACCAATCTTTTATTATTTATATACCTGTAAAAAGCTTTAGGATTCTCCTTAATCCTATCCGCCAAAGTCTTCTCGTGTTCTCTTCTAGCTCTTCTCAACTCCCTCTTCAGCTCCTTCCTGGCTGATTTATAGCTCTCCATTGCCCTAACTGAGCCTTCACGTCTCATCATTATATAAGCCTCCTTCTTCCTCTTCACCAGAGATTCAACTTCCCTAGTACACCATGGTTCCCTCACTCGACCACTTCCTCCCTGCCTGGCAGGTACATATTCATTAAGGACATGCAGAAGCTGTTCCTTAAATATGCTCCACATTTCAGATGTCCCCAGCCCCTGCAATTTCCTGCTCCACCCTATGCATCCTAAATCTCTCCTAATAGCCTCATAATTACCTTTCCCCCAGCTATAACTACTGTTATTCGGTACGTGCCCATCCCTTTCCATCACTAAGGTAAACGTAACTGAATTGTGGTCACTATCACCAAAGTGCTCACCCACCTCCAAGTCTAACACCTGGTCTGGTTCATTACCCAGTATCAAATCCAATATAGCCTCACCTCTTGTTGGCCTATCTACATACTGAGTCATGAAACCTTCCTGCACACATTGAACAAAAACTGACCCCTCTAACGTACTTGAACTATAGCTTTTCCAATCGATATTAGAAAAGTTAAAGTCCCCCATTACAACTACCCTGTTACTTTCACACCTATCCAGGATCAACTTTGCAATCCCTTCCTCTACTTCTCTGGAACTTTTTGGAGGCCTATAAAAAACTCCCAACAGTGTGACCTCTCCTTTCTTGTTTCTAATCTCAGCCCACACTACCTCAGCAGACAAGTCCACATCAAACGTCTTTTCTGCCACCGTAATGCTGTCCTTAACTAACAATGCCACTCCTCCCCCTCTTCTACCACCACCTCTGCTCTGACTGAAACATCTGAACCCCGGAACCTGCAACAACCATTCCTGCCCCTGCTCTATCCACGTCTCTGAAATGGCCACAACATCGAAGTCCCAAGCACCAATCCAGGCTGCAAGTTCATCCACCTTATTGCATATGCTCCTCGCATTAAAGTATACACATTTCAAACCACCTCCCATTTGCCACTATACTGCTGCGACCTAGAAACCTTATCCGTGACTTCCCTATTCACATCCTCCTGAATAGTTAATACAGCATTGGGGAGGAATGCTCTGTACTGAGTGCCCATTTCACCTCTTTCAGATTTGCAATCAGTAAATTTTTGCTCAATGAGGGCATGAATAGGTAGAGATAGAAGTCACAGAATCCTTACAGTGCAGATGGAGGCCATTCAGCCCATCATGTCTGCACTGACAACAGTCCCACCCAGGCCCTATCCCCATAACCCCTCATATTTATGCTCCTAGTTCCCCTATGGATGACACAAATGTTGGTGGATTTGCAGATAGTGATGAGGACCATCAGAGGATACAGCAGGATATAGATTAGTTGGAGACTTGGGCAGAGAAATGACAGATGGAGTTTAATCTGGACAAATACTCTGGGGAGTATTGTAGTAGATAGGGAGGATGTGTTAGAAATTCTCGAGGGTTTGAAGTTGGATAAGTCCCCTGGGCCGGACGGGATTTACCCTAGAATTCTCTGGGAGGCAAGAGAGGAATTGCAGAGCCTCTGGCTCTGATCTTCAGGTCCTCGTTGGTTACGGGTGTGGTTCCGGAGGACTGGAGGATAGCGAATGTGGTCCCATTGTTTAAGAAGGGGAAGAGAGACCTTCCTGGGAATTATAGGCCAGTGAGTCTTACTTCTGTGGTGGGCAAGGTATTGGAGAGAATTATTAGGGATAGGATTTATAGTTATTTAGAGAGAAATGAATTGATTGGGGATAGTCAGCATGGTTTCGTGAAGGGTAGGTCATGCCTTACTAACCTCATTGAGTTTTTTGAGAAAGTGACCAGAGAGGTGGATGGGGGTAAGGCGGTTGATGTAGTATATATGGACTTTAGTAAGGCTTTTGATAAGGTGGCCCATGGAAGACTTCTACAGAAAATGCAGATGTGTGGAATAGAGGGTGATTTAGCTAATTGGATTAGAAATTGGCTGGCAGATAGAAGACAGAGGGTGGTGGTTGATGGGAGATATTCATCGTGGAGTTCGGTGACGAGTGGTGTGCCTCAGGGGTCTGTTTTGGGGCCCCTGCTGTTTGTAATTTTTATAAATGATCTGGATGAGGGTATTGAGGGATGGATCAGTAAATTTGCAGATGATACTAAAATTGGTGGTGTGGTAGATAGTGAAGAGGGGTGTTTTAGTTTACAGAGTGACTTGGACAAGTTGCAGAGCTGGGCCGAGAGGTGGCAAATGGAGTTTAATGTGGAAAAGTGTGAGGTAATGCACTTTGGCAGGAACAATAAATGTGTAGAGTATAGGGCTAATGGTAGGGCTCTTAATAGTGTTGAGGAACAGAAGGATCTTGGTGTATGTGTCAATAGATCCCTGAAAGTAGGCAGTCAAGTGGATAAAGTTGTTAAGAAGGCTTATGGAGTCTTAGCTTTTATTGGTAGGGGGATTGAATTTAGGAGCCGCAGCATCATGTTGCAGCTGTACAAAACTCTAGTGCGGCCGCACTTGGAGTATTGTGTGCAGTTCTGGTCGCCACATTATAAGAAAGATGTGGAGGCATTGGAGAGGGTACAGAGGAGGTTTACTAGGATGTTGCCTGGTATGGAGGGCAGGTCCTATGAAGAGAGGTTGAAGGATTTGAGGTTGTTTTCGTTAGAAAGGAGGCGGCTAGGGGGATCTTATTGAAGCATATAAGATTTAGAGGTTTGGATAGGGTGGACAGTGATAGCCTTTTTCCTAGGATGGAGAAAGCTAGCACGAGGGACACAACTTTAAATTAAGGGGTATGAGTTATAGGACGGATATCAGAGGTAGGTTCTTTACCCAAAGGGTGGTTCGGGAGTGGAATGCCCTGCCTGCAGCAGTTGTGGATGCGCCAAGTTTGGTGGCGTTTAAGAGATTAGTTGATAAGTATATGGAAGAGAAGGGAATGGTTTAGTTTGGAGGGGCATTGCTTTTTATTTTGGTCGGCACAACATCGAAGGCCGAAGGGCCTGTTCTGTGCTGTATTGTTCTATGTTCTTAAATGTGAGATAATGCATTTTGTAAGGTCTAATACAGACAGAAAATATACAGTAAATGGCAGAACCTTTAAGAGTATTGATAGGGAAAGGGATCTAGGTGTGCAAGTACACAGGTAACCAAAAGTGGCAATGTAGGTGGAGAAGATGGTTGAGAAGACATATGACATGCTTGCCTTCATTGGCCAGGGCATTGAGTTTAAAAATTGGCAAATCATGTTGCAGCTTTATAGAACCTTAGTTAGGCCGCACTTGGAATATAGTGTTCAGTTCTGATCGCCACACTACCAGAAGGATGTGGAGGTTTTGGAGAGGGTACAGAAAGATTTACCAGGATGTTGCGTGGTATGGAGAGCATTAGCTATGAGGAGAGGTTGGAGAAACTTGATTTGTTCTCACTGGATTAGTAAATTTGCGGATGACACTAAAGTCGGTGGAGTGGTAGATAGTGAAGAGGGGTGTTATAGTTTGCAGAGAGACTTGGACAAGTTGCAGAGCTGGGCCGAGAGGTGGCAAATGGAGTTTAATGTGGAAAAGGGTGAGGTAATGCACTTTGGCAGGAATAATAAATGTGTAGAGTATAGGGCTAATGGTAGGATTCTTAATAGTGTTGATGAACAGCGGGATCTTGGTGTATTTGTGCATAGATCCCTGAAAGTAGGCAGTCAAGTCGATAAGGTTGTTAAGAAGGCATATGGAGTCGTAGCTTTTATTGGTAGGGGGATTGAATTTCGGAGCCGCAACGTCATGTTGCAACTGTACAAAACTCTAGTGCGGCCGCACTTGGAGTATTGTGTGCAGTTCTGGTCCCCACGTTATAAGAAAGATGTGGAGGCATTGGAGATGGTACAGAGGAGGTTTACCAGGATGTTGCCTGGTATGGAGGGCAGGTCTTATGAAGAGAGGCTGAGGGATTTGAGGTTGTTTTCGTTAGAAAGAAGGCGGCTAAGAGGAGACCTTGTTGAAACATATAAGATGATTAGAGGTTTAGATAGGGTGGACAGTGATAGCCTTTTCCTAGGATGGAGAAAGCTAGCACGAGGGGACACAGCTTTAAATTAAGGGGTGATAGTTATAGGACGGATATCAGAGGTAGGTTCTTTACCCAGAGGGTGGTTAGGAGTGGAATGCCCTGCCTGCAGCAGTTGTAGATGCGCCAAGTTTGGTGGCGTTTAAGAGGTTAGTTGATAAGTTTATGGAAGAGAAGGGAATGGGTTAGTTTGGAGGGTCATTGCTTTTTTCATAATTGGTCGGTGCAACATCGAAGGCCGAAGGGCCTGTTCTGCGCTGTAATGTTCTATGTTCTATGGAGATTAAGGGGTGACCTGATGGAAGTCTACAAGATTATGAGAGGCATGGACAGAGTGGATAGTCAGTAGCTTTTTCCCAGGGTGAAAGAGTCAATTACCAGGGAGTGTGTGTTTAAGGTGTTAGGGGCAAGGTTTAAAGGAGATGAATGAGGCAAGTTTTAACACAGAAGATAGTGGGTGCCTGGAACTAGCTGTTGGTGGAAGTCGTGGAAGCAGATATGATAGTGACTTTTAAGGGTCGTCTTGATAAATACACAAATTGGTTGGGAATAGAGGGATATGGTCCCTGGGAGGGTAGGCGGTTTTAGTAAAATTGGCTGCGTGGTTGGTGCAGGCTTGGAGGGCTGAAAAGCCTGCTCCTGTGATGTAATTTTCTTTGTTCTTTGTTATTAAGGGGCAATTTAACATGGCAAATCCATTAACCTGCACGTCTTTAGAGTGTGGGAGGAAACCATCAAGGAGCATGCATTCGGCAGGTGGTGCGAGGACAGCTCTTGGATGTTGATTCATGGGTTGCCCGGTACCTCATGTCGTAAATGAGTGCTTTATGTGGACCATCTGAAGGGCACCATGACAGCTCAGAGACTATCGCTGTAGCTGTGCAGACACTTGGAATTGGGCCGGTGTCTGCGGGAGTTTGCGTGTTCTCCCCGTGGTTGCGTGGGTTTTCTCCGGGCGCTGCGGTTTCCTCCCACATCCCAAAAATTCGCTCTTAGGCTGATTGGGAAACAAATTGTCCCTACATTTAGGCTCTTCTATATTAGGAATAACCTAAAATTAGGATAGGATAATGGAACTGTTACTATATAGTTATGACGGCGGCGCGGGCTCGTTGGGCCGAAGGGCCTGTTTCCCATGCTGTGTTGCTCTAAAAAAAAATCAGGAGCACCTGGAGGAAACCCACGCAGACACAGGGAGAACATGCAGACTCCACATAGACAGTGAACCAAGGCTGGAATTGAACTTGGTTCCTTTAGCGCAGTAAGGCAGCAGTGCCATCATGCCACCGTAGATAAATGTGAAGTCAAGGGATATGGATGTAGTTAAGATATAGACCAGACATGATCTTATTGAATGACAGAAAGGGCTCAAGAGGTTTATGGACTCCTGTTCCGGATCTTGAAAAAAAAGAGGGATAATATGGGAGGAGATGAAGAGGGAGAAGGCTGGTGTTGAGCAGAAACGCAAGCAGTGTATGGCTGGGTTGAATGACCTGTTTCTGTGTCATAAATCCTATGGTTCCAGTTGAAATGGAGATGAGAATTTTGTTGGCTGAGGGCGTGAGAGAGGTCAGATTGGAGGAAAGCAACATTGGTAACAGGAAGTGGGAAAGTAGTCAGTGAAATAAGAAGGCAGATGAAATAAAGGTAAGCACCAAATAAGATCAGAAGGTGGAATTATGTTAAAAAGATGAAATTAAGGGCAGTCTGTCTGAATACACAGGGTTCACAATAAAGTAGGTGATTTGAAGGTATGGTTTTAGAAGTAAATAATTATGGGAATGTGGCTACAGGGAGACCAGAATCTGGAACTGAATATTCAGAGATATTCATCATTTAGGGTGGATAGAAATCTGTTAATAAAGGATCGATACAGTAGAGAAAGAGAATCCGAGATCAAAGGATCACAGTGTAGAATCAGTTTGTATGCAGCTATGAAGCAGAAATGAGCAACAAATATTGCTGGGAATTGTTTAGAGGCTAGTCATAGAATCATACAGTGCTGAAAAGGCCCTTTGGCCCATTGAGTCCACACTGACACATTAAATCGTAATGGCACTCTTGGGCATGGGAATCTGTCGAATTTTGACAGATGCATCCACTGGGCCAAATGGCCTACTCCTGTTCCTATTTCCAATGCTGCTATGTTCTTCCCCAGAGAATATTGGATGCAGCGTGGTTAAATATTTTTAAGACTGAGGCATTGTATTCACTGGAGTTTGGAAGATTAAGAAGTGACTTAGTTAAGATCCTGAAGTTTATTGATGGGATGGATGTGAAGAGGATATTGCCCCTTGTGGGAGAGTCTAGAACATAGGATAAGTGTTTAAAATAAGGGGTTAAGAAAGAGTGAGAGATATTTTCTTGGAGAGTGCTGTGTCTGTGGAACTCTCTTCCTGAAAAGTCAATGGAAGCTGAATCCTTGAATATTTTTAAGTCAGAATGCGATAGATTCTCGATTAACAAGGAGATGAAAGGTTATGGGGGTAGGCAGGATTGTGGAGTGGAGATTACAATTAAATCAGCCACAATCTTATTGAATAGTGGCACAGGCTTGAGGGATGGAAAAGCTTACTCCTGCTCTTGATTCAGACGTTTGTATGTATGTATGTTACATGTCAGCAGCTCCTGGGGTAGTCCATCATCCCCGTCCTTCATACATGAGTGTATATTGTGTCAGCAGGGAATGTTGAAGGTGAGTCCAGTGTGCTTCTTGCCTGGTGTGCTCACTGGAACCCTGGAAACTCAGCTAGTCACAAAGAAATGTTTACATAGTAACCTCAGGCCAAACTAAAACACTTTTACAGCCAATAAAATATATCTTGAAATGTACTCACTTTCTTAATCAATGACCTTCCATCATAGGGTCAGAAGTGGGGATATTTGCCAATAATTGCACAATGTTCAGCATCGTTCGCGACTCCTCAAATACTAAAGTAGTTGACCTCCAAATTCGGCAAGATCTGGACATCAGATCCAGGCTTGGGCTGACAAGTGGCAAGTAACATTCGTGCCACACAAGTGCCAGACAATGACTATCTCTAACAAGAGAGAATCTAACCATCACCTCTTGACATTGAATGGCATTATCATTGCTGAATCCCTCACTATCAACATCCTGGGGGATACAATTGACCAGAAACTGAATTTGACTAGCTGTATAAATGCTGTCGCTACCAGAGCAGGTCAAAGATTAGGAATCCTATAGTGAATAATTCACCTCCTGACTTCCCAAAGCCTGTCCACCATCTATGGTTAGGTGTGCGAAGGGATACCTCTTGTCTGGATGGGTGCAGTTCCAACAACACTCAAATAGCTTGACACCATTGAGGACAAAGCAGCCCGCTTGATTGCTATCCCTTCCAATGATGAACAGTGACAGCAGTGTGTACGATCTACAAGATGCACTGCAGTAGCTTACCAAGATTCTTTAGACAGCACCTTCTAAACCCACAACTTCTTTGATTTACAAGGACAAAAGCTGCAGATACTTGGGAACAGCACCACCTGGAGGTTCCCCTCCAAACCACTCACCATTCTGGCTTGGAAATATATTGCCGTTTCTTCATTGTCACTGGATCAAAATCCTGGAACTCCCTCCTTCACAGCACTATGGGTGTACCTACCCCTCAGGGATGCAGCTGTTCAGTAAGGCGGCTCACCCCCCACTTTCTTGAGGGCCACTAGGGATGGGCAATAAATGCTGGGCCTGTAAAATTACTTTTTGTAAAATGATGGCACTTTGCCATTTGCTTAGTACAGCTCTGGGAGAATTGAGCTGGATTCAGTGCTTATTCTCTGGCATGGAACTGCTTCATCTGCCCCATTGAGATTGACCAATATCCATCTGGATTGAATATGGGGGGTTGTGGTGAGTGTGCGTAGGTCTGTATCCGATAGTGCTGGGAATACTAACTAATGTTCAAGTAATCCAGTTTGAGTAGATTCCTGCCCTGGATGGATAGTGTGTTAGCGACTCACACCAGCTGAGTTCCATTCTTGACAGACTGTGCCATGTTATTTGATCTTTCAAAAGGAGCAGGAGAGTAAGGTGTTACAATTACTTTCCATTTCCCTAAAGAAATAGCGAAATAACAGCCAGGGTCCTTTTTTATGACTATTCCTGGTGACTCTTGATGCGCCATGAATAGAGATTTCCATTGTGTTCAGAATAGGGCAGGTTCGAGATGGCCTCCATTGATGTAACGTTCCAGGTCCCCAGGTGAAGAGTGGCCACTTGGCCAAGGGAGAAATCAGCATTGTTGTATCTTCAGTGAGAATCTGTGCCTTTGAGAAAGGAGAGCAATGACTGGGTAATAAAGCCGGCAGCAGAGAGACGGGCACTGAATGTTCATTACCGGGAAGTGGTTTTAACAGAAGGCATTAATTTGAATGTTTCTTTAGTTCCTGTCTTGTACTCTGAATGTAATGAGTAGCAGATGGTAATTTTTACACAGAGCAGAGTCTGTTGTTGTAATCCACTGAGCATGTTTCTTTGATTAGATTGGATGTATTTTTAAAAATACCAAGCAGCTTGATAACCCCAACAAGCTGCGGCAGAGTTTTAATTGGGGATCCTTCATTTACAATCCTTTCTGTGTCTTTGCTGAGAATATGAGCAGGTTGAGGGTTCAGTGCGTTCTGATTTTGCCCCCAGCTCTGTCACTTTGTCAGCGTTATGAAATTACATCAAAATTACAACTTGAATCTAGAACTTCCAGCCTACCCAGGCTGTATTGATGTTGTTCCTCCACACAAGTTGTATCCTCATCCCATGTATCTGCCCTGTTTGCAAACAAACATGTATTCTTTCACCAATAAGTGTCAGGTATATTCCCTATCTAATTCTCTAACCCCAGGGTTCATTTCGAGGCTTTACAGTCAAGGTATCACAGAATGGTTGAAAGCTGAAGTCAACAATACTCTTTGTGAGTGTTACTCTTCACTGAGCACGATGGCACAGTGGTTAGCACTGCTGCCTGTGATCCAGGTTCAATTCCTGGCTTGGGTCACTTGGTCACAAAAGTTTTGCTAAAGTCCAAGTAGACTACATCAAATACATTGACCTCATCTACACAGTGGCACAGTGGTTAGCACTGCTACCTCACAGTGCCAGGGACCTGAATATGATTCCCAGCTTGTGTCACTGTCTATGCAGAGTCTGCATAGCCTCCCTGTGAGTGCATGGGTTTCCTCCGGATGCTCTGGTTTCCTCCCACAATCTGAAAGACATGCTGGTTAGGTGTATTAGAACATAGAACATTACAGCGCAGAACAGGGCCTTCGGCCTTCGATGTTGCGCCGACCAATTAAGAAAAAGCAATGACCCTCTAACCTAAACCATTCCCTTTTCATCCATAAACTTATCTACTAACCTCTTAAATGCCACCAAACTTGGCACATCTACAACTGCAGCAGGCAGGGCATTCCGTAGCCTTACCACCCTCTGGGTAAAGAACCTACCTCTGACATCTGTCCTATAACTACCACCCCTTAATTGAAAGCTATGTCCCCTCGTGCTAGCTTTCTCCATCCACGGAAAAAGGCTATCACTGTCCACCCTATCTAAACCTCTAATCATCTTATATGTTTCAATAAGGTCTCTCTTAGCCGCCTTCTTTCTAACGAAAACAACTTCAAATCCCTCAGCCTCTCTTCATAAGACCTGCCCTCAATACCAGGCAACATCCTGGTAAACCTCCTCTGTACCCTCTCCAATGCCTCCACATCTTTCTTATAATGCGGGACCAGAACTGTACACAATACTCCAAGTGCGGCCGCACTAGAGTTTTGTACAGTTGCAACATGACGTTGCGGCTCCGAAATTCAATCCCCCTACCAATAAAAGCTAAGACTCCGTATGCCTTCTTAACAACCTTATCGACTTGATTGCCAACTTTCAGGGATCTATGCACATATACACCAAGATCCCTCTGTTCTTCAACACTATTAAGAGTCCTACCATTAGCCCTATACTCTACACATTTGTTATTCCTGCCAAAGTGAATTACCTCACACTTTTCCACATTAAACTCCATTTGCCACCTCTCGGCCCAGCTCTGCAACTTGTCCAAGTCTCTCTGCAAACTATAACACCCCTCTTCACTATCTACCACTCCTCCGACTTTGGTGTCATCCGCAAATTTACTAATCCATCCTTCAATACCCTCATCCAGATCATTTATAAAAATTACAAACAGCAGGGGCCCAAAACAGATCCCTGAGGTACACCACTTGTAACCGAACTCCATGATGAATAATTTCCATCAACCACCACCCTCTGTCTTCTATCAGCTAGCCAATTCCTAATCCAATTAGCTAAATCACCCTCAATCCCATACATCTGCATTTTCTGCAGAAGCCTTCCATGGGGCACCTTATCGAACGCCTTACTAAAGTCCATATATACCACATCAACTGCCTTACCCCCATCCACCTCTTTGGTCACTTTTTCAAAAAACTCAATAAGGTTAGTAAGGCACGACCTACCCTTCACAAAACCATGCTGACTATCCCCAATCAATTCATTTCTCTCTAAATAACTATAAATCCTATCCCTAATAATTCTTTCCAATACTTTGCCCACAACAGAAGTAAGACTCACCGGTCTATAATTCCCAGGAAAGTCTCTATTCCCCTTCTTGAACAATGGGACCACATTCGCTATCCTCCAGTCTTCCGGCACTATACCTGTAACCAACGACGACCTGAAGATCAGAGCCAGAGGCTCTGCAATCGCCTCTCTCGCCTCCAAGAGAATCCTAGGGTAAATCCCGTCCGGCCCAGGGGACTTATCTAACTTCAAACCCTCAAGAATATCTAGCACATCCTCCTTATCTACTTCAATACTTTCCAGTTTACAACCCTGTATCCCAGTGTTCTTCACAACTACATTTACATCTCCCTGCGTGAATACTGAAGAGAAATATTTGTTCAATGCCTCTCCAATCTCTTCAGGCTCCACGCACAACTTCCCACTGCTGTCTATGACTGGCCCTAATCTTGCCCTAACGAATCTTCTATTCTTAACATATCTAAAGAAAGCTTTAGGATTCTCCTTGATCCTATCAGCCAAAGTCTTCTCGTGTCCTCTTTTAGTTCTTCTCAACTCACTCTTTAGCTCCCTTCTGGCTAATCTATAGCTATCCAGTGCACTAACTGAGCCTTCAAGCCTCATCCTGACATAAGCCTCCTTTTTCCTTTTAACCAGTGAATTAACTTTTTTAGTACATAGAACATAGAACATTACAGCACAGAACAGGCCCTTCGGCCTTCGATGTTGCGCCGACCAATATAAAAAGCAATGCCCCTCCAAACTAAACCATTCCCTTCTCTTCCATATACTTATCAACTAACCTCTTAAACGCCACCAAACTTGGCGCATCTACAACCGCTGCAGGCAGGGCATTCCACTCCCGAACCACCCTTTGGGTAAAGAACCTGCCTCTGATATCCGTCCTATAACTATCACCCCTTAATTTAAAGCTGTGTCCCCTCGTGCTAGCTTTTTCCATCCTAGTAAAAAGGCTATCACTGTCCACCCTATCTAAACCTCTAATCATCTTATATGTTTCGATCAGGTCCCCTCTTAGCCTCCTCCTTTCTAACGAAAACAACCTCAAATCCCTCAGCCTCTCCTCATAAGACCTGCCCTCCATACCAGGCAACATCCTGGTAAACCTCCTCTGTACCCTCTCCAATGCCTCCACATCTTTCTTATAATGTGGGGACCAGAACTGCACACAATACTCCAAGTGCGGCCGCACTAGAGTTTTGTACAGTTGCAACATGACGTTGCGGCTCCGAAATTCAATCCCTCTACCAATAAAAGCCAAGACTCCGTATGCCTTCCTAACAACCTTCTCGACCTGACTGAAACATAGTACACCATGGTTCCCTTACTTGACCATTTCCTCCTTGCCTGACAGGGACATGCTTATCAAGGACTCGCAGTAGCTGCTCCTGCAATAAGCTTCACATTTCAGATGTTCCCTGTCCCTGCAGTTTCCTAGTCCAACCTATGCACCCTAATTCCCTCCTAATGGCCTCATAATTACCATTCTCCCAGCTATAACTGCTGCCCCTAGGTTCATGCCTATCCCTATCCATCACTAAGGTGAACGTAACCAAATTGTGGTCACTATCACCAAAATGTTCACCAACTTCCAAGTCTAACACCTGGTCTGGCTCATTGCCCAGCACCAAATCCAATGTAGCCTCACCTCTAGTTGGCCTATCTACATACTGAGTCAAAAAACCTTCCTGCACACTTTGTATAAAAACTGACCCCTCTAACGAGCTAGAGCTATAGCTATTCCAATCAATATTAGTAAAGTTAAAGTCTCCCATAACAATTACCCTATTACTTTCACTCCTGTCCAGGATCGACTTTGCAATCCTTTCCTCTACCTCTCTAGAACTTTTAGGAGGTCTATAAAAGACTCCCAACAGGGTGACCTCTCCTCTCCTGTTTCTAATTGGCCATACTAAATTGTCCCGTAGTCTACTTGAACAGCCACTGGGGTGTGATGACTAGCGGATTTTCACAATAACTTCACCATGATGTAAATTTAAGCCTACTCGGGACACTAATAAATAAACTTTAAACATAAACTCATGAAGCAAGGTTTCCAGGATGACAGATCTTGCTGTGAGCGGACCTTTACACTCAGAAAAATCACAGGGCAAAACCTGCAGAAACCACTTGTTATCAAATTCACTGATCTCAAAAAGAGTTTTGACAGGATCCATGGACAAATCACACTGGTGCAGCCAAAGACATCCCAAAGTACTACATTAATATCTTCCAAGCCTTATGTTGCCAGCCTAGCTGCTGCTTTAAGACCAGAGCTGGCATCCTGGATTTCTTCAATATCGTTGCAGGAGATTGGCATGATAATTGAGTTCATCATCAGGAAGGTGGTGGTGGTGTAAACTTTGGCGACATCACGGTTCATGGACCTGAATTTCACAGACAATATCATCTTGCCGACTAAAGAATCGTGGTGTGAACTCCAGGACATCAGTCTGATGAGTAGCGGCACCAAGGTTGGTCTACACATCAGCTGCAGGAAGACCAAGACACTAAGTACCTATCACCATCGAGCAACTAGAAATTGAGGACATTGACCCCTCTCTCTGCCCAGGTGGCAGCGTCTCTGGGGAGGGTGCGATCAATGTCCACATAAGCGTCAGTAAAGTAGCATTGGTCTTTCAGCAGCTCCACACTTTCTGGGCATCCAACGCCATCAACTCAGCCATGAAACCGTTACTCTATATGTTCCCCATATTACCCACTGCAATGAACGCCAGCGAGATGGGAAAGAAAACAGGAAAGGTGCCACATAAGTTTGAATCTTTCACCAGTGCTGCCTGGAGAATTCTGGGTATTCTATGGAGTTATAGCATCAGTAACAAAGAAATGATGTAAAGAAATGACCAGAGGCAGCTTTAAAACAAGATGACGGAGGAAGATTTCACCTCACAGACATCTACCTGCCAGAGTAGGGGTAGAATGGGCACTGCTAGACAGAATAGGAAGACCTGGAGAAGTAAATTTAAAGAAAATCTTTAGGAGCAGGGCATTGTCTGAGCTGGAGTGAAAACGATTGCAATGGACCAACCCAGTGACTGATCATTATTATCCACTGCCCCATAATGGGACCAAAGGGTCCAAGCCTGATTCAGTCCAGAGGCTAGAATTAGAGGAGTGCGGATATTACATGGTTAACATGAGTATAGAGGGATATGGTTCAAACACAGGCAATTGGGTCTAGCTTAGTGGTTTAAAAAAAGGGTGGCATGGACAAGTTGGGCCAAAGGATCTGTTTCCACGCTGTAAACCTCTATGACTCTATTGCATAAAGTTGTGCAGTTGGAGGAAATGACAGATAGGGAGAGGTAAGGCTGTGGAGGAATTTGAAAATAAGGCTGAGAATTTTAAAATCAAATTATTGCTTGAGCCGGAGTTAATGTAAGTCAGCGAGCACAGGAGCGATGGGGGAGAACAGGATGTTTTACAAGCCGAGGTTTGAGCTGCAGGGTTTTGGATGATCTTTTGGTAGAATGTGGGAGTCCAGCCATGAGTGAACAAAGAACAGTACAGCTCAGGAACAGGCCTTTCGGCCCACCAAGCCTGTGCCGGCACATGACTCCTTTAACCTCCACCTGGTCTGTATCTGTTTATTTCCCCTCCCCCTCCCCCAGGGAGGCAGTGACCTATGTATTAATCTAGAAACTCAGCTAATATTCTGGGGACCTGGGTTCGAATCCCTCCTCCATGGCAGATGGTAGAATTTGAATTCAATTAAATATATCTGGAATTAAGAATCTACTCATGACCATGAAACCATTGTCTATTGTCAGAATCTGGTTCACTAATGTCCTTTAGAGAAGAAAATCTTCTGTCCTTGCCTGGCCTGGCCTGGCCTACATGTAACTCCAGAGCCACAGCAATGTGACTGCCTCTTAACTGCGCTCTAAGCAATGGTAACTAGGAATAGAACACTACAGTGCAGTACATTTGGCCCTCGATGTTGCGCCGACCAATGGAACCAACTTTATGACCCTCTAACCTAAACTTTTCCAATGTTATCCATATGCCTACCCACCAACCATTTGAACGCCCTTAAACTTCACGAGTCCACAACTGCTGCAGGCAGGGCATTCCACACCCTTACTACCCTCTGAGTAAAGAACCCACCTCTAACATCCGTCCTATAACTACCACCCCTTAATTTAAAGCTATGTCCCCTTGTGTTATCCATCTCCATCCGAGGAAAAAGGCTCTCATTATCCACCCTATCTAATCCTCTGATCATCTTATATGTCTCAATTAAGTCACCTCTTAGCCTCCTTCTCTAATGAAAATAACTTCCAAGTCCCTCAGCCTTTCCTCATAAGACCTTCTCACCATTCCAGGCAACATCCTGGTAAACCTCCTCTGCACCCTCTCCAATGCCCCCGCATCTTTCTTATAATGTGGCGACCAAAACTGTACACAATACTCCAAGTGCGGCCGCATTAGAGTTTTGTACAGTTGCAACATGACATCTCGGCTCCGAAATTCAATCCCTCTACCAATAAATGCTAACACACTGTATGTCTTCTTAACAACCTTATCAACTTGAGTACCAACTTTCAGGGATCTATGCACCTGTACAACAAGATCTCTGCTCACCTACACTACTAAGAGTCCTACCATTAGCCCTATATTCTGCACACATATTACTCTTACCAAAGTGAATCACCTCACACTTTTTCACATTAAACTCCGTTTGCCACTTCTTGGCCCAGCTCTGCAACTTTGTCCCTCTGCAAACTGTAACATCCATTCTCACTATCTACAACTCCTCCAACTTTGGTGTCATCAGCAAATTTACTAACCCATTCCTCTACACCCTCATCCAGGTCATTTATAAAAATAATAAACACAGTGGCCCGAAAACAGATCCCTGAGGTACACCACTAGTAACTAAACTCCAGGTTGAATATATCCCATCAGCCACCACCCTCTGTTTTCTATCAGCTTGCCAATTCCTAATCCAATTTGCTAAATCACCCTCAATCCCATGCATCTGCATTTTCTGCAGTAGTCTTCCATGGGGAACCTTATCAAACGCTTTGCTAAAATCCATATACATCACATCAACTGCCTTACCCTTATCCACCTCTTTAGTCACCTTTTCAAAAAACTCAATAAGGTTTGTGAGGCACAACCTACCCTTCACAAATCCATATTGACTATCCCTAATCAATTCATTTCTTTCTAAATGACTATAAATCCTATCCCTTATAATTCTTTCCAAAACTTTCCCCACAACAGATGTAAGGCTCACTGGTCTATAATTTGCAGGATGGTCTCTACTCCCCTCCTTAAACAAGGGGACAACATTTGTCATCCTCCATCCTCCAGATGTTCAATGAATGCTAGCCAGCCAGTGACATCCATGTTCTACAAATGAATAAATAAATATATCATGTGTCTGCTTCTACCACCACCTCAAGCAGCACATTCCAGGCACTAAACACCCTCTGTGTAAAAAAAAATACCGGCTCCTCACGTTTCTGCCTTTTACCTTAAACCTATGTCTCCTAGTAATTGACATTTCCATCCTGGGAAAAGGACTCTGACTATTCTATCAATGCCATGGAATTGACAAGCCCTAAATTAACAGAGGCATTAGGGAGGATTTCAGCAGGGATGTCAGGTTCTGTTATGAAGATGGAAACAGACAATGTTAATAGTACCGGTTTCAGCTGGAATCTGAACTCAGGATCCAAAATGAACAGGGTAGTGAATAGACTGAATCTTATTGTTGCTAGAGATGGAGCTGGTCACTAGGGAATGGAATTTGGAGCAGGAAACAATGGCTTCAGTCTTCCCAATATTCAATTGGACGGAACTTCTCCTCTAGTACGGGATGTTGGAGAAGCAGTCTGAGAATTTAGTAACAATGGCACAGTGGGTTAGCACTGCTGCCTGACAGCACTAGGAACCCAGGTTCAGTTCTGGCATCAGGTCGATATGGAGTTTGCAGTTCTCCCCATGTTTGTGTGGGTTTCCTTTGGATGTTCCGATTTCCCACAGTCCAAAGATTGTTGGTTAGGTATGTTGACCTGAACAGGTGTCAGAGTGTGGTGACTAGGGGAATTTCACAGTAACTTCATTACAGTGTTAATGTAAGCCCACTTGTGATTAATAAGTAAACTTCAAGTTTCAAAGATGGTGGTAAAGTTTTCAAGCTGATGTTAAAGACTTGAGTATTTCAAGTCTCAGAAGGGAAGTTGGGAACGCCAGCTCTTGGCTGTGTTTTAGAATAATGTGAGGAATGATGTGGAAATCAGAACGATGCCCCAAATGTCTCTGACAATAATAAATAAATGTTTTTAAACGATAAAAAACACAAGTTCGAATACCTTTGATTAGCTCAATGCCGATACATAGTGTCTTTAAATTTGTCCAGTTCCAAATCCCTTCATTTTCTCTAACTGTAGAGCTAATTTTCCCCAGACAGCACCTTGCAGGGTTTTTAAAACTATCAGGAAATCCAATAACAGTTATCACACCAGGAACATGTCTCTTTGAGTTGTTTCTAATGTGGGGGAGGTGGTGATATTTAGTGCACTAGTAATCCAGAGACTAAGGCTGTGAAACCTGGGTTTGAAATTTGAATTCAATAAAAGTCTGGAATTAAATTCTAATGCCCATGAAACCATTGTCGATTGTCATAAAAATCTACCTGGTCCACTAATGTCCTTTAGGGAAGGAAATGGGCTGTCTTTACCTGGCTCTTGATTGACCTCTGAAATGGCTGAACAAGCTCTTCTGTTCAAGGGATAACAAACCTTAAGCAGATGGGCGGAGGTGTTGGAGGAGGATGGGGTGGCCATTGTATCCAAAACTACAGGCAGCTCGGAAAGAACGGTGAGGGAAGGTTTCACAGAGGATGTTATTGTAATTTTGATAAGAGACATTCCAGTGTGAGTGACAGGGTTACAAACCTGAAGCAAAGGTTTCCGATGTGGAGCTGCAGGAAACTGGAGATGGACTGTGGTGGTGACATATGTGGAAGGATTTTGGTGAAAGAAGAGAGGCTGGAGATAGGATGGTAATTTGCTTGGATGGCTGAACAAAGATTGGAATAAATGTTGATTAAACCACTCTATCTACTGCTGATTGTGGGAGAAACTTCCACATTGAGGAAAAGACGCACTGTCAGAGGGTCAGTGCTGAGGGAGTGCCGCACTGTCAGAGGGTCAGTGCTGAGGGAGTGCCGCACTGTCAGAGGGTCAGTGCTGAGGGAGCGCCACACTGTCAGAGGGTCAGTGCTGAGAGAGCGCTGCACTGTCAGAAGTGTCACCTTTCAGATAAAATGCTAAACTGAGTCTCTATCTGGTCTGTCCAGTTGATAAGAGTTTCAAAGAGCAGTGTTAGCTAGGCCAATAATCATTCCATCAATGACATTCATCCTGCTGCTGTTTGGGATCATGCTGTGTAGAAATCGAGTCCCTTGTTTCAATTCTAGCAATGTTCAGTCTTTCATTGATAATAAACCCTTCAGCATGTTCTGAGCTACTGAGGGTCTATAGAAAATTGGACAAGTAAATTAGAAGGAGGTGTTCTTGGGGAAAAGTACTGGATTTTCAAGGAATGTTTGTGTGGCGCTCTGCACGACAACATTCAGGTGAGGCAAGGAGGTTTTGGTAAGTCACAGGAACTGTGATGCATAAAGATTGTGATGAATCTAGTCAGGAAGAAAAGAAAGGTGTACAAAAGGTTCAGAGAACTAGGAGATGTTAAGGATCTAGAGGAGTATAAAGCTTGTAGAAAGGGGCTTAAAAAGCAAATTAGGACAGCCAGAATGGGTCATGAGAAGGCCTTGACGGATAAGATTAAGGAGAATCCCAAGGCATTCTATAAATATGTGAAGGGTAAAAGGATGAGAAGTGAAGGGATTGGACCTTTAAAAGATGAAGGGGGAAAAGTTTGTGTGGAACTGGAAGAAATGGCAGAGGTGCTTAATGAGTACTTTGCCTCGCTATTCACGGTGGAAAGTGATCTGGGGGCGTTGTACTGCAAGTTTGCAGCAGACTGAAAAGATTGAGTATGTGGACATTAAGAAAGAGGATGTGTTGGAACTTTTAAATTCTATCAAGATAGATAAGTCACTGGGACTGGATGGGATGTACCCCAGGTTACTGTGGGAGGTGAGGGAAGTGATTGCTGAGCCCCTGGCGATGATCTTTGCATCGTCAATGCAGACGGGAGAGGTTCCGGAGGACTGGAGGATTGCGGATGTAGTTCCTATTTTCAAGAAAGGGAACAGGGATAGCCTGGGAAATTACTGACCGGTGAGTCTGACCTCAGTGGTTGGTAAGTTGATGGAGAGGATCCTGAGGGACAGGATTTATGAGCATTTAGAGAAGTTTAGCATGATCAGAAATAGTCAACACGGCTTTGTCAAGGGCAGGTCGTGCCTTATGAGCCTATGTGACTGAAAATGTGACTGAACACATTGATGAAGGAAGAGTGGTGGGTGTGGTTACATGGATTTCGACAAGGGATTTGATAAGGTCTCCCATGTAAGACTTCTGGAGAAGGTGAGAGGGCATGGGATCCAAGGGGCTTTGGCCTTGTGGATCCGGAACTGGCTTGCCTTCAGAAGGCAGAGAGTGGTTGTGGATGGTTTTTCTGCATGGAGATCGGTCACCAGTGGAGTGCCCCAGGGATCTGTTCTAGGACCCTTGCTGTTTGTCATTTTCATAAATGACCTGGATGAGGAAGTGGAAGGATGGTTTAGTAAGTTCGCTGACGATACGTAGGTTGGTGGTGTTGTGGATAGTGTGGAAGGATGTCAGAAGTTGCAGCGAGACGTAGATAGATGCAAGACTGGGCGGAGAAGTGCAGATGGACTTCAACGTGGATAAATGTGTGGTGGTCCATTTTGGCAGGACCAATGGGATGAAGCAGTACAATATCAAGGGTAGGAGTCTTAGCAGTGTTGAGGAGCAGAAGAATCTTGGGGTCCAGGTCCATAGGACTCTTAAATTGGCCTCGCAGGTGGAGGAAGTGGTCAAGAAGGTGTATGGTGTACTGGCCTTCATTACTAGAGGGATTGAGTTTAGGAGTTGGGAGGTAATGCTGCAACTTTATAAGATCCTTGTCAGACCCCACTTGGAGTACTGTGTGCAGTTCTGGTCACCTCACTATAGGAAGGATGTGGAAGCTATTGAGATGGTGCAGAGGAGATTTACAAGGATGTTGCCTGGATTGGGAGGCATGCCCTATGAAGATAGGTTGAGGGAGCTAGGTCTCTTCTCCCTGGAGAGACGAAGGTTGAGAGGCGACCTGATAAAGGTTGAGAGGAGTAGATAGGGTGGATTCTCAGAGGCTATTTCCCAGGGCTGAAATGGTCGCTACGAGAGGACACAGGTTTAAGGTGCTGGGGGGCAAGTAAAGAGGAGATGTTTAGGGGTAAGTTTTTCACTCAGAGAATCGTGATTAAGTGGAATCAGCTGCTGTCGGTGGTGGTGGACGCGAACTCGCTGGGGTCTTTTAAAAGACTTCTCGATGAGTATATGGGATTTAATGGGATTGGGAATTACAGATGTTTATGTTAAATGAGAGATCTTTAGTTATAGAGTTATACAATCTTACAGTACAGAATGAGGACATTCGGCCTATTGTACCTGCACCGACCACAATCCCACTTAGACCTCATCTCGACAATCCCATGTTGACTCTCATAGGACTCTAAGGGGTAATTTAGTATGACAAATCCACCTGTCTTTGCACTGTGGGAGAAAACCAGAGCACCCGGAGGAAACCCACGCAGACACGGGGAGAACATGTAGACTCCGCATAGACAGTGGGAGGGCCCGTGGTCGAGGGTGCCTGCGGGAGTAGGAGGCTGAAGCTTGTGTACTTGGATTGCTTCAAGAAAATTTCTGTGTCAGATATTGAAAGTAGATATTATGTCATTTTAGTTTCTGAAAGAGTTCACTTGTTTCTCTCATTATTGGCACCGTTTAAATTTTGAAAACGGCTGACCTTCAATTTAAAGCAGAAAATAGTTTGGAATTTTGTTGTGACTGATGCGTTAACAAAGCAGTCCGTTGTTACGTACAGTGAGAACATCATTCAGTGTTCAGTCCTTCATTCACCCAGTGGACTGTTACTGACAGCTGAGTGTTCGCCTCATTCCAGTGACAACCGTGTCTTGTCTTTTTCCTTCTATGGGATATGGGCATCACTGGCAGGGCCCACGTTTATTACCCGTCCCTAATTGCCCGTGAACTGAGTGCCTCACTCGGCCGTTTAGAGTCAGCCACCTTGCTATGGCTCTGGAGTCGTGTGTTGGTCAAGCCAGGTAAGGATGACAGATTTAGAGTCATAGACATTTACAGCATGGAAACAGGCCCTTCAACCCAACTTGCCCATGCCACCCTTTTTTTAAAATCCCTAAGTTAATCCTAATTGTCTGCATTTGGTCTATATGCCTCTATACCCATCTTACCCATGTAACAATCTAAATGCTTTTTAAAAGATAAAATTGTACCCGCCACTACCACTGCCTCTGACACCTTGTTCCAGATACTCACCACCCTCTGTGTGGAAAAAAATTGTCCCTCTGGACACTTTTGTATTTCTCATCTTAAACCTATGCCCTCTAGTTTTAGACTCTCCTACCTTGTTTATGCCCCTTCTTATTTTGTAGACTTCTATAAGGTCACATCTCAGCCTCTTATACTACAGAGAAGAATCATAGATCCCTAGAGTGCAGAAAGAGGCCCTTTGGCCCATCAAGTCTGCACCAACCACAGTCCTACCCAGGCCCTACCCCCATATCCTTACACATTTATCCGCTAATCATCAAACCTACGCTTCGCAGGACACTAAGGGGCAATTTTAGCATGGCCAATCAACCAAACCTTTGGACTGTGGGAGAAAACCAGAGCATCTGGAAGAAACCCACATAGTCGTGAGGAGAATGTGCAAACTCCAAACAGACAGTGACCTGAGCCAGAAATCGAACCCAGGTCTCTGGAACTGTAAAGCCACTGTGTAACCACTGTGCCACCATGCAGGCCAAAGTCCCAGTCTATTCAGCCTCGCTTTATAACTCAATCTATCAAGTCCCGGTAGCATCCAAAGAATGATACAGCACAGAAACAGGCCCTTCGGCCCTCCAAGCCTGTGCGCTGCTCGTGAGCCCAACAGGACCTTTCGTTTGTATCCCTGTATTCCCAGTCTATTCACGTGGCTATCTTAAGTCTTAAACAATCCCAGCGTGTCCACCTCTACCACCTTGCTTGGCAGCGCATTCCAGGTCACCCCCACCCTCTGTAAAATATGTCCCTATGATATCTGAGTTAAACCTCACCTCCCTCACCTTGAACTTGTGACCCCTTGTCTTTGTCACCTGAACCTGAGAAAAAGCTTCCCATTATTCACCCTATCTATACCCTTCATAATTTTATACACCTCTATTAGGTCGCCCCTCATCCAGGGAGAACAACTCCAATCTCTCCTCATGACTAAGACCCTCCATACCAGGCAACATCCTGGTAATCTTTTCTGTACTCTGTCCAAAGCCTCCATGTCCTTGTAAATCCTTACAGCTAAAACCCTCCATACCAGGCAACATCCTAGTAAATCTTTTTTTGCACTTTTTCTAGTTTAATAATATCCTTTTTATAATAGAGTGACCAGAACTGTACACAGTACTGCAAGTTTGGTCTTACCAATGTCTTGTAGAACTTCAACAAGACACCCCAACTCCTGTATTCAATGTTCTGATTGATGAAACCAAGCATGCCGAATGCCTTCTTCACCCCTCTGGCCCTTAGCTCCTTGAAAGTGGAGTCGTATGAATATGTATCCCTAGATCTCTTTGCTATGTAACTCTCCCAAACACTATACCATTAACTAAGTAAGTCCTGTCCTGGTTCAGTCTATCAAAATTTAAACACCTCGCATTTGTTTTAAATTAAACTCCATCTACCATTCGTCAGCCCACTGGCTCAACTGATCAAGATCCTGTTGCAATTGGAGATGACTTTTTTCACTCTCCGCTATGCCACCAATCTTAGTATAATCTGTAAACTTACTAACCATGCCCCCTATGTTCTCATCCAAATCATTAATATAAATGACCAATAACAGTGGACCCAGCACTGATCCCTGAGGCACACCGCTGGTTACAGGCCTCCAGTTTGAAAAACAACTCTCTACAATCACCCTCTGTCAAGAAGCCAATTTTGTATCCATTCAGATACCTCACCCTGGATTCTGTGAGATTTAACCTTATGCGACAACCTACCATGCGGTACCTTGTCAAAGGCCTTGCTAAAGTCCATGTAGACAACATCAACTGCACTACCCTCATCTACCTTCTTGGTTAGCCTTTGATTTCTTAAGGGCATTAGTGAACTAATGATAGTGTTATGGTCTTCATTCTTCACTATCAGTATCCAGTGCTCTGTAGAATCTGAGTCACTTGCTTACCTCAGCTCCTGAGTGTTTTAGTTTAGTTTATTAGTTCTTAAACTAATGTGGCAGGGCGGTGGGAACTGATACAGGAAGCCAGAGGGAAGTGGGTCAGAAATAAAAGCAGGAAGGAGAAAAGTAGAAGGCAGAGAAACCAAAGATTAAAATCAAAAATCACACTACATCATAATTCTAAGAGAGCAATAAATGCCCAAAAAAAAGCCTGAAAGCTCTGTGTCTCAGTGGGAGGAGCATTTGCAATAAGGTGAAAAAGTAACATTTATTTATTAGTCACAAGTAAGCTTGTAGTATACAAGTAATACTGAAAATCTCCTTGTCACCACACTCTGGCACCTGTTCGGATACAGTGAGGGAGGATTTAGCATGGCCAATGCACCTAACCAGCACGCCTTTCACGCTGAGAAAGGAAATCGGAGCACTCGTTGGAAACCCACACAGACACGGGGAGAACGTGCAAACTCCAGACAGACCAAGTTGGGAATTGAACCTGGGTCCCTGGCGCTGTGAAGCAGCCATGCTAACTGCTGTGCCACTGTGTAGAGGCCTGAGGACTATGTGGCCTGCTATCTAATCTTGTTTGGAAAATCCATTTGATACAAAACTTGTGCAGACAAATAATTCATTGTGTCAGGAATGCACTTTAAAAAATGTGCAAGAGTCCTTGAAATTTCCACCACAGAACCCAGTCTGTCAGCTGAATTGGTGTTTAGGAAAGCTTTTAGTTTCCCCTGTCCCCATCCCGAGCCTGTCCTATCATCATTTGGTGAGATTGACCTAACCTTGCTCCATGTTCCTTCATTCTTTCAGCTAATGACAATCTTGCAATCTCTGACTTAAAAAGAGAGTTTCAGAATTCTGCCACTTTGTAGAAGTGTTTTCCATTTTGACTCCTGAAGCATTTGGTTTTATCACTTAGCCAGTGTAAGTAGTTTCTCACTATCTGTCCTTTCAGTCCCACATGTCTGGTGATCTTGTATTAAATCTTGTAATTCCTTGGAACACATATTTCCTTGTAATGCAGCAGTTCTGGTCAATGTACACTAATTCCCTACATTACCAGTAGATCTTTCCTAAGATATGGTGTGCAAAGCTACTCACGGTAACTCCAGGTGTACAAAGAACAAAGAACAACACAGCACAGGAAACAGGCCCTTCGGCCCAATGAGCCCGCGCCGCCGTCCTAACGTCTTAATGACGTATAGAGACCAATGACATATAGAGGTGTAGTCTAGGGCTTTGTATAACTGAGGTATAACTCCCATCACCACCTTTTCATCTCACCTCATCAGTAATCCTCAAATTCCTTTCTCCTTTATATACTTGTGTAGTTTGTTCTTAAAGACATGGTGGCACATTGGTTAGTACTGCTGCCTCATGGTGTCAGGAACCATGCCTATCCTTACTGATTGTGGCTTGGGGGCTAGGACATCCAAATGCAGGGAGAAGTCAAGTCCCACAGAGTTCAGAGATGAGACTTGTAGGAATAATAGTCTTGAAGACTGAACTAATCATACGTAACCATGTGTTAAAGTTCTTCCTGATTCCATGTGAGATTATTAGTGCTTCTTTTATATGACGGCCCCTCGATTAAATAGCCCTTTGACAGCACCTTCTCCAGACCTACCCTATCCTTTACAAACTTCTATCAGATCACTACTCAGACTTTTGATTTGAAAGATAAGGCTCCAGCTTGTCCAACCTTTCTTGCTGGTTATAACCCCTCAGTTCTAGTATCGTTCTTGTAAGGTTTTTTTTTGCACCTTCTCAAGTGCTTGTATGTCCTGTTTGAGATGGAGACCAGAAATGAACAGAGAATTCACAAAGAACAAAGAAAATTACAGCACAGCAACTGGCCCTTCGGTCTTCCAAGCCTGCACTGACTTAACCAAAACCTCCTACCTTTTTGGGAACCATATCCCTCTATTCCCATTCTATTCATGTATTTGTCAAGATGTCCCTTAAGAGTCACTATCATATCTGCTTCTACTACCTCCCCTGGCAACAGTTCCAGACACTCACCACCCTCTGTGTAAAAAATCTGCTCCTTTAAACCTCGCACCTTAAAGCTGTGCCCCCTAGTAATTGACTCTTCCACATTGTGAACACTCTCCTCATCCAGATATGAAGTAACTTTCAGGCTAATTGGCAAAACAAATTCTCCCTAAATTGTCTCAAATTTGGTTTTTAATCCATAGATCTATAAACATAGACAGGGATCACGGGTAGAGGTGGGAACATCGGGGTGGCGGCGCAGGCTCGTTGGGCCGAAGGGCCTGTTTCCCATGCTGTTTTGTTCTTTGTTCATCTAATATCAACCTGTCTGTGCTGCTGCACATTCACACACACAGCTGGGAGGTGGCTCTGTCAGAGAGGTGTCACGTGCACAATGGACTGAGTTGCCTTTTACGATGTTTTATGATTCTATTGTTGATTACCTACAATTCTTTAGTCAGTACCTGGGAGATTTGGAAAGAACTGGAAACTTCATGGGAATGCAACTAATTTTCAAGAAGAGGAAACAAAATAGTTACACATCCTCACACTCTTACAGAATGTTCTGAAACTGTTGTACAAGGACTTCCGAGGACCCTGAGCTGTACGGGGGAGAGATCCTGTGGCCAGAGAAACAAAACTTCATTTTCAACACACATTCCAGGCTGATGCTCCAGTGCTTTACTAAGGGATAGCCCACTTCAGGGGAGGCAATGAGGGAGGGCTGTCCTGTCTGAAGCAATAAGGACTGAGTTGAGGGAAAGCCCCACTCTCTGGAGGAGGCGGTGGTAGGGAGGGCCACCCTGTTGGTGGAGCAGAGCTGCTCTGTTGAGGGGGAAGGGAATCTCACTGTTGGAGGAGAGAGTGTTGATTAGGCAATGGGCTGTTGAAGGGATAGCGTTGAGGGAGGATCAAGCTGACAGAGGGACAGTGTTGAGTGGGGAAGTGCACTGTCAACTAGTGTCAAGGGGGGACCGTGCTGTTGGAGGGATAGTATTGAGAATGGGGGTGAGGAGGGGCAGTGCTGAGAGTGAACCCTGCAGTCAGAGGGATAGTGTTGGCAATGGGTATTGCCTGGCACTTGTGTGATACAAATTTTGCTTGGTACGTAACATCCCTGAATGTTGTCCAGGTCTTGCTATGTGCAACTATTTCAGTAGCTGAAACATCGCAGTTGGAACTGAACACTGTGTAGTCATCAGCAAATTCGGATGAATCTTGTGGTGAAGGGAATGCCCTCAATGGAGCAGGTGACCCTGAGACACTGGGGGTCTTTCTACACTATGTCCTCCGCAGTAGCTCCAGGAGATCACTCACTATTTCCACAAGACTATGGGGATGGACAGGAAATCCCTGGTTTTCTTTAGATTTGTGGCCAATTCTGGGAACTCACCTTTGGGAAGGATGAAGTAGCAGGAATGTGGGAATATGCAAGATATCTCTTCCCCAGAATCAGAGACCCAATAATTTTCCAAGGTTAGAGGAAATGATGTTCTTACTGATACCACATCCTGGAGTTGAATGAATTCAGTTGTTTTGACGGTTGTTGGATAGGCACATGGAGCACACCAGAATGATAGGGGGTGGGATAGCTTGATCTTGGGTTGGGACATAGCTCAACATTGAGGGCTTTGTTCTGTGAATGCAATAAAAGCAGTCACACATTTTAGAAAAGAGTTATTATTGAAGAGAAACAAGTTCCTTGAATGGGTTTTGTGTGTGCTGCAGAATAATCACTGAATTAACGTTCGGGCATTCTCGCTGCCTGCCTCTCCAATGCAGCATACTCAGAAAATGGTCCCAAACTCCCTGTGAGGAACTCAACTCTGACCAGGCCCGGCCCCTGACTAGAGAAATTCCCCAGGAAAGCAGGAACAGTTTGTCTATCACGAGAATCATGAAGGGAATTCTAATTTCATGAAGATCTTTCACAAAGATCCACTTTATAACCATCTTCCTTATCAGCACCTTTGTGTAATTGGGAAGTGGTCAGAATGAACTCAAACCGTAACTCCCCCCAAACTTCCTTTATATAAAACTACAAAGGATTATTAGAGTGTCACAAAAGTGTTCAAATGTTTGCCTGGCCTTGTCCTGAAGATAGTTCACCCAAACGATGTTGTTTCAAGATGCAAGAAAGAGAGCCATTTGGCTAAAGACAGCAAGACATAGGAACAGAATTAGACCACTCGGCCCATCGAGTCTGTTCCGTCATTCAGTCATGGCTGATATTTTTCTCATCCTCATTCTCCTGCTTTTTACCCATTACTTGCCTTGCCCAATCAAGAATGCAGAAAATTGGGGAGTGATGGATCGGGTCAGTGGATGGAGAGTTTTTGTAAACATGTTGTTCAAGCCCAAACACTGAAAAAAGAACTTGTCCATACCGAGGAGGACAGCAAAGTCTAATGGTCAGCCCAGGTTGACGATCAGCATCTTTATTGAGGACCATGTGCAACAGTGCGTCTCTCCCTAGCTGCCATGTTTGTTGGGAGCAATGTTGTCAATGAGTAGGAGGAGCTTGTTCCTCATTGTTCATAGAACATAGAACATTACAGCACAGAACAGGCCCTTCGGCCTTCGATGTTGCGCCGACCAATATAAAAAGCAATGCCCCTCCAAACTAAACCATTCCTTCTCTTCCATATACTTATCAACTAACCTCTTAAACGCCACCAAACTTGGCGCATCTACAACTGCTGCAGGCAGGGCATTCCACTCCCGAACCACCCTTTGGGTAAAGAACCTACCTCTGATATCCGTCCTATAACTATCACCCCTTAATTTAAAGCTGTGTCCCCTCGTGCTAGCTTTCTCCATCCTAGGAAAAAGGCTATCACTGTCCACCCTATCTAAACCTCTAATCATCTTATATGTTTCGATAAGGTCCCCTCTTAGCCGCCTCCTTTCTAACGAAAACAACCTCAAATCCCTCAGCCTCTCTTCATAAGACCTGCCCTCCATACCAGGCAACATCCTGGTAAACCTCCTCTGTACCCTCTCCAATGCCTCCACATCTTTCTTATAATGTGGGGACCAGAACTGCACACAATACTCCAAGTGCGGCCGCACTAGAGTTTTGTACAGTTGCAACATGACGTTGCGGCTCCGAAATTCAATCCCCCTACCAATAAAAGCTAAGACTCCATATGCCTTCTTAACAACCTTATCGACTTGACTGCCTACTTTCAGGGATCTATGCACATATACACCAAGATCCCTCTGTTCATCTACACTATTAAGAATCCTACCATTAGCCCTATACTCTACACATTTATTATTCCTGCCAAAGTGCATTACCTCACACTTTTCCACATTAAACTCCATTTGCCACCTCTCGGCCCAGCTCTGCAACTTGTCCAAGTCTCTCTGCAAACTATAACACCCCTCTTCACTATCTACCACTCCACCGACTTTAGTGTCATCTGCAAATTTACTAATCCATCCTTCAATACCCTCATCCAGATCATTTATAAAAATTACAAACACCAG
The DNA here is from genome assembly GCA_024679065.1 of Sphyrna mokarran. NCBI lineage: Eukaryota > Metazoa > Chordata > Chondrichthyes > Carcharhiniformes > Carcharhinidae > Sphyrna > Sphyrna mokarran. The sequence goes on from JAGIQG010000007.1 coordinate 3,324,380, forward strand.
GGGCCCCAAAACAGACCCCTGAGGTACACCACTTGTCACCGAACTCCACGATGAATATCTCCCATCAACCACCACCCTCTGTCTTCTATCTGCTAGCCAATTCCTAATCCAATTAGCTAAATCACCCTCTATCCCATACATCTGCATTTTCTGCAGAAGTCTTCCATGGGCCACCTTATCAAACGCCTTACTAAAGTCCATATATACCACATCAACCGCCTTACCCCCATCCACCTCTTTGGTCACTTTTTCAAAAAACTCAATGAGGTTAGTAAGGCACGACCTACCCTTCACAAAACCATGCTGACTATCCCCAATCAATTCATTTCTCTCTAAATAACTATAAATCCTATCCCTAATAATTCTCTCCAATACTTTGCCCACAACAAAAGTAAGACTCACTGGCCTATAATTCCCTGGAAGGTCTCTCTTCCCCTTCTTGAACAATGGGACCACATTCGCTATCCTCCAGTCCTCCGGAACCACACCCGTAACCAACGACGACCTGAAGATCAGAGCCAGAGGCTCTGCAATCTCCTCTCTTGCCTCCCAGAGAATCCTAGGGTAAATCCCGTCCGGCCCAGGGGACTTATCCAACTTCAAACCCTCGAGAATATCTAGCACATCCTCCCTATCTACTTCGATACCTTCCAGTTTGCTACCCTGTACCTCAGTGTTCTCCATAACTACATTTACATCACCCTGCGTGAATACCGAAGAGAAATATTTATTCAGTGCCTCTCCAATCTCTTCAGGCTCCACGCACAACTTCCCACTGCTGTCTATGACTGGCCCTAATCTTGTCCTAACCAATCTTCTATTCTTAACATATCTAAAGAAAGCTTTAGGATTCTCCTTAATCCTATCAGCCAAAGTCTTCTCGTGTCCCCTCTTAGCTCTCCTCAATTCACTCTTTAGCTCCCTCCTGGCTAATCTATAGCTATCCATTGCACTAACCGAGCCTTCAAGCCTCATCCTGACATAAGCCTCCTTTTTCCTTTTAACCAGCAAATCAACTTTTTTCGTACACCAAGGTTCTCTTACTCGACCATTTCCTCCTTGCCTGACAGGGACATACTTATCAAGGACTCGCAGCAGCTGCTCCTTGAATAAGCTCCACATTCCAGATGTTCCCAGTCCCTGTAGTTTCCTAGTCCAATCTATGCACCCTAATTCTCTCCTGATGGCCTCATAATTACCCTTCCCCCAGCTATAACTACTGCCCCCAGCTTCATGCCTATCCCTATCCATCACTAAGGTGAACGTAACCGAATTGTGGTCACTATCACCAAAATGTTCACTAACTTCCAAGCCTAACACCTGGTCTGGCTCATTGCCCAGCACCAAATCCAATGTAGCCTCACCTCTAGTTGGCCTATCTACATACTGAGTCAAAAAACCTTCCTGCACACTTTGTACGAAAACTGACCCCTCTAACGAGCTAGAGCTATAGCTATTCCAATCAATATTAGTAAAGTTAAAGTCCCCCATAACAATTACCCTATTACTTTCACTCCTGACCAGAATTGACTTTGCAATCCTTTCCTCTACCTCTCTAGAACTTTTAGGAGGTCTATAAAAGACTCCCAACAGGGTGACCTCTCCTCTCCTGTTTCTAATCTCAGCCCATACTACCTCAACAGACAAGTCCTCATCAAACTTCTTTTCTGTCACTGTGATACAGTCTTTGACTATAATGCCACTCCTCCCCCCCTTCTACCTCCTTCTCTACTCCGACTAAAGCATTTGAACCCCGGAACCTGCAACATCCATTCCTGTCCCTGCTCTACCCAAGTCTCTGAAATGGCCACAACATCGAAGTTCCAGGTACTGGTCCAAGCTGCAAGTTCCTCCCCCTTATTGCGAATACTCCTTGCATTAAAGTATACGCATTTCAAACCATGCCCTACCCCACCCGTATGCTGCTGTGTTTTACAGCTTTCCTCTATGACCCCCTTACTCTCATCCCTCTTAGCACCCCAACTACTTAGGATCCCACCCCCCCCCGAATCAGTTTAAAGCCCCCTGCATAGCCTTAGCAAATTTTCCCCCCAAGATATTAATTCCCCTCTGGTTCAGGTGTAGACCATCTCTCTTGTAGAGGTCCCACCTATCCCAGAATGAGTCCCAATTGTTCAGGAACCTGAACCCCTCCCTCCTGCACCATCCCCACAGCCACGAGTTCAAACATTCCCTCTCTCTGTTCTTCTCTAAACTATCCCTTGGCACAGGCAAGAGTCCAGAGATAGCCACTCTGCCAGTTTTGGCCCTAAGCTTCCACCCCAACTCCATAAATTTCTGTTTAATATCCCCTTGCCTCATCCTTCCTATATTGTCTTCAGAATGGAGACAATGTGTCCATCAAACTCATCAACCTTCTGACCTGGGTCATCTAAACTCTGGAAGAGTCATAGAGGTTTATAGCATAGAAACAGGCCCTTCAGCCCAACTTGTCCATGCTGCCCTTTTTTAACCTCTAAGCCAGTGCCAATTGCCTGCGTTTGACCCGTATCCCTTTATGCCCATTTACCCACATAACTGTCTAAACTCTTTTCAAAAGACAAAATTGTACCTGCCTCTACTACTACCTCTGGTAGCTTGTTCCAGGCACTCACTATCCTCTGTGTAAAAAAAAAAATGACCCTCTGGATCCTTTTGTATCTCTCCCCTCTCATCTTAAACCTATGCCCTCTAGTTTTAGACTTCCTTACCTTTGGGAAAAGATATTGACTATCTAGCTGATCTACGCCCTCATTATTTTATAGACCCCTATAAGATCACCCCTCAGCCTCCTTCGCTCTAGAGAAAAAATGTCCCAGTCTGTCCAGCCTCTCCTTATAACTCAAACCTTTCCTGCTAACTCAAACCATCAAGTCCCAGTAGCATCTTAGTAAATCTTTTCTGCACTCTTTCTAGTTTAATAATATCCTTTCTATAATAGGGTGACCAGATCTGTACACAATACAGATGTGTGTACAAATGTGGCCTTAGCAATGTCTGTACTACTTCAACAAGACGTCCCAACTCCTGTAATCAATGTTTGACCGATGAAACCAAGCATGCCAAATGCCTTCTTCACCACTCTGTCCACCTGTAGCTCCACTTTCAAGGAGCTATGTACCTGTACCTCTAAATCACTTTGTTCTATAACTCCCCTAACACTCTACCATTAACTGAGCAAGTCCTGCCCTGGTTCAATCTAACAAAATGCATTACCTCACGTTTACTTAACTCCCCCTGCCATTCATCAGCCCAGTGGCCAAATTGTTCAAGAGCCACCAATTTTAGTGTCATCTGTAAATTTACTAACCATGCCTCCTAAATTCTCATCCAAATCATTAATATAAATCACAAATAACAATGAATCCAGCACTGATCCCTGAGGCACACTGCTGGTTGCAGGTCTCCAGTTTGAAATACAACCCTCTGCAATCTTCTACATGTATTTGGCTACGTCATCCTGGATTCCATGAGATTTAACCTCATGCAACAACATACCCTGTGGTACCTTGTCAAAGGCGTTGCCAAAGTCCATGTAGACAACATCAATTGCACTGCCCTCATCTACCTTCTTCGTTACCCTTTCAAAAAACTCAAACAAATTTGTGAGACATGATTTTCCACTCTCAAAGCCATGTTGATTGTCCCTAATCAGTCCTTATGCCTCTATGAGCTTTAGGAATCTGTATTCACTATCAATTACGTTGAATCCTGATAGAGCAGAAGAGACTATCGAGTCTGAAAGAGCATTTTAACCAGGCCCTATCCTTGTAATTCCACACATTCAGCATGGCCAGTCTACCTAACCTGCACATCATTGGAGTGTGGGAGGAAACCAGGGCACCAGAGGAAACCCATGCAGACATGGGGAGAGCATGCAAACTCTATGCAGACAGTGGCCCAAAGCTGAAATTTAACTCTGGTGCTGTGATGCAGCAGTGCTAACCACTGCTGCCGTAGAGCACTGATTGATGTGGATAACGCTTACTGTTTGTGTAGAAAATCTGGCAGATTTCCTGGTGCCAAAATCACCAGATTTATTCAATTCAGTTTCCCAACTTGCAATTCCTAAAGTATTTTTGCAGTGTCGTTGTCACATGTCTCAACATTTTCTGCCCATTCTCAGAGGGAAGAGTTCATAAGAAGTAGGAGCTAAAGTAGGCCGTTTGGCCCACTGAGTCTGCTCTGCCATTCACTGATATCGTGACGGATCTGATTTGATAATCCTCAACTCCACTTTCCCACCTTATCCCCATAACCCTCAATTCCCTTACTGATTAAATATCTATCTCTCTCAGCCTTGAACATATAGCCCTCTGTGTTCTTGGGGCAACAAGGTGGAACAGTGGTTAGCGCTGCTATCTCACAGCGCCAGGGACTCAGGTTTAATTCTCAGCTTGGGTCACTATTTGTGCGAAGTCTGCACATTCTCCCTGTGTCGGCATGGGTTTCCTCCGGTTTCTTCCCACAGTGGGAAAGACGTATTGGTTAGGTGAATTGGCCATGCTGAATTCTCCCTCGGTGTACCCGAACAATTACCGAAGTGTGGTGACTAGGGGATCTTCACAGTAACTTCATTACAGGATGAATATAAACCTTCTTGTGACGCTGATAAATAAACTTTAACTCTGCAGTAAAGAGTTCCACAGATTCACTACTGGCATTGGAGGCAGTCCATTACAAAGTTCACTAGGTTGGTCCTGATTATGGAGAGATTTTCTTATGAAGAGAGGTTGAGTAGGTTGGGCCTGTACTCATTGGAGTTTAGAAGAATGAGAAGCAACCTTATGGAGACAGAGGGGCATGAATCAGAAATTGTTCCTCATCTCTGTCTTAAACACTTTGAGATTATGCCCTCTGGTCCCAGACTGTCCCCCAAAGGGAAACATCCTCTCAGTATCTACCCTGTTAAGCCCCCTAAGGGGGAATCCTATCTGCCTTAATAAGGTCACATCTCATTCTTCTAAAGTTTAATGAGTATAGTCTCAACCTACTCAACTATTTCTCATAAAGAAAATCTCTTCATTCTCAGGATCAACCTAGTGAAGCTTCTCTGGATTGCCTCCAATGGTGGGATATCTTCCCTTAGATAAGGGGAGCAAAGTTGTTCATAGCATTTCACTTCAGTAAATTTATCTTGAGACTGGAGCCACATATCAGTTAAGCTCCTGTGCTGTGGGGATTCTATGATTCCTGCTGTCAGCAGCATCAGAATTCCAGTGAGCGTCTGCATCAACCTTCACCACAGCCCTTCAACCACTATGATGTTTTCAGATAGTTGTGTTGAGGCAGGGTTTTTTATTAAAGGGTAGTGCTGTCTGATGTGTAATTTCAAGATGTCTCTGATCTGAAACAGACACCCCGGGATGCTTTCAAGTTCAAAGTGGGACTTAATGTTGAACACAGCCACCCCAGCCACAGAATGCTGCCTCAGCTGAAACAGCCGGTTATCCTTTGGAAGGTACTGAGAGAGGACCAGTAGGACACCCTGCAACCTCAGATAATGAAACAGTTTGTGCCTACTTACAGTCAGACCTGGACAACAGTCAGGCTGAGGTGGCAACAACAACAACTCTACATTTGTATGGCACTTTTAACATTATAGAACATGTCAAGATGTTTTGCAGGACTGGTTACTAAGCAAATTTGACCCCAAACCACATAATGAGATGTTGGGGCAGGTGACACAGTGGGCTGTGTTGGGGTGGCACAGTGGTTAGCTCTGCTGCCTCAGAGCACCAGGATCCCGGGTTCAATTCCCGGCTTGGCTCACTGTCTGTGCAGAGTTTGCACGCTCTCCCCGTGTCTATGTGGGTTTCCTCTGGGTGGTCCAGTTTCCTCCTACAGTTCAAAGATGTGCGGGTTAGATTGATTTGCCATGCTAAATTGCCCCTTAGTGTCAGGATAAATGCTTAGGATTACGGGAATAAGGGCTGGGTGGGATAGTGGTCAGTGCAGACTTGATGAGCCAAATGGCCTCCTCCTGCACTGTATGGATTTTATAATTTTGTGATCAGAAACTCAGTGGAAGCTAGATTCTAAAGTGCTCTTAGAGCAATTGGGAGAGTAAATAATCTCACAACATCAGGTTAAAGTCCAACAGGTTTATTTGGTAGCAGGAGCTTTCAGAGCGTTGTCCCTTCATCAAATGAGTGAGTGGTCCAACGCTGGTATCTCCACATCATGAGCAGTTAGGAGAGGCAGAGAGGTTTGGGGAGCAGGTTCCAGGATTGAGGTTCTTGGTAGATGAAAGCATGATCGCCAATATGGAACAATCAAGATTTCTAGATTTGATAGCTAAGAATCACACAATTTTTTACAGTGCAGAAGGAGGCCGTTTGGCCCATCATGTTTGCACTGGCTTTCCAAATGAGCATCATGATTGAATGCCATTCCCCTTGCACATTGTTTCTATTCAATGCCTCATCTAATGTCCTCTTAACTGCCTCGATTGAAGTTGCCTCCACCACACTCCCAGGCAGCGTGTTCCAATATTTGCTGCATGTAAACTTTTCAATTGGAATCAAGTAACAGAAGTTCAACCCATTCAGATGTGAATGTCAGTTGTGACTATCATAGACGTTGATTCCATAGTCAGACTGAAATGAATGTGATTGTTAGATGTGTGTTGTGTTGTAAACTGCATGACTACACACTAAAAATTGGGAGGTAGGATTGTGCTTGGAAACACTTTGTGGCTGGCACAGACATTATAGACCAAATGAGCTCCATTGTTCCATAAACCTTTCTCTGTTTGTAACAGGAAGGGATTATTCAAGGAGAAAAGAAGGCAGTAAACAAAGGAATGAGAGATGGAAATCACTGAAGGTTTTTCAGTCAGAGGCTGGGGGATTGATACAGTGCTAAAGGGAGAGAGTGGGGCAGTGGGATTGGTTTGGGAAATGATACAGAGCTATGGAGAGAGAAGGGGTAGTGGAATTATTTGGGAATTGATACAAGGCTATGGGAAGACAGCAGGGCAGTGGGATTAATTTGGGGATTGTCACTGGGCTATGGGGAGAGAGCAGGGCAGTAGGAGTAGTATGAGATGCTACAGGACTATGGAAAGAGTGTGGGGCAGTGGGGTTTGGGATTGATACAGGGCTGTGGGGAGACAGTAGGCAGCGGGATTATTTGGGGATTGATACAGGGCTATGGGGAGAGAGTGGGATTATTTGGGAATTGATATAGGGCTATGGGGAGAGAGTGGGATTATTTAGAGGTTGGTACAGGGTTGTGGGGAGAGGGTGGATTATTTGGGAATTGGTACAGCGCTATGAGGAGAGAGTAGGGGTCAGTGGGATTATTTAGGGATTTGTACAGAGTTGTGGGGAGAGAGTGGATTATTTGGGAATTGGTACAGCGCTATGAGGAGAGAGTAGGGGTCAGTGGGATTATTTAGAGATTGGTACAGGGTTGTGGGGAGAGAGTGGATTATTTGGGGATTGGTACAGTGCTGTGGGGAGAGAGTAGGGGTCAGTAGGATTATTTAGGGATTGGTACAGAGTTGTGGGGAGAGAGTGGATTATTTGGGGATTGGTACAGCGCTATGGGGAGAGAGTAGGGGTCAGTGGGATTATTTGGGGATTGGTACAGGGTTGTGGGGAGAGAGTGGATTATTTGGGGATTGGTACAGCGCTATGGGGAGAGAGTAGGGGTCAGTGGGATTATTTGGGGATTGGTACAGGGTTGTGGGGAGAGAGTGGATTATTTAGAACATAGAACATTACAGCGCAGTACAGGCCCTTCGGCCCTCGATGTTGTGCCGGCCAGTGGACCCTCTAACCTAAACTATTCCAATATCATCCATATGCCTATCCACCGAACATTTGAAGGCCCCCAAAGTAGGCGAGTCCACAACTGCTGCAGGCAGGGCATTCCACGCCCTCACCACCCTCTGTGTGAAGAACCTGCCTCTGACATCCGTCCTATAACTACCACCTCTTAATTTAAAGTTATGTCCCCTTGTGTTGGTCATCACCATCCGAGGAAAAAGGCTCTCACTATCCACCCTATCCAATCCCTTGATCATCTTATACGTCTCAATTAGGTCACCGCGTAACCTTCTTCTCTCTAATGAAAATAACCTCAGTCCCTCAGCCTTTCCTCATAAGGCCTTCCCACCATACCAGGCAACATCCTGGTAAACCTCCTCTGCACCTTTCCAATGCTTCCACATCTTTCTTATAATGCGGCGACCAGAACTGTACGCAATACTCCAAGTGCGGCCGCACCAGAGTTTTGTACTGTTGTAACATAACCTCACGGCTCCTAAATTCAATCCCTCTACCAATAAAAGCTAACCTTAACAACTTTACGCCTTCTTAACAACTTTATCAACCTGGGTGCCAACTTTCAAAGAGCTATGTACTTGTACCCCAAGATCCCTCTGCTCGACAACACTATTAAGGGTCCTTCCATTAGCCCTATATTTCATATGCCTGTTATTCCTACCAAAGTGAATCACCTCACACTTATCCGTATTGAATTCATTTGCCACCTCACGGCCCAGCTCTGCAACCTATCTATGTCCCTCTGCAAACTGTAACATCCATCCTCGCTGTCTACAACTCCCCCTACTTTGGTATCGTCAGCAAATTTACTAATCCAACCCTCTACACCCTCATCTAGGTCATTTATAAAAATGACAACAGCAGTGGCCCTAAAACAGATCCTTGAGGTACACCACTTGTAACTGCACTCCAGGTTGAATATTTCCCATCAACCACCACCCTCTGTCTTCTATCAGCTCGCCAATTCCTAATCCAAACTGCTAAATCACCTTCAATCCCATGCATCTGCACTTCCTGCAGTAGCCTACCATGGGGAACCTTATCAAACGCTTTGCTAAAATCCATATACACTACATCAACTGCCTTACCCTTATCTACCTCTGTGGTCACCTCCTCAAAAAACTCAATAAGGTTTGTGAGACACGACCTACCCTTCACAAAACTGTGCTGACTATCCCTAATCAATTTATTCCTCTCTAGATGCTTATAAATCCTATCCCTTATAATTCTTTCCAAGACCTTGCCCACAGCAGAAGTCAGGCTCACCGGTCTACAATTTCCAGCATGGTATCTACTCCCCTTTTTGAAAAGAGGGACAACATTTGCCATCCTCCAGTCTTCCGGCACTATACCTGTAGCTAACGACGACATGAAGATCAAAGCCAAAGGCTCTGCAATCTCCTCTCTATCCTCCCAGAGAATCCTAGGGTAAATCCCATCTGGCCCAGGGGACTTATCAATTTTCATACCCTCAAGATTCGCTAACACCTCCTCCTTATGAACCTCAATCCTGCCCAGTCTACAACCTAGTATCGCAGTGTTCTCCCCGACAACATTGTCTTTCTCCTGCGTGAATACTGATGAAAAATACTCATTCAGTGCTCTCCTATCTCCTCAGGCTCCATGCACAACTTCCCACTACTATCTCTGACTGGCCCTAATCTTGCCCTAACCAATCTTTTATTATTTATATACCTGTAAAAAGCTTTAGGATTCTCCTTAATCCTATCCGCCAAAGCCTTCTCATGTCCTCTCCTAGCTCTTCTCAACTCCCTCTTTAGCTTCTTCCTGGCTGATTTATAGCTCTCCATTGCCCTAACTGAGCCTTCACGTCTCATCATTATATAAGCCTCCTTCTTCCTCTTCACCAGAGATTCAACTTCCCTAGTACACCATGGTTCCCTCACTCGACCACTTCCTCCCTGCCTGGCAGGCACATATTTATTACGGACATGCAGAAGCTGTTCCTTAAATATGCTCCACATTTCAGATGTCCCCAGCCCCTGCAATATCCTTCTCCACCCTATGCATCCTAAATCTCTCCTAATAGCCTCATAATTACCTTTCCCCCAGCTATAACTACTGTTATTCGGTACGTGCCCATCCCTTTCCATCACTAAGGTAAACATAACCGAATTGTGGTCACTATCACCAAAGTGCACACCCACCTCCAAGTCTAACACCTGGTCTGGTTCATTACCCAATACCAAATCCAATATAGCCTCGCCTCTTGTTGGCCTATCTACATACTGAGTCATGAAACCTTCCTGCACACATTGAACAAAAACTGACCCCTCTAACGTACTTGAACTATAGCTTTTCCAATCGATATTAGAAAAGTTAAAGCCCCCCATTACAACTACCCTGTTACTTTCACACCTATCCAGGATCAACTTTGCAATCCCTTCCTCTACTTCTCTGGAACTTTTGGAGGCCTATAAAAAACTCCCAACAGTGTGACCTCTCCTTTCTTGTTTCTAATCTCAGCCCACACTACCTCAGCAGACAAGTCCACATCAAATGTCTTTTCTGCCACCGTAATGCTGTCCTTAACTAACAATGCCACTCCTCCCCCTCTTCTACTACCACCTCTGCTCTGACTGAAACATCTGAACCTCAGAACCTGCAACAACCATTCCTGCCCCTGCTCTATCCACGTCTCTGAAATGGCCACAACATCGAAGTCCCAAGCACCAATCCAGGCTACAAGTTCATCCACCTTATTGCGTATGCTCCTCGCATTAAAGTATACACACTTCAAACCACCCTCCCGTTTGCCACTATACTGCTGCGACCGAGAAACCTTATCCGTGACCTCCCTATTCACATCCTCCTGTATACTGGCACAACAATTCAGGTTCCCATCCCCCCCCTGAATCAGTTTAAACCCCCCCGAATAGCACTGGTAAATTTACCCCCCAAGATATTGGTACCTCTCCGGTAGAAGGTGGGACCTCTTGTAGAGATCCCACCTTCCCCAGAGTGAGCCCCAATTGTCCAAATACCTGAACCCTTCCCTCCTGCACCATCCCTTTAGCCACGAGTTCAAATGTTCTCTCTCCTTATTCTTTTCTATGCTATCCCGCGGCGCAGGTAACAAACCAGAGATAACCACTCTGTTTGTTTTAGCCCTAAGTTTCCATCCTAACTCTCTGAATTTCTGCTTTATATCCCCATCCCTTTTCCTACCTACGTCATGGGTACCTACATGCACCACAACTTGGGGCTGGTTCCCCTCCCCTTTAAGGATCCCGAACACTCGGTCAGAGGTATCACTGACCCCAGTGCCCGGGAGGCAACATACCAACCGTGAGTCCCGCTCCTTCCCACAGACCCTCCTATCTATCCCCTTAACTAGTGAGTCCCCAGTCACTAATCCAGATTTTTTCTTCCTCCTTTCCACCTGAGCATCAAGGACAGGCTCAACTCCTGAGACCTGTACTCCATGGCTTACCCCGGTTGTAACTACATCCCCAACAGCATCCAAAGCAGAGTACTTATTGCGTAGAGGAACAGCCTCAGGGAACTCTGCACTGACTGCTTCTTACCCCTTCTAACAGTCACCCATGTATCACATTTAGGAGTAACTATCTCCCTGTAGCTTTTATCAATAGCCATCTCTGTTTCCCTAATAATTCTTAGTTCCTCCAGTTCCAGTTCCAGGTCCCTAACACGGTCCTCAAGGAGGTGGAACTGGATGCACCTCTGGCAGGTGTAATCAGCTGGGACACTACCAGTGTCCTCAGCTCAAACATCCCACAGGAGGTACATCGCACTGCCTGCACTGCCATCACTATTACTTCCTTTACCCAGAAACAAATATAAACTTAAACTTACCTAGAGACTTGGACAAGTTGCAGAGCTGGGCCGAGAGGTGGCAAATGGAGTTTAATGTGGAAAAGTGTGAGGTAATGCACTTTGGCAGGAACAATAAATGTGTAGAGTATAGGGCTAATGGTAGGATTCTTAATAGTGTTGACGAACAGAGGGATCTTGGTGTATTTGTGCATAGATCCCTGAAAGTAGGCAGTCAAGTCGATAAGGTTGTTAAGAAGGATATGGAGTCTTAGCTTTTATTGGTAGGGGGATTGAATTTCGGAGCCGCAACGTCATATTGCAACTGTACAGAACTCTAGTGCGGCCGCACTTGGAGTATTGTGTGCAGTTCTGGTCCCCCACATTATAAGAAAGATGTGGAGGCATTGGAGAGGGTACAGAGGAGGTTTACCAGGATGTTGCCTGGTATGGAGGACAGGTCTTATGAAGAGAGGCTGAGGGATTTGAGGTTGTTTTCGTTAGAAAGGAGGCGGCTAAGAGGAGACCTGATCGAAACATATAAGATGATTAGAGTTTAGATAGGGTGGACAGTGATAGCCTTTTTCCTAGGATGGAGAAAGCTAGCACGAGGGGACACAGCTTTAAATTAAGGGGTTGAGTTATAGGACGGATATCAGAGGTAGGTTCTTTACCCAAAGGGTGGTTTGGGAGTGGAATGCCCTGCCTGCAGCAGTTGTAGATGCGCCAAGTTTGGTGGCGTTTAAGCGTTTGATAAGTATATGGAAGAGGAGGGAATGGTTTAGTTTGGAGGGTCATTGCTTTTTATATTGGTCGGCACAACATCGAGGGCCGAAGGGCCTGTTCTGTGCTGTATGTTCTATGTTCTACTCACACTCCTAGTCTCCTTTTTTTATTTAGGTTAGAAGAGGGGGGAGGGTTGGGATACTCTACACGTGTAGAGTATCGGGATTCTTCACCTTCCCAATTTATGGAGATCCAGGTGAAAAAAAAACTCCTGCACAGGCCTCCCTGTGACTACTTCCTGTTTCCGGTTTTAAGAGTTAAGAAAAAACCAGACACGATTTTGAAAAAAAAAGACGCAAAAATTTACTCACCAGCTCTCCTCACACCAGCCGCTCCCAAGGAACAATAAGATTTGGAGATTGGTACAGCGCTATGGGGAGAGAGTAGGGGTCAGTGGGATTATTTGGGGATTGATACAATCCCCAAATTGCTATGGGGAGAGATTGCTGTCATAAGGTTTTGTTTTTCTGTCGCAAAAGGCCAGCATAGACATTTTGGGCTTAATGGTCTCTTGCAAGCCATTTGGTTCCAGGCTTTAAGATGTTGGTAGACTTTTACTAATTCTGTTTAATATTTCAGATTGGAAACTTCATTTGAAAATGTATAGCATTTGAAAAGGAGTTGATTTTGATTAACTGTATATTCTCAGATTAACAATATTATCGGCTTCACTGGAGTCTGATTGAGGGATTGGATCAAACCCTGGGTCTGTACCTCTGGGAGCAGTGTTCATGTCCAATGCAAAGTGACAATGGAGGTCCTTTCAGTCTGCCTGTGACAGTGTTTTGCAGTATGGACAATCTCAGTCCATTTGGCCATGGGCTCAGAGTGAAACTGCTTCTCATTTGGCTGCAGGTGTCAGAGTTCTTTAACTTGGACTCACTGCAAATGGGGGAATGGAAGATATTGTTAGAAACATGTCCATCTTCCAGCAATACTCATATTCTGCACTGGTAGGTTACCATGTGGAAGATTGTCTCATTAAGTGTAGAATGCTGAGATGCTGCAGAACTTCATTGTGTGTGGGCTTGCTTATTGCTGGACACCCAAAATGTTCTGTTTACATTATGCTGATGTCTCAACACACTTGTTGTTTCAGGATGTACATTACCACTCCTTCCAGCTCAGCAAGAACACGGACCCAGATAAAGAAGACAGTGCAGAGTTCAAAAGGGCCTTTGCCATTCATATGGTGTCAGATCCCATGCTAATGTACCGTCTCCATCGTCGCTTCAGTGAGATTGAACTGGGCAGGACGTACCGAGAAATCAGCAAGCTGCAGGTAATGTCGGATAGCCTCATTCTCCAAGGCCTCTAGCTCACGGAGATTCTGCATAAATATCATCTGATTTGATTTGTTATTGTCACGTGTTAGCATACAGTGAACAGTATTATTTCTTGCGCTCTACACAGACAAAGCATACTATTCATAGAGAAGGAAACGAGAGAGTGCAGAATGTAGTGTTAGAGTCATAGCTAGGGTGTAGAGAAAGATCCACTTAGTGTGAGATAGATCCCTTCAAATGTCTGATGGTAACAGGGAAGAAGCTGTTCTTGAGTCAGTTGGTATATGACCTCAGATTTTTGTATGGAAGAAAGTGGAAGAGAGAATGGTGTGTGGGGTCCTTAATTATGCTGGCTACTTTGCTGAGTCAGCAGGAAGTTCAGGCAGAGTCAGTGGATGGGAGGCTGGTTTGCAGGACGAATTGGTTTACATTCATGATCTTTTGTAGTTCCTTGCAGTCTTGGGCAGAGCAGGAGCCATACCAAGCTGTGATACAACCAGAAAGAATGCTTTCTATGGTGTATCTATAAATGTTGGTGAGAGTCGTAGCGGACATGCCAAATTTCCTTAGTCTTCTGAGAAAGTAGAGGTGTTGGTGGGCTTCCTTAACTATAGTGTTGGCGTGGCAGACCAGGACAGGTTATTGGTGATCCGAATACCTAAAAACTTGAAGCTCTCAACCTTTCTACTTCATCCTTATTGATGGAGACACTGATTTCAATTCCGATTCGATTTCCAGGAGCTTTTACATTTGTTTGATAATTTGAGTCCTTTAATTCCATCTGCTTTCCCACAAAATCCACAGATCATTATTTATAGAACATAGAACAATACAGCACAAACAGGCCCTTCGGCCCACGAGTTGCGCCGATCACATCTATATCTACCAATCCACAGACCTATCTATAACCCCCTATCTCATTCGTTTCCATATACTCATCCAGAAGTCTTTTAAAAAACCCCAGTGAGTTTGCCTCAACAACCTCCGACGGCAGCTGATTCCATTCACTCACCACCCTCTGAGTGAAAAACTTACCCCTAACATCCCCTCTGTATTTGGTTCCCTGCACCTTAAATCTGTGTCCTCTCGTAGTGACCATTTCAGCTTGGGGAAATAGTCTCTGAGAATCCACCCTATCTATTCCTCTCAACATTTTATAAACCTCTATCAGGTCTCTCAACCTACGTCTCTCCAGTGAGAAGAGTCCCAGCTCCCTCAACCTATCTTCATAAGGCCTGCCTCCCAATCCAGGCAGCATCCTTGTAAATCTCCTCTGCACTCTCTCAATAGCTTCTACATCCTTCCTATAGTGAGGCAACCAGAACTGCGTACAGTACTTCAAATGGTGTCTGACAAGAGTCTTATAGAGCTGCATCATTATCTCCTGACTCCTAAACTCAATTTCTCGATTAATGAAGGCCAGTACACCATACACCTTCTTGACCACTTCCTCTACCTGCGAGGGCGATTTAAGAGTCCTATGGACCCGGACCCCGAGATCCTCCTGCTCGATAACACAGCTAAGACTCCTACCCCTTATATTAGAACATAGAACATTACAGCACAGAACAGGCCCTTCGGCCTTCGATGTTGCGCCGACCAATATAAAAAGCAATGCCCCTCCAAACTAAACCATTCCCTTCTCTTCCATATACTTATCAACTAACCTCTTAAACGCCACCAAACTTGGCGCATCTACAACTGCTGCAGGCAGGGCATTCCACTCCCGAACCACCCTTTGGGTAAAGAACCTACCTCTGATATCCGTCCTATAACTATCACCCCTTAATTTAAAGCTGTGTCCCCTCGTGCTAGCTTTCTCCATCCTAGGAAAAAGGCTATCACTGTCCACCCTATCTAAACCTCTAATCATCTTATATGTTTCGATTAGATCCCCTCTTAGCCGCCTCCTTTCTAACGAAAACAACCTCAAATCCTCAGCCTCTCTTCATAAGACCTGCCCTCCATACCAGGCAACATCCTGGTAAACCTCCTCTGTACCCTCTCCAATGCCTCCACATCTTTCTTATAATGTGGGGACCAGAACTGCACACAATACTCCAAGTGCGGCCGCACTAGAGTTTTGTACAGTTGCAACATGACGTTGCGGCTCCGAAATTCAATCCCCCTACCAATAAAAGCTAAGACTCCATATGCCTTCTTAACAACCTTCTCGACTTGACTGCCTACTTTCAGGGATCTATGCACATACACCAAGATCCCTCTGTTCATCTAGACTACTAAGAATCCTACCATTTGCCCTATACTCTACACATTTATTATTTCTGCCATAGTGCATTACCTCACACTTTTCCACATTAAACTCCATTTGCCACCTCTCGGCCCAGCTCTGCAACTTGTCCAAGTCCCTCTGCAAACTATAACACCCCTCTTCACTATCTACCACTCCACCGACTTTAGTCTCATCTGCAAATTTACTAATCCATCCTTCAATACCCTCATCCAGATCATTTATAAAAATTACAAACAGCAGGGCCCCAAAACAGACCCCTGAGGTACACCACTTGTCACCGAACTCCACGATGAATATCTCCCATCAACCACCACCCTCTGTCTTCTACCTGCTAGCCAATTCCTAACCCAATTAGCTAAATCACCCTCTATCCCATACATCTGCATTTTCTGCAGAAGTCTTCCATGGGCCACCTTATCAAACGCCTTACTAAAGTCCATATATACCACATCAACCGCCTTACCCCCATCCACCTCCTTAGTCACTTTTTCAAAAAACTCAATGAGGTTAGTAAGGCACGACCTACCCTTCACAAAACCATGCTGACTATCTCCAATCAATTCATTCCTCTCTAAATGACTATAAATCCTATCCCTAATTATTCTCTCCAATACTTTGCCCACCACAGAAGTAAGACTCACTGGCGTATAATTCCCTGGAAGGTCTCTCTTCCCCTTCTTGAACAACGGAACCATATTCGCTATCCTCCAGTCCTCCGGAACCACACCCGTAACCAACGTATTGTACTCCTTCATCCCATTATTCCTGCCAAAATGGACCACTACACATTTATCCGCGTTGAAGTCCATCTGCCACTTCTCTGCTCAGTCTTGCATCCTGTCTATGTCCTGCTGCAACTTTTGACATCCCTCCAGACCATCCACAACACTACCAACCTTTGTATCGTCGGCAAACTTGCTAACCCATCCCTCCACTTCCTCATGCAGGTCATTTATGAAAATGACAAACAGCAGGGGTCCCAGAACAGATCCCTGGGGCGGGGCACTGCACTGGTTACCGACCGCCATGCAGAACAAGACCCATCCACAACCACTCTCTGCCTTCTTCCGGCAAGCCAGTTCTGGAGGCCAAAGCCCCTTGGATCCCATGCCCTCTCACCTTCTCTAGAAGCCTTGCATGGGGCACCTTATCAAATGTCTTGCTAAAATCCATATACATTACGTCCACCGCTCTTCCTTCATCAACGTGTTCAGTCGCATTTTCGAAGAACTCAACTAGGCTCGTAAGGCATGACCTGCCCTTGACAAAACCATGCTGACTATTTCTGATCATTCTAAACTTCTCCAAATGTTCATAAATCTTATCCCTCAGAAGCCTCTCCATCAGCTTACCAACCACTGAAGTCAGACTCACTGGTCGGTAATTTCCTGAACTATCCTTGTTCTCTTTCTTAAAGATAGGAACCACATCTGCAATCCTCTGGAACCTCTCCTGTTTCCAAGGACGACGCAAATATCATCGCCAGGGCTCTGCAACCACTTCCCTCACCTCCCACAATAACCTGGGGTACATCCCATCCGGTCCCGGCAACTTGTCTATCTTGATAGAATTTAACAGGTCTAACACATCCTCTTTCCTAACATCCACATACTCAATCTTTTCCGTATGCCTCAAACCTGCAGTGCAATCTCCCAGTTCACTTTCCACCATGAATACCGAGGCAAAGTACTCGTTAAGCACCTATGCCATTTCTTCCGGATTCACACAGACTTTTTCCCCTTCACCTTTTATAGGTCCTATCCCTTCTCTTTTCATCCTTTTACTTTTCACATATTTGTAGAAGGCCTTGGGATTCTCCTTAATCTTACCTGCTAAGGCCTTCTCATGACCCCTTCTGGCTCTCCTAATTTCCTTTTTAAGTTCCCTTCTACACACCTTATACTCCTCTAGATCCCTAACATCCCCTAGCTCTCTGAATCTTTTATACACCTTTCTTTTCTTCCTAACTAGGTTCACCACAGCCTTCGTGCACCACGGTTCCTGCGTGCTACCAAAACCTCCTTGACTCCTCGGAACGTTGTCTTGCAGAGCCCTAGACAAACATTCCTTGAATATCTGCCACTTTCCTTCTGTACTCTTCCCCAAGAACGCCTCCTTCCAGTTTATTCGTCTAATTATCTGCCTAATGTTTTCATATTTCCCCTTACTCCAGACATACACCTTCCTAGCCTGCCTGATCCGATCTCTTTCCATTGCTATCGTGAAACAGATAGAATTATGATCTCCATTCCCAAGATGCTCACCTACCGTGGGATCCGACACCTGCCCTGGCTCATTAGCAAGCACCAGATCAAGTACAGCCTCTCCTCTCGTAGGCTTTTCCACGTACTGTGTCAGGAAACCTTCCTGAACACACCTAACAAACTCCTCCCCATCCAAACCCCTTACCCAACATAGAACAGTGCAGCACAGTACACGTGCTTCGGTCCTCAGTGTTGTGCCGAGCTACGTCCAAACTCAAGATCAAGCTATCCCACTCCCTATCATTCTTGTGTGCTGCAATCCAATAACCGCTTGAAAGTTCCTAAAGTGTCCGACTCCATTATCACAGCAGGCAGTGCATTCCACAGCCCAACTACTCTCTGATTGAAGAATAGAACATAGAACAATACAGCACAGAACAGGCCCTTCGGCCTTCGATGTTGTGCCGACCAAAATAAAAAGCAATGCCCCTCCAAACTAAACCATCCCCTTCTCTTCCATATACTTATCCATTAACCTCTTAAACGCCACCAAACTTGGCGCATCTACAACAGCTGCAGGCAGGGCATTCCACTCCCTAATCACTCTTTTGAGTAAAGAACCTACCTCTGATATCCGTCCTATAACTATCACCCCTTAATTTAAAGCTGTGTCCCCTCGTGCTAGCTTTCTCCATCCTAGGAAAAAGGCTTCACTGTCCACCCTATCTAAACCTCTAATCATCTTATATGTTTCGATTAGGTCCCCTCTTAGCCGCCTCCTTTCTAACGAAAACAACCTCAAATCCCTCAGCCTCTCTTCATAAGACCTGCCCTCCATACCAGGCAACATCTGGTAAACCTCCTCTGTACCCTCTCCAATGCCTCCACATCTTTCTTATAATGTGTCGACCAGAACTGCACACAATACTCCAAGTGCGGCCGCACTAGAGTTTTGTACAGCTGCAACATGATGCTGCGGCTCCTAAATTCAATCCCCCACCAATAAAAGCTAAGACTCCATATGCCTTCTTAACAACTTTATCCACTTGACTGCCTACTTTCAGGGATCTATTGACACAAACACCAAGATCCTTCTGTTCCTCAACACTATTAAGAGCCCTACCATTAGCCCTATACTCTACACATTTATTGTTCCTGCCAAAGTGCATTACCTCACACTTTTCCACATTAAACTCCATTTGCCACTCTCGGCCCAGCTCTGCAACTTGTCCAAGTCACTCTGTAAACTAAAACACCCCTCTTCACTATCTACCACACCACCAACTTTAGTATCATCTGCAAATTTCCTGATCCATCCCTCAATACCCTCATCCAGATCATTTATAAAAATTACAAACAGCAGGGGCCCCAAACAGACCCCTGAGGCACACCACTCGTCACCGAACTCCACGATGAATATCTCCCATCAACCACCACCCTCTGTCTTCTATCTGCCAGCCAATTTCTAATCCAATTAGCTAAATCACCCTCTATTCCCCACATCTGCATTTTCTGTAGAAGTCTTCCATGGGCCACCTTATCAAAAGCCTTACTAAAGTCCCTATATACTACATCAACCGCCTTACCCCCATCCACCTCTCTGGTCACTTTCTCAAAAAACTCAATGAGGTTAGTAAGGCATGACCTACCCTTCACGAAACCATGCTGACTATCCCCAATCAATTCATTTCTCTCTAATAACTATAAATCCTATCCCTAATAATTCTCTCCAATACCTTGCCCACCACAGAAGTAAGACTCACTGGCCTATAATTCCCAGTAAGGTCTCTCTTCCCCTTCTTAAACAATGGGACCACATTCGCCATCCTCCAGTCCTCCGGAACCACACCCGTAACCAACGAGGACCTGAAGATCAGAGCCAGAGGCTCTGCAAGCTCCTCTCTTGCCTCCCAGAGAATCCTAGGGTAAATCCCGTCCGGCCCAGGGGACTTATCCAACTTCAAACCCTCGAGAATTTCTAACACATCCTCCCTATCTACTACAATACTCCCCAATTTGCATCCCTGTACCTCAGTGCTCTCCACAGCTACATTTCCAGCACTCTGCGTGAATACCGAAGAGAAATCTTTATTCAGTGCCTCGCCAATCTCTTCAGGCTCCACGCACAACTTCCCACTGCTATCTATGACTGGCCCTAATCTTGCCCTAACCCATCTTCTATTCTTAACATATCGAAAGAAAGCTTTAGGATTCTCCTTAATCCTATCAGCCAACATCTTCTCGTGTCCCCTCTTAGCTGTCCTCAATTCACTTTTTACCTCCTTCCTAGCTAATCTATAGCTATCCATTGCACTACCTGAGCCTTCAAGCCTCATCCTGACATAAGCCTCCTTTTTCTTCTTACCCAGCAAATCAACTCTTTTCGTACACCAAGGCTCTCTTACTCGTCCATTTCCTCCCTGCCTGACAGGGACATACTTATCAAGGACTCGCATCAGCTGCTCCTTGAATAAGCACCACATTCCAGATGTTCCCAGTCCCTGTAGTTCCCTAGTCCAATCTATGCACCCTAATTCTCTCCTGATGGCCTCATAATTACCCTTCCCCCAGCTATAACTACAGCCCCCAGCTTCATGCCTATCCCTGTCCATCACTAAGGTGAACTTAACCGAATTGTGGTCACTATCACCAAAATGTTCACTAACTTCCAAGCCTAACACCTGGTCTGGCTCATTGCCCAGCACCAAATCCAATGTAGCCTCACCTCTAGTTGGCCTCTCTACATACTGAGTCAAAAAACCTTGCTGCACACTCTGTACGAAAACTGACCCCTCTAACGAGCTAGAGCTATAGCTATTCCAATCAATATTAGCAAAGTTAAAGTCCCCCATCACAATTACCCTACTACTTTCACTCCTAATCAGAATTGACCTTGCAATCCTTTCCTCAACCTCTCTAGAACTATTAGGAGGTCTGTAAAAGACTCCCAACAGGGTGACCTCTCCTCTCCTGTTTCTAATCTCAGCCCATACTACCTCAACAGACAAGTCCTCATCAAACTTCTTTTCTATCACTGTGATGCAGTCTTTGACCAATAACGCCACTCCTCCCCCCCTTCTACCTCCTTCTCTACTCCGACTAAAGCATTATGTACTTTAAAGCATAATGTACCTCGGACATCTCTCCTATATTTCCCACCATGAACTTTATAATTATGCCCCCTAGTAACAGCCACATCCACCTAAGGAAATTATCTCTGCACATCCACTTTATCAATCCCCCTCATCATCTTATAAACTATTAAATCATCTCTCATCCTCCTCCGCTCTAAAGAGAAAAGCCTGTTCTCTCTCAACCTTTTCTCATAAGACCTACCCTCCAAACCAGGCAGCATCCTGGTAAATCTCCTCTGCGCTCTTTCCAATGCTTCCACATCATTCTTATAGTGAGGTGACCTGAACTGCACACACTATACCAAATTTGGTCTCATCAAAGTTCTGTATAGTTGCAGCGTAATACCATAGCTCTTAAACTCAAACCTCCTGTTAATAAATGCTAACATACTATAGGCCTTCTTCACGGCTCTATCCACTTGAATGGCAATCTTCAGAGATCTGTGGCTATGAACTCCAAGATCTCTCTGTTCCTCCACATTTCTTAGAACCCTGCCGTTTACTCTGTAATTTGCATTCAAGTTTGTCCTACCAAAACAAATCACCTCACACTTATCAGGGTTAAACTCCATCTGCCACTTTTCAGCCCAGCTCTGCATCCTATCAATGTCTCTTTGCAGCCTACAAGACCCCTCCACCTCATCCATTACTCCACCAATCTTGGTATCGTCAGCAAATTTACTAACTCACTCTTCAGCCCCCTCTTCCAAGTCATTGATAAAAATCGCAAATAGCAGAGGACCCAGCACTGACCCTGTGGCACATTGCTGGTAACTGGCCTCCAATCTGAAAACTTTCCCTCCACCACCATCCTCTGTCTTCTATGCTACAGCCAGTTACTTATCCAATCGGCCAAATTTCCTTCTATCCCACACCTCCTTTTCTTCTTCATGAGCCTATCATGGGGAACCTTATCAAACACCTTACTGAAATCCATGTATACGACATCAATTGCTCTGTCTTTGTCTACACACTTAGTTATCTCTTCAAAGAGTTCAGTCAAATTTGTGAGGCAAGACTTACCCCTCATGAATCCATGCTGACTATCCTGGATTAAGCTGCATCTTTTGAAATGGTCATAAATTCTATCCCTCAGGACCTTTTCCATTAATTTACCGACCACTGAAGTAAGACTAACTGGTCTATAATTACCAGGGTCATTCCTATTTCCTTTCTTGAAGAGAGGAACAACATTCGCCACTCTCCAGTCCTGTGGCACTATTCCTGTGCACAGTGAGGACCCAAAGATCAAAGCTAAAGACTCCGCAATCTCATCCCTTGCCTCCCAAAATATCCTAGGATGTATTCCATCTGGCCCAGAGGACTAAACAACCTTCAGGTTTTTCAAAATTGATAATACATCTTCCCTCAGAACATCTACCTCCTCCATCTTATCAGTCTCTATCACGCTGTCATCTTCAAAAACATGGCATACTTCCTTAGTGAACATTGAAGAAAAGTATTCATTCAATACCTCACCTATCTCTTCTGACTCCATGCACAAATTCCCACTACTATCCTCCTTGGATAGTAGTCCCCTCCTTGCTCCTGTTTCCTCTGAAAGGTCTGGAATCTGTGCACTCTGCTTACTGAGCTGCCTGTCCACAACATTTCTCCCTGTCTACTCCACCCAACCTGCAGCTTCTAAACTTTCATTTAGCGTGTGGGTGACACAGTGGTTAGCACTGCTGCCTCACAGCGCCACGGACTTGGTTCGATTCCCAGCTTGGCACACTGTCTTTGTGGAGTCTGCACATTCTCCTCACGTCTGCATGGGTTTCCCTCGCGTCTGCAGTTTTTCTCCCCCAGTTTGAAAGACGTGCTGGTTAGATGCATTGACTATGCTAAATTCTCCCTCAGTGTACCTGGACAGGTGCCAGAGTGTGGCGACTAAGGGATTTTCACAGTAACTTCATTGCAGTGTTAATGTGTATTTGTGATTATTAAATAAACTTTAACTCAGTACTTCACGTTGTTCTCAAAGATACAAGGAGGCATTATATTATCATGTTAGTAACCTTTGTGAATCCTCCTGCTACATCACCCAGTTCTTTAAGGAAGAATGTAAAACTACAAAATCAGCATCTTGCACTTGTTTCACCAGAATTCTCTTCTTCCACCCTCCTGTTTTCTACAACCTCACTGACATCCTTCACTACAAATACTGGCTGGGCTGTTTGGGTTTCTCAAGAGTTGGGATTGCAGGATGCTAATCTCTTTCTCTCTCTCCACAGGTGGAAATAAAGAACCTGAGCAAACTGACCCCAGAGGGGGAAGCAGGGGCCTCCTGGCCAATCGGCATCAACCCTCCCTTCAAACCCCGAACCCGTTTTGAGGTGATAAACTGGGATTATTTCACAGAGGAGCAGATTTACTCGTGTGTGGAAGGAGCTCCAAAATGTGACCTCCAAGGCATCAACAAGGCAGATATTAGTGATATCATAGAGACTGCAGTGCAGCAGCTAAATGAGAAGTACCAACCCACGCTGCGTTTCCGCAAGAGGCAACTTCTCAATGGTTACCGTCGCTTTGACCCCACCCGGGGAATGGAGTACACACTTGACCTGATGCTGGAAGCGCACACCCAGAAGGGCTACAGCCGTGCCATTGCAAAGCGGGTCAGCCTGCTGCGGCCTCTCAGCAGCGTGGAGATCATTCCCATGCCCTATGTGACCGAGGCTACCCGGGTGCAGGTAATCCTGCCTCTGACAGTACACGAGGAAGGCTACGTGAACAATTTCCTGGAGGCCTATTCGATGAATGCCCTGGATGTACATGATAACATGTTGCTGACTTTCCTCTTCATCTATGATCCCTTTGACGCACAGCGTGTGAGCCAGAACGATGTATTTGCTGGGGTCAAGTCCGCCATCGCAGAGATTGAGAAGCGATACTCTGATGTCAAAATCCCCTGGATCAGCGTCAAGACAGATGTTCCTTCCCAGATTAAGATCATGGACATCATCTCCAAGAAGCACCCAGTAGATACCTTGTTTTTCATCGCCAGTGTCTGGACTGAGATCAGTGGCGAGTTCCTAAACCGCTGCCGAATGAACACCATAAATAACTGGCAGGTTTTCTTCCCCATTCACTTCCAGGAGTATAACCCGGCCATCATTTACCGAGAGCAGCAAACCC
Organism: Sphyrna mokarran; assembly: GCA_024679065.1. Lineage (NCBI taxonomy): Eukaryota > Metazoa > Chordata > Chondrichthyes > Carcharhiniformes > Carcharhinidae > Sphyrna > Sphyrna mokarran. The sequence goes on from JAGIQG010000007.1 coordinate 3,348,770, forward strand.
CCTCCTCTGCCGAGTTCCAGAAGGACGGTCACTTTGACCGACGAGTTTTCAGCGAAGCCTGCTTCTTCAACTCGGACTACATGGCGGCCAGGACCAAGATGGCGGCTGACGCTCTGGACAATGACGAGCTGCTCGAGACCATGGAGGTGTATGATGTGTTCATCAAATACTCAGGCCTGCATGTCTTCCGGCCAGTGGAGCCTGCTCTGGTGCAGAAATACACTCACCGCACATGTAACCCTCGGCTGAGTGAGGAGATATACCATCACTGCGTCCTCAGCAACCTGGAAGGACTGGCATCACGCTCCCAGCTAGCACTGGCCATGTTTGAACAAGAACAAGCCAACAGCACTTAGACCTGATATTGATATGAGGGCTGTGAAGACACTCAACTAACTGCAGTATTTTATGTGAAGTTGGGAACTAATGATAGTTGTCAGTTAGACACTGGCATTTAATCTCTGGGATCCTCAATCAAATCCATTCCCCCTTTGCCTAGGGGTAATGGAAACCTGGTACACTCTCCCCCTGCCCACAGCAACGAGCCACCAGGCCAGGGATCGATTGATAGTTTCAAAATTGAGATTAATAGATTTCCCTGGGCAAGGTGACTTACAGTCAGTACCACGGCACCTAGAGGCATTACCATCAAGATCAACCATTGAATAGTGGAATATGGAAATCTCTGCTCCTTATGAAGAGTTGGAATTTTGGGCCATTGCAATCCACTGAGATATCCTTTCCTTCTCCCACAATCTGCAAACTTTTATCACCCAAATTTTCCACAATCGCCCACTTTCCATTTTGTATGATTGACTCAAATTTAGTGATGTGTTGCATTCAGAGCTTTAGTCAGTGTCTTAAAGATGTTAAATTTGACATGAGGGAGGGCCACACTCTGGTGCTCAAATCTCTCACTTCAGTGAACGGACAGAACCCTGGGAAAATAAACTGATTGTAAAAGGAAGCAGATGAAAATCTGCTGCTGACTCTTTCCCTTCCAGCAATCTGACCGAATCTTACACCCAGTGTTCAGCAGATACATTGCAGTCAGTAAGAAATTTGGAAAAGCACGCAAGAAGTAAAGGCCACTCTGCCCATCCAGTTCGCTCCTACCCCTTACTGCCTACATGCTCTTCAGTTATGGACAGTACTCACTCTTGTGGTTTCCTTTGGCAGAGTTCTGTAAAAACATTCTGAGTTTCCAATCTCTGGGATTTTGATCCATTTTACACTTCACCTCTTCACCATGTGTTCATAAAACATTACAGTGCAGTACAGGCCCTTCGGCCCTCGATGTTGCACCGACCAATGGAACCAATTTTATGACCCTCTAACCTAAACTATTCTAATGCTATCCATATACCTATCCACTGACCATTTGAACGCCCTTAAACTTGACGAGTCCACAACTGCTGCACACAGGGCATTCCACACCCTTACTATCCTCTGAGTAAAGAACCCACCTCTAGCATGTGTCCTATAACCACCACCCCTTAATTTAAAGCTATGTCCCCTCGTGTTATCCATCTCCATCCAAGGAAAAAGGCTCTAACCATCCACCCTATCTAACCCTCTGATCATCTTATATGTCTCAATTAAGTCACCTCTTAGCCTCCTTCTCTCTCATGAAAATAACTTCAAGTCCCTTAGCCTTTCCTCATAAGACCTACCCATCATACCAGGCAACATCCTGGTAAACCTCCTCTGTACCCTCTCCAATGCCTCTACATCTTTCTTATAACATGGGGACCAGAACTGTGCACAGTACTCGAAGTGCGGCCGCACCAGAGTTTTATACAGTTGCAACATGACATCTTGGCTCCGAAATTCAATCCCCCTACCAATAAATGTTAACACATTATACGCCTTCTTAACAACCCTATCAACTTGAGTACCAACTTCCAGGGATCTATGCACCTGTACACCGAGATCTCTCTGCTCATCTACACTACTAAGAGTCCATTAGCCCTATATTCTGCACACATATTACTCTTACCAAAGTGAATCACCTCACACTTTTCCACATTAAGCTCCATTTGCCACCTCTTGGCCCAGCTCTGTAACTTATCTATGTCCTTCTGCAAACTGTAACATCCATCCTCACTGCCTACAACTCCTCCGACTTTGGTGTCGTCAGCAAATTTACTAACCCATCCCTCTACACCCTCATCCAGGTCATTTATAAAAATAACAAACAACAGTGGCTCCAAAACAGATCCCTGAGGTACACCACTAGTAACTAAACTCCAGGTTGAATATATCCCATCAACCACCACCCTCTGTTTTCTATCAGCTAGCCAATTCCTAATCCAAATTGCTAAATCTCCCTCAATCCCATGCACCTGCATTTTCTGCAGTAGTCTTCCATGGGGAACCTTATCAAACGCTTTGCTAAAATCCATGTACACCACATCAACTGCCTTACCCTTATCCACCTCTTTAGTCACCTTTTCAAAGAACTCAATAAAGTTTGTGAGGCACGACCTTCCCTTCACAAATCTATGTTGACTATCCCTAATCAATTCATTTCTTTCTAAATAACTATAAATCCTATCCCTTATAATTCTTTCCAAAACTTTCCCCACTACAGATGTAAGGCTCACTGGTCTATAATTTCCAGGATGGTCTCTACTCCCCTTTTCGAACAAAGGGACAACATTTGCCATCCTCCAGTCTTCCAGCACTATACCTGTAGCTAACGACAACATGAAGATCAAAGCCAAAGGCTCTGCAATCTCCTCTCCAGCCTCCCAGAGAATCCTGGGATAAATCCCATCCGGCCCAGGGGACTTATCTATTTTCATACTCTCAAGAATAGCTAACACCTTCTCCTTATGTACCTGTATCCCGTCTAGTCTACAACCCTGTACCCCAGTATATTCCCCAACTTCATTGACATTTTCGTGCCTGAAGACTGATGAAAAATACTCATTCAGTGTCTCACCAATCTCTACAGGCTCCACGCACAAATTCCTACTACTGTTTCTGACTGGCTATAAAAAGCTTTAGGGTTCTCCTTTATCCTATCCGCCAAAGTCTTCTCATGTCCTCTTCTAGCTCTTCTTATCTCCCTCTGTAGCTCCCTCCTGGCTAATTTATAACTCTCCAGTCCCCTAACCGAGCCTTCACGTTTCATCTTTAAATAAGCTTCCTTTTTTCTCTTCACTAGTGAACTAACTTCCTTAGTACACCACGGTTCCCTGGCTCTACCACTTCCTCCCTGCCTGACAGGTACATATTTATCAAGGACTCGCAGTAGCTGTTCCTTGAATAAGTTCCACATTTCAGGTGTTCCCAGCCCCTGCAGTTTCCTACTCTACCCTGTATATCCTAACTCTCGCCTAATAGTCTCATAATTACCTTTCCCCCAGCTGTAACTTCTTCCCTTTGGTATATGTCTATCCCTTTTCATCACTAAGGTAAACGTAACCGAATTGTGATCACTATCACCAAAGGGCTCACCTACCTCCAAGTCTAACACCTGGTCTGGTTCATTACCCAGAACCAAATCCAATGTAGCTTCACCTCTTGTTGGCCTATCTACATACTGAGTCATAAAACCCTCCTGAACACATTGTACAAAAACTGACCTCTCTAACGTGCTTGAGCTATAACTTTTCCAGTCAATATTTGCAAAGTTAAAGTCCCACATAACAATTACCCTATTACTTTCACTTCTGTCCAGAATCATCTTGCAGTCTTTTCCCCCACATCTCTGGAACTTTTTGGAGGCCTATAAAAAACTCCCAACAGGGTGACCTCTCCTCTCCTGTTTCTAATCTCAGCCCAAACTACCTCAATAGACTAGTCCATATCAAATGTCCTTTCTGCCACTGTAATACAGTCCTTGACTAACAATGCCACACCTCCCCCTCTTCTACCGCCTACTCTGCTCCGACTGAAACATCTGAACCCCGGAACCTGCAACTTCCATTCTTGTCCCTGCTCTATCCATATCTCTGAAATGGCCACAACATTGAAGTCCCAGGTACCTATCCAGGCTGCAAATTAATCCACCTTATTGCGTATGCCCCTCCCATTGAAGTATATACACTTCAAACCACCCTCCCACCTACCAGTATCCTGCTGAGACCCAGAAACCTTATCTATGACCTCGATATTCCCATTCTCCTGTACATTTGAGCTACTCAGGGCCCCATTCCCCCTCTGAATCAGTTTAAACCCCCCCGAATAGCACTGGCAAATTTTCCCCCCTAAGATATTAATTCCCCTCAGGTTCAGGTGCAGACTATCCCTCTTATAGAGGTCCCACCTACCCCAGAATGAGCCCCAATTGTCCAAGTATCTGAACCCTTCCCTCCTGCACCATCCCTTTAGCCACGAGTTTAAATGTTCTCTCTCTCTGTTCTCTGTTCTTCTCCATGCTATCCCACGGCACAGGTAACAACCCAGAGATAACCACTCTGTTTGTTTTAGCCCTAAGCTTCCACCCCAACTCCCTGAATTTCTGTTTTATATCCCCGTCCCTTATCCTTCCAATGTCATGGGTGTCTACATGAACCACAACTTGACGTTGGTCCCCCTCCTCCTGAAGGATCTCGAACACTCGATCCGAGACATCACGGACCCTAGCACCTGGGAGGCAACATACCGAGAGTCTCACTCGTTTCCACAGACCTTCCTATCTGTCCCCTTAACTATCGAATCCCCAATGACTGATCCAGATCCTTTCCTCCCAGTTCCCACCTGAGCATCAGGGACAGGCTCTCCTGAGGCCTGTACCCCATGACTTACCCCGGATGAGTTTTCCTCCCCAACAACATCCAAAACAGAGTACCTATTTTGGAGAGGAACACCCTTGGGGGATTGCTGCTCTGACTGCTTCTTACCCCTTTTTCTAGCAGTCACCCATGTATCACTTTTAGTAGTAACTATCTCCCTGTAACTTTTGTCAATAGCAGCCCCTGCTTCCTGAATTATCCTTAATTCCTCCAGTTCCAACTCCAGATCCCTAACACAGTCCTCAAGGAGCTGTAAATGGATACACTTCCTACAGGTGTAATCAGCAGGGACATTACCTGTGTCCCTCACCTCAAATGTCCCACAGGAGATACAACGCACTGCCTGCACTGCCATTCCCTATTGCTTCCCTTACCAGAGAAAAAAGCTTACCTGCTCTCACCAAGTCACTCTTTTTTAGGTTAGAGGAGGGGGGAAGGTGGGATACTCTACACATGTAGAGTATCAGGTTTCCTCTCTGTTCCAATTTATAGGGGCCCAGAGAGAAACAAAAACTACACTGACCTCCATATGACAACCTCCTGTATCCCGTTTCAGGTTTTTTTTTAAAAAAAACTAAGGATGTTAGTTAATGAAAAAAAAGGAAAAACACAGTAGCTTACCCACCAAACTCACTTGCAAATTGCTGTTCGGTTTTGTTTGATTTCTGAAGTGAATCTAGATTTGATGTATTCAGGTGTTGTGTGTGTTAATAACTCCCTTGCTGCTTTATAGGAGCAGGGAAACTGTAGCAGACGCTGCAGCCATTAATCCTGATCCAGTTATCCTGAGGGAAAATGCTGGTACCCAAAGACTGAAACAGCATTGAAATCCATTCGGCCCATCTTGTTCATTGGCTCTTTGATTGCTTGCACTCCTCCTCTGCTGTTTGCCCCTAGTCTGGCAGTCTTTTCATTTCCAGCTGTTTCTCCAATTCTCTTTTTGGAAGATCTGGTTCAATTTTCTCCCAGTCCCTCTCGGACAATCCCTTCCCAAATCACTGAGAGGGTGAAAAACATTCCAAACCTTCCCTCTGTTTCTTTCAGCAACTCTGTTCAATCTGTGTTCTCTGGATGCTGACCTTCCTGCCACAGGGAGTATGATTTCCTTCTTTATTCTCTCAAAACTCTTTGCCACTGTGACCACCTGTTAAGTCTCCTCTGAACCTTCTCTGCTTTAAAGAGAGAGGTCACGCTTTCTCTTGCCTATCCACTTGGTTGTGTTCCCTGGTTCCATTCTGGTAAATCTCTGCTGCACCGTCTCCATGGCCTTCACCTCTCAGAAGGTTGGCTCCAGTTCTCCAGCTGAGTATCAGAAGCAATTCTTTAGCTTTGAATGAAGGCAGAGTTTGGCTGTGTGATCACCTCCTGTCTGTCTAATAGAGAAAACCTTATACAGTTAGATAGGAACAGTGTGAGATGGAAAGGTGTCAGTGAGCTGAGGAATGTGAGGACTGATAAGTGAAGCACCTTCCCCCATTGGGCACTGATATCAATGCTGCCAATTCTCTCTTACCTAGGGTTACAGACCCTACAGCTCCCGTTCTTGCCTTGTCTTGGAAAAGCTGTATGAATCACACAAGGTATTTCATCCCCTGGCCTCTGGTGTGTAACTTTCAGTTCATTTTGTTCTGGTTACTGGGGAAATGACAGATTGTTTGAGTTCCAGCCCGTAGGTGAGCACTGGGAAGGAATGTCTGTCTTCTGATATTGATCCATGTGATCACTGTCAACTGAATTCCGACCCATTTCTCGAGCTGAAAAGAGTGTTGCACTCACTCTGCTCCTGCAGATTCCTGGGAGCTCTGGGTAGGTCTCTATTGCTGTAAGAAATGTGTTTTAACAGTTCCCTTTTGACACTGAGAGTGAGGCCATTATTCATTTCATTCCCTGCTGTTAATTGGTTCAGATGCAAAGGAGGGGAGGGTGATGTTCTGAGGGGGAGTCACTTCCCGAGGAAGTGGGGAGAGATCCCAAGATGGGGGGGGCGGGCGGCGTCCCGAGGGGGAGCTGCAGCTGTTGAGAGCTCTGCCCCTTCTGTTGTGTTTCTCCATGTGGAATCGCATAGGATAAAGTCCTATCTCTGTCCTTCCTCCCGGCCAACCTCAGTCAGGGCCTCTGTCACTGTGATTTCCAATAGCTTCCCAAGAGTAGAGAATCAAATACGGTTTCCATTCCTGAAGCAAATGCTGAATACAGCAATCTCCATATGTGTGAATACAGACATTCAACCCTGTCTACACCTGGCTATGTAGCTAACAGCCACCTCAGTGAGGTGCTTGGTCTCTGGATCCATAAGCCAGGAGTTTCCTTCAGGACGGGTGGGATCCAGTGAATTGAAGATTGAGGGCTGGGGATAAGACTGTGTGTTTTGTTTTGTGTATGTAATGACCAGTGATTAGATTGTGTCGCAGATTTGATTTGCACCTTGCTTCCCAGCCTGTTGTATTATTGGGAGATTCTGTCTCCAGCTGTTTGCACCTTAATGTGCTGTTCGTAATTCCAAATCATTCCCATGGTTTCCAGACAAGTGTTATCCGCAAAGCTCCCCAGACCCAATCCAAATCTGCAACATTCCAGCAGGATCTGAACTTCCTTATCGTTCAGCATTCCAGGTTAAACACCAGGCGTGATTTAGCACTCTCTCACCTCTGACTCTCGATGCTGTCAGTTTGAGGTCCCAGTCCAGCAGCTAGGTGGATAGCCGCAGTACTGAGGCAGTGCTGCACTGTCACCATTGCCGTCTCTCTGAGACGTTAAACTGAGGCCCCTTCTTATCCCCTTCAAGTGGGTGTTAACGATTCCATGGAATTTCCATGGGTGGATTTGTGAGCTTCAGTCTCTCACCAATCAGTTTAGCTGCTCACTCCTCTGACTGCTGTTTTGGAAGGATGTGTGTATGTGTATGCAAACTGCCTGCTTTATGTACCTACACAGAAATAATTTCATTTCTGTGAAACGCTTTGGAAATTCTTTCTGCTGTCCTGTAAACAAAGTATTGCACTTGTGTCAGAATGACTGGTCACTTTAGTAAAAGATGTTGTTTAAGGCCACTCACAGGCTCTGTGTGTGATTTGATTTATTGTGTTAGTATACAGTGAAAAGCATTGTTCCTTAAACAGACAAAAGCATACTGTTCATAGAGTACATAGGAGAGAAGGAAAGGAGAGAGTGCAGTAATTAGAGTTGCCAAATCTACAAATTAATTCAAAAGGCCATTATTAGACAGTTTAAAAAGATTGGAATTCAGTTTTAGAAGCGCAGAATGGTGATGAAAGATAAATTTAAAGGGTATACTGGGGACAGCTCATAAGAAGTCACCTCACTCCAGCACCTTTTTTCCATGACATCTTGTCTCAAAAGCTCTAACTGGGTGGCACAATGATTAGCACTGCTGCCTCACAGCGCCAGGATCCTGGATCATTTCTGGCCTAGGGTCACTGTCTGTGTGGAGTTTGCAAGTTCTCCCCATATCTGTGTGGGTTTTCTCTGAGAGCTCTGGTTTCCTCCAACAGTTCAGAGATATGTGGGTTAGGCTAATTGGCCATGCTAAATTGCCCCTGGTGTCAGTCGTGTAAATATGAGGGGTTACAGGAATGGAGTCTGGGTGGGGTTATGTTCGGTGCAGACTCAAAAGGCCAAATGGCCTCTTTCTGCACAACTGGGATTCTATGAACTATATGTTGTATCTGTCTGTTAAGAACAGTGACACGCCATTATAAACTGTTAGTATTGATCCTGTGCAACAATCTGAGGGCTTCTTCTGTAAACATTCTTTACTAATTTCCAAAACACTTTGTATGTTGATAATGGTCATCTGAAACTTGTTTCCCCAGTACCCTGCTGCACAGTATGTGGATAGCCCGACTAGAGAGGGGGCTATACTGGATCTGGTTCTGGGGAATGAGCCAGGGCAGGTGGTTGATGTTGTAGTAGGAGAGCATGTGTCTAATAGTGACCACAACTCTGTCTGCTTTAGGGTATTAATGGAAAAAGATGAAGCCTGCCCTAAGGGGAGGGTGTTAAACTGGGGGAGGGCTAGATATAGCCAGATTAGGCAGGATCTTAGGGATACCGACTGGGATAAGCTGTTCGAGGGTAGGTCGACACTGCACATGTGGGAGTCTTTCAAGGGAAAACTAAAATTTTTGCAGGAAAGACACGTGCCGGTAAGGAGGAAGGATGGGAAAGGTAGGATTAGAGAACCGTGGGTTACTAGGGATGTTGAGGACTTGGTCAGGAAGAAGCGGGAGGCGTACGTTAGATCCAGGCAACTGGGGACAGAGGCAGCGCTGGAAAAATATAGAGAGTGTAGACGGGATCTTAAAAGGGGTGTCAGAAAGGCAAAAAGGGGCCACGAAATGGCTTTGGCAGGTAGGATTAAGGAAAATCCTAAGGCATTTTACTCCTATGTAAGGAGCAAAAGGATGGTTAGAGGAAAGATTGGACCTCTCAGGGACAGAGGAGGGGAACTATGCTTAGAGCCTGAGGGAATGGGGGAGATCCTGAATGAATACTTTGCGTCGGTATTCACGCGGGAGAGGGGCCTGATGTCTGATGCCGGCTTTGAGGAATTTGAGGACCCGTTAAAGGAAATAATCATTACGAGGGACGAAGTGTTGGGGCTTTTAGGTAGCATAAAGACTTATAAAGCTCCGGGGCCTGATGGTATTTATCCCAGGCTGCTAAGGGAGGTGAGAGATGACATTGCTGGGCCTCTGACGCAAATCTTTGTCTCTTCTTTGGATACAGGTGAGGTCCCAGAGGACTGGAGGATTGCAAATGTAGTACCGTTGTTTAAAAAGGGTCAGAGGGATAACCCAGGGAACTATAGGCCGGTGAGCTTGACTTCAGTTATAGATAAGCTAATGGAGAGGATCCTCAGGGACAGGATGTGTGAGCATCTGGAGCGCTGCGATCTGATCAGGGATACGCAGCATGGCTTCGTTAAGGGGAGGTCGTGCCTTACGAATCTAGTGGAATTTTTTGAAGAGGTGACAAAAACGGTTGATGAAGGACAAGCCGTTGATGTTGTCTATATGGATTTCAGTAAGGCGTTTGATAAGGTCCCTCATGGTAGGCTGATAGAAAAGGTGAAGGCGCATGGGATACAGGGCCAGGTATGTAGATGGGTTGAGAACTGGCTTGGGAGGAGGAGACAGCGGGTAGTAGTGGAAGGCTCTTTTTCCAACTGGAGGTCTGTCACTAGTGGTGTGCCACAGGGCTCTGTACTAGGACCCCTTCTATTTGTGGTGTATATAAATGACTTGGAAGAGGGGGTAGGTGGTGTGATCAGCAAATTTGCTGATGACACTAAGATGATTGGATTGGCGGGTACTGAGGAGCAGTGCCTGGCAATACAACATGACATAGATAGGCTGGGTAGATTGGGCAGATAGATGGCAAATGGAATTTAATCCGGATAAATGCAAGGTGATGCATTTTGGCCGGAATAATGTAGAGGGGAGTTATAGGATAAAAGGTAAAACTATCCGGAGTATAGAGATGCAGAGAGACCTGGGGGTGCAAGTTCACAATTCTCTGAAGGTGTCAGTACAGGTGGAGAATGTGGATAAAAAAAAAGCGTATGATATGTTAGCCTTCATAGGAAGGGGTATAGAATACAAGAGTAGGAGTCTGATGTTGTAGGTGTATAGAATGTTGGTTAGGCCTCATCTGGAGTACTGCGTCCAGTTCTGGTCATCGTACTACAGGAAGGATGTAGAGGCCCTGGAGAGAGTGCAGAGGAGATTTACCAGGATGCTGCCTGGTATGGAAGGGCTGTCTTACGAGGAAAGATTGAAAACACTGGGGTTGTTTTCCCTTGAAAGACGTCGGCTGAGAGGGGATCTTTTAGAGGTATATAAGATTATGAGGGGTATAGATAGAGTAAATGGTGGTAAGCTTTTTCCACCATTAGAAATGGATAGAACGAGGGGTCACGGGCTCAGGGTGAGAGGGGCTATGTATAAGACGAATATTAGAGGCCAGTTTTTCACACAAAGGGTAGTGGGGGTGTGGAATGCACTGCCGAGTAAGGTGGTGGGAACAGGCACGCTAGGGTTGTTTAAGGGTCTCTTGGACAGCCACATGAGCGATCTGCAGATAGAGGGATATAGCAGGACTGTTTGAATATTGGGACGACCAAATAGTAGTAGACTAACTTTTAGTTTCGTCTCGGGAATGTCTTAGTTTTTTTTTTAGCATGTTTAATTAAGTCTTATTTGTTTCCACAGGCAATTTGGTCCACCTTGTTGACCAACAAGGGGCATGCATGCGGCATGTCGTGCGAGAGCTGCTCTTGGAGGTTGCTTCAGGAGTTGCCTAGTGCTTCACGTCGTCAGTGTATGCTTAAACTGGACCATCTGATGGGCAACATGACAGCTCAGAGACTATCGCTGTTGCTGTGCTGACACATGGATTTGGGCCTGTGTCTGCGGGAGTTTGCACGTTCTCCCCGTGGTTGCGTGGGTTTCCTCCGGGTGCTCCGGTTTCCTCCCACATCCCAAAAATGTGCTCTTAGGCTGATGGGTAACAAATTGTCCCTATATTGGTCCCTTATGGGAATCTTCAAACAAATAGCATAGCCTAAAGTCAAGGATATTCATTAAGAGTTAGGACGGCGGAGCGACTCGTGGGCCGAAGGGCCTGTTCCCGGCGTGTTGTTCTTTGTTTTTGTTTGTTCTTTGACTGCAGACCCCCCTTCCCAACCACACAACCCCCCCAACCAACCAACCCCCCCCAACCACACCAACCCCCCCAGTACCCTTACTGGACTGCAGACCCTCCTTTCCCCAGTACCCTTACTGGACTGCAGACCCTCCTTTCCCCAGTACCCTTACTGGACTGCAGACCCTCCTTTCCCCAGTACCCTGCTGGACTGCAGACCCTCCTTTCCCCAGTACCCTGCTGGACTGCAGACCCTCCTTTCCCCAGTACCCTGCTGGACTGCAGACCCTCCTTCCCAGTACCCTTACTGGCTGCAGACCCTCCTTTCCCCAGTACCCTGCTGGACTGCGACCCTCCTCCCAACCCACACCAACCCCCCCCAACCCCACCAACCCTCCTTTCCCCATACCTTACTGGACTGCAGACCCTCCTTTCCCCAGTACCCTTACTGGACTGCAGACTCTCCTTTCCCCAGTACCCTTACTGGACTGCAGACCCTCCTTTCCCCAGTACCCTGCTGGACTGCAGACCCTCCTTTCCCCAGTACCTGCTGGACTGCAGACCCTCCTTTCCCCAGTACCCTGCTGGACTGCAGACCCTCCTTTCCCCATACCCTGCTGGACTGCAGACCCTCCTTTCCCCAGTACCCTGCTGGACTGCAGACCCCCCTTCCCCAGTAACCTGCTGGACTGCAGACCCTCCTTTCCCCAGACCCTTACTGGACTGCAGATCCTCCTTTCCCCAGTACCCTGCTGGACTGCAGACCCTCCTTTCCCCAGTACCCTGCTGGACTGCAGACCCTCCTTTCCCCAGTACCCTGCTGGACTGCAGATACAATACACCGAGTAAGGTGGTGGGAGCAGGCACGCTAGGGTTGTTTAAGGGTCTCTTGGACAGCCACATGAGCGGTCTGCAGATAGAGGGATATAGGAGGACTGTTTAACTACTTTATTTGTTTCCACAGGCTATTTGGTCCACCTTGTTGACCAACAAGGTGCATGCATTCGGCAGGTCGTGCGAGGGCTGTTCTTGGATGTTACTTCAGGAGTGGCCTAGTGCTTCATGTCGTCAGTGTATGCTTAAACTGGACCATCAGATGGGCAACATGACAGCTCAGAGACTATCGCTGTTGCTGTGCAGACACATGGATTTGGGCCTGTGTCTGCGGGAGTTTGCGCGTTCTCCCCGTGGTTGCGTGGGTTTCCTCCGGGGCTCCGGTTTCCTCCCACATCCCAAAAATGTGCTCTTAGGCTGATTGGGTAACAAATTGTCCCTATATTGGTCTCTATATGTCATTAAGACGTTAGGACGGCGGCGCGGGCTCGTTGGGCCGAAGGGCCTGTTTCCCGTGCTGTGTTGTTCTTTGTTGTTGTTCTTTGTAATTCAATACAAGAATGTTTTGGTTAACACATTTAGGGATGATCTGTTCTCACTGAAAATTGAGCAGCTGGGATTCCAAGTCCTTCACGACAACTGCTAGATTGAGACATTGTGTGAGCTGACTGCTGTAGCCAACACCTGCCATGGTTCAGTTAGATTCTTGATGTAGAGATACCGGTGTTGGACTGGGGTAAACACAGAAAGAAGTCTCACAACACCAGGTTTAAATCCAACCAATTTATTTGATAGTAAATCACACAAGTTTTCGAGGCTCTGCTGTTCGTCAGGTGAATGAGATGTTCTGGTTTCAAACAGCACATATAACAGCACAGACTGTTTTGTGTCTGAACAGGGTTACGCAGTGACCTAAATGAGGCGTATAAGATGATCAAGGGATTGGATAGGGTGGATAGTGAGAGCCTTTTTCCTCGGATGGTGATGACCAACACGAGGGGACATAGCTTTAAATTAAGAGGTGATAGTTATAGGACGGATGTCAGAGGCAGGTTCTTTACACAGAGGGTGGTGAGGGCGTGGAATGCCCTGCCTGCGGCAGTTCTGGACTCGCCTACTTTGGGGGCATTCAAATGGTCGGTGGATAGGCATACGGATGATATTGGAATAGTTTAGGTTAGAGGGTCCACTGGCCGGCGCAACATCGAGGGCCGAAGGGCCTGTACTGCGCTGTAATGTTCTATGTTCTATATCCTATCAGGCCCTGGGGACTTGTCTACCTTAACGTTTCTCAAAAACCTCAATACCACCTTTTTGATCTCAACATGACTCAAACACGTCCTTTCCCAGACTCATATCCACCAAGTCCTTCTCTTTGGTGAATACTGATGCAAAATACTCATTTAACACCTCACCCATTTTCTCTGGCTCCATGCATAGATTCCCTCCCCTGTCCTTGACTATGCTAACCCTCTCCCTGGTTACCCTCTTACTCTTTATATATTTGTAAAAAGCCTTCAGATTTTCCTTAATCCTGCTGACCAATGTTTTTTCATGATCCCTTTTAGTGCTTCTTACTCCTTGCTTAAGTTTCTTTCTACTTTTCTTGTGTTCCATTCTTACTTCATGTGTTCCCAGTCTTCTAGCTTTGACAAATACTTCCTTTTCCTCTTTGACAGGGCTCTCAATATTTTTCATTATCCAACGTTCCCAAAACTTGCCATACTTATCCTTCATCCTTACAGGAATGTGCCGGTCCCAAATTCCTATCAACTTTCACTTAAAAGCTTCCCACATGCTAGATGTTGATTTTCCCTCAAACATCTGCCCCAGTCTACATTCATCAGTTCCTGGTTAATATTATTCTAATTAGCCTTCCCCCAGTTTAACACCTTCACTTGAGGACTACACTTATCTTTATCCATCAGTACCTTAAAAGCTCACTGAATTGTGGTCACTGTTCCCGAACTGCTCCCCTGCTGAAACATCGACCACCTGGCCGGGCTCATTCCCCAATGCCAGGTCCAGAATGGCCCTTCCCAGTTGGATTATCTACATACTGTTTCAGGTAGTCTCTTTGGAAGCTCCTTCCGAACTCTGACCAATTCCACACTCCTAGCACTGAGTCCCAGTCAATATAGGGAAATTAAAATTTTCTACCACAACAAACATGTTACTTTTACACCTTGCCAAATCTGTCTACATATCTGTTCCTCTATCTCTTGTTGGTAGTTGGGTGGCCTATAGCAAACTTCCAACATTGTGACTGCCCCCTTCCTATTCCTGAGTTCTACCCATACTGCCACGCTATATGAACCCTCCAAGGTGTCCTCCCACAGTACAGCTGTGATATTCTCCTTAACTAGTAGTGTAACTCCCCCCTCACCCCTTTTACATCCCCCTCTATCCCACCTGAAACATCTGTGTCCTGGAATGTTAAGCTGCCAATCCTGCCCTTCCCTGAACCAAGTCTCTGTAATGGCAACAACACCATAGTTCTTAGTACTAATTGAAGCTCTAAGTTCATCTGCCTTACTTGTTACATTTCTCACATTGAAACAAATGTACTTCACTTGGTCTATAACCTTGTACACTATGGTATTTCAAGTGCTAATCTAAATGCTTCTTTCATATTGTGAGGGTTCCTGCCTCTTCCCCCATTTTCAGAGTTTTCCAGATTCCCACCAACCTCCAGGTGAAAGAAAGATTTCTTCAATCCACTCTAAATCTCGTGCCCTTTAAATCTAAGTCCCTGATTGCTGAGCCCTCTATTCAGGGGAAAACTTCCTATCGACTCATAATTTTGTACACAATCAGGTCCTTCCTTCTCTGCTCTAAGGCAATCAACTGCGGCCTATCAGCCTCTCTTTACACCTGAAACTCTCCACCCTGGTCAATCTCCTCTGCAGCCCTTCCAGTTCCAGCACATCCTTCCTATAACATGGCAAC
Organism: Sphyrna mokarran; assembly: GCA_024679065.1. NCBI lineage: Eukaryota > Metazoa > Chordata > Chondrichthyes > Carcharhiniformes > Carcharhinidae > Sphyrna > Sphyrna mokarran. The sequence goes on from JAGIQG010000007.1 coordinate 3,363,964, forward strand.
CAGAACTGCACACAGTACTCCAGTTGTGATCTCACCAGTATTTCATACAACTCCATCATAACCTCCCTGCTCTTATATTCTATACATTTGGTTAATAAAGGCAAGTATTCCATGAACTACCTTCCAGTCTGTTTTATGCTATGTTGTGTTTTATTCCTGTGGAATGAGGCAGGGTCTGGAACAGAAAGTCTGTTCGCTGATGTCTGCTTTGTGCTAACTGAATTTAATCCCCTGCCATAGACTCCAGCAAAGGCTGCAGTTTGGATCAACTACAATTGTGCAGTTAATTGTTGAGGAAGAGTGATGAGCTTGGCCAGGCCGGGACCGTTCCAGTTTTCTAAAAGTGTTGATTTGATGAGTTATTTGACACCCATTGGGAATGATCCTATCTCCCAGAACGAGCGAGCCCTATTCTCCCAATTCCAGTGGTGAATGAGGCCAATGTTCTGGAACGGCTGGTTTAATGATTCACCCCAGACCTTAGTTCTATTTGCAGATGTGTTATTTTGAGGCTTCACAGACAACTGGGGCAGCGGAAAGGCGGTCTGACAGTTTCTGCAGAGTCTTCAACATCATCAGAACTTCTTTATTAAAGTCAGCGGCTTGTTTACAGAACTTAATCTCCACTTCTACAAAAAAAGGAGTATCCCTCCCCCCCCACCCCCCCAAATTACAAAACAACATTTGTCAAGCAAATTCACAGTTACATTTGAAACAGCGTACACTGTGGATCTTGCACAATGCACTCAGCTAAAAAAAAACACTCAGCTTTATACATTAGAAACAAGACAGGAAAACAATCAGGCACTAAATGTGTCGAAGACAATACACTGCTTTTCAGAAAGATTTTTAATGATAGCAATAGCTAAACCAGCATAGGGATTTCCATGAGGAAGAGGGCAAGTGTAGAACTTGGTCTGAGGATAGGAAGGAACGAGGACTTCCCAAAGGCAAGATGTCTGGATTTGATGCAACAACTGTAGATGTGGAATTTCAATGTTGGGGAATTCTGGTGGATGCAGAGGACAACACAGCGGGAGAACAGCTATATTGTACTCTGGAGATATTACAGTTTGTAAATAGCATTCAGAACCTAACTTGTGACACTGATCTCATTTTCTACATCAGCTAGCCATGGTTTCTCACAGGAACTTAGCAAGTGTGGCTCAGGTTTTCTCACTGACGTTTAGCTGCCACGGTTAGGAGCTGGACCAGATCCCAGAGCTCTGTGTGCTTGTATCACTCAATGCCAATTTGCTCCAGCAAGATTTCCTGCATCGTCACTGGGTTGCTATCCTGGGATTCCCGACCTAACAACCATCATGGGATCAATAGTTCCGTAAGAAAATGTAACAGTTCAAGTGGACAGTTCACCAGCACTTTCTCAGGAGCCAGAGATGGGCAATAACTATCAGCTTCCCAAGTGATTTCCTGAGGAGTTATTTTCTAACAGAGAGGAGGTGAGTGAAAGACGTATTCAAGTTGGTGAAATGGGCAGACGTGGTAGGTGAAATTCACTACAGCAAATGATTCATTTTGAATAGAAAACCATATAAAGAATAAAATTGTTAAGCGGGGTGCAGGAGCAGAGGGAGCTGAGTGTATATGTGCACAAGTCATTGAAGGTGGGTGAGCAGGTAGAGAGCACAGTCAATAAAGCGTACAGTGTCTGAGGCTTTGTTCGCGTGCTGTTAGTGTTTCTGTAATTATCATTAGACTTTCTTAATTCCAGATTTTTATTGAATTCAAATTCCACTATCCCTCTACACTGTCTCCATCAAACACTCCCAGGACAGGTACAGCACGGGGTTAGATACAGAGTAAAGCTCCCTCTACACTGTCCCCCATCCCAGGACAGGGACAGCACGGGGTTAGATACAGAGTAAAGCTCCCTCTACACTGTCCCCCCCATCAAACACTCCCGGGTTAGATACAGAGTAAAGCTCCCTCTACGCTGAGAACCATCAAACACTCCCAGGACAGATACAGCATGGGGTTAGATACAGAGTAAAGCTCCCTCTACACTGTCCCCCCCATCAAACACTCCCAGGACAGTTACAGCACAAGGTTAGATAGAGAGTAAAGCTCCCGCTACACTGTTCCCCCATCAAACACTCCCAGGACAGGTACAGCACGGGGTTAGATACAGAGTAAAGCTCCCTCTACACTGTCCCCCCATCAAACACTCCCAGGAAAGGTACAGCACGGGGTTAGATACAGAGTAAAGCTCCCTCTACACTGTCCCCCCATCAAACACTCCCAGGACAGGTACAGCACAGGGTTAGATACAGAGGAATTGCTCAGTGAAATGTTCAGTTTTGTTCTCCTTCTACTATTCTGGTGGTCACGTGATCCAGTAATAATGGAGTAGGTGTCTTGGGTATGAAGTGATGAAAGTCTGTGTGTTTTATCCAAAAGCTGTAATTCAGGCAGAGCAGCAGATGGGTGGGAGCACCAGCACTCAGAGGTTCTCCTGTAAACCACTCACCACCCTGACCGCTCCATCACTGGGTCAAAATCCCTCCCTAACAGCACTGAGGGTGCACCTACCCTGCAGAGGCTCAAGGTGACAGCCCCCCCATCCCCCCCCCGTCACATTACTGTAATTACTGGTATAGCCAGGGACACCCACATCACACGATGGAGTTAAAACCCAGTTTATAAAGTCTGACCTGATCCCTTTTCATTCTCCGGTTGGGAACCTGCAGGCACACAGCTTCCTGAGGGATTTTAATCGCTTAGTGTGAATGGAGGAAGAATTGCAATGCTCTCTCACCTCCCCCAACCTCTGGCACCACCTGGTCAGTACGGGGCGCCGACCGGTCAGTACGGGGCGAAAGGCCAGTTTTGCTTCTCACTGGAAATGGGATTGAGGGTTATCGATGGGCCTGGTTGGTAGGTGGGGCGGGGAGGGATGATCGGTGAAAGGGCCTGTTTGTGCTGGAGTGTTCCATTTCACCCTGTTTGCCGTCAGGTGTGGAACTAGATCCCAGGATTTTGCCACTGGAACAGTAAAAAAACAGCAGGGAGGTTAGTCGAGAGTCAAGGCAAATGGGATAGGTAGCTAGATGGATAAGTAACTGGCTTGGTAATAGGAGACAGAGAGTAATAGTGGAGGCGTGTTTCTCTAGCTGGAGGTCGGTCACTAGTGGTGTGCCACAGGGCTCAGTACTGGGACCTCTTCTATTTGTAATATATATAAATGACTTGGAAGAGGGAGTAAGTGGAGTGATCAGCAAGTTTGCAGACGGTGCAAAGATTGCTGGACTTGCAGATAGTGAGGAGCATTGTCAGGTGATGCAGTAGGACATAGGCTGTTAGCTTGGGCAGACAGATGGCAGATGGAATTCAATCCTGATAAATGTGAGGTGATGCATTTTGGGAGAAAGAATGTAGCGGGGAGGTATATGATAAAGGGGAGACCTATTAAGAGTATAGAAAGGCAGAGGGACCTGGGGATGCAGGTGAACAAGTCTCTGAAGGTGGCAGAGCAAGTGGAGAACGTTGTGAAGAAAGCATATGGTATGATAGTCTTTATAGGAAGGGGTATAGAGTACAAGAGCTGGCCTTTAATGTTGCAGTTGTATAAAACGTTGGTTAGACCTTATTTAGAATACTGCGTCCAGTTCTGGTCGCCTTACTACCGGAAGGACGTGAAGACTCTGGAGAGAGTGCCCTACTGAGGCAAATCTCAATTTGCCGAGGTGTACAAGATTTTGAAGGGGATTGATAGAGTAAACAGGGTTAAGCTTTTTCCTAGGATGGACTCAAATAGCACGAGGGGTCACGGGCTTAGGGTGAGGGGGGGTAAGTATAACTTGGATGCTAGAGGGAGTTTTTTCACACAGAGGGTGGTGGTGGTATGGAATGCGCTGCCAAATAAAGTAGTGGAGGCAGGTACTCTGGAGTTATTTAAGAAATACTTAGATGGGCACATGAACAGAATGGGAATGGAGGGGTATAGAAAACTGATTTAAAATAGAGATTATGAGCCTTAGGAGTCCCTGGGAAGTGTGTAAATAGATGATGATATTGATGTACTTGTTTTTATCCTACAGGTGCTTTGGTCCACCTTGTTGTCTAACGAGGGGCATACACGCGATGGGTCGTGAGAGGATTGCTCTTGGATCTTTTTCGAGAGTATCCTACTGCTTCACGTCGTTAGGGTATGCTTGACCTGGACCATCTGATGGGCAACACGACAGCTCAGTGACTATCGCTGTGCTGTGCAGATACATGGATTTGGGCCTGTGTCTATGGGAGTTTGCACATTCTCCCCATGCTTGCATGGGTTTTCTCCGGGTGCTCCGGTTTCCTCCCACATCCCAAAGATGTGCTCTTAGGCTAATTGGCAAAACAAATTCTCCCTAAACTGTCTCAAATTTGGTTTTTAATCCATAGATCTATAAACATGGACAGGGATCGCGGGTAGAGGTGGGAACATCAGGGTGGTGGCGCGGGCTCGTTGGGCCGAAGGGTCTGTTTCCCGTGCTGTTTTGTTCTTTGTTCTTTGGAAACAGGCCCTTCGGCCCAACTTGTCTATGCCAGCCCTTTTTTTTTAAAACCTCTAAAGCTAATCCCAATAGCCCGTATTTGGCCCATATCCCTCTGTTCCCATCATACCCATGGAACTGTCTAAATCCTTTTCAAAAGGCAAAATTGTACCTGCCTCTACCTACCACCCCCGACAGCTTGTTCCAGACACTCAGCACCCTCTGTGTGATACTTTTGTACCTCTCCCCTCTCACCTTAAACCTGACGTCCTCTAATTTTAGACTCCCCGAACTTTGGGAAAAGAAAGCTGAAAACTGACCGGCCGGAGCTCACTGACCGACCACAGCTTACTGACCGGACACTGTGGCTGAGATACTGACCGTCCGGAGCTCACTGACCGGCCGGAGCTCACTGACCGGTCACTGTGGCTGAGATACTGACCAGCCGGAGCTCACTGACCGGCCAGAGCTCACTGACTGGTCACTGCGGCTGAGATACTGACCGGCTCGAGCTCACTGACCGGTCACTGGGGCTGAAATCCGATGTGAATCCAGCAAGTGGAATATTGGGGAACGGGAATACAGGGAGCGAGAAAAGTTGAGAAAAGAAAGAACAAAGAACAAAACAGCACAGGAATCAGGCCCTTCGGCCCAACGAGCCTGCACCGCCACCCCGATGTTCCCACCTCTACCCACGAGAGTGGGTGCGAGTGAGGAGGAGGGTGCGAGTGAGGAGGGTGCGAGGGAACGGCCTTGTGACACTGTGCTGGGGGAGGGGTGGTTCAATGGGAGGGCGGGGGGTTGGTGGTGGTGGGGGGGGGGGGGGGGGGCAGTGTTGTGTCTTTTCCAGTGGATTGATTCTCCGAAGGGACAGCTTTAGGTGTTGCGCACTCCCATGGCTTGCTCCAATTCCTGTCTTCGCTGCTGGATCTACGGAAAGAAGTGGGAATGTGTTAGAAAAGGAAGAGCTTGGATTTCCTCCAGCAACTCTCCCCATCGCAGAGATCCATTTCCTACAGGAAAATGGACTGTGCACAGTAAGATCCCAGTGACTGATGCCGAGATACTAACAGATTATTTATATTGCTGTTGGTTCAGAGATAAATATTAACCTTGCACACTGAGAGAAAACATTTTAAAGTTGTCTAACGAGGGGCATACACGCAATGGGTCGTGAGAGGACTTCTCTTGGACCTTTTTCGAGAGTATCCTAGTGCTTCACGTCGTTAGTGTACGCTTGACCTGGACCATCTGATGGGCAACACGACAGCTCAGTGACTATCGCTGTGCTGTGCAGATACGTGGATTTGGGCCTGTGTCTGTGGGAGTTTGCGCATTCTCCCCGTGCTTGCGTGGGTTTTCTCCGGGTGCTCCGGTTTCCTCCCACATCCCAAAGATGTGCTCTTAGGCTAATTGGCAAAACAAATTCTCCCTAAATTGTCTCAAATTTGGTTTTTAATCCATAGATCTATAAACATAGACAGGGATCACGGGTAGAGGTGGGAACATCGGGATGGTGGCGCGGGCTTGTTGGGCCGAAGGGCCTGTTTCCCGTGCTGTTTTGTTTTGTTCTTTGTTTATTTATTAGTCACAAGTAAGATTACATTAACACTGCAATGAAGTTACTGTGAAATTCCTCTACTCATGCATTGTTCTCCAAGCACGGTATGAACAGGTAATCCCCTGACGAGACAGTAAGAAGTCTCACACACCAGGTTAAAATCCATCAGGTTTATTTGGAAGTACAAGCTTTCGGAGCACTGCTTCTTCACTTCACTCAACTGATGAAGGAGCAGCACTCAGAAAGCCCGTGATCCTTCATCAGGAGATTACCCCTTCATACCATGTTTGAAGGTTATGAAGACTGGGGGGTTGTGGAGGCGGGGGAGGGGGGATTGTGGAGACCGGGGAGGGGGATTGTGGAGGGGGGGGGGAGGGGGGGATTGTGGAGACTGGGGGTGGGCGTTGTGGAGACGGTGGGGGGGGGGGGGGGGGGGGTGGCGGTGGGGATGTTGTCGAGGTGGGGGTGGGGTGGGGTGGTTATGGAGACATAAGAAATAGGAGCAGGAGTAGGCCATCCAGCCCCTCGAGCCTGCCCCGCTATTCAATAAGATCATGGGTGATCTGCAGTGGTTCAGTTCCACTTTCCCGCCTTCTCCCTGTAACCCTTAATTCCCTTGTCAATTAAAAACCTATCCACTCTTGACTTGAACATATTCAGTGAGGAAGCCTCCACCACCTCATCAGGCAGAGAATTCCAAAGATTCACCACCCTCTGCATGAAGAAACTCTTCCACAACTCTGATCTGAACTGCACCACCACCCCCCCCCCCCCCAATCTCGAGGCTGTGCCCTCTAGTCCTACTGTCTTTGTTAAGCGGGAAGAGTCTCTTAACCTCTACCCTATCCATCCCCTTCATTATCTTATACGTCTCTATAAGATCCCCTCTCAGCCTTCTAAACTCCAACGAGTACAAACCTAGCCTATTCAGTCTCTCCTCATAACCCAACGTCCTCATCTCCGGTATCAGCCTAGTGAACCTTCTCTGCACACCCTCCAAGGCCAATATATCCTTCCTCGAATGCGGCGACCAAAACTGCCCACAGTACTCCAGCTGTGGCCTCACCAGCACCCTATACAGCTACAACAGAACCTCCCTACTTTTATATTCTATCCCCCTCGCTATAAAGGCCAACATTGCATTCGCCTTCCTAATCACCTGCTGCACCTGCAGACTGTGTTTTTGCGATTCGTGCACAAGGACCCCCAGGTCCCTCTGCACCATCGCATGCTGCAGCTTTTCACCATTTAAATAGTCATCCTTCCTACCATTATTCTTACCAAAGTGGATAACCTCACACTTGCTAACATTATACTCCATCTGCCAGGTCCTCGACCACTCACTCAACCTATCCCGATCCCTCTGCAGGTTTTCCACACTCTCCACGCAATTTGCTTTTCCACTCATCTTCGTATCATCAGCAAATTTCGTCACCCTGCACTCAGCCCCTTCCTCCAGATTATCTATGTAAATGGTAAATAGTTGAGGCCCCAGCACCGATCCCTGAGGCACTCTACTAGTCACCAGCTGCCAATCAGAATAGCACCCATTAATATCTACTCTCTGCTTCCTATTAGACAACCAATCCTCTATCCAGTCTAACACCCTACCCCCGACTCCCTGCACCCTAACCTTCTGCAGCAATCTTTTGTGAGGCACCTTATTAAACGCCTTTTGGAAATCCAAAAACACCACATCCACCGGTTCCCCTCTATCTACCGCACTAGTCACTTCCTCATAGAACTCCAATAAATTCATCAAGCACGACTTCCCCTTAATGAATCCATGCTGCGTCTGCCTGATCAAACAGTTCGTATCCCAGTGCCTTGTTATTTCTGCTTCGATGACAGATTCAAGCATTTTTCCGACTACAGACGTTAAACTAACCGGCCTATAATTCCCTGCCTTCTGTCTACTACCTTTTTTAAACAGCGGCGTAACATTAGCCTTTTTCCAATTATCCAGTACTTTTCCGGAGTCCAGCGAATTCTGAAAGATAATTACTAGGATACCCACTATCACCTCTGCCATTTCCTTGAGAACCCTGGGATGCATTCCATCCAGTCCCGGGAACTTATCTACCCTCAGCCCCGTTTGCCTATCAAGCATCACGTCTCTAGTGACTGTAATCTCATCAAGGACTTCATCTCCTACCACCCTTCTATCCTTAATTTCGGGCAAACTATTTACGCCGTCCTCCGTAAAGACCGACACAAAAAACTTATTCAAGGTCTCTGCCATATCCTTATCATCCACCACTAAATCCCCAAGGAGAGGGTTGTAGAGTTGGGGGGAGTTGCGGAGATGGGGGGGGGGTTGTGGAGACCGGGGGGGGGGGGGGGGGGGGGGTTGTGGAGACGGAGGGGGGGACGGGAAGTTTGACCATCTCAGTGATATTTACCTTACAGTAGAAATAGCGACTGACAGCTTCCTGTGACCATGGCTGCTGGTAAAAATCAGCTCGACGTTCATCCTCTGGGTTCCCAACCACATCTGTCATTATCTGACAAAACAAACCATTCATTCCAAAAACATTAAAAACAAAACTTCTCCAAACAGGAGGAGGCCATTCGGCCCCTCAATCCAGCTCTGCTATCGCCACTAGAGAGCAGTTGAGAGTCAGTCACATTGCTGTGTCTCTGGAGTTATGTGTAGGTCAGACCTGGGGGAAGGATGGCAGATTTCCCTCCCTAATCGACCAGTGATCCGGATGGGTTTTTCCGATAATCAACAATGGTTTCAGGGTCATGAGTGGTTTCCTTAATTCCAGATTTTTTTTAATTGAATTTAAATTCCACTATCTGCCCAAGCGGGATTCGAACCCGGGTCCCCAGAACATTCGCTGAGTTTCTGGATTAATAATCCAACAATAATACCACTGGGCCATCACCTCATGGGAGGGAGGGAGGAGGGGATTGAGGGATATGGGAGGGAGGGAGGAGGGGATTGAGGGATATGGGAGGGAGGGAGGAGGGGATTGAGGGATATGGGAGGGAGGGAAGGATATTGAATTAGATGATCAGCCATGATTGTGCTGAATGGTGAAGCAGGATCGAAGGGCTGAATGGCCTCCTCCTGTTCTGGTTTTTATATTTCTATTAACTGTTCCCTCCTCCTGTCCTGCCACCCTCAGTGACCTGTGCCCAGATATTCTCTCTCTCTCTCTCGAGAGAGTTTTATCCCTTATTTTGTATTGTCTCTCCGTGTTTTTCCTAATGGAATGCATCACCTCACAGTTTCCCACCTATCTGCCACTCCCCCAACTTGTCTCTGTCCTATTAAAATTCTCACGCTTTACAATTTTCCACATTTTGTGTCAGGTGTCATTGCTAAAACTGAGCTTTATAAAACCCGGGCCGTCAATAAAAATCAGCTAAAGCAGTGATCTCAACCCCCCATACCTGGTTAACCCCACTGGATATCATCACCCAGTTCACGACCCACGCTCTGCTTCCTGTCACCCGCGGATACAGGGCAGGAGCATGGATACAGGACGGGGGCACCCTATATCCATGCTCCCGCCCTGTATCCGCGCCCTCCCCTCTGTATCCGCACTCTGCCCTGTATCCGTGCCCCCCCTCTGTATTTGCACTGCCGCTCTGTATCCGCGACCCTGCTCTGTATCCGCACTCCCACCCTGTATCTGCACTCCCGCCCTGTATCCGCGCCCCCCCCTCTGTATCCGCACTGCCGCTCTGTATCTGCGCCCCTGCCCTGTATCTGCGCCCCTGCCCTATATCCGCGCCCCGCCCTGTATCCACGTCCTCGCCCTGTATTTGTGCCCCCTCTCTGTATCCCCACGGCCGCTCCCTCACATTCCGTGGGTCACTTTGTGTGGGTCAATGTGTAACATCCCGACACTGCCCCTCACCAACCAATAAAATCCCAATACGATTTATCCCTCACTAATCCTGACTGATTTTCCTGGATCATTTCTCCTTTCTCTCAGTGACCTGCTCCAAATTATTGTTTTAATAACCTTTCCCAGCAATCAGGTGAAGCTGCCTGGGGTTTATCTCCAGCGGAGCAGTATCCGTGATTCCCCAGCGCTGGCTCCCAGCAGGATTAGAGAACTCTGTCTTCACTCAGCACTGAGTGAACTGAACCTTCCCTCCTGAATTCAAGGTGAAACTTCCTACCTTGAGATCGCGGCTCTGGGATCTCAGCCAATCCTGGATATAACCCTTTGGATCCTTCGAGAAACTCAGCATAAAATCTCGCTGAATTTTCAGCTGGTTGATGGATTCGATGGTTTCGTGGATCTGAGGAGAGACAAAGAGTCAGAGGAACCTGGAGCAGCTCAGCGAGTCTCTACGGGTGATTCCCGCCTTCAATCATCCTGTGATCAGCTTTCAGTCAATCCCCCCCCAGCCCGGATAATCTCTGCTCAGATTCTAAACCCATTCCCTCAATATCACTGCGCACTCCTTCAATTCTGCTCTCGCTGTTAAACCAACTCCTCAGATTATTCCAGCTCCTGAACACTCACTCCATCGTCAGCTGCTCTCATCCTCCCCTCATCTCCCACTCCCCAATACCCCATTGTTCCCCCATGACCCCCCAATACCCCAGCCTCCCCTGTGGCCTCCCCAATACCAGCCTCCCCTGGCCCCCCCAATACCCCATGTTCCCCCGTGGCCCCCAATACCCCATTGTTCCCCCGTGACCCCCCAATACCCCAGCCTTCCCTGTGGCCCCCCAATACCCAGCCTCCCCTGTGGCCCCCCCCCCCCAATACCCCAGCCTCCCCTGTGGCCCCCCCCAATACCCCAGCCTCCCCTGTGGCCCCCCCCAATACCCCAGCCTCCCCTGTGGCCCCCCCCCCCCCATTGTTCCCCCGTGGCCCCCCCAATACTCCATGTTCCCCCGTGGCCCCCAATACCCCATTGTTCCCCCGTGACCCCCCAATACCCCAGCCTCCCCTGTGGCCCCCCCGATACCCAGCCTCCCCTGTGGCCCCCCCCCCGATACCCCAGCCTCCCCTGTGGCCCCCCCCCGATACCGCAGCCTCCCCTGTGGCCCCCCCCATACCGCAGCCTCCCCTGTGGCCCCCCCCATACCCCAGCCTCCCTGTGGCCCCCCCCAATACCCCAGCCTCCCCTGTGGCCCCCCCCCCATACCCAGCCTCCACTGTGGCCCCCCCCCAATACCGCAGCCTCCCCTGTGGCCCCCCCCAATACCCCAGCCTCCCCTATGGCCCCCCCAATACCCCATTGTCCCCTGTGGCCCCCCCAATACCCCATTGTTCCCCTGCCCCCTGTGGCCCCCCCCAATACCGCAGCCTCCCCTATGGCCCCCCCAATACCCCATTGTTCCCTGTGCCCCCCCAATACCCCATTGTTCCCCTGTGGCCCCCCCAATACCCCATTGTTCCCTGTGGCCCCCCCCAATACCCCATTGTACCCCTGTGGCCCCCCCAATACCCCATTGTTCCCCTGTGGCCCCCCCCAATACCCCATTGTTCCCCTGTGGCCCCCCCCAATACCCCACCCCATGGCCCCCCCAATACCCCATTGTTCCCCTGTGGCCCCCCCAATACCCATGTTCCCCTGTGGCCCCCCCAATACCGGCCTCCCCCCCCCCAATACCCCATTGTTCCCCTATGGCCCCCCCAATACCCCATTGTTCCCTGTGGCCCCCCCAATACCCCCATTGGCCCCCCCCCCCATTGTTCCCCTGTGGCCCCCCCAATACCCCATTGTTCCCCTGTGGCCCCCAATAACCCAGCCTTCCATAGCCTCCATTCCTTCCGGTGACTCCCCCAGCCTCCCTCTCCTACGCTCGGCCCCTCCCTTTTTTATTCTGTTTTGGAATGAGAGTGTTGCCGGACCACCATTTATTGCCATTCCCAAGTTGTCCTTTGAGAAGATCTGGAATGTGCTGCAGCTTGGGGTGTAGGTACACCCACAGTGCTGGTAGAGAGGGAGTACTGGGCCTTTGACCCAGCAGCTGTGAAGGAATGGTGATATATTTCCGAGTTAGGATGGTGAGTGACTGGAGGGGAACCTCCAGCTGGTGGTGTTCCCATTTATCTGCTGCTCCTGTCCTTCTAGATGATAATGGCTTGGAAGGTGCTGTGTGAGGAATCTTGGCGAGTTCCTGTAGTGCGTTTTATAGATGGTCCACACAGCTGCCAAGTGTATTGGTGGTGGAGGGAGTGAGTGTTTGTGGATCTGGGGCTTTGTTCTGGATGGGGTTGAGCTTCTTGGTGTCAGGGTCAATGCTGCTGGCTCACTCTATCTGGGATGGTCAACATTTATTTCCCTGAAGCTTCCATCCAATTTCCTGTTGAAATTTCTGCCCGTTGTCTGTTAGAGCGTGCCCTGCATGTTGGAGCTTGTTTATAGAATCAAAAAGGGGCCATTTGTCCATCGAATCTGCACGGACTCCCCAACAGAGCATCTTACCCAGACTCTATCATCATTACCCCACACATTTACCCCACTAATTCCCCAAACCTACAATGAGGGGGAATTTAACATGGTCAAAGCACCTAACCCGCACACTGTTAAAGTGTGAGGGGAAACCGGATCATCCAGAGGAAATCCACGCAGACATGGGGAGAACATACCAACTTCACACAGACAGTGACCCGAGCCAGGAATCGAACCCAGATCCCTGACACTGAGAGGCAGCAGAGCTAAACACTGTGTTGGAATCATGTTGGAGCTTGTTGAGTGTGTTGTGTGTGTTATGAGTGTTGGAGCGTGATGTGTGTAATGGGTATTGGAGTGTGTTGTGTGTGTTATGCGTGTTCTTACCTTGTTATCCAGTGCAGCAATCTCCTGCTGATTGGCTGTTGACAGAAGGAAGCTGCTCATTTGACCTTTCAGGGGGTCGTCAACTTCCACATCGATATCGTAACAGGCCGTCTTCTTCTGATCGTTCGGATCCACACTGGGAAGAGAAAACACCAGGAAACATTCAGTCCGGATCGCAACCGTGTCAACTCCTGTACAGTCTGTGTGCATGTCAATGTCAGTGTCAGTTCCTGTACGGTCCGTGTGTAGCTCAGTGTCAGCTAATGTACAGTCCGTGTGTGTGTCAGTGTCAGCTCCTGTACAGTCCGTGTGTGGGTCAGTGTCAGCTCCTGTACAGTCCATGTGTAGCTCGTCAGCTCCTGTACAGTCTGTGTGTAGCTCCGTGTCAGCTCCTGTACAGTCCGTGTTTAGCTCAGTGTCAGCTCCTTTTCACCCCTCCTGTACAGTCCTGTGTGTGTGTCAGTGTCAGCTCCCGTACAGTCCGTGTGTAGTTCCGTGTCAGCTCCTGTACAGTCTGTGTGTAGCTCAGTGTCAGCTCCTGTACAGTCCATGTGTGTGTCAGTGTCAGCTCCTGTACAGTCCGTGTGTAGCTCAGTGTCAGCTCCTGTACAGTGCGTCTGTAGCTCAGTGTCAGCTCCTGTACATTCCATGTGTGTGTAGTGTCAGCTCCTGTACAGTCTGTGTGTAGCTCCGTGTCAGCTCCTGTGCAGTCCGTGTGTAGCTCCGTGTCAGCTCCTGTGCAGTCCGTGTGTAGCTCCGTGTCAGCTCCTGTACAGTCCGTGTGTAGCTCCGTGTCAGCTCCTGTACAGTCCGTGTGTAGCTCCGTGTCAGCTCCTGTACAGTCCGTGTGTTGCTCCGTGTCAGCTCCTGTACAGTCCGTGTGTAGCTCCGTGTCAGCTCCTGTACAGTCTGTGTGTAGCTCCGTGTCAGCTCCTGTACAGTCCGTGTGTAGCTCAGTGTCAGCTCCTGTGCAGTCCGTGTGTAGCTCCGTGTCAGCTCCTGTCAGTCCGTGTGTAGTCCGTGTCAGCTCCTGTACAGTCCGTCTGTAGCTCCGTGTCAGCTCCTGTACAGTCGTGTGTAGCTCCGTGTCAGCTCCTGTACAGTCCGTGTGTAGCTCCGTGTCAGCTCCTGTACAGTCTGTGTGTAGCTCCGTGTCAGCTCCTGTACAGTCCGTGTGTAGCTCCGTGTCAGCTCCTGTACAGTCCGTGTGTAGCTCCGTGTCAGCTCCTGTACAGTCCGTGTGTAGCTCCGTGTCAGCTCCTGTACAGTCTGTGTGTAGCTCCGTGTCAGCTCCTGTACAGTCCGTGTGTAGCTCCGTGTCAGCTCCTGTACAGTCCGTCTGTAGCTCAGTGTCAGCTCCTGTACAGTCCGTCTGTAGCTCAGTCAGCTCCTGTAAAGTCCATGTGTATGTAGTGTCAGCTCCTGTACAGTCCGTGTGTAGCTCCGTGTCAGCTCCTGTGCAGTCCGTGTGTAGCTCCGTGTCAGCTCCTGTGCAGTCCGTGTGTAGCTCAGTGTCAGCTCCTGTGCAGTCCATGTGTGTGTAGTGTCAGCTCCTGTGCAGTCCGTGTGTAGCTCCGTGTCAGCTCCTGTACAGTCCGTCTGTAGCTCCGTGTCAGCTCCTGTAAAGTCCATGTGTGTGTAGTGTCAGCTCCCGTGCAGTCCGTGTGTAGCTCCGTGTCAGCTCCTGTGCAGTCCATGTGTAGCTCCGTGTCAGCTCCTGTACAGTCCGTGTGTAGCTCAGTGTCAGCTCCTGTACAGTCCGTCTGTAGCTCCGTGTCAGCTCCTGTAAAGTCCATGTGTGTGTAGTGTCAGCTCCCGTGCAGTCCGTGTGTAGCTCCGTGTCAGCTCCTGTGCAGTCCGTGTGTAGCTCCGTGTCAGCTCCTGTACAGTCCATGTGTAGCTCAGTGTCAGCTCCTGTACAGTCCGTGTGTAGCTCCGTGTCAGCTCCTGTAGTCCGTGTGTAGCTCCGTGTCCGCTCCTGTACAGTCCGTGTGTAGCTCCGTGTCCGCTCCTGTACAGTCCGTGTGTAGCTCCGTGTCAGCTCCTGTACAGTCCGTGTGTAGCTCCGTGTCAGCTCCTGTACAGTCCGTGTGTAGCTCAGTGTCAGCTCCTGTACAGTCCGTGTGTAGCTCCGTGTCAGCTCCTGTACAGTCCGTGTGTAGCTCCGTGTCAGCTCCTGTAAGCGTGTGTAGTGTCAGCTCCTGTACAGTCCGTGTGTAGCTCCGTGTCAGCTCCTGTACAGTCCGTGTGTAGCTCCGTGTCAGCTCCTGTACAGTCCGTGTGTAGCTCAGTGTCAGCTCCTGTACAGTCCGTGTGTAGCTCCGTGTCAGCTCCTGTACAGTCCGTGTGTAGCTCCGTGTCAGCTCCTGTACAGTCCGTGTGTAGCTCCGTGTCCGCTCCTGTACAGTCCGTGTGTAGCTCCGTGTCAGCTCCTGTACAGTCCGTGTGTAGCTCAGTGTCAGCTCCTGTACAGTCCGTGTGTAGCTCAGTGTCAGCTCCTGTACAGTCCGTGTGTAGCTCCGTGTCAGCTCCTGTACAGTCCGTGTGTAGCTCCGTGTCAGCTCCTGTACAGTCTGTGTGTAGCTCCCTTACAGTTCATACCAAGCCGCAGTGCTGTGGAGAATCTGTGGATGGCGCTGCTGAGCTGCTGAGAATCAGTGCGTGTGGCCCCACCTACAGGCAGCAAATGGGACTGTATCCAATCTCTGCTTTTGATTAATTGCTGTGCTGGGCCCTTTAAGACTGTGACTCTCACTGTGATTTCATTCATTTTCGTCAATGGACTCAGAGAGGCTGGACTGTGTTCCCTGTTTTGACTTTAACAGTTTCCACACACACCGAGGTGCTCGGGTTTGGCCTCTATTGGGTTAAAGTGGAACAGAATACAGCACCGCCCACTGTATGATGCAATAGGGCACATGACCCACTGGACAGAGCTGTGTGCATAAGCAAGCACGGAGACAGTTAACAACTCAATCTTTGACTCTTAATTTGTAATTAGTTCTTGTAGGTAATTCGTTCTTGTAGGTAATTCATACGTAGAGTTAATACTGCAAAAAGTTCAGTATAACTCACTATCTAACAGCCTGCTATTTATTGGCAGCAAATGGAAAATCCTTAAATCTTGCAGAAAGACTAAATTCGTGCAAGAACAAAGAAAAAACTGGTGCAGCATTCTGAGCTGGAAAGAAACTCATAGAATAGGCAGACAGAGGAAAATCATGAGGAAATCTCTGCAAAGAAAGGCATGGAAGCTGAAGGCAGAAGTTTAACTTTCCTCACTGGAGCAGGAAATAGCATGGGATTTGTGGCAAGCCCCAGAGTGAGGGGCCCACCAGGGGGTGAGCTAAATCTTTCAAAATCCAGGATGCAGCAAGCCCCAAGTTGCCATCTAAAAACTCCATCGGAAAAACCTGAGTTGTGGTCTCTCTCTGGGAGGGAATTAATGAATTTATTTGAAAGGATTACACAGAACACTACAGCACAAACCGGCCCTTCGGCCCACAAGTTGCGCCGATCATACCCGTACCTATTAGGACATAGAACTATTTGTAACTCCCAATCCCATGTACTCATCCAGAAATGTTTTAAAAGGCTTCTGGATGAACTCAGGGAAATAGTCTCTGAGAGTCCACCCTATCTATTCCTCTCAACATTTTATAAATCTCTATCAGGTCGCCTCTCAACCTACGTCTCTCCAGTGAGAAGAGTCCCAGCTCCCTCAACCTATCTTAGAACATAGAACATAGAACATTACAGCACAGAACAGGCCCTTCGGCCTTCGATGTTGTGCCGACCAAAATAAAAAGCAATGCCCCCCAAACTAAACCATTCCCTTCTCTTCCATATACTTATCAATTAACCTCTTAAACGCCACCAAACTTGGCGCATCTACAACAGCTGCAGGCAGGGCATTCCACTCCCTAATCACTCTTGAGTAAAGAACCTACCTCTGATATCCGTCCTATAACTCATACCCCTTAATTTAAAGCTGTGTCCCCTCGTGCTAGCTTTCTCCATCCTAGGAAAAAGGCTATCACTGTCACCCTATCTAAACCTCTAATCATCTTATATGTTTCGATTAGGTCCCCTCTTAGCCGCCTCCTTTCTAACGAAAACAACCTCAAATCCCTCAGCCTCTCTTCATAAGACCTGCCTCCCATACCAGGCAACATCCTGGTAAACCTCCTCTGTACCCTCTCCAATGCCTCCACATCTTTCTTATAATGTGGGGACCAGAACTGCACACAATACTCCAAGTGCGGCCGCACTAGAGTTTTGTACAGTTGCAACATGATGCTGCGGCTCCTAAATTCAATCCCCTGCCAATAAAAGCTAAGACTCCATATGCCTTCTTAACAACTTTATCCACTTGACTGCCTACTTTCAGGGATCTATTGACACATACACCAAGATCCTTCTGTTCCTCAACACTATTAAGAGCCCTACCATTAGCCCTATACTCTACACATTTATTGTTCCTGCCAAGTGCATTACCTCACACTTTTCCACATTAAACTCCATTTGCCACCTCTCGGCCCAGCTCTGCAACTTGTCCAAGTCACTCTGTAAACTAAAACACCCCTCTTCACTATCTACCACCTCACCAACTTTAGTATCATCTGCAAATTTACTGATCCATCCCTCAATACCCTCATCCAGATCATTTATAAAAATTACAAACAGCAGGGGCCCCAAAACAGACCCCTGAGGCACACCACTCGTCACTCGTCATCTTCATAAGGCCTGCCTCCCAATCCAGGCAGCATCCTTGTAAATCTCTTCTGAACTCTCTCAATAGCCTCTACATCCTTCCTATAATAAGGCGACCAGAACTGTGCACAATACTCCAACTGGGGTCTGACAAGAGTCTTATAGAGCTGCATCATTACCTCCTGACTCCTAAACTCAATTCCTCGATTAATGAAGGCCAGTACACCGTACGCCTTCTTGACCACTTACTCCACCTGCGAGGCCTATTTAAGAGTCCTATGGACCCGGACCCCGAGATCCTTCTGCTCCTCAACACTGCCAAGACTCCTACCCTTGATATTCTCCGCGCAGTCTTGCATCCTATTTGTGTCTTGCTGCAACTTCTGACATCCCTCCAGACTATCCACAACACCACCAACCTTCGTATCGGGACTAAAGGATCAGCTTTAAGAGTCAGCCAAGGATAGAACTTGATGGTTTTGTGACCCTGAAGTGTAATCACTGAAGCGGAGCCTTTCGATCTAAACAGCCGTTATTTTCAATGTTAAACTCAGGATCCGTTATCACGGGAGCTGCCAAAAACAGCAAAAGCATGAACACACTCTGTTTTCAAACAAAACATCTTGAATCTCAGCAGCTGACAAAGATCCAGCAAACAGGGTCATATCAAGGCAGCGTTGAATGGATAGGCTCGCTCTCCTGATGTAAGCTCCACCAGTGGGCCGGGGTGTCCCTGAGGATCAAT
Organism: Sphyrna mokarran; assembly: GCA_024679065.1. NCBI lineage: Eukaryota > Metazoa > Chordata > Chondrichthyes > Carcharhiniformes > Carcharhinidae > Sphyrna > Sphyrna mokarran. The sequence goes on from JAGIQG010000007.1 coordinate 3,382,238, forward strand.
GTCACTGGTACCAGAAGCACCATGGAGTTCATGCCCTGAATGATGCAGTGCATGTCCTTGCCATAGAATCCCTACAGTGCAGAAGGAGGCATTCGATCCATCATAGAACATAGAAAAACTTCAGCCCACAAGTTGCACCGATCATAAGAAATACTTAGATGGTCACGTGACGAAGGAAGAGTAGTGGATGTGATTTACATGGATTTCAGCAAGGCATTTGATAAGGTCCCCCATGCAAGACTTCTTGAGAAGGTGAGAGAGCCTGGGATCTAAGGGGCTTTGGCCTCGTGGATCTAGAACTGGCTTGCCTGCAGAAGGCAGAGAGTGGTTGTGGATGGGTCTTGTTCTGCATGGAGGGCGGTCACCAGTGGAGTGCCCCAGGGATCTGTTCTGGGACCCCTGCTGTTTGTCATTTTCATAAATGACCTGGATGAGGAAGTGGAGGGATGGGTTAGTAAGTTCGCCGACAATACAAAGATCGGTGGTGTTGTGGATGGTCTGGAAGGATGTCAGAAGTTGCAGTGGGACATAGACAGGATGCAAGACTGGGCGGAGAAGTGTCAGATGGACTTCAATGCGGATAAATGTGTAGTGGTCCATTTTGACAGGAATAATGGGATGAAGGAGTACAATATCAGGGGTAGGAGTCTTAGCTGTGTTGTAGAGCAGAAGGATCTCGGGGTCCGGGTCCATGGGACTCTTAAATCAGCCTCGCAGGTGGAGGAAGTGGTCAAGAAGGCATACGGTGTACTGGCCTTCATTAATCGAGGAATAGAGTTTAGGAGTCAGGAGGTAATGATGCAGTTCTATAAGACTCTTGTCAGACCCCAGTTGGAGTATTGTGCACAGTTCTGGTCGCCTCATTATAGGAAGGATGTAGAGGCTATTGAGAGGGTTCAGAGGAGATTTACAAGGATGCTGCTGGATTGGGAGGCAGGCCTTATGAAGATAGGTTGAGGGAGCTGGGACTCTTCTCACTGGAGAGACGTAGGTTGAGAGGCGACCTGATAGAGGTTTATAAAATGTTGAGAGGAATAGATAGGGTGGACTCTCAGAGACTATTTTCCCGAGCTGAAATGGTCACTACGAGAGGACACAGATTTAAGGTGCAGGGAAGCAAATACAGAGGAGATGTTAGGGATAAGTTTTTCATTTAGAGGGTGGTGAGTGAATGGAATCGGCTGCCATCGGACGTTGTTGAGGCAAACTCACTGGGGTTTTTCAAAAGACTTCTGGATGAGTATATGGAAACGAATGAGATAGGGGGTTATAGATAGGTCTGTGGCTTGGTAGGTATAGATGTGATCAGTGCAACTCGTGGGCCGAAGGGCCTGTTTGTGCTGTAGTGTTCTACGTTCTATGAATAGAATGGGAATGGAGGGGTATAGAAAACTGATTTAAAATAGGGATCATGAGCCTTGGGAGTCCCTGGGAAGTGTGTAGATAGATGATGATATTGATGTACTTGTTTTTATCCTACAGGTGCTTTGGTCCACCTTGTTGTCTAACAAGGGGCATACACGCGATGGGTCGTGATAGGGCTGATCTTGGATTTTTTTCGAGAGTATCCTAGTGCTTCACATCGTTAGTGTACGCTTGACCTGGGCAACACGACAGCTCAGTGACTATCGCTGTGCTGTGCAGATGCATGGATTTGGGCCTGTGTCTGTGGGAGTTTGCACATTCTCCCCGTGCTTGCATGGGTTTTCTCTGGGAGCTCCGGTTTCCTCCTATTTCCCAAAGATGTACTCTTAGGCTAATTGGCAAAACAAATTCTCCCTAAATTGTCTCAAATTTGGTTTTTAATCCATAGATCTATAAACATGGACAGGGATCACGGGTAGAGGTGGGAACATCAGGGTGGCAGTGCGGGCTCGTTGGGCCGAAGGGCCTGTTTCCTGTGCTGTTTTGTTCTTTGTATCCCTACCTATAGGCTTACCCTATAACCCTCAATCCCATTAAATCCCATATACTCATCCAGAAGTCTCTTAAAAGACCCCAGCGAGTTCGCCTCTACCACCACTGATGGCAGCCGATTGCACATACCCACCACCCTCTGAGTGAAAAATTTACCTCTAACATCTCCTCTTTACCCACTCCCCAGACCTTAAACCTGTGTCCTCTCGCAGTGATCATTTCAGCTGTGGGAAAAAGAGAAAATGTCTACATTGAACACAATCCCACACGGACCCTATTCCCATAATCCCACATATTTCCCTGCTAATCCCTCTGACACGAGGGTCAAGTTAGCACAGCCAATCAGCCTGGCCTGCACACCTTTGTTCCATGGGAGGAAACTGAAGCACCCAGAGGAAACCACGCAGACACGGGAAGAATGTGCAACCTGCACACAGACAGTGACCTGAGGTTGGTATCGAACCTGGAACCGTGGTGCTGTGAGGCAGCAGTGTTAACCCACTGTGCCACCGTGCCATGAAGTTCACGTGTGTGCAATGGACTGTATGTTCATGTACACCCTGCACTGAGCTCTCTGTAGTGGTTAGCACTGCCGCCTCACAGTGCCAGGAATCCTAGTTCAATTCCCGGCTTGGGTCACCGTCTGTGTAGAATTTGTACATTCTCCCTGTGTCTGCGTGGGTTTCCTCCAGGTGCTCCGGTTTCCTCCCACACTCCAAAGATGTGCGGGTTAGGTGGATTGGCCATGGTAAAGACACAGGGTTATGGGGATAGGTGAGAGAATGAGCCTTGGTAGACAGTGCTCTTACAGAGTAGGTACAGATTCGAGAGGCAGAATGGCCTCTTCCTGCACTGTAGGGATTCTGTGGATTTTAAAACTGAATTTACATCTCAGTCTTTATCCATGGGTCAGAAATCCACTCAAAGCTCAGACCAATCATATCATTGGAGACTTTGAGAAAAAGATTCCTTAGAAACAGGAAATAGGAGCAGGAAGAGGCCACTCAGCCCCTCGAGCCTGTTCTACCATTCAATAAGATCATGGCTGATCACCCAGCTCAATAGCCCAAATTCCCTTTCCCCACATATTCTTTGATCCCCTTACAGACATGATTGCTTTATAAGACTATAAGGAACAGGAGCAGGAGGAGGCCATTCGGCCCCTCGAGCCTGTTCGACCATTCAATAGGGTCAAGGCTGATCCCTTACATCCATTTTCCTGTCCTTTCCCCGTAACTCTCGATTCCCTTCCTGATCAAAAATCTCTCTCTCTCAGCCTTAAATATACCCAAGCCCTCTGCCCCTCTGCTCCCAGGGACAAGGAGTTCCAAAGACTCAGAACCCTCTGAGAGAAGAAATTTCTCCTCATCTCAGTGTTAAATTGGTGTCCCTTTATCCTGGGAGTGTGCTCTCTGATCCTAGACACTCCCATGAGGGAGAACACCCTCTCAGCATTGACCCTGTCAAACCCCTTAAGAATCCGGTCTGTTTTAATGAGATCCCCTCTCATTCCATGAGCTCCAGCCTGTTTAACTTTTCCTCATAAGACAATCCCTCCATACCAGGGATCATCCCAATGAACCTTCTCTGAACTGCCTCTGATCAAATAATACCCTTCCTTAAATAAGGAAACCAAAACTGCTCACAGTGCTCCAGATGTGGTCTCACCAGCAAGACTTCCCTATTGTGAGACTCCAATCTTCATGTGTCTAGGTATTTAGGTCCCCCCATGCCAACACTATAGTTAAGAAAGTCCATCAATGCCTTTATTTTCTCGGGAGATCATGGGAATTTGACATGTCAGCTACAACTGTCACCAACTTTTACAGATGAGACATAGAAAGCATTCTTTCACAGCTTGCTGTGGCTCCTACTCTGGCCTAGATCACAAAAAAACAAAGTCCAGTCCATCACTCAAACCAGCCTCCCATCCATTGATTCTGTCTACGCAAAGCAGCCAGCATAATTAAGGACCCCCCACGCACCCCGGAAATTCTCTCTCTTACCTTCTTCCATTGGGAAAAAGATACAAAAGTCTGGGATCACGCACAACCTATTCAAGAACAGCTTCTTCCCTGCTGCTGTCAGACTTTTGAATGGACCTACCTTGCCTTAAATTGATCTTCCTCTGCACCTTAGCTATGATTGTAACACTACATTCTGCACCCTCTCCTTTCCTTCTTTATGAATGGTACGTTTTGTCTGTTTAGCACCCAAGAAACAATACTTTTCACTGTATGTACGTGACAATAATAAATTAAATCAAATCAAATTATCTGTTAGTTTTGTTCTTCCTTCCAAAATGAACAACTCCACATTTTTCCACATTATGCCAATCTTTTGCCCGTTTACCAGGGCAGTGCCGCAGTGGTATTGTCAGTGGGTGAGTGATCCAGGGTAATGTTCTGGGGATCCAGGATTAAATCCCACCACAGCAGATGGTGAAATTTGAATTCAGTAAAAAAAATCTGGAATCACAGGTCTACTGATTATCCATGAAATCATTGCTGATTGTCAGAAAAACCCATCTGCTTCACTGATATCCTTTCGGGAAGGGAATCTCCTGTCCATACCCGGTCTGGCCTACATGTGACTCCAGAGCCACAGCAATGTGGGTGAGTCTGAAGTGCCCTCAGCAATCAGTTCAGGGGCAATTAGGGATGGGGATAAATACTGACCCAGCCAGCAACACCCATATCCCAGGAATGAATAAAAAAACCTTAACTGTTCAGTATCCTTTTATAAATTGTTCCTATCCCTCTCACAACCTCCCTTCTATCTGTCTTTGTGTATTCTGCAATTTTTCCTACAGTACATTCGCTTCCTTCCTCCAAGTCATTAATATATGTTGTAAACAATTACTGATCGCTACGGAACTCACTGGTCACAGGTCCATTCGCCAATCCAGGTCAGGACAAAGAGATAAGTTGTATCAGGTCAACACGCTGCTTTACTCGATAGGCACAATAGTGACAATATTATTGCCAGACATAGAACATAGAACATTACAGCACGTACAGGCCCTTCGGCCCTCAATGTTGTGCCGAGCTTTGTCCAATCCCAAGATCAAGCTATCCCACTCCTTATCATTCTGGTGTGCTCCGTGTGCCTATTCAATAACCACTTGAAAGTTCCTAAAGTGTCCGACTCCACTCTTACAGCAGGCAGTGCATTCCACACCCCACGAACTCTCTGAGTGAAGAATCTACCTCGAACATCCATCCTATATCTCTCACCATGAACCTTATATTTATGCCCCCTAGTAACAGCTACATCCACCCGAGGAAATAGTCTCTGAATGTCCACTGTTATAAACCTCTAATCCTCCTCTGCTCCAAAGAGAAAAGCCCCAGCTTCCTCAACCTTTCCTCATAATGCCTATCCTCCAAACCAGGCAACATCCTGGTAAATCACGGAATTAATGAAATTCCTGTTAAATTTGAGGAGGTGAGTATTAGAACCCAATGTTACTGTAACTCACTCCGCTCTGGGTAGGTGTGAAAGGGAGAGAGAGTGTGTGTGTGTGTGGTCGGCAGTGGGGAAAAGTGTGGGAGGGTCCACATGACTGGCTTGTGATCCTTACCTGATGAGATGGTTGATGATGATGGGATCTGGTGGCAGCAGCAAGGTAGTTAGACGCTGAGGAATCTCAGAAAATTTTAACCGCGGGCAGTCAAAGATCTACAAGATCAACAGAAATAAAATCTTCAGAAATGAGGAAAACAGCAAAAACCACACACAGAGTTTATTCATTATTTAATAGTGTCACAAGTAAAGCTTAATTAACGCTGCAATGAAGTTACTGTGAAAATCCTCTAGGAATGTGAATAAAGATGATTTTGCTGGGACGATACTGCTAATCTTACAGAGATTATAGCTGTCAGGCAAGACTGTAATATCTTGAACTATTATAACGTTCAAGGATATGAGACAAATACTGGGAAATGGGAGAGTAGTTGATATTATTAATCATACAGCCATAAAGATTTACAGCATGGAAACAGGCCCTTCAGCCCAACTTGTCCATGCTGCCCAGTTTTTGCCATTGAGCTAGTCCCAAATGCCTGCATTTCACCCATATCCCTCTAAATAAATAAATAAACTTTAACTCTATACCCATTTTACCCATGGAACTGTCTAAATGCTTTTCAAAAGGCAAAATTGTCCCCGTCTCTACTACTGCCTCTGGCAGCTTGTTCCAGACACTCACCACCCTCTGGGTGAAAAAATTACCCCTCTGAACCTTTTTGTATCTCTCCTCTCTCATCTTAAACCTACGCTCTCTAGTTTTAGATTCCCCTACCTTTGGGGGAAAAGATATTGACTATCTCGCTGATCTGTGCCCCTCATTATGTTATAGATCTCTATAAGATCAACCCTCAATCTCCTATGCGCCAGAGAAAAAAGTCCCAGTCTATCCAGCCTCTCCTTATAACTCAATCCATCAAGTCCCTGTAGCATCCTAGTAAATCTTTACTGCACTCTTTCTAGTTTAATAATATCCTTTCTATAATAGGGTGACCAGAATCGTACACAGTATTCCAAGTGTGGCCTTATCAATGTCTTGTACAACTTCAAAATATTCCCAACTCCTGTATTCAATGTTCTGACCAATGAAACCAAGCATGTTGAATGCCTTCTTCACCATTCTGTCCACCCTGTGAATTCACTGTTGAGGAGCTGTGAGAATGTACCCCTAGATAGGATCATAAAATCCCTACAGTACAGAAGGACCCAAAAGTCTATACTGACCACAATCCCACCCATGCTCTATTCCTGTAACCTCACATATTTAACCTGCTAATCCCCTTGATACCAGGATCAATTCAGCATGGCCAATCAACTTAACCCATACATCTGTGGAGTGTGGGAGGAAACCGGAGCATCCAGAGGAAACCCACACAGACATGGGGAGAATGTGCAGACTCCACTTAGACAGTGATCCGAGGCCGGAATTGAACCTGGGACCCTGGTGCTGAGGCAGCAGTGCTAACCACTGTGTCACCTTGCCTTCTTCCAATCTCTTTGTTCTGTAACTCTTCCCAATGCCCTACAATTTAAGTGAGTAAGGGAGAATTTTACAATAATTTCATTGCAGTGTTAATGTGAGACTTATTTGTAAATAATAAAAAACTTTAAAAAAAATCTTGTTCTTGTTCAATCTATCAAAATGTATCACCTCACATTATCTAAATGAAACTCCACGTAAGTACAGGCTGGATGGGCTGAAGGGCCTTTTCAGCGTAGTTTCATTCTATGATTCAGCAACTGAGGGGTGACCTGACAGAAATCTTTCAATCATGAAAAGAGTTTCAGGAAAACATAAAGACAACAGCTTTTATTAAACGCAGCAATCCACTGAATTAAATGTAGTGAGGGAGAGGGAAGCTGGTAAGTGATTGGTTAGTGAGCGTTTTAATCATTTATCTTTGATAACTTGGGTAATTTAGCAGGAATTGCAAGCTGGTTGGTCAAACAGTTGTTAAACGTTAAGAACCATAAATGTTAAGATCGGATAAATGTGTGGTGGTCCATTTTGGCAGGACCAATGGGATGAAGAAGTATAATACCAAGAGTAGGAGCCTTGGCAGTGTTGAGGAGCAAAAGGATCTTGGGGTCCGGGTCCATAGAACTATTAAATCGGCCCCGCAAGTGGAGGAAGTGGTCAAGAAGGCGTATGGTGTACTGGCCTTCATTAATTAAGTTTAGGAGTCGGGAGGTAATGCTGCAACTTTATAAGACCCTTGTCAGACCCCACTTGGAGTATTATGTGCAGTTCTGGTCGCCTCACTATAGGAAGGATGTGGAAGCTATTGAGAGGGTGCAGAGGAGATTTACAAAGATGTTGCCTGGATTGGGAGGCAGGCCTTATGAAGATAGGTTGCGGGAGCTGGGTCTCTTCTCCCTGGAGAGACGAAGGTTGAGAGGTGACCTGATAGAGGTTTATAAAATGTTGAGAGGAATAGATAGGGTGGATTCTCAGAGACTATTTCCCAGGGCTGAAATGGTCGCTATGAAAGGACACAGGTTTAAGCTGCTGAGGGGCAAGTACAGAGGAGATGTTAGAGGTGAGTTTTTCACTCAGAGGGTGGTGAGTGAATGGAATCGGTTGCCGTCGGTGGTGGTAGAGGCGAACTTGCTGGGGTCTTTTAAGAGACTTCTGGATGATACATGGGATTTGATGGGATTGAGAGTTATAGATAGGCCTGGTAGGTAGGGATATGATTGGCACAACTTGTGGGCCAAAGGGCCTGTTTGTGCTGTAGTATTCTATGTTCTATCTAGTGAAGAATGACTGAAAACAGGAAAGAGGGAGTACAAGGTGTATGAGAGAAAGTTAGCTGGCTTACTATCTGTCTTTGTGTTAGCTAGTACCACACAGACAGATGGTAAGAATCTCTATAGTATTTCAGTAGAAAAGAATAATTAAAGCTTGTGTTAGCAACAGGAATGGAATGTAAAAGTAGGGGTATTTTACTGCAGCTGTACAGAGCCTTGGTATAGAAACCACATCTGGAATACAATTTCATCTCCTTATTTGTTGGAAGCAGTTCAGAGAAGGTTCACTCGACTGATTCCCAGGATGAGGAGCTTGTTCTATGAAGTGAAGTTGAATATATGAAGCCTGTACACATTGGAGTAAAGCAGAATATGAGGTAATATTACTGAATACCTTATCTGATCCTGTGGGGATTTAATTGGTTAGATTTTCAGGGAGAAGTTTCCTGCAATGCTGAAGGAGGCCATTTGGCCCATTGAGTCGGCATCACCTTTGATAGATGTTAAGATTGAGGACAGAAACTGGAAAGTGATTTATGAAGTCTGCCTGGATCATAAGTTTTGCATCTTGAATTTGGCAACGGTAAACTTGAGATGTTTCATCTGGAACCATAGAAAATTACAGTTCAGAAACAGGCCTGTTGGCCCTTCTTGTCTGCGCTGAACCATTTTTTGCCTAGTCCTACTGACCTGCACTTGGACCATATCCCCCCACACCTCTCTCATCCATAAACCTGTCCAAGTTTTTCTTAAATGTTAAAAGTGATCCCGCATTTACCAGTTTATCCGGCAGCTTATTCCACACTCTCACCACTCTCTGCATGAAGAAGCCGCCCCTAATATTCCTTTCAAACTTTTCTCCTTTCACCCTTAACCCATGCCCTCTGGTTTTTTTTCTCCCTGAGCCTCAGTGGAAAAAGCCCACTTGCATTCATTTTATCTATACCCATCAAAATCTTGTATACCTCTATCAAATCTTCCCTCATTCTTCTACAGTTCAGGGAATAAAGTCCTAACCTATTCAATCTTTCTCTGTAACTCAGCTCCTCAAGTCCTGGCAATATCCTTGAGAACCTTCTTTGCACTCTTTCAACTTTATTTACATCCTTCCTGTAACTAGCTGACCAAAACTGTTCACAATACCATAAATTCAGCCTCACCAATGCCTTATACAACCTTACCGTAACACTCCATCTTTTATATTCAATACTCCAATTTATAAAGGCCAATGTACCAAAAGCACTCTTTATGACCCTATCCACCTGTGACCAGATCCCTCTGTTTAACTGCACTCTTCAGAGTCCTACCATTTACCTTGTACGTTCTGCTTTTGTTTGTCCTTCCAAAGTGCAATGCCTCACACTTGTCTACATTAAATTCCATTTGCCATTTTTCAGCCCATTTTTCTAGTTGGTTTAAATCCCTCGGCAAGCTTTGAAAACCTTCCTTACTATCCACTATACCTCCAATCTTTGTATCATCAGCAAATTTGCGAATCCAATTTACCACATTATCATCCAGATCATTGATACCGATGACAAATAACAATGGACCCAACACCAATTCCTGTGGCACACCACTCGTCGCAGGCCTCCACTCAGAGAAGCAATCCTCCACAACCACTCTCTAGCTTCTTCCATTCAGCCAGTGTCTAATCCAATTTACTACCTCCCCATGTATACCTAGTGATTGAACCTTCCTAACTAACCTTCCATGAGGGACCTTATCAAAGGACTTGCTGAAATCCAGGTAGACAACATCCATCGCCTTTCCTTCATCCGCTTTCCTGGGAACCTCCTTGAAAACTCTAATAGATTGGTCAAACATGACCTACCATGCACAAAGCCATGTTGACTCTCCCTAGTAAATCCCTGTCTATCCAAATGTTTGTAGATCCTATCCCTTACCACATCTTCCAATAACATGCCCACCACGCCAAACTTACTGGCCTATAATTTCCCGGATTTCTTTTGTCCCGTTTTTTAAACAATGGGACAATATGAGCCACCCTCCAATCGTCCGGCACCTCCCCAGTGCATCCTGGCATTTTAATTATGTCCGCCAGGGCCCCTGTAAATTCAACACTAGCCTCCCTCAAGGTGCATGGGAATACCCTGTCAGGTCCTGGGGATTTATCCACTCTGCTTTGCCTCAAGACAGCCAGCACCTCCTCCTCTTTAATCTGTAAAGATTCCATTACCTCTCTATCTGTTTGCCCTATTTCCCTAGACTCCATGTCCATTTCCTCAATAAATATGGATGCAAAAAATCCCCTTAGTATCTCCCCCATCTCTTTTGATTCCATAAACAATCTACCAGACTGGTCTTCAAGAGAACCAATTTTATCCCTCACTATCCTTTTGCTCCTAACATATCTATAGAAGCTCTTTGGATTTCCCTTCACTCTGTCTGCCAAAGCAACCTTATATTTTCTTTTAGCCCCCCCCGATTTCCCTCTTAAGTAGCTTCTTGCACTTTTTATACTCCTCGAGCATCTGATCTGTTCCTTGCTGCCTGTACATTTCATACAACTCTCTCTTCCTGTTAATCAGCGTTACAATCTCCCTCGAGAACCAAGGTTCCTTATTCCTATTTATTTTGCCTTTAAAGTACGATTCAAAATGAACCACAATGGAGTTTTTATCAAACAAAGTTTAAGAATACATTAATATGTATAGAAAGAAAATTAGCAATAACTTTGACCAACTACAAATAACAATAAAACAACCACAATACTGTATAGTCTTTAATAAAGACATCTAGAATATTCCAGACAAACCTAAAGTTCCCATAAACAAAATCCTTTAACCACATTCAACACAGCAACGATTAATGCTCACGATATACTAAAATTGAATCTTTTGGATGAATTCTGAAGTTCTCTTGATAGATTCAGAATAGTTTGAAGCCAGAACAGCTACCTAGACCCCCAGGTAGACTTGGGACAAGCCACCAACAGCAGATTCTCTCCTTCAGGAAGGCAAGAAGCTTGTTTTCAGATAGCCAGCAAAATCTCCAAATAAAACAGGGAGAGACAGAAACACTTCTTCCAGCCTGATGTCCCTTCTAAAAACTAACCTGCAGCTCAGAACTGAAAATGAAACAGCAGCTGTCACCTAACCTGCTAACCAATTTTCCTCTGAACAATACAGGGTCATAAAACTAAACTCAAAGTACCTGAGGCTCAGTTTAAAGTTTTTTAAAGTTTATTTATTAGTTTTACATTAGTGCAAAGGGTTACATTAACACTGCAATGAAGTTACTGTGAAATTCCACTAGTTGCCATACTCTGGTGCCTGTTCGGGTCAATACACCTAACCTACACATCTTTCAGACTGTGGAAGGAAACCGGAGCATATGGAGGAAACCCACGCAGACACGGGGAGAATGTGCAGACTAGTGGTGACTAACGGTGTACCTCAGGGGTCAGTGCTGGGATCACAACTTTTCATTAAATACATTAACGATTTGGAGGAAGGAACTGAAGGTACTGTTGCTAAGTTTGCAGATGATTCAAAGATATGTAGAGGGACAGGTAGTATTGAGGAAGCAGAGGGGCTGCAAAAGGACTTGGACAGATTTGGAGAGTGGGCAAAGAAGTGGCAAATGGAATACAATGTGGAAAAGTGTGAGGTTATGCACTTTGGAAGGAGGAATGGAGGTGTAGACTATTTTCTAAATGGGAAAATGCTTAGGAAATCAGAAACACAAAGGAACTTGGGAATCACTGTTCAAGATTCTCTTCAGGTTAATGTGCAGATTTGGTCGGCAATTGGGAAGACAAATGCAATGTTAGCATTCATGTCGAGGGCTCGAATACAAGAGCAGGAATGGACTTCTGAGATTGTATAAGGCTCTGGTCAGAGCCCATTTGGAATGTTGAGAGCAGTTTTGGGCCCCATATCCAAGGAATGATGTGCAGCCTTGGGAAGGGACCAGAGGAGGTTCACAAGAATGATCCCTGGAATGAAGAGCTTGTGCGTATGAGGAACAGTTGAGGACTCTGGGTCTGTACTTGTTGGAGTTTAGAAGGATGAGGGGGGGGATCTTATTGAAACTTACAGGATACTGTGAGGCCTGGATAGAGTGGACGGGGAGAGGATGTTTCCACTAGTGGGAAAAACTCGAACCAGAGGGCACAACCTCAGGGTAAAGGGACGATCCTTTAAAACAGAGATGAGGAGGAATTTCCCCAGCCAGAGATCGGGTGAATCTGTGGAACTCTTTGCTGCAGAAGGCTGTGGAGGCCGGGTCATTGAGTGTCTTTAAGACAAGAAAGGTTCTTGATTAATAAGGGATCAGGGGTTATGGAGAAAAGGCAGGAGAATGGGGATTAGAAAAATATCAGCCATGATTGAATGGTGGGGCAGACTCGATGAGCTGAGTGGCCTCATTCTGCTCCTATCTCTTATGGTCCACACAGTGACCCAAGCCAGGAATCGACCCAAGTCAATCACCGTGCCATCCTTCATTCTTAGTGTGGATGTGTTTCCCGGGCTCGCTGAGTCTAGAACCAGGGGGGACAGTCTCAGAATAAGGGACCAGCCATTCAGGACTGAAATCAGGAGGAATTTCTTGAGTCAGAAGGTGGTGAATCTTGGGAATTCTCTATCCCACAGATTGATGGAGGCTCAGTGACTGAGTATGTTTGAGAACAAAATTGATAGGTTTCTGGATACCAGTGTCATCAAAGGATTGGGATAGTGGGGAAGAAGACAGAGGGAAATAACTAGTCGTGGTTGGTTTATAAGGCAGAGCAGGCCTGAGGGGCTGAATGGCCTCCTCCTGTTCCTGTGCTCCTGGATGGGCAGAATGGTCTGTTCCAATGCTGTATGTTCAATTGAGCAGCAGACCCCCCATGTGGACTGTTCCAATCTATCACAGTTATTCCAGTGATAAGCACATACTGAAGATTTACCTCCTGAACTGGAACAAGGGACAGAGACGGAGAGATACAGCTGCACATAGTTAGAAACACAGACTTCATCCCCATCACAAACCAGGATCAAAGCACTCATCCACCTCCCACTGAGAGAAATCCAGGAACTCCAAACTACCTCAATTCAGCATAAGGACAGTGTAGAGGGAGCTTTACTCTGTATCTAACCTCGTGCTGTCCCTGTCCTGGGAGTGTTTGATGGGGGGACAGTATAGAGGGAGCTTTACTCTGTATCTAACCCCGTGCTGTGAGACTGTCTGTGTGTTTAGTTCAGTTCCTGTTGTTTGCTCAGTTTACACTCTCAGCCTCTTACCCGCTGCTGGGTTTGACACTGGGTGAATGACACACATTTCCTCCTTTCCCCACTCCGTGTGTGTGTTAAAGCCCCTCGCAGGTTCCTACCTGCTGGAAGTATTTGTCACAGGTGACGTATTCCTTATCGTGTGAATCTTGCAGCTTGTTGGTTTTGATGTATTGCCAAAGTGCCTGTACGATAGCCGAGCGGGTTTGTGTGTGGATACCGAGTAACCGTGCCAACCGAGGGTCCAATTTAAACTGAGGCGGCTGCGGGATATCCAAAACAGTGAGCATAAATCACCCCCACACCGTCCCCATCGAAACCACCCCCGTCAAAACCATCCCAAACCCTGCTGACCCCCCCAACTCCCCACAAACCCCCCACCACACTCCCACACCGTCCCCATCGAAACAACCCCTGTCAAAACCACCCCCAACCTGCAAACCTCAAAAACCCCTGAACGCCCCCCAACTCACCCCAAAAACCCCCACCACCCCCAAACCCCCCACCACCACCGTCCCATCAAACTATCCCCAACCTGCAACCTCCCCAAACCCCCCACACACCCCCAAAACCCCCCACCACACCCCCAAACCATCCCCTTCAAAACCATCCCTAACCTGCAACCTCCCAAACCCCCCACCACAACCCCCAAACCCCCAACACACCCCCCAAACCATCCCCTTCAAACCATCCCTAACCTGCAAAACCTCCCCAAACCCCCCCCACAAACACCCCCAAACCCCCACCACACCCCCAAACCATCCCCTTCAAAACCATCCCTAACCTGCAAACCTCCCAAACCCTTCCCTGAACCCCTACAAAACTCCCCCTGAAATCTTACCACACCCCCAAACCCCCTCCACACCCCAAAACCCCACAAACCCACCCAACTCCATCCCAAACCCTGCAAAGCCCCATTAACCTCCCAAAACCCCCATGAACCCCCTCAAACCCCTATGAACTCCCCACTCTCCCAACACACTGCATCCCACCCTGAACCCCACAATTCCCCCGTGAACCACCCCCCAGGAATCTCCCTCAAATACCCTGAACCTTCAATCCATCCCATTGCAATCCGGGCTGGATCCTCTCGGATCCTGTGGATCTCTCTATCATTCACACATTGTTTCTCTATCAGCGCTGTTACGGAATCGGCTCCTCTTCCGTCCCATCTGTTAGATTGTATTAGTTGTTGGTGTTTTATCTGATTTTTAAACCAAAGCTGACACAGAGAGAGAGACACAGAGAGAGAGAGAGAGAGACACAGAGAGAGAGAGAGAGAGAGAGAGAGAGAGAGAGAGAGAGAGAGAGAGAGAGAGAGAGAGAGAGAGAGACAGAGAGAGAGAGAGAGAGAGAGAGAGAGAGAGAGAGAGAGAGAGAGAGAGACAGAGAGAGAGAGAGAGAGAGAGAACAGAGAGAAGACAGAGAGAAGAGACAGAGAGCAGAGAGAGACAGAGAGAGAACAGGAGGAGAGACAGAGAGAAGACAACAGAGAGATCAGAGAGGAGAGAGAGACAGAGAGAGAGAGAGAGAGAGACAGAGAAGAGAGACAGAGAGAGAGCAGAGAGAGACAGAGAGAGAAGGAAAAAGAGAGAGAGAGAGACAGAGAGAGAGAGACAGAGAGAGAGACAGAGAGAGAGACAGAGAGAGACAGAGAGAGAGAGAGAGAGAGAGAGAGAGAAACAGAGAGAGAGAGAGAGAAAAACAGAGAGAGAGAGACAGAGACAGAGAGAGACAGAGAGAGAGAGAGAGACAGAGAGAGAGACAGAGGTAGATAGAGAGGGAGATAGAGAGACAGATACAGTACTGAATCAAGCTGTTAGCTCCTCACTTCCAATCTCAATATCACTCACACATCCTGAGATTTCTCTCAATGTGGCCTCTGCCCTTCCCTCGCAATCCCCGTCTCATAATCCCCCTCCCTCGCTATCTCCCTCCCCCGCTCCCTCGCTATCTCCCTCCCCCGCTCCCTCGCTATCCCCCTCCCCCACTCCCTCGCTATCTCCCTCCCCGCTCCCTCGCTATCTCCCTCCCCCACTCCCTCGCTATCTC